>PVHT020000012.1:4642245-4686249 GCA_004024745.2 Catagonus wagneri | reverse complement strand
ATCTGTGAAAGAGTGACAACAATGCAGACCCCGCAACGCTGCTGTGAGGATGTGATGAGCTGACACGTGACAGCATCTAGCATGGTGCCAGGCTAGGAGGAAGCACTCAGGGAATGGCAGCCTTTATTCCAGCTATTCACGGTTACCGGTTTAGCAAATGCTCCACTGGAGGATTGGAATCAGGAGCCCTGGGCCTGCCGTGTGACCCACAGTGCATCTGTCTGCTCCTCAGTAACCTAGACCTCCTCCCCTAGAGCTACATCTGCCTTATAAACTTCCTGAAAAACAACAGGTGGAAAATGCTTGGCAAAGTAAAAGCACAATGTAAGTGGTTCCTCCTGTTTTTCTAAAGTTTAGAGATTCCCAGGCATCCTGTCCAGTGTGTAGCCATGGCCAACAGCCCAACCTGCTGGGTCTGAGGGACAGGGACAGGGTAGATGACTGCGTGTTTGATGTCTGCTTTCCCATCTCCGTGCAGCCACCCCTTTTCCAAAGTCCTAAATGTCCTACTTTTGTGGGGCCTTGCAAATAATCAGGAGGGGATAAGAGGGTAGTGTCCGCTATGTGGTTACAGGGGGGAGCTCAGGTCCCACATGTTACCTCAACCATCAAATTCTAGGCCCCACCCAGACTGCCTGAACCAGACAACTCAGGGAGTGGGGCTGAGCAATCTGTGCCTTAAACACCTTTCCAGGGGATTCTGACGTCTGGCAAATTATGAGAAATTCTGCCCTAAACCTTTAACTGCAAGACTCTCTGCTTTAACTCAAATTACTGATCACCTACTACGTGCCAATCACTGAGCCAAGCAGTGATATTTCAGAAATAAGGACACGTCTGAAGAACTTGAAACAGCCTAACGGCGGCCAAAATCAAGTACACAAATACACAAGGCAGGATGGGGTGTAGAACAAAGCAAAGGAATCAGCTTCCCGCCCCTCTCACCAGACCCCACCCCTCACATCGCCTCTTGCCACCACTGCGGAAAAGAGAACCTCAGTTTTGTTTTGTTTGCTTTTTTTTTTTTAGGGCCGCACCACTGCATCCCAGGCTGAGGGTCTAATCAGAGCTACAGCTGCTGGCCTACAGCGCAACCACGGCAATGCCAGATCAGAGCTGCATCTGCAACCTACACCACAGCTCACGGCAACGCCCAGTCCTTAACCCATTGAGCGAGGCCAGGGATGGAACCCGCAACCTCATGGTTTACTAATCTGATTCGTTTCCACTGCGCCATGACGGGAACTCTGAGAAACTCAGTTTTGAGAAACCCTCCCTCCATGCTATTTTGGACTCCTCATAATTGCAGGTAGTTTTTTCAAGAAGAGTGATCTTCACCTTGTGGCATGTTTCAAGCCCAGAGGTTTGGCTCATGGGGAAATGGTCCACAAAGCCACACTCAGTAGTTCTTAGTGGCTTTGAAACTGGCACTATCTGGGGTTTGGGCTCAGAAAGTTCCCAGAGAGCCGTGAACATGCCACAGCACATCACAAGGCTGCATTCCCATGCAGGGTCACTCCCCCGGGCCCCCTGGCAAGCTCACACGTGAGCACAGATGCAGACATAAACAGGCACAGACAGTTGGCCCCCTGGCCTCCCTTCCTCCATTCTCAAGTTACAAGGTTAAAGGCGTCCTATTCACAGCCAAGGGGGAGGGATGAGAGAGGGGGTGCTGAAGCAGGGAACCATCTGGTTCAGATCAAGATTGCTCATTCAGGACCCCAACGGAACTCTCAGACCCTGTGGAGCCTTTCTGATGGCTCCGAGATTTCCCTCCCTCCCCACTCTTCCGCCTGGAAAAACCAAATATTGGGCTAGGAAAGGAAGACGCAAAGCATACCTTCCGAAGGAAGACAAAAAACTGAAATATACAAGCAAGTCTGTGCCACCTTTCTGAGCCCTGGCTCCCTCTTCCCTTCTGATCCTGCACACCACCACTAAACTTGAGATCACCGCCTACAGACATTGTGTCTTCCTCCACAAAGAGCTCAGGACACCCAGGAGGCATCCTACCTTGAACGGGCAACCCCCTCCAAAGTTAGCGGCAGAAGCAGAATGAGGCTTAGGGGTGTGGTCTCAGACTCCTCACATGTGCCGCCATGTCCACCCAGGTAGGAGGTTCCCTCCATCTCAGAGGGACTTGGGAGAACAACAGACATAATAAGACAAAGGGATGACCACCAGCTTTCAGATGACCGTCCCAAAGACAAGATGGGAGTATGCATTACTGGCTAGGACTGACTTCTCAAGGACCCCAGAGTGCCTTAAACTCCCCTTGGCAGCTTTGGCTGAAAGAGGCTGCCACTCCCTTTCCACCAAGGAGCACCTCTCTCCCCTTTCCCCCAACAACACCTTAGACTCTTCTACAGTGTTTTGTGTGGCAGTAAAGCAAGAGGCAAGATGGGAGATGGATGCAGTTGGTGAGAAATAGAAATCGAAAGGCCAACTTGAGTACATGAGCAATAGGTGGGTGACTTAGAGAAGGCCAGAAGTGAAATAGGGAAAGGAGAGGAAAATAGAAGTGCAAGAAAGCAAAAGGGGAGACTAAAGTGAGCTCAGCTGGAGCAGGGGGCTGGGAAGTTTGTTCCAGTCACAGAGGAAGGACTGGAGGGAAGAAATGACTCTTCCATGCCAAGGCATGGGCTCAGGCCAGCGCCACCAGACTGGGCCATGGCCTTGGCCAAGTTTCTGGTTTGTGCCTAGCCTCAGTTTCCCCAGAGTGAGAAGGAGGTCAAGCTGTTAGGTTTCATCAGAGAGAACTGGGCCATTGTGGTTGGCTGGGGGTCAGTGCCAGGTAGGGAAAAGAGGAGAGAGAGGCTGATGGTGCAAAGACAGGCTCTGGCCAAGACAAGCGGGACAGGAGTCTCCAGGTGGAGCAAAGGCCAGATGCGCGCAAGGGGGCTGGGGGGTGCGAACTAGGCAGTGGACTAAAGTCGGGACTGGGGCACAAGGAGCGCTTCCCAGGGCTGGAGACTGCCACCAAGGAACAGAACAGTCGCCCCTGGAGGGCTGGGAGCGGCTGGAGGTACAGAAGCAGGAGGAGGGGACAGGGACCGACGCCAATGCAAGCGGACCCCCGCCCCCACGGAGCAGCCCAGCGCCCTGACCCGGGGGAAGTTGCCGGGGTGGACTGGGCAGGTCTGGGCCCTTGGCCGAGCCAGCTGCCCGTGCAGAGGGGATTTGGGGCAGCAAGGGGCCCGGGGCGCCCCACATCCCTCCTGTCTTCATCCCGCCCGCGCACCTCAGTCAGCGCCCGGCGCCGCACGGGCCATGCACACTGCTCCTGCCGCCGCCTCTGCCAGCGCAGAAAAAGCCGCCGCCGCCACCGCCGCCACCACCGCCGCCTGCGTCCGGACCCGTTAGCTCCGCGGCTCCCCAGTCAGCCAACAGCGGGCCAGTCCCGCCCTTGCCCGCCCTGCCCTCTCTGTGAGAGCCCGCTCGGCTGCTGCCGCTGCCGCTGCTTGAGCCCGACCCCTCCCCCCACCCCAGCCGGACTGGAAGGGAAGGGTGGGGGCCGGGGGGGCGGCTGCCCCCTCCCCATTCACATCCTCCTGCTCTGTCCCCTCCCACCTCCTCCCGCTCTCATGTGTATGCTGGGATATGGAGTCCAGCCCGCACCGGACTGCTAGGAGTGCGGGCATTCAGGACTACTACACCCAGAAGACAGCGCGCGCGCCCTAGGGCTTGTGGCCTCTGTAGTCCATCAGGGCTTCAGAGAGTCTGTCGCGCAGAAGGGGGGATGGGGATGGGAGATCTCCTTTCACAGAAGGCCGGGCTCCGGCGGGTGGAAATTGAGCGTGTGGGGCTGTGATGACACAGGTTGAATACCTAGACCTCAAGGGAAGTGCCGAGTAGCCCAGGTTGCCTCTCAGACAGGCTGTGGCTAGCCGAGGCCGAGCGGGACTGGAGGGGAAGACTTCAGCCCGAGAACCGCGCCCTGGGTACGGTTCCCTTTCGCGCTCGCGAAGAGCCCTGACCTGAGGCTAGCTTGGCTTCATGCCCGGGCTCTCCAAACCGAGCTGTAGTTGCGCCCATACGCCCAGGCGGGAGAGACAGCACCAGGAGCTACATGGGCGGGGGGTTTTCCCAACCTGGGAAAAGGAGACTGAGTGCGGGTTTGTCACCTGGAGCGTTCAACCTCTGTGGCACCTTCTCATTCCATTCTCACCCTCAGTCTAGTTGATGTTCTTAGCTCCCAAATGTTTAGAGCAAAGGGCACCATTTTAAATGCTTTTCCAGGTCTTCGCTTAGCATATGCTTTCTCCAGTTTCCAAACCTAGCTCAAATTCTTCTTCTTCTTCCTCCTCTTCTTCTTCTTTTTTTTTTTGGGGGGGGGGTGGTTTAGGGCCGCACCCGCAGCATGTGGAGATTCCCAGGCTAGGGGTCTAATCCGAGCTACAGCTGCCGGCCTACACCAGAGCCACAGCAACGCAGGATCCGAGCCGCATCTGCAACCTACACCACAGCTCAGGGCAACACCAGATCGTTAATCCATTGAGCAAAGCCAGGGATCGAACCCGCAACCTCGTGGTTCCTAGTCGGATTCATTAACCACTGCCCCACAATGGGAACTCCTAGCTCTAATTCTTAATGAAAATCCCAATTAGTCTGCGCATGGCAGTTTTGCCCTCCAAGCTTTATTCCCCTTTGGCAGAGGGGAAGCCTGCAAGTCAGTGGTTCTCAGACTGTCCTGTATCAGATTGTCCTGAAGAGCTTGCTCAAGTACAGCTGGCCCATACCCCCAATTGCTGTTTCTAATCAATTCCCAGGTACTGTTGGTCATGGTTCTTTGATAACTGCTGTTAGTGTTTGCTGGCTAGAGTTCTGGCATTGTCCCTCAAGGATGGGCTTGCTTGGAATATTATTAGCCTCTGAAGAATCAGGCCATAGGAAATGGGGTTTCAGGCTAGTTTTAGCATAGAAATGCTATTTTTAATTGAAATAAATTAGTTTGTGCAGTAAAAGGAAAATGCTACATGGGCCTGAAATGTGTTCCAGACTTAGCCCTTGATGTTCCCTCCAAAGCTGGGAAGGTTTTCTGTATCAAGGTGAAGAAGCTGAAGTAGCGTTGGTGGTATTGTGGACAGCATAGCTGCCTTCCAAGGTGAAGGAGCTGAGGCATACTCCCCAAGCTGTGAATGCAAGCCACAGGCTGTGATCTCAGACCTCTGGGAAAGGGTCAGCTCAGTAGAATCCTCTGCTTCTGGGTGTGCCATGACCTACAACAGTCTGGAGGAATGAGAGGTAGGGAGTTGGATTCCCGACTTGTCAGGTATCTGAGAGCGACTCACACCTACCCAAGTAGTCCCTACTTACTGCCTGCTATCCTGGAAGCTACAGATCTCTGAAGGGGAAACTTGGTGACCATCACCTTCAGGCACGATCTCATCTTTCAGCTGTGAGGTTCTCTGCTCCACCACACTCTAGGCTCCTCTGGGCCCTCTTCTCTAATAAACCTCAACCTTGGCCTATAAAAAAACTACACTCTTGGAGTTCCCTTCGTGGCTCTGTAGTTAACGAATCCAACTAGGAACCAGGAGGTTGTGGGTTCGATCCCTGGCATCGCTCAGTGGGTTAAGGATCCGGCGTCGCCATGAGCTGTGGTGTAGGTTGCAGACGCGGCTCGGATCTCACGTTGCTGTTGCTGTGGCTGTGGCGTAGGTCGGCAGCTGTAGCTCCGATTAGGCCCCTAGCCTGGGAACCCCCATACGCCAAAGGTGTGGACCTAGAAAAGGCAAAAAAGACAAAAAAAATAAGAATAAAAATTACACTCTCAACATAAGTGATTTCACCCACCCTCTTCCTCCCACATTAAGACTTAAACACAATAACATAGTTTCTAACAGCTCAAAGCCCCATCCTTAGGATGACCTTAGCCCCCTTGACAGCACCTGCTTGATAAGGCTCACGGCTACCAAAGGAATTTACTGTTTGTTCTAGCCAACACCTATTACAAGGCCTTTGACCTCCCCTTCTTAGAGCATTTACTAAGAAGGGCTTACAGTTTTGACTTCTTCCTCTAGTCCTTTGAGGTGTATATCAGATGTGTCTGTATTATATGTCTTTCCCAAGGAAGATGAAAGCCATTCCTTTGAAATGTAATCATTGGAAAGGATAGGGCCTCTGTCTTCCATTCTCTGTGGAGGGTAGAATCCTAACTTCAATAATTGCCAGCCCACAGATTCAGCTGGCCTAATCAGCATTTACACTGACCAACCTTTTGTAATTTTTCACTTCCCTGATTCTAATGAGCCCCTGCTCACCTCCCTCCGTACTCCCTCATTCTCCCTTTAAAATACCCCGTCACCTCTGGGCAAATCAAAGTTGAGTTCAGTTCATGCTGGACCTCTTTTTCCTCCTTCCTTCCTTTCTTTCTTTTTGCTTTTTAGGGACACACCTGCAGCATATGGAGGTTCCTAAAATAGGGGCTGAATCGGAGCTGTAGCTGTAGCTGCCAGCCTACGCCACAGCCACAGCAGCACAGAATGTGAGCAGCGTCTGTGACCTACACCACAGTTCACCACAACCCCGGATCCCTAACCCAATGACTGAACCCACATCCTCATGGATACTAGTCAGGTTTGTTTCCACTGCACCACAATGGGAACTCCTGGACCTCTTCTGTATTGCAATAGTTGATTGGTTAAAATCTGTCCTTTCCACTTAAACTAGTACCCAGCTTTGATTATCTTTGACAAAAGGGGTATCTGTTATGAGTCATGGAAGCCCAGGCTCTAGCCTTCCTTCCATCCACCAAAGGCCAAAGGGCAGTTAGCCCTAGGTCCTTGGGGAATAGCCAAGAGGCCACCAGAGGCATCGGACCCTGACTAATGTTGACCCCTGAATGCTTTTTTGGTTTTTGTTTTATTTTATTTTTGTCTTTTTTGCTTTATCTAGGGCCGCACCCACGGCATATGAAGGTTCCCAGGCTAGGGGTCTAACAGGAGCTGTAGCTGCCAGCCTTTGCCACAGCCACAGCAATGCGGGATCCGAGCCGCGTCTGCAACCTACACCACAGCTCACGGCAACGCCAGATCCTTAACCCACTGAGCAAGGCCAGGGATCGAACCCGCAACCTCCTGGTTCCTAGTTGGATAAATTAACCACTGAGCCATGATGGGAACTCCAAGGTTTTTGTTTTGTTTTGTCTTTTGATTTGTGTCCTCGTCACAGACTGTATGTAGGAGGCTAAGGTAATCCACATACAATTCCATGTTCCACCCTTAAAACAGCTGCCAGGCCTTTCCTGCAAGAGCTCTGTCTCTGCACCTGAATCACAGGCAATGGCAGCATTCCCTCACAGACGGAAGGTAATTAACCTTTTTTTTTGTCTTTTTGCCTTATCCAGGGCCGCACCCGCGGCATATGGAGGTTCCCAGGCTAGGGATCTAATCGGAGCTGTAGCCGCCAGCCTATGCCACAGCCACAGCAACGCAGGATCTGAGCCGCGTCTGCAACCTACACCACAGCTCACAGCAATGCCGGATCCTTAACCCACTGAGCAAGGCCAGGGATCGAACCTGCAACCTCATGGTTCCTAGTTGGATTCGTTAACCACTGAGCCACAACGGGAACTCCTAATGAACCTTTTTGAATTTACATCCATCTCCCAAATCTCTGTTAACAGATGATTCAGGGGGAATTAAGATGTCCTTTCTTGGGCAGCACAGAGAGACTCTCTCTATTCCTCAACTCCAATGGGAACCTCCATTGTCACCCTGACTCTCTCCCAATTTGACGTCAGATTGGTTTACCCATTTCCCCTGGCTGGTTGTTCTTTCCTATCCTCTCCACCCCTCCAAATGCTCCAGAGTTTACCCTGAGTTTTTTTTCCTCCCCAAAGTTCTCCCCAACTGCCTTAGCCCCACAGCCACCTGTGAATGGCACCCTTTGTGTAGCACTTGAATTTGCCTCATTCACTTAAACGCCTAGTTTTACTGGTGAGCATCCAGGACAAGAGAAGCAGCGGACCAGGGACTGAATGTGGGAAGGGCTTAGGGCTTTGGAGGCAGACCGCTACTAAGTAGCAAGGTGCCTCCCTCCCTGGCTTTCCCTTTGACCCATCTGGCAGCTTCCACATTTAATGGTTTGTGTGACCCAGAGCAAATTACACAGCTCTGTGATCTGTCAGATGGCAACAATAACAGATCCTTCTTTGAGAGCTGTTGTAAAGAATAAATTAAAAATACTATGATGTTGGATAGAAAGACTATCAAAAAGCAATCAAATTAATCTATAAATTTTATGTGATCACAGTACAAATACTAGCAGGGTTCTTTGCTTTTTTGTTTTGTTTTTTTTTTTGAGAAGAGGATAGATAGGTAGGTAGATAGATAGATAGATAGATAGATTTTTGCCTCACTCAAAGTATGTAGAAGTTCCTGGGCCAGAGGTGGAACCCACACCACAGATGCAACCCAAGCCACCACAGTGACAACACTGGATCCTTAACTTGCTGCACCACAAGAGAACTCCAAGGATAGATTTAATTTTTTTTTTTTCTTTTTCAGCTGCACCCATTGCATATAGAAGTTCCCAGGCCAGGGATGGAATCTGAGTTGCAGCTTTGACCTACACCACAGCTGCAGCAATACCAGGCCCTTGACCAACTTGTGCCACAGCAGGAACCCTATACATAAATGTATTTTAAAAATTCAGGAGTTCCCATTGTGGCTCAGTGGTTAACGAACCTGACTAGCATCCATGAAGACACAGGTTGGATTCCTGGCCTTGATCAGTGGGTTAAGTATCTGGCGTTGCTGTGAGCTGTGGTGGAGGTCGCAGACACAGCTCGGATCCTGCGTTGCTATGGCTCTGGTGCAGGCTGGGGTCTATCGTTCTGATTGGACCCCTAGCCTGGGAACTTAAAAACTCCATATGTCGTGGGTGTGACCCTAAAAGACTAAAAATAAATAAATAAATACAAATAAAAAAATTTGGGGGGGAGTTCCTGCTGTGGCACAGTGGGTTAAGAATCCAGCTGTAGCGCCTAGGTCACTGCAGGGGTATAGGTTCGATCCCTGGCCCAGAGCAGTAGGTTAAAGGACCTGGCATAGGTTGCACCTGTGGCTTGAATTCAGTCACTAGCCTAGAACTTCCACCTGCCATGGATGCGGCCATAAAAAAAATAAAATTCATTTGGAAAAATAAGCAAGACGTGTTGATAGAAAAATTAATCAATAGTTGATCTAAGAAAGCAATGGAAAATTCTTTTTGAGCCAATCTGAGGACTGTTCTGCCCATTAGAGGTCAAAGCACAGTCATATAAGTTCTTGAGACAGAAAGTTATACATCAGAGGAAGGACTGACAGTTTACAGAATCCAGATCTGCACGTACAAAGCAAGCACCATGTCATCACGACTCCTTAAGAGGGAAGGTTATCTCCTAAGGAGGTCCGGTGAAGGCAGATACACAATAAACTTGCAAAGCAGGGAGAGGGGGCACAAACAGGCAGAGAAAAGTTTAAGATTAAGAAGGAAAGTTATCTTCTAAGGAGGTCTGGTTAATGCAGATACACAAACTTAAAAGGGGGGAAAGGAGGCACAAACAGGGAGAGAAAAAAATTTATAATTAAATTTTTTTTGTCATGCCATAAAATATGAATTTTGGAGTTTCCTAGTGGTGTAGCAGGTTAAGGATCTGGTATTGTCACTGCTGTGGCATGGGTTTGATCCCTGCCCCCCGGAACTTCTGTAAGCAGCAGGCATAGCCAAAAACAACAACAAAAAGCCCCCAAGAAAGTGCTTTGTAAGTCAATAAGACCAAGAAACCAACTGGACATGTGAAAAGAATATAAACAATTCACAGAGAAGGAAACACAAATGGCTGTGACAGGAAAAGGTGCAAAGCTTCACTTCCTTATTAAAAATTGTGGTAAAACATACATAAAACTTACCATCTGAACCATTTATAAGTGTACAGTTCAGTGGCCATAAGTACATTCACATTGTGCTGCCACAACCACCATCCACCCATAGATTTCTTTTCATCTTGAGAAACTGAAATTCTGTGCCAATTAAACAATAACTCCCCACAGTCTCCTCTCCCCCCAGCTTCTAATAACACCAGTCTACTTTCTGTCTCTATGTGTTTGACTATCAAGTCATGTAAGTATGAAGACAATACTTGTCCTTTTGTGTCTGGCTTATTTCACTTAACACAATGTCCCCAGTGTCCATCCATGCTGTAGCATGCTTCAGGATTTCCTTCTTTTTTTTAGGCTGAATAATATTCCATTGTATGTATAGACCACATTTTATCCATTCATCTATTGAGGGACACTTGGGTGGCTTCCATCTTTTGGCTATTGTGAACAATGATGCTATGAACACGGGTGTACAAATATCTCTTTGAGTTCCTGTTTTCTCTTTAAATTCTTTGGGGCATATACCCAGAAATGAAACATCTGGATCATACGGTAGTTCCGTTTTTAATTTTTTTTTGTCTTTTTGCCCTATATAGGGCTGCACCTGCGGTGTATGGAGGTTCCCAGGCTAGAGGTCTAATTGGAGCTGTAGCTGCTGGCTTTGGCCACGGCCACAGCAATGCGGGATCCGAGCCGCATGTGCAACCTACACCACAGCTCACGGCAATGCCGGATCCTTAACCCACTGAGCAAGGCCAGGGATCGAACCTGCAACCTCATGGTTCCTAGTCGGATTCGTTAACCACTGAGCCGTGACGGAAACTCCCTGTTTTTAATTTTTTGAGGAACCGCCATAATGTTTTTCACAGCGCTTGTACCCGTTTACATTCCCATCAACAATATACAAGGGTTCCGGGAGTTCCCTTCGTGGCTCAGTCGTTAATGAATCCGACTAACAACCATGAGGTTGCGGGTTCGATCCCTGGCCTTGCTCAGTGGGTTAAGGATCCGGCATTGCCGTGAGCTGTGGTGTAGGTTGCAGACGCGGCTCCGATCCCGCGTTACTGTGGCTGTGGCGAAGGCCGATGGCTACAGCTCCTGTTGGACCCCTAGCCTGGGAACCTTCATATGCCGTGGGTGTGGCTCTAGATAAAGGCAAAAAGACAACAACAACAAAAAAAACAATATACAAGGGTTCCAATTTCTCCGCAGCTTCACCAACACTTATTTTTTTCAGAGCTTCACTCTTAAAGAAAGAAATGCAGGTGTTCTCTTGCAGTGCAGTGGGTTAAGGATCCAGTGCTATCACTGCAGTGGCTTGGTTCATTGCTGTGGCACAAGTTTGATTCCTAGCCTGAGAACTTCTGTACGTTGCGGGCACAGAAAAAAAAAATGGAGATATCATTTTTCACCTATCAGATTGGCAAAGTTCGAAAAGCTTGATACCTATCTTGGCAAGGGTGTGGGGAACAGGATTCTCAAACACTGCCAATGTGGCTGGAAATCCATACGGCCTCTACGAAGAGCAACCTGGTAAAATCTTCAAGTTACACATGCGAACACCATTTAATCCAACAATGTTTGCAGCTTCCTCTCTCCCTCCCTTCCTTTCTTTCTTTTAAATTTTATGGCAGCACTGCAACATATGCAAGTTCCTGGGCCAGGGACTGAATTCTAGCCACAGCTGCAAATGTCACTGTGGCTACGGCAACGCCAGATACTTTTAACCCACTGTGCTGGGTGAGGGATCAGCCTGCACCTCCACAGTGACTCTAGCTGCTGCACTCAGATTCTTTTTTTAATTAATTAATTAATTAATTAATTTTGTCTTTTCAGGGCCGCACACACAGCATATGGAGGTTCCCAGGCTAGGGGTCTAATCGGAGCTGCAGCCGCCAGCAGACGCCACAGCCACAGCAACGCGGGATCCGAGCCCCATCTGCGACCTACACCACAGCTGACAGCAATGCTGGATCCTTAACCCACTGAGCGATGCCAGGGATCGAACCCGCAACCTCATGGTTCCTAGTCGGATTCGTTAATCACTGAACCATGACAGGAACTCCTGCACTCAGATTCTTAACCCACTGGGCCACAGTGGGGACTCCACCTAGCAACTTCTAAGAAAGTATCCTATCTGTACAAGTTCTTAGTTACATACAGAGATGGATATTTATTACAGCAAAGATTAAAAACGATCTGGGGGAAGTTCCCATAGTGGCTCAGCGGTTAACAATCTGACTAGCATCCATGAGGACTCAGGAAGTTCCCAGGCTAGGGGTGGAATTAGAGCTGCAGCTACCAGCCTGCACCACAGTCACAGCAACGCAGGATGCCAGCCTCATCTGCAGTTGTGACCTGCACTGCAGCTTCAGCAATGCCAGATCCTTCCACCCAATGTGCCAGGGGTTGAACCTGTGTCCTTTTGTTGCAGAGACACCGCTGATCCTGTTGCGCACAGCAGGAACCCCCCCACCCAGGTCGTTTTTATTTTTTATTTTTATTTTTTTTGCTTTTTAGGTGGGTTCCCAGGCTAAGGGTCGAGTTGGAGCATATGGAGCATACGGAGGTTCACAGACTAGGGGCCAATTGGAGCTGTAACGCTGGCCAGCGCCACAGCTACAGCAACGCAGGATCCGAGCCGCATCTGTGACCTACATCACAGCCCACAGCAATGCCGGATTCTTAATCCACTGAGTGAGGCCAGGGATCAAACCGGAATCCTCAGGGATACTAGTCGGATCCTTAACCCACTGAGCCATGATGGAAACTCCCTCTGGATTTAAATATACTAGACGTTTCATATAAATGGAATCATACAATAAATATGTGGTAATTTGTGTCTAACTTCTTTCACTTTGTATAATGTTTTCAAGATTCATCCATGTGGCAACATGTCTTAGTATTTCATTCTTTTTATGGCTGAAGAATATTCCATTGTATGAATATATCACATTTTATTTAACTGGTATATTGTTTTAAAAGTTGTGGGAAGAAAATAAACTGGTTTACCTTTGTTTAATGTATCTGTACCTCCTCTGCAACAGCATTTGTTAACATCCTATAGAAGTACTCTGGAAAATACCGCACAAGGTATTTGGCAAAGGCAAGTCAGGCTTTGGGGAAGAGTGGCCAATTAATGATCAAGTACACATCACATCTCTCCAGAAAGGGTTCATTATTTGGTTACACTATCAGGTCTGGTTTTATTTGTATGTTTGTTTGTTTTCTGATCACACTCGAGGCATCTGAAAATTCCTGGGCCAGGGACTGAACTGAGCCACAGCCTCGACCTGGGCCATATCAGTGACAACACCGATCCTTAGCCCACTGAGCCAGCAGGGAACTCCTAGGTCAAGGTTTTGATTATTTAAAACCATAGCAGCTACTTATATTTCTCCTTGGAAAACCCAGTAGGAGCATTTAATATCCTCTCCCCATTTTCTTTTTTTTTTTTTTTTCTTTCTTCTTTTTACAGCTGCACCTGTGGCATATGGAAGTTCCCAGGCTAGGGGTCAAATCAGAGTTATAGCTGTGGTCCATGCCACAGCCACAGGCAACACTGGATCTGAGCCACATTTGCAACACTGGATCCTTAACTTACTGAGCAGGGCCAGGGACAGAAACCGTATCCTCACAGAGACATCGGGTCCTTAACCTGCTGGGCCAGGAACTCTCTTTCCCAGGCCCCTTGCAATGAGTGCTCTTGGTTTTATCCCTTTACAGGGACGGTGCACCCATTCCCAGGTGATGTGAGGATTGGCTGCTAATATCTCATAGCTCCGCCCTTCTCTGGAGATTTGTTATCAGTCCCTGTGAGCTGCTCTGCCTGGAGATGACTGGGAAGGTAAGCTCCTCCTTCCCCCACCTCCCCTTGGCCCACAGCCCATGAATGACTGAAGTGGGGTACAAAGTCCAGCTCCCTTGCCTCTAAAAGGGATAAAAATGGTGGTGCACTTTATGCTTCAGAGCTACCCAAAGGATCAGACTGAGGCTAAATTTAGCTGTACCCACATCCTTGCCTGACTTCTTCCTCTGTCCTATCCTGCCTCCTTCACTGCCCTAATAAATGGTTTGCACAAGAATCCCTTTCTCAGACTCTGTATCTAGGGAATTCAACCTAAGATATCCCTGTGGGCAGTCCTGGCTCCCAGAGGGATTCCCTGCTACCAGCAGCAGCCACGCATCTCCTGCAGGGTCCTGCAGATCGTACCTCCTCCAAGAAGCCTTCCAGACTTGCACCCTCACACTCTGGCAGCATAACCATTCAATAAGGAAGTAAGATGCCTACTCTCCGCCAGGCCCTGGGCCAGACCCTTTACGTACATTAACTCATTGAATACTTGCAACGACCCAGTTAGGCAAATACTACTGTATTCTTACCAAGGAAGAAACTGGAGCTCAAATAATTTGAGTGCCTTGCTCATACTGTCAGAAAGTGATGAGAGCTGGGGAGGATTTGTCTATTTCCAAACTCTCTAACCACTAGAATCTACCCTATATTATTGCATCAGAATGTTTTTTTTTAAAGTAGTTTTATTTTTATTTTTTATTTTTTTTAGAGCCGCGCCCATGGCATATGGAGGTTCCCAGGCTAGGGGTCAAATCGGAGCTGTAGCCGCCAGCCTACACCACAGTCACAACAATGCCAGATCCAAGCCGCGACTGCCACTTACACCACAGCTCATGGCAACACTGGATCCTTAACCCACTGAACAAGGCCTGGGATCGAACCCGCGTCCTCATGGATACTAGTCAGATTCGTTTCCTCTGAGCCATGATCGGAACTCCCCAGAATGTTTTTTTAATGGCTCTGTCTCCCCCAGACAGTGGGTCTATACACAGAAAACTACATGTTTTTGTGTCTGCTGCTGACAGATTGCACGGAGGGTTTTATCTTATTAAAAAAACCTGAGAGTAACTTTGCTCGTGGCCTTCGAGCCACTCCTTCACCTGGCTAGCAGGCCTGCCTTAGCAGATAGGGTGAAGCCCTTCGCCTTTGAGTTCCTTGGAACACACTGTTTTCCTTGAGCTCCCGCCAAAGCTGCAACTGCAGGCATCCCTGCCTTCCACTTCACTGCAGAGCCAGGATCTGCACTGCTGAGAACAGCAGCATTGGGAGGCAGCTCATCACTTCCCTGGAGGCCTCCTGGGTTCACAGAAAAAAAAAGAGCAGGTGTTGAAGTGGGGGAGGGAGGATGGGACCTGGAGAAGAGAGGGGATGACACCAGTGGGAAAAGACTGAAGGAAGGAGAGAGATTTAGGCGAGGAGGTGGGGTAGTGGGAGCTGAGGAGGGGACTCCTTCTTTCATTCAACAAATTATTTTAACTACCTGCAATGTCCTAGCCACGTTCTAGTGCCTGAGGCTACAAGAGGGAACAAACGACAGATCCTGCCTTAAGGGGGCTGCATAGGAATAACAACAATCATCATAATAACGGCTAACATTTTTGGAGCATTTATTATGGAGACAAGCATTTACCTTTTTTTTAGAGGGGGGGACCGTGCCAGGGGCATGTGGAAGTTCTCAGGCCATAGATCAAAGTTACGCCACAGCAGTGACCCAGAGCCACAGGAGTGACAATGCCAGATCTTTAACCCGATGAACCACCAGGCAACTCTAAGCAATTATTTATTTTATCCTCATAACAATTTCAGGCATTTGATACTATTATTAACACATTTTACGATACAGACAAGAAGACAGAGTAGCCAAGTGACTGGCCAAAGTTACAGTTAGAGCAGAATCCCTCATCTTCTTTGGGACTGACGACTTGGGCCTCTCAGGCTCACCATGAACGACAGTAGATTTGGAAAGTACGTTCTCATAAGAAAAATTCAAACACTACAAATAAAGCTCAAGTTCTTCCTGTCTATCCCCATCCTTGACAGTCTCTGCCTTAGAGTGCGCTCCTTCCAGTCCTGCTCCTATTCATATGTCCTATATGTCCAGATATGTATTGATTTTTGTGGCTGTGCCTGCAGCAGGGGGAAGTTCCTGGGCTAGGGATGGAATCCCAACCACAGAAGTGACAACGCTGAATCCTTTAACCCTAGGCCACCAGAGAACTCCACATACATTATTTTTGATATGAGTAGCTTCCCATGCCTAATGTTAACAAAATGTCCGGAACATCTTTCTCTATCGTACCTACAGATTTAGCTCATTATTTCTGACTGCTGCATAGTATTCCATTGCGTGGATGTGCCTAGTTTATTTTTCCAGTAACCTAGAAAGAGACAAAGAGAGAGTCCAATTTTCCGCTATTACAAACAATGCTGCCATTCATAACTTTTCCAAAAGAGCCACAGACCTTCCCACCACAGAGTTAGAAAGTTTCTACCGGAAGGACCCACGTGATGAACCCGCGAAAGCATGGCCAATTGCCAATCCAACAGTAGTCGCTCACGCTCGAACAACACTTGTTAGACTCTTTTTTTTTTTCTTCTGCTCTTCGTAGAAAAGCTGCGACCCAGGGAACGGGGTTAAACCAACAAAAAAAAACCCAAACCTGAAACCCGGAGTTCCAGAAAAAGAGCTTTGTCTTTAAGAAGCATTCGTTCCTCTGGGAGTTGTAGTTTTGTTGCCAAGAGAACTCCTCTCCCCCTCAAGTCCCTTCTCGAAGTGAAGACTCACTGCCCTTCAGGAAAGTGGTGCCCTCTGACCATCTCCGTTTGCCATTTATGTTAGCTCACAGGCGGTCTTTTGGGGTAGGACAAGCTAGGGCTGGAGGAGGGCTGAAACTACACTTCCCAGGGTGCTCAGCGAAGGCATACAGCAGCCGCGCCTTAAAGAGCCCCCTGCGCCGACCGCCGGGAGAAGGAAGGTATGTTGTAGGTTCTTGCGGGGTCCCAGCATTGCACTCCCCATTACCGCAGCTGTTTCCCCCGCCCACACTTTTGGACCCGCGGGACTGAGCTGAGCCGCTGGCTGGTTCCTGATAGGGAATAGTTTCCGCGAGCTCTCCTGGCGCCCCCGTCGCCCACTTGCTGTAGGGGGCGTCTGCATGGCCCCTCTATTGGCTGCTCTGGGTGTTTCTGGGGACGCCCAGGATTGGAACGACAGGCAGGTGGGGCGCTGAATGTCAGCACTGGTGATTGCTTTGAGGTCGCTTCTCCCGCCTTAGTTTACCCCATCGGGGCTCGTCATTACCCGCAAATCTCAATTATATGCCGTTTGTGTAATTTGCAATGTAATTTTACTCCCAGTCACCCTTCCTCTGCTTTTTTTTTCCTTCTAGAAGGCAAATCAGATCCCTTCGTGAGGCTGCTTTTTACCTTTAAAGCTCTAAAGTGCAAAATCCATGCCCCACCCATCTTGAAAAAGCAAATACGAAGAGGCCTTATTATTTTATTCTGTCCCTGGCTCCCCTTCCCTATCCTGATTTTGGCAGCGTGTGGCTGAAGACAGTAAAAACTATTTGAACTTGGCCTAAGTAGATTAAGTTCTATTGGAAGTGTGCACAATATTGGAAGAGGCCTGTATTCTCTAAGAGTTCTGTGCAGATGTCAGGTGTGACAGACTGCAGGAGAGATGTGATGTTTCTACAGGCCAGGTAAGAACATGAACCTTGGAGTTAGTTGGATACACCTGCTCTACCTGTACCAGCTGTATGTGACCTTGGGCAGGCAATTTCATTTCTTTAAGCTACAGTTTCCTGATGTACTACGTAGGTGTGGTAAAATTCATCTCATAGGGCTGTTGAGTGGATCACATGAACTAACACTTCCGTGTGTCTTTAGTATGGTGCCCAGAAAAGACATTCTTTAAGCTACAGGTACTATTCCAACTTTTGTGTTCTCAAGACACCCTTTAGGCTGATCTGGCAAGGCATGCTACCTGGCCTTCGCTGATTTCCCCGGGACTTCTCTCTCTCTTCCCTTCTCTTCTTCTTTCTCTTCTGTCTCTTCTTCTTTAGGGGCATCTTTGACCCAGAGAGTATTTCAGAGCCTTCACTCCAACCTGCTTTAGGGTCAGGTTTTACTTTCCTGCTGCTTTTCCCCATCAGAGAGAACTACTGTTCATTGAGCTCCTGCTTTGTGCCACATATTTTATGATCCTTGGAGGCTGGTATCTTTGACCCTTGTTTTCAGATTAAGAAACTGAGGATCAGAGAGGTTAAGTAACCTGCTCAAGATCACACAGGAAGAGGCAGAGATGCAGACTGACCCCTGGGGGTTGATTTTCAGCCCAAGACTATTCCTCTTCCCCAATCTCTGATAGAGGACAGTCCAGATTGTGCTGTCCTCCCTCCTCTGCCCATGACCTGTCATCTGCCCAGGTCTCTCAGTCACTGTGCCAAGACCAGCACTATAGGCTCAGACCTTTGGACTCTCTTTGGGGTATTTCTTTCTTGCTCTCTTTTATCACCTTCACTTGGGGGTCGAACATCATTACACCATTACCTAAATAAGAAGCTGGGAGACCCAGGTTCCAGTCATGGCTACAGCACCTACTAGCATTTGTAAAATGGACAAAATACTTACTTACCTGGCAGTAGTGTTGTGAGGCTGAAAAATCATAATGTCTTAACTGTGGGTCAGAGTGGGTGGGTGAGCTCACTTACAGTGGCTGTCATCATTAACGCCACCATTTCATTGTCACCTTGTATTGGCCACTTTACAGAAATTTAGTACTTTTGTTCTTTTTCCAACCTTACAAAGTATGTTCAATGTAGTAGTTAAGAGAATGAACTTTGGAAAAAGGGTGTCCAGGTTCCAATTTGGCTCTACATACCACTTGCTAGGTGTTTGACCTTGGGCAAGTTACTTAATCTCTCTGTGCCTCCGTTTCCGTTTCCCCGTCTTTCGGGATAAAGGAAGTACTTCCCAGATATTGTTAGCAGTTCTTAACAGTAATTTTTCCCTTAACGATGCTGGGAGGACGATCACCTGCTCCCCACTGTTGGTTTCAGGTCCTTGGAGAAGCAGATGACAAGATGAGATTAGACTTGCAAGAGATTTATTGGGGGAGGGAGCTGGAGGAAGCAGGCAGAGCTGTCAGTTTGCATTCCAGGTCTGCTTCCTGTGACTGAGCACAGCAGGAAGGAGGGGAGGCAAGAAGGAAGGGAGGGAGGGAGAAAGGAGGGAAGGAAGTACTGGTAGAACTGCAGCGCAGTTCGAGGACATTTTCTGTTAGCTTGGTGGGGAGTTCCAGAGCCAAGGTTACCTGTCAGAGGACCTGCATCTTGTAGGAATTGGTCTGCTTCTTCATGTCATTGCTTGGTGGGTTGCAGCCTCCGTGTGAACAAGATGGGGGCATCTGTGAGTTACACAACCTACCGTGGGAGGTCAGAGAGGGTTAGAGGCGCTAAAGATCACACAGGGAGTTGTGGCCAGTCTGGAATTCCCAGCCGCACCTTTATTGGGAAGGCCAGATGTGCCACCTGGGGAATTTCTTTGACCTCAGATGCCTGCCCAAGATCTCCAGCTCAGATTTCCCTTCTGGATTTCCTTCCTGAGCGGAGGAGCAGGGAACAGAGCAATTTCTATTAGTGGTGGAGACTTTCCCTGAAGCTCGTGGGAGTGTGGGTGTTGCTAAGTGGCAGTGTCTGTCAGCCTAACCATAGGCTTGGTGGCAGCAGAGTCTGCCATAAGGAAAAACAGTTACTGAGTTTCAGGTTTCTTGTTGGCGCTGGCTGGGGAGTGGGCTGACTGCTGGACATGTGCTCAGGGCACTTTTGGGGTGGCATGCATCTCACTCCACTGTCCCTCCCCGCGCTGATCTTCGGGGGCTGGAGGGAAGAGGTGGGGGTGGGCTCGTGCATGCGATGGTAGCTGGGCCCCTGCCAGAGGGGAGATGCCAGCACATTCCTAGAGACTTATCTAAGGAGGTCCTGGGGAGGCCAGGGCCTCTGGAGCCAGACTGGTTTCTTACCTGATAGGAGAAGAGTGTTGGGGGAGGGTGAAGCCATAGCTTAGGCCTCACCTTCCCCTCACTTGCTCAGAGTGCCCTGGAGGAAGATGACTGACAACTTGCAGCCCTCTTCTGGCTTGGAGCCTCTGGGACAGGAGGTCCCCGTAGTGGGTGCTGTTGGCATGCTGCCCTTGAACAGTCACCCATCCCATGGCTGCTCCCTTCTCCAGGAATTGCCCTGGGCCTCAGGAGCCTGGAAGTTAGAACCTCCCTCCCCACGGCTCATATGCAGTGACTGGATGGTGAGGGGCCTGCGGTACAGAAAGGGCAGCCCCTTGCTTTAAGGTGGGGCTTGCTGTCAACCTTCCCCGGCTCCCCTTACTTCCTGAGGAAACCTCACGCACCTGGATGGGTGAGGTCAAAGACACGCTCCTCACGTGACCCAGCAGTTCCACACCTGGATGTCCACCTGGAGAGGTGAAGTCTTACGTTCACGCTAAACCTTCATGCGACTGTTTACAGCAGCTCAATTATTGATCACCAAAACCTGGAAGCATCCCAGATGTCCTTCAGTGGGTGGGTGGAGAAACAGACTGTGGAATGTCCATGCAATGGAATACTGCTTGGCAAAAAAGGAGAAAGAACTATGGATATGCATAGCCAACTTGGATGAATCTCAGAGGCGTTATGCTGAGTGAAAGAAGCCAATCTCACAAGATTATATCGCAGCTATAGCTCTGGAGAGCAGAAGGCTGGCTGTCGGGGTGAGGGATGGAGGAGGGTGTGACTGTAAAGGGTTAGCCTGTGGGAGTTTTTTTGGATGCAGACAGTGGTAGTGACCACAAGAATCTCTTCTATGTGTTAAATTGCATAAAACTATTTTTGAGCAAAAAATTAATTTTAGGGCATAATAATTTAAAAAAATTCGCATATACCCATATCTCTGCCCAGGAAGCCCTTTGACTGTGGCTAGAATGGAGCAGCCAAAGGGGGTTGATTGGACAGTCATCATCCTGACATGCCAATACAAGGACAGCGTCCAGGTCTTCCAGAAAGGTAGGTGACCCTCCCTTCCCACCCGACCCCTAATGTAGAGTCCCCTCCCCCTTCCTTGCCACATACCCCGCCAGCCCCAGGAACACAGATTCTGCTTCTTCCTAGCCTTGTGACCTCACACACATCGTGTCACTTCACCAAGATTCGGTTTTCTCATCTGTAAAATGGGAAAAATTGTACTTACCTCACTGAGTTCAGAAAAGATCTAATGAGTTACCAGATGCAAAGCTGCTGATGCAAAGAAGATAAAATAATGACTGTCAGGAGGTTCGCGTCAGGTGCTTGGGACCAGGACGGGGAGACTGGGGGGCAGGTCCCAGCTGTGTTCTAACCACAGAGTTGGAGATACGGCAGAAGCGAGAGCAGATCCCCGCCAGTACGCTGCTGTTGGCTGTGGAGGACCCCGAGGTTCATGTGGGCAGTGGAGGAGCCACCCTCAATGCCCTGCTGGTGGCTGCTGAGCACCTGAGTGCCCGCGCAGGCTTCACTGTGAGTGTTCCTGAAGTGTTCCCCTTGGCTCAGCAGGGATGGGGGCTTCAAAGAGAGCCTTTCCAAGGTCTTGGGCTCCATTGACGTGCCCACCTCAGTTTGGGCATCAGTTTTTGCATCTGTAGATTGGGCAGGTTCATTCAGGTGAGGCCAGAAGGCAGGACCAGCCTTTGTAGTGCTTTTTGGCTTCTCTTGAAAACTCACATCTTGCTATCCTGGGCTCTCCTTCCCATGTGGCAACTGTTTGCTGCAACTGAGATACTGCAGCCCCCTTTGCATAGGGCACAGGCCCACATCCCCCCGTACCCCGCCACTTCACTTGGTCAGCTTGCCTGCGTGGCACTCTGGCATAGGGAGTGAGGGTGCCCATAGGTATGGACCTGATCTGGCAATGGGGATGGCACTGGCAGGGGAGAGGGACCACTCTGTGGTTGCCATGAGGCTGCCTTACTGTGAGTCACCCTGCCAGGCAGCCTTCCCTAAAAGCCTCCTTAACCAGGGTTGCCTCCTGCCTGCCTGTAGACATTGGTCTTGACCTTGCCTATTGTTCCTTTGTTACTTGTGTGGATTTGTGCTAGGGTCTCTTTCTGGACAAGAGGGTGCCGTCCTTGGGTGCCATCTGCCCAGACCAGTCAACCAGGATCTTCTGTTTTTGATAGGTGGTCACATCGGATGTTCTGCGCTCAGCCTGGATCCTCATCCTGCACATGGTTAGTAGAATGCTGGGCAGGGGTCATGCAGAAGGCTGGAACCATTGAGCCTCAGGACCTTTTGTCTTTATGTACAAGGTGTCCATTTTTCAAATTCAGAAGAATTAGAATCAGAATTAATCCAAGTATGCAACATAGGGAACTGGTTAAATATAAACAGCATATCCCGGAGTTCCCATCGTGGCGCAACGGAAATGAATCCAACTAGGAACCATGAGGTTGCAGTTTCAATCCCTGGCCTCGCCCAGTGGGTTAGGGATCTGGCATTGCCTTGTGCTATGGTGCAGCTCACAGATGTGGCTTGGATCCCGCACTGCTGTGGGCTTGTGGCATAGGCTGGCAGCTGTAGCTCCAATTAGACCCCTGGCCTGGGAACCTCCATATGCTGCGGGTGTGCCACCCCCCCCCAAAAAAAGAAATAATCCAGGCATAATCCTGTGGCGAAGCAGGTTAAGGATTTGGTGTTGTCTCTGTGGCAGCGTGGATCGTGTGTCTCGATCCCCACCCTGGTGCAGTGCATTAACAGTCTGGCGTTGCTGCAGCTGTGGTGTAGGTTGCAGCTGTGGCTCGGATCTGATCCCTGGCCTGGGAACTTCCATATGCCGCAGGTGCGGCTGGAAAAAAAAAAAAAAGGAGATATAATCCACGAGTTCCTTGGTGGCTTCGCAGGTTAACGATCTAGCCTTGTCACTGCTGTGGTGCAGGTTTAATCCTTCACCCAGGAACTTTCACATGCCACAGGTATGGCCAAAAAGAAGAAAAGAGGAGTTCCTGTCGTGGCTCAGCAGTAACAAACCTGACAAGTATCCATGAGGATGTGGGTTCAATCCTTGGCCCCGCTCAGTGGGTTGAGGATCTGGCCTTGCTGTGGCTGTGGCATAGGCCTGTGGCTGCAGCTCCAATTTGACCCCTAGCCTGGTAACTTCCATATGCTGTGGGTGCGGCCTTAAAAAAAAAAAAGACGAAAAAGGAAAGAATCCAGAGAGAAACCTCTGTATACGTTGGCCAGATCCCCACAGTGGTTGTATTTTCCAAAACTGCAGTATGATTGCAGCCAGGATGTTGACACTGATATGGTTCCCAATCTTATTTCTCCAGTTTGACTTGTACTCTTGCTGTGTGTGTATGTGTGTGAAGTCCTGTTGTCTCCACATTTTTCATTTTTGTAAAAAAAATAATACCGTATGCATATGAGACATATGAAAGGGCATACATCAAAATGAGGGCAGTGGTTATCCTTCAGGGATTGTTTTTCTTTTTCCACATATGCATTTTCTTTTTTTGGGGGGGCCGCCCCCACGGCATATGGAGGTTCCCGGGCTAGGAGTCGGATTGGAGCTACAGTTGCCAGCCTACACCACAGCCATAGCAACATGGGATCCGAGCCGCTTCTGTGACCTATACCACAGCTCACAGGAACACCAGATCCTGGACCCACTAAGTGAGGCAAGAGGTGGAACTCGCAACCTCTAACGATGGGAACTCCATATCTGCATTTTCTGATTTTTTTAACAATAATCATGTAATTTAAAAAAATCGTATGAGAAAACACATTGCAAAAGTCTTGTGGCTTAATGGCTTTCCGCCCAGGCTCTCTGCCGCTAGCTCTTCTACCTGTCCCTGCTCCCGCCCCAGGGCCGAGATTTCCCCTTTGATGACTGTGGCCGGGCCTTCACCTGCCTCCCTGTGGAGAACCCGCAGGCCCCCGTGGAGGCTGTGGTCTGCAACCTGGACTGCTTGCTGGACATCATGAGCCATCGGGTGAGGCAGGAACCTTGTCCTGCTGCTTTCCTGCTGCAGCGATGGCCTGTGCTAGCTCAGATGGGGGACACCAGGAACAACGACTTGGGGTTAGAGCTTCAGGAAGTTAATGTTGGCCACACTGCGGGGAAGTACGGCCCCTGGAAGTAGGCAGGAGGACTGGCATCGGCACCTCAGATCTGGAGGCACCCCCTGTGACCTCAGCAGCCCGAGTCCCCCTGGAAGAGGCCGAGACTGTGCTGTGTGGGAGCAGAGAAAGGGCTGGGCGCGGCCACCAGCCACATTCTCTGTCTCCGCAGCTGGGTCCAGGCTCCCCGCCAGGCGTGTGGGTCTGCAGCACGGACATGCTGCTGTCTCTTCCTCCAAACCCAGGTGAGCCCAAGAAGGCTTGGGAGCCCCTTCCCCAGCCACAGCCAGAGGCGGGCTCTGCCTTTCCTCCCCCACCCCAGCTCTGGGCCTGGCCTGCTACCTATTCAGAAGAGAAACTATGAGGTGTGAAGAATGAAGCCTAGACCGGGAGGCAGCGCTTCCCTTACTGGACCCCAGTCTGCCTGTCCATAGAGTGGAGACACCCAGCCCTTCCCCTTTTGCCCCAAAGGGCTCTGGGGATGAACTCTGGGAAGGGAGGCCTTGTTATTCTTCCAGAGGAATGTCCTTTTCGCCTTGGAAACCCTGTTCCCTTTAGAAATGCCTGGATGCCCCTGCCCTGAGCTCTGGCCTCCTCCTGACCAGGGATCCCCCTTGCCTTGAGTTGGGGTCCCTGGAGAGCCTTCTGACACCCCCACCTGCAGGGATCAACTGGGATGGCTTCCAGGGAGCCAGAGTGATCGCCTTTCCAGGGAGCACGGCCTATGCCCGGAACCATGGCGTCTACCTCACTGACTCCCAGGTAGTGCCCCAAGGGTGGCAGCGTGGGTAGCTGAGCTATCCTGGCATGGCTTCCCAGTCCTACGCTCTGGGCAGCCTTGTCCTAGATTTTCTGGCATGGTCTGGGTTTGGAGGAGTTTCCCCCACGGCAGTAACCCTTGTGCTCACTTAGTCTTCTGCTGGGCGTGAATTGCACCTGACCCTGTGTCGGGCCTCTGCTCGGGCTTGGAGCTGTGGAGACAGACCAGGCCTCTGCCTTTGGGGGTGGAGGTCTTGGGCACGTGTATGCTGGGGCCTGTCAGACTTTGTCCTAGGTTTTCATCTGGAGAACACCCTTGTGTACCTTCCTTCCCAATCCTCTCTTACTCCCTTCCCTGTTTTCTCCTCCCACGTAGGGCTTCGTTTTGGACATCTACTACCAGGGCACTGAGGCAGAGATTCAACGATGTGCCAGGCCTGATGGGCGGGTGCCACTGGTATGGCTGCCAGACCCAGACTGGGGGGCAGTAGACCCTCTACGGGATGGGAGAGGAGGGTGTGCCTTCCTGCCCAGGGCAGAGTCCCACTGCTTCCGGGGCTCGAACCAGAATCTGTGGAAGATCTGGAACTGGCACCCTTGGGAGCAGGTGGAGCCAGGATTTGAGGAAGGGGTGGCTTTGGAATTCAGGTCCTTGTCTCACACCAGAAAGGTTAGAACCAGACTCAGGAATCCTTCCTCAATGAAGGATGAAGATACGAGTGGTAGGTAAGGACCCTAGGGAAGATGGAGAACTGGGTTTGGCAGGAGACGTGGAAATTGAGGGGGTCCCAGAGGGTGGTGCCTGCTGAGTGGCCCTTGGTGGGAGCTGTCCCTGGTAAGCCTGGAGTCTGGGTGCTGGAGTGGCCCAGAAGATGAAGGACCTTGTCCGGTGTGGCAGCCGGCCTCGCTTAGCCTACCTGCACATCCTCCCCGTCTCAGGCACCGGCCCCAGGTGGCCCAGGGTCTCCCAGCTGACCCTTGTGGGGCCCCTTTAGGTTTCGGGGATTGTCTTCTTCTCTGTGGAGACTGCTGAGCACCTCCTGGCCACCCACGTGAGCCCACCTCTGGATGCCTGCACCTACATGGGCTTGGACTCCGGAGCTCGGCCTGTCCAGGTGACTGGGATTGGGGGCCGGGAGGTCCTGGCCTGGGCAAGAGGCAGTGACACTGGCCACCTGACTGTGTGACCTCAGGCCAGTCCTTTCCCCTGTCTATGTCACTGTCTCTGGAGATGGAACTACCCAGCTCAGCCTGGGCGTCCACTAATAGCAGTGCTTCCTAACCTTGCCCCAGCTGTCTCTGTTTTTTGACATCCTGCTCTGCATGGCCCGGAACGTGAGAAGGGAGGACTTCCTGGTGGGGCGGCCCCCAGAGATGGGGCGAGGTGACACGGACGTCGAGGGTTATCTGCGTGGTGCCCGGGCCGAGCTGTGGAGGGAGCTTCGCGGTCAGCCCCTCACGTTGGGTGGGTACTGCCTCTCCACTCTCCGGGGTGGGGAGGCTGTGGGAATGAAAACCCCAGAATAAGGCTCCATCCCACCTGCCTGGCGCCTTGGCTCCTGGCCCAGGCAGGACTAGGGCACGGTCTGGACAGTTGCCCTCTCCCACTTCAGAGTTCCCTGCTGAGATACCTCCTCATCCCTTCTTCCTTTGTCTCACTCCCGAGTTCCAGTTCTGGTCTTTCTACTTTCCAGCTGTGTGACTTTGGGCAGGTTGCTGAGCCTCTCTGGATCTTAGCTTCCCCCCTGGCATGATGGGCTTATTTCCATTCCTGCCCTCCCAGGGCCTGATGAAGATGTGTCTTCTAGGGGGAGACTCGGTCTGATTTCAGAACTGCAGTAGGCAGGGGGTTGAAGCCAGTACTTGTGTCTTTACAGCCTATGTCCCCGACAGCAGCTACAACTACATGACCAGCTCAGCCAGTGAGTTCCTGCACAGTCTCACATTCCCAGGGGCTTCTGGGGCCCAGGTCGTACACTCTCAGGTGGAGGTAAGACCTGCTGGGAGGTAAGGCCAGCAGAGGTGCGTCCTGGGTGTCTGGAGACAGGTGGGATGGGGGCTGCAGGGAGGGGGAAGAAACAGCTCATGCTTCAGACAGATTACCTATGAATGTTGGTGTTATTATCCCCATTTTACATGTGAGGCACTGTGGGCCCAGAGAGGTTAAGTGACTTGTCTAAGGCTGCAGAGCCAGTAAGTGGCTAAGTCAGAAATCTACAGCCAAGTCTGGTTGAAAAGCTAGAAGAGATGCCCCTGACCCTTTCTGAATCTGTTTGGGGATTGAGGCAAATTTGTGGCGATGGGGGCAGATAAGAGTTCGGAGGTAGCCCTCAGGGTGCCAGGGTTGGAGGTAGCTGGATAGGTGGGGGGAGGTTCTCTTGGGGAGCTGTCATCTGATGGGACCTCCATTGCGTGGTTCAGATTTGTTCTGGAGGAGAAGGCAGGGAGAGTATGCCCCCAGGGGAACAGTAGGAATAAGGGGGGGAGAGGGAGTCTGCCTGAGGCGGTGGCCAGGGAGGTACAGAGAGGGATCCGACATTTGTGGGGAGCAGCAGGAATTCTGGCTGGGGCTGTGGAGGAGGACTGGGGCAGCCCCTGCCTCAGGCCCTCACGACTTCGTCCCTGGCTTCACAGGAGCAGCAGCTGCTGGGAGCTGGGAGCTCCGTGGTCAGCTGTCTGCTGGAGGGCCCGGTCCAACTGGGTCCCGGGAGTATTCTGCAGCACTGCCACCTGCGGGTGAGGCCTGAGAGGGCAGGCAGTGGGAGGGCAAGGCTGGGTGGGGGTGGCCAGGGTCCTGAGTGTTTTGGGGCGGTGCTTGGGGCTGCGCTGCCCACACAGGATGCCTGCCCTCTCCCCTGCCAGGGCCCCATTCACATCGGCACTGGCTGCTTTGTGAGTGGCCTGGACACGGCCCAGTCCGAGGCATTGCACAGCCTGGAGCTGCATGACCTCGTCCTGCAGGGACACCACTTGCAGCTACATGGTGCCCCCAGCCGGGCCTTCACGCTCGTTGGCCGTTTGGACAGCTGGGAAGTAGGTGCTCGCCTACCTCCCATCACCCCCATCTTTAGACTTGGGAGTCCCAGGGGTCCCAGCCCAGCTCCCACTCTGCAGGGCTCTTTGAGTGCTCGCCTGAGGGATAGACTGCGAGGAGGGTGCGGCCAGTAGTCTCAACAGGCCTTTACCTCCCTCCTCCGCTGCTCTGAGGTGGGCTTGGTGGGGATTCTTATCCCTATTTTCGGGCTGGAGACTGAAGTTCAGAGAGGGAGATGATCCTCCTTGGGCCTCAGAGCAGTTATGGTGGGTCAGGCCTAGAGCCAGGATTCTGCTCCAAGTTCCAGGCACCTGGGGCAGGAGCGTCGAGGCTCTAGGGCTTGACGCAGTGTTTCAGAATTTGCTTGCCTCTTTGCCCCGGTCCCTCTTCCTGTCCCCTCTTGAGCAGCTCCCGGTCCTGTGGCCTTACTGTTCATAACCCCTTCCTGTGGCCTTTGCAGCCCTGACTACTTCCTTCTCTTTCTCCAGAGACAGGGGCCAGGAACGTATCTCAACATGTCTTGGAGTGAATTCTTCCAGAAGACAGGCATTCGGTAGGGTTGATGGCCTGATGGGCCTCTGTGAGCCTCAGCAGCCAGGATGGCAGCTGCTTCAAGGCTCATCCTTCCCAGGTCCTGCCCCAGGGCGGTCCCCACCCCACCTCCCACCCTCCCTGGGGCCTGGAGTAGTTCTGAGCAGCCTGAATTGCCCTTGCATCTT
Source organism: Catagonus wagneri (assembly GCA_004024745.2). Lineage (NCBI taxonomy): Eukaryota > Metazoa > Chordata > Mammalia > Artiodactyla > Tayassuidae > Catagonus > Catagonus wagneri. The sequence continues at coordinate 4,657,871 of PVHT020000012.1, read as the reverse complement.
CTCCCTGGGCAACCTCAAATTCCTGCCTCACTCAGGCTTTGGGATTTTGTTGAGTGGCCTGGGAAAGGAGGCAGGGCAGCTGGGCCTCCCTCCCTGAACTGCCTGCCTGTGCAGCCACTGGAGTTCTTCCTGTCCTCACGAGTGAGCCAACCCCAGCTGCCAGGAGATCAGGGCTTGGTGACCAGGCAGGTGACCCTTTCTTCCTTCCTGCTAATGCATCTTTTCCTCATATCAGAGATTGGGACCTGTGGGACCCAGACACGCCCCCCACTGAGCGCTGCCTTCTCAGTGCCCGTCTCTTTCCTGTGCTCCACCCCTTGAGGGCCTTGGGGCCCCAGGACATGCTGTGGATGCTGGACCCTCAGGAGGATGGGGGTAAGGCCCTGCGGGCTTGGAGAGATTCCTGGCGTCTGTCTTGGGAGCAGCTGCAGCCATGCCTGGACCGGGCTGCCACATTGGCCTCCCGCCGGGACCTGTTCTTCCGCCAGGCCCTGCATAAGGCGCGGCACGTGCTGGAGGCCCGACAGGACCTCAGCCTGCGCCCGCTAATCTGGGCTGCTGTCCGTGAGGGCTGTCCTGGGCCCCTGATGGCCACGTTGGACCAGGGTGAGTGTGACATCCGTGTTGGGAAGCCCGATGCAGTATTGCCTGCCCCTACCTGCCCTCTAGGTCATCAGTCTGAGGGTACTAGGGAGTCATGAAACTTTAAAGCAGGGAAGGACTAAGAGAGTTAACTTTTAGGCTTCTGGGAAGCTCCATCCCTATCAGTGGGATGAAAGGCAGAGGCCCAGGGCTGAGCTTCTGGGTCCTGTGAGCTGTTGGGATCCTATTCTGTGCTGGGGGCTGGATGTGGGTGAAGAATTCTAGCACGGCCCCAAGGGTTTGTGGCTGACCCCACGTGGGGGCCCAGGCACACTGGCTGGAGGCTCAGCCTTAGCCTCACAGGCAGTGCCTCATTCCCAGGTTATTTACTCACCCACAGTCATGCAGCTGGTTACTGGGGGGCTGAAAATGAACCTCGGTGGTTTGTTTGGCTCCCAAACGTGAGCTCTGAATCATTACGGGCATTCTGGGTGAGGGATGCAGAGGCATGTCTGGGGTGGGGCTGGCAAGATGAGAACTTTGCCAGGCAGAGGAGTCGGGGGCATTCTCCGCCAGGACACATCTTGGGCAAAAACAAAGAGATGTGAGGGGTCTGGGGTGTCTGAGGGCAGAGGACACTGGGGGTGGGCCCCTGGGGTGGGCCCCTCCCGGGGTGGGCCCCTCCCATAGCTACCCGACTCCTGGTCCCTCAGTGGCAGCTCGCGCGGGAGACCCTGGCGTGGCAGCCCGGGCACTGGCCTGTGTGGCAGATGTACTGGGCTGCATGGCCGAGGGCCGAGGAGGCTTACGGAGTGGGCCAGCTGCCAACCCCGAGTGGGTGCGGCCCTTCTCGTACCTGGAGTGTGGAGACCTGGCTGGGGGCGTGGAGGCACTCGCCCAGGAGCGGGACAAATGGCTGAGCAGGTAGGTGCTAATGATGTCAAAACCCTTGGAGAAGCCCCAGCCATCCTTGGAGGCAGAAATCCAGAGGGGTGGGGGCTCCTCACGTCACCCAGGGCAGTCGGGTCCCCAAGCCCAGGCTTGGGCTCCATGCCATCTCTCCCTGCCCTCCTGGCAGACCAGCCTTGCTAGTGCGAGCTGCCCGCCACTACGAGGGGGCTGGGCAGATCCTCATCCGCCACGCTGTCATGTCAGCCCAGCAGTTTGTCTCCACGGAGCTGGTAGAGCTGCCGGCGCCCGGGCAGTGGGTAGTGGCCGAGTGCCCGGCTCGAGTGGATTTCTCTGGTGAGCCCCTTTTTGGGGTTGGGGGTGAGGCCATCCACCCTAGAGCTGAACTGTTAGCCCTGTGACCAGCTTGTTCAATTGCCACAGGGGGCTGGAGTGACACGCCACCCATTGCCTATGAGCATGGTGGGGCAGTGCTGGGCCTGGCCGTGCGAGTGGATGGCCGCCGGCCCATTGGGGCCAGGGCTCGTCGCATCCCAGAGCCTGAGCTGTGGCTGGCAGTGGGACCTCAGCGGGACAAGATGGCCATGAAAATAGTGTGCTGGAGCTTGGACGACCTACAGGATTACTGCCAGCCCCATGCCCCAGGTCAGGGCACCTATGACAGCTGCAGGTGGAGATGGCACGCCCAGCCACCTGGGGGGTGGGGGCAGAACCCTAGAAACCCTGCAGGCTATGGGGGTCTGCCTGGGTGTGAGTCAGTCTGGCAGAGGAGCCCTGAAGTCACCCTGCCCAGGCATATGGGGGTGCAGGAGGTAGAGCTGGCTTATTTGCTGGTGTTGGGGAGGCTAGAGGACCTTCTGTGGCTTGGGGATGGGGTTTGCACTGCTCTGGACTTTTATCCCCTAGACGAGTTTCAGGCCTGACTGAGGAGGGGTGGGGTGTCTCTTTCCATCTCTGGAGACCAACTTGCTTGCTGCATGCTGGTTACTCCGCAGGGGCTCTGTTGAAGGCGGCCTGCATCTGTGCGGGAATCGTGAGCGTCCACTCCAAACTCTCCCTGAGTGAGCAGCTGCTGCGCAACTTTGGGGGTGGTTTTGAGCTACAAACCTGGTCTGAGCTGCCCCATGGCTCTGGTCTTGGTGAGTGGGCCCTCTCCCTGCTGCCCACTGGCTCCCTTCAGCTTTGCCTCCAATCCCTTCCCTAGTCTCTGCCCAGCAGAGAGGGAGCGGGTGGGGCAGGACTGGGCTGGGCAGAGCTGTTTCATGCCTGGTACCCAACTCTGCACCCTGCAGGCACTAGCAGCATCCTGGCGGGGGCCGCCCTGGCCGCCCTTCAGCGGGCCGCGGGCCGGGCAATAGGTACAGAGGCCCTGATCCACGCAGTGCTGCATCTGGAGCAGGTGCTCACCACAGGTATGGGACTGCCCCAGGGCAGGACGAAAGCCACTAGCACTTTGTCAAGGGCTTCTGGGAGCTGTCCTGGACTTGTAGACAGAGAAGTGTGGTGTCCTTTAAAATGGTTAGAGCTTCCTTCTTAGCACTCTGAACCTCTCTGTCTGGTGGTTTTCTTTTTTCTCCTTTTAGGGCTGCACCTGCGGCATATGGAGGTTCGCAGACTAGAGGTCTAATCGGAGCTGCAGCCACCAGCCTACACCACAGCCACAGCAACACCAGACCGGAGCCGCATCTGAACCTACACCACAGCTCACGGTAACGCTGGATCCTTAACCCGCTGAGCGAGGCCAGGGATCGAACCTGCAACCTCATGGTTCCTAGTCAGATTCATTTCCACTGCTCCACGATGGGAACTCTCTCTGGTGGTTTTCAACAAGCAATAATTCTACCTCAAAGGATCTAATGTAGGAGCACCTACTAAGTGCCAGATTCTGCGCTGTACCTTTCAAGTGTTAGGTACCCATTTATACCACGTGCTATTCCTCAGGTCTCTGTTCCTCCCCAGGGCTGTCCCTCATGGGGGTGCTGGGTTTGAAGCAGGGGACAGGACCTTCAGCCTGCTCTTCAGCTACCTGCCCATCCCCTGGGCTGTGGCCTCTGAGGGAAGGGGAAGTGCTTGGCTGTGATCATAGTGTCACTAGCACCAGGTTTCTCCCTTCTTTCACTCACCTTTGTGACCCCTTAGAACCCACGCATAATGGAGAGCAGCAGAGGTTTGTCTGGCACCAGATTCCAGGGTGTTTTTGTTGCCTCAGGATGCCAGGCCTCATCTCCAGCAGGACTCTGGGAAGGAAACTGCTCAGAGATATACAGATGCCTGATTTATGTTACCTTCTCTGACCACCTTGTTAGCCTAGCTCCCTCCTTTCATTGTTATGACGTACATCCCGTGATAGGTAGTCATTAGCAAAGGAGCAGATGGGGAAGCCTTTTCAGTTTTCTTTTAAGGTGTATCATTCATATCCTTCATCTGGTCAAATGATAACTATATATTGAATATCCACTCTGTATTGGGCTCTAGGGATAAAATGAGCAAAAACAGTGTTCTTGCCATCAAAAATCATATGGTCTACTGGAGACAGACACTAATCAATAACCACTCGGATGAATGTATAATTACAAGCTGTGCTAAGTGCTCTGAGTGACGGGGTGGCAATTAAGAGGTTCTTGACATTCTAGGCCTGACACTAACCACGTTTTGGCTGAAAAGTTCCAGATACCTCCTGCCATTTGCATGTTATACTTGAAATCCTCGCAGACCCTTTCCGGACATGAAGGGCCAATGCCAGAATCATCTCAGTTTTGTCATTTTTATATAGCTGTAAGAAGAAAAGAGATCCATAGCTTTCATTGCTAAAGCAAAATGCGAACAAGCTTTTCAAGTTTGCTAAGGGATGCTGCAAAGCTTATTCCCAGCATCAACACCTTTTATCAGGAAAGACTGAGTGTGAGGACCGTCAGGCTGTAGGGGAAGTCCTCTATCATCCCTTCTCGGGGAGAAAGCTTAGTGTAGGGTCTTAATCCTTGATGTGGTTTATCTCAATTCTAGTTACACATTAGGTCTGCAACAGAACTTAGGCCTGTGCGTTTTAAGCTTGACTCTGGAATAAAGGCCCTTCCCTTGTTGGGCTCATATTGCTCTCAGAACTTAGGCAGAAGCTGCACGGCTCACCTGGCCCAACTGAAGTTGAGGGAAGCTATCTTCCCATGCTGGTCCCAGCCAGGGATGCAGGACCAGGAGCCTGGACTGGGAGAGGGAAGTTGGTCCACGTAGGCTCCAACAGTGACAGGGCCCTGGCTCTCGTAGGAGGTGGCTGGCAGGACCAAGTGGGTGGTCTAATGCCTGGCATCAAGGTGGGGCGCTCCCGGGCTCAGCTGCCACTGAAAGTAGAAGTGGAAGAGATCACTGTGCCTGCGGGCTTTGTCCAGAAACTCAATGACCACCTGCTCCTGGTGTACACTGGCAAGACCCGCCTGGCCCGGAATCTGCTGCAAGTGAGCCCTGGCCCCAACAGAAGGGAGGGAGGCAGGTGGCTTAGCTAGACCAGACTTCACTGTAACCCCCCTGCCCCATCTGCAGGATGTGCTGAGAAACTGGTATGCCCGGCTGCCTGCTGTTGTGCGGAATGCCCACAATCTGGTTCAGCAAACGGAGGAGTGTGCTGAGGCCTTCCGCCAAGGTGAGGCACTTCCCGGAGCTCAGGCACCAGGAGTGAGTGCCTGAAGTGTGGGTCTGGGGCCAGGGTCCTTTGCAGGCTTGGCACTGGCCCCAGGTATGAGGCCCTTGGGGACAGAGGCCTACTGTTTGTCCTCTGCAGGGTTCCACACTTATGTGGGAGTCATATCTCAGGACAATACTGGAACCATGGGGAAGGCTTCCTGCCCCACCTTCTAGGAAGCAGATGGGGGAAGAGACTTGGCTCCATGGCTGAGTTCCAGAGAGTCAGAGATGATGAGGGCTACACAATTCACTGAACACTGTGCTGGGTACCATGTCAGCTGTTCTATGCTCATTAGTCCTCAAACAGCCCTGCTGAGGTGGGCACTGTCACTCCTGTCTCCAGCTAGTACCGGACCCAGGTTGTTAACTATGACAAGCGGTGCCTCTTGGCACTCCTTTCAGTCAACAAATGGGCACTGAGTGAGTGTCTTGGTTTAGGCACACAACTCCCTTCTCTGCTCCCTCCCCAGGGATCCTGCCTCGGCTGGGCCAGTGCCTAACATCCTACTGGGAGCAGAAGAAGCTCATGGCTCCAGGCTGTGAGCCCTTGGCTGTGCGGCATATGATGGATGTCCTGGCTCCCTACGTGCATGGCCAAAGCCTGGCAGGGGCAGGTGGTGGGGGCTTTCTCTATCTATTGACCAAGGAGCCACGGCAAAAGGAGGCTCTGGAGGCTGTGCTGGCCAAGACTGAGGTATGGTCTGGTTGGGGTGTGGTAACTGGTGAGGGCTACAGCTAGAAGTTAACTAGGGGCTACAGCTAGAAGTTCCCCTGGCCCTGCAGCCCCAGTCCACCCTCCTAAAGGCCTGAAATCTGCCCAGAGCTCTCTAAACACCTCCTGTCCTTTGCTCCTAGGGCCTCGGGAACTACAGTGTCCACCTGGTAGAAGTGGACACTCAGGGCCTGAGCCTGCAGCTCCTGGGGACTGAGACCTCAACCTGATGCTCCTTCCCATGAGGCTCATGCCTCCGCAAGAGGAGAAAGTCTGGAGCTACAGCAGCCCCTCTCTTGCCCCACAGGAGGGCCCAGTCTTCTACTCTCTATCCTCTTCTTTGTGAATCTGCTTCCAAAGCAAGCTGACCTGAGCTCAGGCCCAGTCCTTTCGAAAACTTGGTGAAGCAGAGACAGTGCTTGGGAACAGGACTGTGACCTGATTGACAGTGGCCTAGCCTAGGTTTGGCCTCTGCTTCATCTGAGCGTAGGAAGGTCCTTAGCTCAGTGTCCCTGTGCCAATTACAAATCTGATGGCCCAGCTTGGGCCTTGGCTTTCTCATTCTCCAAGAAGGCCTGGAAGAAGGGGAAGAGAACCAGTCTTGGTGGATGGCTGAGGTCCCTTGATAAGGCTGATGCTAAAGAGGCCCTGTGAGGTATTTCCTGTGGTCTTTTTTAGAGGTCTAGCTTTTGAAGTCTAGAGACTTCCTGTTCAGCACTCACTCCCAGGCTGACGTGATGGGGGAGTGGGAACAGGGTGAGGGTCCATACTCAGGTCTGTGGCAGAGAACCACTGTGGTCCTGCAGGAAGTCAATGCTAATGGAGGCCTTAACCAGCAACGCTATGGACTCTGCTGTGTGACCCAGTGCCTGCAGGCCATAAGTTCTCGAGACTGCAAACTTCTTGGAATAAATTCACTCTGCCCTTCAAGGTTGTCCTCCTAAAGCTCTTTTTCGCTCCTGCTGGGAATAATAACCACTTTCCCTGAAACTGTGGGAAACTGCCCCTGGGATGATCCAGCTGCTGAGGGCCCAAGAGGAGATGAGGGTCTGGGATTGGATAAGGCACCTATTATATAGGTGATATATATATATATAGGCGGTAGCCATGTGCTGCTCTTGTGGAGGAGACCGGATTTAGACTTTTGCCTTCACATTTCAGTGCAATGGGTGGACGTGTCTTGCCCTGTAGCATCCAGTTGTTCCTGGAAACAGCACACGGGCATCTCTCCAAGGAGTATCTTTATTCAGGGTGATAATAAACATCATAGCCTCTCCTTGGATTAAACCTAATTCCTTAGGTTCCCAGATAAACCCAAGTCCTTCAGGGCTGGCAGGGAGGCAGCCCATTTGCTGCAGTGTCCAAGGCCAAGAGAGTGACCACTCATGCAGAAGGCTGGCCTGCCTTGGCTTTCCCACCTAATTAGGAGCCAAGAGGGACCTACCTCTCTTGGTGAGGGGCAACTGTCCTCCGATGCATGCCCCTGTCAGGTCTGAGTACAGAGGGTGAAGTGAGCTGAGGCCTTGATTCCCTGCTGCCAGCAGTGGAACAGTCTGGGCTGTCAGAGTTCCCCCAAGCCAAGCAGCCTTGCTCAGCTCCTGGGCTGTAGCCACTCAGGGAATGGGCCCTTAAGTCAGACGGGCCAAGTGTGCTCACCCTAGCACCTATAGGCGTAGCCTCTTGATGTCCTCACTGCGGAAGTCTATGCGCAGTGCCAGCACCTGGCGTACTTCAGCAGGAGTGAGACGCCACGTCAATGGGCCGGAGTTGGCTCCCCAGTAATCTAGGATCTCGGTCACCTGTGAAGAAGAACAGAGATGAGTCGGCAAGGAGGAACTATCCTGAGAGAAGGCCCTGGGCTCCACCAGAGGCAGAGCAAGGGTACCGAGGAAGAAAGGTGGCCCGCAGCCAGGATGCTAGTGGAGACCATGCTTTGTCTCTGCTTCTCTTCCCAGTCACTGTTCTCTGGCTAGACCAAGGGAGCCACACATACCCGCTCCAGATTGAGGATGGTGGCCATCTGGGAGAGCCGTGCAAACTTGTCTCGGATGGTCCAGGTGGTCACTGTGGTGAGGTAGGCAATGAGTGACCTCAGCTCCTTATCAAACTGCAGACCGCCCAGCTGTAAGAGAACATGAGCCCAGTTACTGCTCAAGGCCTGGGCCTCTGACCAAGCAGAACCGGCTCCCAGTTTTGCTCAGTGCTAGGTTGCAAGGCCAGCTGGGCCTCAGATGGTACCTCAGTTGGCTCCAATGTCTCAGGGCAGGATGGAGCCTAGATATACAGGCCCTAGGGGTAGCAGACAGAGGGGACAGACTTGTCTTCCTTACAGAGGAAAGAGCAGAATGGGGGCCAGTGCATCTTTGACCTTACCCGGTTGAAGGTGGACTTTAGCACCACTTTCTCCAACTCGACTGCAACAAGGCTGGTCATGAGGCTGGTTAGGCTGTCATAGATTACCGGGGACAGGCCAGCCTGCAGAAAGAGGTTAGACAGCAATGGGAGTCCCACCTTGCCCCTCTGCCTCCACAGGAGTCTTTAGACCTATTTCTATAGGCTGGGGCTTAGAGGGGCTTCCAGAGTCCCCAGCAGGACTGTGATATGAAGCCTCAGGTACTGGTTTGGGCAGAGGTGGATAATTCCATAGGTTGGTCCCAAGAGCCCCTGCTCACCTTGAACTCTGCCATTTGCTGCTCCAGGTTAAGGATGAATTGTTGTACCCAAGGGTCATTGGCCTCATAGTCATTGAATTCTTCCTATTGTCAGGAAACAAGGTAGGTCACCAGGAGCTTCTCTAAGAAGTACTATTCATTGCCTCCTGCCCCCCAACTTCCACCCCTCTTAAGAAAACAGCTCCTGTAGCTTATGACTCATCCAGCCTAAAACCAGCTTAAACCAGGCTGGAGAAACTCCTGCTGCTCTGCATCACGCTTCTAACCAGCAAATGGCTCTGGGCTTCAGCAGGGGCCCACACAATATGGTAAAGCTCCTAGTAGCTTATTCCCTCTTGCATCTCAAGTTCTATAGGAACGAAATGATTAGGCTAGGAAAAAAAAAAAAAGCTCCTAAGTGCATGAGAGGTAGGGCAGAAAGAGCCTCAATGAAAGAGAATGTATCAGGTCAAGGCAACTCCTTTTAGATGTCTTTCAGAGCCCTCTGGTTGCAGGAACAACTTGTTTCTGGAAGGAACCTAGTCTTAAGGGTGAGGGCAGTGGGCCTGAGAAACATGTAAGGTCTAGTCTGTTCAGTCAGCTCCACTGCCCCCTAGTTGGGGGCCGGGGAATGAGGGGTAATCCCGGGCTTGAGAGCTGTCTGTGGTCAGGCTGACCTCCTCAATGTTGTGGGAGACAGAGAGAAAGGTGTTGATCCAAGGCTGCACCTGCGGCTTGATGGCTGTGCTGTTTAGCTCCGTCAGCCCTTCCTATAGGACAAGGCAGAGACGCGTCAGACAGAGAAGGCACAGGTCCCCATCCCTTCCCTTTCTCCTGCTCCATCCTTTGACCATCAGGGCAAGAATTCTGAGGCATTTCTGCAGGCCCTGTCTGAAGTCTAACACAGATTATGCTAATCAAAGAGGCCAGGAACAACCTGTTCCTTTCCAGATATGTGCCAATTCAGGTCCAGGCCAGAGATGAGACCGTGGGCTTGGTTTGGTAAACTCCAAGATGAAAAGATTTCTTGGTGCCTGGTACTAAGCAGCACCTTTTGCTAAGGCCACACAGATCTGAGTAACCATGCAGTTCCATTTCCTCCGAGTGTCCTTCTGAGCGCTCTGGGCATTGTGGAGGCCAAGCAGAGATTCTAGAGGACCAGAATGGCAGCCTGTCAACCTGATAGCTATGCTGCTGAAAAACCATTACTTTTCAACTGGGACTTACACAAGTTCTGTGGCTTGTACTCTACCCTCTCACTCTTCCTCCCCTGCTCCTGCCCCATTTTCTTATATGCAACAGCCCATAATAACCCAGTAACGGTATTCTCAGAGCAACAGACAGGCGCAGTATTCAGTCAGCAGGCAAACCTGGGGGCTTACCTGCAAGAGGTCTCTGAATTTGTTGGACACGGCAGCCAAGTCAGAAAGGCAGCTGTCAAACTTGGCCTGGGCTTGCTCCCCTCCAATGCCCTGGCTGAAGAGCTTCAGGCAGTCACTCTAGGGGAGAACACCAAGCCATCAGGCTTCAGAGCACACCTGGGCCACAGAGGGCAGGCTAACATGCAGCCAGTTGTTTCTCCTATTCTAGTCTTCCCTGGGAACAGCTCTGGTCAATCTGAGGCCAGAACCCTGGCTGGTTTCAGGAAACCTGGATTTGATACTGTGGCTAGCCACTTGGCTCCCACTTCTGCCTCTGTAATATGAGGGTACTGGTGTCGGAGATGTAAATAAGAAACTAATATCAGAAGTTTTTTTCATAACTTTAGACATTCCTGGCTTCAAATCCTGGCTCAGACATGCATTAGTTGAGTGACTTGGTCAAGTGACTTAAAGCTTCTGAGCTTCAATTTCCCTGTCCATAAAATGGGAACACAAATTCCTGTTCCCATGGTAGTTGTGAGAGTTGGATGAGATGATGCACAAAGTGTGTAGCCCAGTGCCTGGCACACAGTAGGCACTAAGGAGATGCTGGCTACTGTAATAGTTTCTGCTTCTTAAATAATTTTGTCTGGCTGCCTAAGGGAGATTGTCATGACCACAGCTAAGATTTCAGTGATTAGGCGTGCGAGGCCTAGTTTTAAGCATTTTACTTTTATTAGTTGAAGCACCTTTCTAATGAACTATGTACTATTATCATCTATACTATATAGATGAGAAAACCGAAGCACAGAGAAGTTAATAACTGGCCTAAAGCCACAGAGCAATAAATCATAAAGCTGGGATTCAAGCTAGGAATTATGGCTCCAGAGCACCTGTTCTAATCCCCACACTATAGCCCATCTGTAGAGAACTCCAGAGGGGGAACTGCTTTGCCTTGTCAGGAGCTTCCCGTATTTCCTGTAGCTTAAGAGTCTTTGCTGTTTTGGCTACAGTAGGAGCAGGAGTGAGGACGAGTTGCAAAAAGACAGATCTAGCAGGGAGAGGTCCTCAGCCCCATGACAGCTCCAAGACTTACTGTCTTTTTTTTTTTTTTTTGTCTTTTTGCCTTTATGTAGAGCCGCACCTGCGGCATATGGAGGTTCCCAGGCTAGGGGTCCAACAGGAGCTGTAGCCGCTGGCCTACGCCACAGCCACAGCAACGCAGGATCCGAGCCGCATCTGTGACCTTCACCACAGCTCATGGCAATGCTGGACCCGTAACCCACTGAGCAAGGCCAGGGATCGAACCCGCAACCTCATGGTTCTTAGTCAGATTCGTTAACCACTGAGTCACGAAGGGAACTCCAAGACTTACTGTCTTTAATTAGCCTTTGGACCTCATCTGTAAAATGGACATCATATCACCTGACCTGCCTTTCTCAAAGGACTGCTGATGGGGTTGAGAAAGAATAGATGATGCAAATCGAAGGGGGGTGAGATTTAGGGGAATTGTATTTTCAGTTCTTTGCTATCCTTTTCTTTCTGCTTGGCTAGTTCTGCTGGCTCAGTTCTAAATTTCTTTTTTTTTTTTTTGCCTTTTGTTGTTTTAGGGCCGCACCTGCGGCATGTGGAGGTTCCCAGGCTAGGGGTCTAATCGGAGCTGTAGCCGCCGGCCTACGCCACAGCCACAGCAACACTGGATCCAAGCCGCATCTGAGACCTACACCACAGCTCACGGCAACGCCAGATCCTTAACCCACTGATCAAGGCCAGGGATAGAACCCGCAACCTCATGGTTCCTAGTCGGATTCGTTAACCACTGCACCACGATGGGAACGCCTCAGTTCTAAATTTCTAACATTTCAGAATTTAATTTAAAATCCCACATACTAATGTTAAGGAAAAAGTGAGGAATACAATCTAATGCCGTGACTTAAAAACAATGATGACAGTAACTCTGTTGAACACTTAAACATAAAAGAAACAATGCATTTGGTACTTGATGAATATTGGTCTTATTTTACTCTATGTTAAGGTTTTTTGGGGGGCGAATTCCTAATCTGGTAGTACGTAAACCTGACTGCTCTCTCTGAGCTTCCCTTAGGAACCTCATCAGCTCCTAGGCCCTCTTGTCATTCCTGGCTCCTGCCCTCCCTAGACTGCCAGGCCTAAAACCAACGCTTAGCCCCAGCCTCAGCGCTGAGCCTCATGCTTCTATAGCAAAGCACCTTTCCTGATATGAGTGCTTGCTGGGGAGACAGGATCCTGGCTCCCCTCCTCTCCTACAGGCAGAGTTTGGGAGTAGGGGAGAGTTGGGGTTCTTCCTTTTTTAGTACTTAGCGAAGTGATTGCACCATGCTATTATTTGTAACTACTAATACAGTCATCAATTACAACTGGATGCTGCTTGTGTACCAGGTTCTTTTACATGATCTCGTTCAATCCTCACAACAAACCTGAGGGGCAGAGACCATTCTTCCTGTTGACATAAAAGGAAACTGAAGCTTAGGTTACAGAACTTGCCTCAGGCCACACAACTGGTCAGTGGTCAAGTGGAGACTTGAACTCAGGGATATCTGACTTCCAAGACCAAGGAATTTCCACTATATTATGTGGCCTTCCTTTAAAAAATAACAGCACCTGGCTCTATAGGGTTAAGTGAACACTATATCATCTTAATCTCAATATTTATAGAGGACTTTATCATTTTTGGCCATGCCCATAACATGTGAAAGATCTCTAGCCAGGGACTGAACCCGTGCTACAGCAGTGACCTAAGCAGTGAAAACGCTATATCCTTAACCTGCTGTGCCACAAGGGAACTCCACAACCCTGTTTTTTTATTCGGCCACCCAACCCAAAGCAGGGCAGGATGGAATCTACATCTTGTTTCATAGATGAGGGAATTGAGGCTCAGGGAGATAGAGGACTTGTCCAAGGTCACAAGCCAAGCATGTGGCATGCTGGAAGGGCTAATTGGAATTCTGTTCTCCAACTCATGTGTTAGAGCTCTTCCCCCAATTCAGAGATGCCTTGCTACCATGTCAATCACTAATGAATCCCCTCAAATACTCTGAAGAAGAGCTGGCTCGATGCCAGGGAATGTCACAGCACCCACCAGGACGAGTGCACTGGGCTTGCCCTTAAAGGGAGGCAGGGGGAGGCATGAATGCTGATAGGCAGTTTCCCCTGTACCTCCAGTGTCTTCTTCAAAGTGGAGATGTTTTCACTGCAGACTTCCACGTTGTTCAGGGTCACCTGGGCAACAAGGACAGAAGAATGTGACTTCCTGCTCACTGCTGTATGTATGCATTCCAAGGTCAGACTGGGTGACAGCTGTACTTCTGAGGCTCAGAGGAGCTAAGGACCACCCACAGCACTGTCACTGGGCAGGGAGCTCAGGTCTCATTGTGGGCAGAATGGTGAAACTAGGCTCGCCCTTTCTCCTGAGCCTGACAGGAAAGCAACAAAGCCATCTGATCTCAGAGGTACTGACCCAACGTTTTAGGTCTTTCTGCTCCATGTTTAGGCAGGCAGGTCTAGGAGCAGTCCTGGGGCGCCAATCCTCCAAGTCCAGAACAGAGATGCCAAGTCTGGCATTCATTAAAGAAATGCTTCCTGAGAGCCTACCACCTATGAGGCATTTTCTCAACCATTAGCTGTCTGGCTCTGCCAAATATCTTCTGCACAACAAGTATAGTTGACTCTTGAACAACACAGGGGTTAGGGGCACAGTCAAAAATCAGCATACATCTGCATCTGCAGGATCAACCAACCGTGAACAGTGTAGTACTGTAGTATTTATCACTGAAAAACATCCACATATAACTGGACCCATGCAGTTCAAACCCATGTTGTTCATGAGTCAACTGTATTATCAAGCCAGCTCGCAGGGGGAAACAAGACTCCTAAGGTGAAATGATTCACCGAGGTCAATTTTTGTTTGTTTGTTTGTTTTGGCTGCATCTGCAGCATGCGGAAGTTCCCAGACTAGGGACTGAACCCACACCACAGCAGCAGCCTAAGCTGCTGCACTGTCAATGCCAGATCTTCAATCCACTGCACCACAAGGGAACTCCCAGTCAACCTTTTTTTCTTTTTGTCTTTTTGCGTTATCTAGGGCCGCACTCGCGGCATATGGAGGTTCCCAGGCTAGGGGTCTAACAGGAGATGTAGCCGCCGGCCTTCGCCACAGCCACAGCAATGTGGGATCCGAGCCGCATCTGCAGCCTTCACCACAGCTCATGGCAACGCCGGATCCTTAACCCACTGAACAAGGCCAGGGATCGAACCCGCAACCTCATGGTTCCTAGTCGGATTCGTTAACCACTGAGCCACGACGGGAACTCCCCCAGTCAACTTTTGATTTAGCAAATATTTGAAGTGCTTGGAACAACCAAAATGGACATTGACAGATGAATGGATTAAGAAGATGTGGTATAAATACACAATGGAATACTATTCAGTCATAAAAAGAACAAAATAATGCCATTTGCAGCAACATGGATGGAAACAGAGAGTCTCATACTAAGTGAAGTCCTAAGTCAGAAAGAGAAAGACAAAGACCATATAATATAGATTTGTATCTTGAATCTAATATATGGCACAAATGAACCTTTCTACAGAAAAGAAACTCATGGATCTGGAAAACAGATTTGTGGTTGCCAAGGGGGAGGTGGAGGGAGTCTGGGGTTAACAGATGCAAACTATTGCATTTGCAATGGATAAGCAATGAGATCCTGCTGTATAACACAGGGAACCACTATATCCAGTCACTTATGATGGAGGATAATGCGAGAAAAAGTATATATATATATATATATATATATATATATATATATATGTATGACTGGGTCACTTTGTTGCACAGTAGAAATTGACAGAACATTGTAAATGAAATATAATGGAAAAAATAAAAATCTTAAAAAAAATAAATAAAAAAATGCAAAAATCCTAAAAAAATAGTCTCAATATATGCCAGGCACTGTTCTAGGTATTTATTTATTTATTTATTGTCTTTTTGTCATTTTAGGGCCGCACCCGCGGCATATGGAGGTTCCCAGGCTAGGGGTCTAATCGGAGCTACAGCTGCTGCCCTACACCACAGCCACAGCAATGTGGGATCCTAGCTGCATCTGCAACCTATACCACAGTTCATGGCAACGCCAGATCCTCCACCCACTGAACAAGGCCAGGGACCGAACCCGCAACCTCATGGTTCCCAGTCAGATTCGTCAACCACTGTGCCATGATGGGAACTCCTGTTCTAGGTATTCATTTCTTTTTTTTTCTCTTTGTTTTGCTTTTTTAGGGCCACACCAGCGGCATATGGAGGTTCCCAGGCTAGGGGTCAAATTGGAACTATAGCTGCCAGTCTACACCACAGCCACAGCAACACAGGATCCAAGCCGCATCTGCGACCTACACCACAGCTCACGGCAACGCTAGGTCCTTAACCCACTGAGCAAGGCCAGGGATCGAACCCGCAACCTCACGGTTCCTAGTCAGATTCGTTAACCGCTGCACCATGACAGAACTCCTGTTCTAGGTATTTAGAAGAAAGCAGTTAACAGACAGAATCCACCCCTTTACAGAATTTACATTCCAGAAAGGAAGTCAGATAATAAATAAAATGTGAGGTAGGGAAAACTGCCATGAGGAAAAATAAAGCAGGAAAGGAGGACCAAAATTCAGAGACTGACAGGCCACAATGCTTGAGCCAAGATTAGAATTTAG
>PVHT020000012.1:4597464-4641245 GCA_004024745.2 Catagonus wagneri | reverse complement strand
AAAAGTGATAATTAAGGTACAAACTGCTATGACTGTTTAGAGGAAAGAAACAACGCTTCGATCCTGCGTTGCTGCGGCATTCTAGGAAACTCCATGGCAGAGTCCATAACTGAGCGGATCTTAAAAGGCTGGAATATCATTCAGACAGGAGAGGAGGGTGAGTACATTCCCCCACCCCGCCACCGGCCTCCTTCTAGCCCAATGTCCTGTTTGATACTTTCTTAATGGTACTTGGGATTATCTGATATTGTCTAGTTTGTTTCCTGTTTGCCTTTTACACTAGAATGAGAGTTCCATGAAGGCAGGGATCTAGTCTGTCTTCTTTACAGCCATATCTCTAGCATAGCATACTGTCCAATAGAACTTTCTTGATGATGGAAATGTTCTAAATCTGAACTGTCTAGTACAGTACTCCCGCCATGTGTGGCTATTGAGCACTTGAAATGTGACTGGTACAACTCAGGAACTGGGTTGTTGTTTTTTTTTAATGGCTACACCAAGGCATATGGAAGTTCCTGGGCCAGGGATTGAATCTGAGCCTCAGCTGCAGCAATGCTAGATCCTTAACCCACTGCACTGGGCTGGGGTTGGACCCGTGCTGCCACAGGGACAATGCTGGATCATTAACTCACTGCACCAGAGCGGTAACTCCTAAAGTTGAATTTAAATAGTTACACTATATTGGGCAGTGCAGCTCAAAAACCTAAATCAGTGGCTGATAACAGATATTTCTCCCTAAGTACGTGTTGAATGAATGACTATCTTCTGGAGAAGGGATAACAAGCAAATGCAGAGTGGCAGAAAATCCCCCAAAGTATTTGAGGATTAGGAGAGTCAAAGAAGTGCTGAGAAATGGGAAGAGGTAGAGCTGCAGAGATGGGTGAAGTCAGCCTGGGACTTGGGTGCTATGCTGTCCTGTAGACAATAGGGGGGCACTGAGGTTTACTTAAAGTGGGTGAATGTCACATGAGCATAACTGTGGTGTAAGAATATTAATCTAGAGGCTGTGTGTAGGGGAAATTAGAATTGGAAAAGATCACACTGCTTTTTAACTGGTGTGCTGGTGGCATGACCAGCAAGGAGGGGAGGGGTAGAGAGATGAGCTAATAAGATAAGTCAGGAATCTGAGGGTGAAAGAATCTCAGAACCCCAGGGATTGAGATTAGGATGTCCCTCTTGTCTTCCACAAGAATACTGCCCTTGTCAGTGTCCTGCGGGCAATACTAAAAGATCACGCTTCTGACAGTACTGCTGAGGTCGCCTGCATGGTGGATGGATAAGACTTAAAGGCCTTTCATTAGTGTGTCACAACACAAGGCCACTAACATTGCAAGAAATAACTGCAGTGTCACAATAGTTCAAGGATAAAGGCCACACATAAATGTTTCCAAGGCATTTAAGGGCATAAGAAAAACCTGTCATGAGGGAAAAATGGATTTGGGTTCCAATGGTATTGATTTCAAGGTTTTCTTGTACTGACAGTCCTTGTAAGTATGGATTCACTAAGTTTACCCTAAGCTCACAGTGAATGATTTATCAGGACTGTTGGGGAATTCATCTTGACAGCCAAATGAATCAAAGTGACATAAGAAATAGGCCCTACAGTGGGAGTGATGACATTTTAAGTACCTGGCATCAGGAAAACTAGAAAACTGTCACCAAGCACTTAGCATCATCTTTTCTTGTTGGCCTTATCTTCTGGGCCTTCAAACAATGAAGCTGTCTGAATGGGAGCAGCAAATGTGTATACAGAGCAGCCAGCCTAATGGGGCTTGTGGAGTCAAGGGGTAGAAAACAGGACTAGAGTGTCAGGGTGGTCAGATTCAGGAGGCCCTTAACTTTTGGCTGCCCTGTGGCATACGCAGTTCCCAGGCCAGGGATCAGATCTAAGCCATAATTGCAACCTACACTGCAGCTGCAGCAAGGCTGAATCCTTCAACCACTGTACCAGACCACGGATTGAATCTGCAGCCCAGTGCTGCAGAGACACCGCCGATCCCGTTGTGCCACAGTGAGAACTCCAAAGATGGCCAGTTTTTTTTTTTTTTTAGGGCCATACCCACAGCATATGGAGGTTCTCAAGCTAGAAGTCTGATTAGAGCTGCAGCTGCCAGCCTATGCCACAGCCACAGCAATGGCAGATCTGAGCCGTGTCTGCGACCTACATCACAGCTCACGGCAAGCCAGATCCTTAACCCACTGAGCGAGGCCAGGTATCGAACCTGCAACCTCATGGTTCCTAGTCAGATTCGTTTCTGCTGAGTCACAACGGGAACTCCAAGATGGCCAGTTTTGATGTGGTAGGTAGTAAGGAGTCATTTATAAGCCAGAAATGACAGAATGAAACTAATTTCTGTAGAATGCAAACAAAATGAAAAATTTGTCAGTTCTTGATCATATGAAGCTGGCTGCCAGACATTTTAGTAAAGGTTTCATATTGCAGAAGCAATAATTACTTGGAGTGGATCCTCCTTTTTTTTTTTTTTTCAACGACCATGACATACCAAATTGAGAGAACCCATGCTCAGAGAAAATATTTTCAATGACAGAGAAATGGGGCTGCCTAAATAGCCTTCATATAGGATCTGCCTGAGGACTGTCACTGTGGGTTGCCCTGCACAGGGACGGGGTAGATATTAGCATATTTAGGTTTCTGTTTCTCAAAGCAACATCTCAACTCTCTTCGTGTCACAGCCCCTTTAAGGAAGTCATAAAAGCTAAGGACCCTGCTTTCAGAAGAAAAAAAAAGTATACATTTTTGCATTCAACCCAAGGGTGTTCAGAAACCCAATCTGTGGACTGTTGACTGAGAACCCTGTTATTGGATGTTTCTTTCAGGTTCTGAACCACAGGAGCCAAGGAGACTCAGAGTGTGGCCAGCGCAGGGGTAGAGCAGAATGACTTCGGACCACACTGTACCCACACGTGCCAAGACAGCATGTGCCATAAAGGTCTGATCATAGGCTCAGGACTCATCTGCTTTCTTTCTGGCTCATCACAAACTGGTTGTTACCCTGTATAAAGCTTTTCTTCCTTCCACACTTTGCCTTCCCCGGCTGTCACACAACGGTAAGACTTGCTGCCATCTGTCATTCTGGTTAGTCAGGGCTTTAAGAAGGTCACCTTTCGGAGTAAGTTAAAAGGCTAAGAAGAGTGCTGGGAAAGCAGTCTGGTAGGCCTAAAGAATCAGCCCCTACCCATGCTGTGGGAGGTCCTCAGGGAAGTGGTCTGGGAGCCTAGCACAGATGTCATCCAGGCTTGGTACTCAGTGGAGCCCCTAAACAGCCGGGTTGTACTCTTGGGAACGAGCATGGAGGACAGCCGAGGTGCTCAGCCTTCCAGGCAGCGAACAGTGCATGTCTTGGCTCATGCTGTTCCAAAACAGCTTCCTCGGTAAGAAATGGTATCAGAACCTTCTAGGAAGAATTTCCTTAAAGGAGCAGTTTCCCTTCCATATAAACACTAGAGAAATGTTTCCAGCTGAAAGCTGATTATACTGTGGCTTAGTTTAACCTCTGAGATATGCTGACCAGCCCTGGACCTGTGGGGCTACCTACCAGGAAGGAGAGCTTGGCCTCATCAGTACTTTCGATGCCTTTAGTGTCAAATTTGCCCTGCTGGAGGCTGCTGTGCATGATGTTCACGGCACTTGTCACCCCACGCTGAATGTCCTGGAAGGTGGTGGCTGGGAAGCCCATCCGCAGCTTGTTACACAGAACGTCCCTGGGGGCAGAACAGCATATAAAGATGGACAGCGCTCACCTGGCCTCCAGGACAGCAGCACCAGAGGGCTCACTAACCTGACCCAGCAGCATGAATTGCTCTCTTGGGGGAATCACCATCTTTGAGATCACTAGAGGTGACCTTGAGCAGTCAAGATCTGAGAGAGGTCAACTGATACGAGAGCCACCAGTAATCAAAGGCACAGATGTGACAAGAACACAGAGAAGACACTGGCCAACTGTTTACTCCCTATGAGGCTTTCACTTAAGACCACTGAGCTCCACAAACTCAAGAGAAGGCAGTGCAGCTTAGTGAAAGGCAGTACCTTTCAAGTGTAAGTGTTAATGAGAGAGTAAGTTTTAAAGTCAGACTCCCTTCCATATTCTACCATTTATGAGATGTATGATCTCCGTGAGCCCCAGTTTCCTCATCTACAAAAAAGACCTACTGGTTCCTACCTTATAGTGTTATTATTAGGACTGAACATAAACATGAAATTAGTACAGTGCCTGGCCTGTAGCAATGCTAACTATTCATGTTACTACTACTGCCTTCATCAGAGCCATCTGTTCTTTTTCCTAGGTCTGAGGGCTAGAAAACTCCTTCAATCCAGTCCAGGGAACACAGATTTGGCCTATAAAATGTCTGTTTGCTAGACAACTGCCTGCAGTCAAGGATGTTGTGCTATAGATAGGAGCTTATATTCTATACAGAACTGAACTAGAATCATAAGGAAAAAACAAAATGGGCCTCGGGAATCAATCACTATTAGGACCTTTTTGCCTCCTAGAAAGTAGAAAAGGCATCAACTGTACCTGAAGTCGGACTCCAGCTCTGTGGTGGCAAGGTTGATCATGGCACAGAGACAGTCAATGCTGGAGCTAGACAGAGCCCGGCCGATGCACTTCTTAACAATGTAGAAGACATCATCCACCATACTGGATGTCAGCTGGCCCTTCTCATAGGTGTCCAGAGCCACAGCCTGGGAAAAAGGCAAAGCACCCAGTAAGGGCCCCAGTTCTGCATGTCATGGTTCTAGATGGTTCTGAAACAGGCTGTGGCTCTGCTCCCTTCTCTGTACCTTGTCCATGTTTTTTCCAACACAGCTTATTCTGGTCACAGGTTGTTTTGACTTCTCCTTGCCAAAATAGCTCACTTTCCTACTGATCACCATGTTAAGAAATTAAGTATTTAGGGCATTTGTCTTGGGAGCATCTGTTCCATGGGATGTAATACACCAGGCGAGGCCCTTCTTCCCCAAGGCTCCTCACCAACATATGTCCAGGGAGGCAGGGAGGCTCCTTGAGGAACCGAGGTGCTCTTTCGTGATCCTTGGGAAAGAAGTCCCAGCTGGGTCCACAAAGAGCACAACCACTCCACAGATGCCCTCTAACCACTCAAAGCAGTACACTCAGTCTGCATGCAAGGGTATTCTTGAAGGAGGACCAAGAAATATGACATGTCCCAGTCATTCCCTTCAGCCTGGCGTCTTGGACAGGAAGCCCCATTTCCAAGGGATGTGTCCTCTGTCCTACCTTGTTGACGGTCTCCCTCATGAAGTACTCCTCCATAGTAATATAGAAACCAATTAGCTCCTGCATGGTGCAGCTCAGTAGGCAGTTATTGAGGAGTTTGTCCAGACACTTCTGGTGCTCTAGGGGACAGCCAAGAAAGGAATACTCACTCTTCTTCCCCAAGGGAAACAGATCAGCTTTTCTCATATTTTCACGTTCCTTTCTAGTCTCTGTTCCAAATCTGTACATAATTTATATGGTTATAATCACAATACCAATACAATTTTGTCTTCTGCTTAAAAATTATATAACAAATATTTCAGGAGTTCCCGTTGTGGCTCGGTGGAAATAAGCAGACATGGCTCAGACCCTGAGTTGCTGTGGCTGTGGCTGGCAGCTGTAGCTCCGATTAGACCCTCTAGCCTGGGAACCTCCATACGCTGTGGGTGCAGCCCTAAAAAGACCAAAAAAAAAAAAAAAAAAAATATATATATATATATATATATATATATGTATAAAATATTTCAATGTTTCTACATAGCTTAGTCTGCCTTCATTTTAACTTTTTTCTTTTTTTTTTGGCTTTTTAGGGCTGAACCTGTGGCATATGGAAGTTCCTGGGTTAGGGGTGGAATTGGAGCTGCAGGCCTGCACCACAGCCACAGCAACACCAGATCTGAGCTACATCTGTGAACTACACCGCAGCTTGAGGCAACACTGGGTCCTTAACCCACTGGGTGAGACTAGGGATCAAACCTATATCCTCATGGATACTAGTCAGGTTCCTAACCTGCTGAGCCACAACAGGAACTCCTAGATAGTCCTTATTTTTTTAAATTATTCTATTTTTATTTTTTTTAATTTATTTATTTAAATTTTTTTGTCTTTTTGTCTTTATCTAGAGCCGCACCCACAGCATATGGAGGTTCCCAGGCTAGGGGTCTAACAAGAGCTGTAGCTTCCAGCCTCTGCCACAGCCACAGCAATGCGGGATCTGAGCCACGTCTGCAACACCACAGCTCACGGCAACGCCAGATCCTTAACCCACTGAGCAAAGCCAGGGATCGAACCCGCAACCTCATGGTTCTTAGTCAGATTCGTTAACCACTGAGCCACGACGGGAACTCCAATTATTCTATTTTTAGACACCTGGGTTATTTCTAAACTTCTGTCATTTTTAGAGATAATTGGAAATCATAGTAACTGGAAATTTCAGTTAATATTACTGTATAAAAAAACTTATTACTTCTTTTCTATTTTTTCCTTAGAATTAATTAGTAAGACTCAAAAGATATAAATTTCCAAGCCAAAGACTAATATGTTGGGTACATAACATTTCACGTTCTAACCAAAGGAATGTGCTGTCCAACCGAATTTTCTGTGATGATGGGAATGTTCTAAATCTGTGTTGTCTAATATGGAAGCCACTATTAAGCACTTAAAATGTGCTTTATATGGTGTTTCTGGTGGCCTAATGGTTAAGGATTTGGCCTTGTCACTGCTGTATTCTAGGTTCGATCTCTGGCCTGGGAACTTCCACACGCCAAGGGTGTGGCAAAAAAAAAAAAAGGGCTTAATATGATTCAGGAACTAAATTAAAAAAATCTTTTTTTTTCTTTTCTTTCTTTTTTACAGCCGCACCTGTGGCATATGGAAGCTCCCAGGCTAAAGGCTGAATCAGAGCTGCAGTTTCAGGCCTACTCCAAAGCCACAGCAATGCTGGATTTGAGCTGCATCTGGGACCTATACCACAGCCACAGCAACACTGGATCCGAGCTGCATCTGCGACCTACACTGCATCTTAAGGCAACACTGGATCCTTAACCCACAGAGTGGGGCCAGGGATTGAACCCTGCATCCTCATGGATACTAGTCAGGTTCATAACCTGCTAAGCTACAGTGGGAACCCCCAATTAAATTGAAATAGTCACATGTGGCTTGTGGCTACCGTATTAAACAGCATAACTCTGAACATACATGGTCATTATTAATAGCAATCAGCACCAAACATTAAATGAGATGATATTCTCCTTTATACACAAATTCAAGGCATTACCACTTGGGGTCATATAAATAATTCCCTTGGGGAGTTCCCATTGTGCCACAGCGGCAACAAAAATGACTAGGAACCATGAGGTTGTGGGTTCGATCCCTGGCCTCGCTCAGTGGATTAAGGATCCAGCGCTGCCATGAGCTGTGGTGTAGGTAGCAGACGTGGCTTGGATCTGGTGTTGCTGTGGGTGTGGTGTAGGCCGCAGCTACAGCTCCGATTAGACCGCTGGCCTGGGAACCTCCACATGCCACAGGTGTGGCCCTAAAAAGACAAAACAAATAAATAAATAAACAAGAAAAGCTTAATGAAAGTTTAAAAAAAAAAAAAAACTCCCTTGGGAATTCCTTTGTGGTATAGTGGGCTAAGGATCCAGTGTTGTCATTGCAGCTCGAGTTGATGCCATGGCAGCGGTTTGATCCCTGGCCCAGGAATTTTCACTGCGGGTGCAGCCAAAAAAAAAAAAAAAAGCCCTTGCCTTGTATTATTGCTATAAACCATGCAGCATGCAGAATGCCATAGATGCTAGATTAGTTTCAGGTCTCCAGTTCAGGAAACCTGGATATATTTAACCAGTAGGAATTAAATGGTCTTCTTAAAAACCTGGAGAGTTAATCTGTCAGTGAAATAGGACTATGACATATGCTTTTATTCAACTATCCAACATATTTATTGATTGTTTTTATTCAACATATTTAGTCCCTTCAAAAATTGAGACTGTGGGAGTGGATAGGGAAGATATGGTACATACACACAATGGAACATTACTCAGCCATTAAAAGGAACGAATCACCAACATTTATAGCAACATGGATGGACCTAGAAATTATCATGTGAAGTGAAACCAGTCAGACAATTAGACAGCAACACCCAATGCTACCGCTTACATGTGGAAACTAAAAAGACACAATGAACCTCTTTGCAGAACACACAATGACTCACAGACTTTGGAAAACCCTAGTTTTTCAAATAAGACAATCTGGGGGGTGGGGGGATGCACTGTGGGTTTGGGTAACAAAATCTGTAAAGTTGACTTGTGATGATTTATGTACACCTATAATTGAAATAAAATCCATTAAGAAAAAAAAATCGAGACTGTGGGAACTGGGAGACTGTGGGAAGGAATGAAATGCTTTCTTTATACTATATACTCTTTTCTCAAGATTATACCTCAGTACTACACTAAGGTGTAATTTATATACCATAAGATTCACCCACTGTATATGTGTAATTCAATGATTTTTAAAATTTATTTTTCTTTTTTAATTTTTTAATTTTTTTGCCTTATCTAGGGCTGCACTCACGGCATATGGAGGTTCCCAGGCTATGGGTCTAAATAGAGCTGTAGTCGGATTCATTAACCACTGAGCCATGATGGGAACTCTTCAATGATTTTCTTTTTTTAAGTAGCTTTATAGAGTTTTTTTTTTTCTTTGTCTTTTTGCCTTTTCTAGGGCTGCACTCGCAGCATGTGGAGGTTCCCAGGCTAGGGGTCTAAACGGAGCTGTAGCCGCCAGCCTACGCCACAGCCACAGCAACGCAGAATCCGAGCTGCATCTGCAACCTACACTACAGCTCACGGCAACACTGGATCCTTAACCCACTGAGTGAGGCCTGGGATCAAACCCACAACCTCTTGGTTCTTAGTCAGATTTGTTAACCAGTGAGCCACGACAGGAACTCCTATAGAGTTTTTTAATAAGAGTCACAATACAGTTTTACAATATTCCTGTCACTCCTTAAAGTTCCTTTATGGAATTATGTATATCTTTTTATTCTTATCTGTCTACCCATCTATAATGTACACATATCACCTACTTAACACCAATCCCTAAATCTGAGCTGGTAAGAAAACATGGTGTGGGGAAAAGAAGAGAGGAAAATCATTTAACCATTCTTGCCCTTAGCTTCCCTTATCAGTGAAATGATTAGATGGCCTCAAAGATCCAGCCCAGTTCTAAAATTTAGTAAGTCTAGATTTCTTCCTGGGAGTCAATTTGTCCACAGACCCCCAGAGACCAAAAGCCCCAACTATTTTCTCATTAAAAGATCTGTGGCTTAACTATTACAAAACAGTGCCAGCTATACTCCAACCCATCCCAGAGAACATGAGAAATGCTTTTTACCTTGTTTTACTTCATCTGAAGCCACGGAGTCCCCCACCTCAAAATCTGAGCTGATCCTTTTCCTGAGGAAGCGTAAGTACAGCTCACTGCGGGCATTCATCAGGGTGACCTCAGTCAAGATAGGATCCAGTTCCCTGAGATACATGGAATGGAAGGAATAAGTAGGAGACTGGATTCCTTCAGATATAAGAGCTACCGGGCACAGAGAGTCCCAAACTCCCCCTTCCCACTGGGCCCAGAAGGGTCAGCTCTGCCAGACGGTCATGCTGGCTCTGCTGGCCCAATTATAATCAGAGACAGCGGTCAACCACATATTCATTCCATTTACATGTGTCACCTGAATTATTCACTCCCTAAAATCCTGTCAGGGCTAAATAAAAGATTGGGGGATGTATTTTTGTTAGCTGTTAGAATAATAATTATCTATGCTTCCTGTGAAATAAATCAATTTTAGGGATAAAAAGTTGGAAGACTCACATTTCAATTTTAAAATTTACTACAAAGCTATAGCAAACAAGACAGCATGGTTTTACTGGCATAAGGATAGACACACAGATTAACTGAGAGTCCAGAAATCTTCACATTTATGATCAAGTGATTTCCAATAAGAAAGCTAAAACAACTCAATAAGGAAAGAACAGTCTTTTCAACAAATTGTGCTGGGATAACAAAAACCCACATTGCAGAGAATGAAGTTCATCTTCTCCTTCAAGTTACAGACAAAATTAACTCTTTTCCACACTGAAGTCCAAGCGATCTTTTCAAAACATAAACCTGGTCACATTGTAATCATATGATTTCCATAGGTCTCAGGATACAAGACACTGAATGGCCCAACAACCTCACCAGATGCATCTCACAGAAGGTGCTCCCCAACTCTCAGCACTTCAACTATACTGCCCTTCTTTGGTTTTTCAAACACACAGGGTCTTTGCACATGCTTTTCCTACTCTACCTAGAACACATTGCAGCTCTTATTTCTATTTATTTTGTTGTGGGGGAGGTTTTTTTGGCCACATCTGTGGCATACAGAAGTTCCCAGACCAGGGATCAAACTCATGCCACAGCTGAAACCAGAGCCATAAGAGTGACAGTGCCAGAACCGTAGCCCACTGAGCCAGGAGGGAACTCCCCACTTTTGAAGTCTCAGATCTAAAGTCATTTTATCAGGATTTTTTTCCTTGAACTTCATCAATTTAGGTTACCCTTTATTACATGCTTCTCTGTACTCTACACTTAATATATTGTAATTAACAGCACCAACTCTAGAATCAGACTGCTTGGATTTTATTCCTGGCTTTGCTGCTTTCTAGTTGTATGATCCTGGGCAAGTCACTTGGCCTCTACAGGCTTCAGTTTCCTCATCTGTAAAAAGAGTTTACAAATTAAATCAGTGATTTCAACTAGGGGTGCCTATATCTCGCCAGGTGTATTTGGCAGTGTCTGATGACATCACGCTACCAGCATCTTGCTGGTAAACATAATACAATGCACAGGTAGTCTTCCACAACAAAGAAATTATACAGCTAGGGAGTTCTGTTGTAGTTCCTGATGCTGTCCCTGTGAGGATGCGCATTCTATCCCTGGCCTCGCTCGGTAGGTTAAGGATCCAGTGTTGCTGCAAGCTGCGGCATAGATTGCAGATGTGACTCAGATTTTGACTCTGATTTTGCCATGGCTGTGGCATAGGCCTTAGTTGCAGCTCTCATTCAACACCTAACTTGGGAACTTCCATATGCCACAGGTGTGGCCATTAAAAGACAAAAAAAAAAAAAAAAAAAAAATCATAAGACAAAATGCCAATAGTACAGAGACTGAGAAACCCTGGATTAAATGATTTAATATTTGTTAAGTGCTTAGAACAACGTCTGGCACATAGTATACTCTATATGTGTGTCAGTTATTATTTGTCTTCTTTATAAACTATAGGTGCCACAAAGAAAGAATTACATCTTGTTTTGCTTGTTGTGTTTGCTGACATATCCTCAGTACTGAAAGGACTAATGCCTGGTATATAGTATGTATTTAGTAAAAATTCATTGATTGAATGAATACATTTTTATGTTTGGAATTAATTTCTTTTTTTTCTTTTTAGTGCCGCACCTGTGGCATATGTAAATTCCCAGGCTAGGGGTTGAATTGGAGCTGCAGCTGCCAGTCTACGCCACAGTCACAGCAACACAGGATCCTAACTGCATCTGTGACCTACACCACAGTTCATAGCAATGTTGGATCCTTAACCCAGTGGGAAAGGCCAGTGATCAAACCTGCATCATCAGGGATACTAGTTGGCTTCTGAACCCGCTGAGCCACAATGGGAATTCCTGGAATTTCTTTTAATAAGCATACATTACTTTTACTAGAAAAAAGTGAAAGTTTAAAATTCTGGGAGAGTAGTTATCTTTGCGGAAATGGGAGGAGAGGATTCACTTTGGGTACTTCAAAAGTATTGCTAATGATCTATTTTTTACAGAACAAATGTTATACATGTGCTTTTGTTTATATTCTATATTTCATTAAAAAAAAGTCATAGATAAAGTATTTCTAAACATAAACCACACTGTTAGAGAGTAGCCTCTGAATGATACTTGATTACCAAACTCCTATGGGATGAAGAAAAGAGGATTATTACCTTGGTTCTATTTTTTCTGATGCAGAATTTCTCATCAAGTTGTTCTGGACATGCCGGAACTGCAATATACCACAGAAATGAGAATGCTCTCCCCCTCCCCCGTCCTTCTATCTGCCTCTTGCTAGTCATGCCAAACTTGTGGCATAAGAATGTTTAAGTTTAGTTTGTTTAACAGACAAGCCAAAACTAGGCTCTCAGGATGAGGAGCCAAAGATTTTTTTTTTTTTTTTGGCCACACTCTCAGCATGTAGAAGTTCCAAAGGTCAGGGACTGAACCTATGCTGCAGAAATGCAGGATCCTTAACCTGCTTTGCCACAAGAGAACTTCCCAAAGATTACATGGTAAAGTTCACCTATATTATTGTACTTAAAAATGATGCTGGTGGTGTTCCAATGGACTACTGCCTAGCGGCTCCTAGGAATACAATTGTATGGGGCTACTCCTACAACTTATCTGCTCAAAGAAATGGAGAAACAAAGTTCTGGAAAAGCCAGTGTTACCTTTAGCACTTAAGGAGCGAAGGAGGAATTTGAGACAAATTACTTAACACTGAATAAGACCTTAAAAAATAAAATCCTCATCAAATCACCAGAAGGCCCTGTTGGATATTCTGTGATAGAGAACTGATCTAATGTTTCTGTTACGTTCCTTTTAGGAAGCCCTTTGTATTCCTTCTCAGTCTTTACTGAGGCCATCATCACCTTGATAACACCTCAAGTTCAAAGTAAGCTGGTGAGGGGTAAGATGCAGGCCAGTCCGCATTCAGCATTTTTTTCCTAGCTGCACCTTTTTTCACTCCTCCCATCCCTGTAATTTATTCTATTCAGTATTGCTGGCTAATGCCTGCTTTCAAACTACCTGTAAGCTTCCGCTACTCACCTGCTGGTGATAGTCCCTCTGCTTGATGAACTTGTCTACGACCTTCTCTACTTGTCTGTCACATTCCACCTGAAGATATTTTATCAGGGTATAAAGTCTCCCTGGCCCATAATAGGTTTCCACTATTGGTTGATGGGTCTCCACAATTCGGGCAATCCCTAGAAGGGAGAAGGTGAGAGGGTTGGAGTCCAAATATTCTTCCCACAAGATAAACTCCTTTCTTCCATCCAGGACTGACCTGGGATCTAACTCAACCCTCTTTGGCTGTTTTACTTCCCTAAATGAAAACAAATGGTTCTTGTCAGTGCCAAGAGAGGCTAAGCAAATCTGTTAAATATGCACAATGTTTGGTATACCAGTAGGCATTTGATAAATTATTCTGAAATTTTCTACAGGGGCATCTTTTGAAATGAGCATGACTCTCCTCCCATTTATTTTAGAGTTAAATTCACTCAGAGTTTGGGTCTCGAGGGCTAGGGAGAATCAAAACATCTGAGAGACTCTAATTTTTGCTTGTCAGATACTGAATTGTGAACTTAATTCTCCAATAAATCAATACATAGAAAACCATAAGATTAAATTAAAGGAATTAGACTAGTGAGAAAAGAAGCTAGGATGCAGGTGTTAGCAGTGCTGGAGGGTGGACAAAGAGGCTTGCCTTCAAACAGAAGAGTGAGTGTATCTGCGAAGATGACTGCAGCTCTTCGATCACTCATGTCTGTCCCTAGAACTAAGAGTAGATTCTCCTCAGCTTTACTGGCCACCTGAAAAAAGTAGAAAATCCACAAATATTTCTTAGACCAAAGGCTAGCCTCAGTTTTCCAAAAAGACCTCCCACTGGCTTTCTTTTTCCCATGCGTCCCTTGATGCCTGAAAACCTAAGCAGCACAGAAGAATGTTTCTTGGGGGCTCTGGGTTGTCTGGGATTCAGGGAAGACAAAGAACTTAACACAGTGGTAACTCTTCTTCCAGTGAGAGGTATAAATAATGCTTTCTTTGATAATATCTATTGCCATTAAACTGGGGAAAGAGTTGCAAGTTTCAATAATTTTTCAAAATATAACTCAAAGTTATTATTAATGGTGCTTTGTTGAGTAGGGCAAGGAAAATGGGTAATGCGAAAGGGACTTTTAAGGGATTAACAGAAGTCATTTCTAGGTTTCAGATGACAAAGTACTGATTACAAAAAAAGGTACCATAGGAGTTCCCGCTGTGGTCCAACAGGCTCGGCAGCATCTTGGGAACACTAGGACGTGGGTTTGAATCCTGACGTGGCACAGCAGGTTAACGATCTGATGTTGCCACAGCTGCGGCTTAGGTTGCAACCATGGCTCAGATCTGATCTGTGGCCTGAGAGCTCCATATGCCATGGGGCGGTCAAAAAAGAAAAAATACCATAAAGCAAGTACATATTATTTTTTTAGTTAACTGTTATTAACTATTACTTTTAGTTAACTTTTAGAGTGGGTAAAACACACTTTAACATTCAAAACAAACAAGGGCGTTTTTGGTAAAAAGAACTTCTTCTTCTTATCTATGTCTCTTGGTCTAAGTCTCCTCCTGATAGATGACTACTATGAACTGTTCCAAAAATACCCTATGCTTATACAGGTATACATATTTATTGCCACCCCCTCATTTTAAACAGGAATGGTAGCATACTGTTACTTAACAAACCACTTCTGTTAGCACATATGGAACTATCTCATTTTTCTTAATGGCAAAATAGTGCTCCATTACACAGAACTGGGTGAGGGGGACGCACTCTGATATATAGCTAAAAACAAACAACAACCCTGTGCACACATGCCTACTGATGTTTGCTTTTCTCTATCTAAGGTTTTTTGGGGGATTGGCTGAGACTTTAACTTAAGCCTGTGTCTATTTCACTTTTAACCTTAAGTGAGCTCTCAGTTTTTGAAATGCAAGCCTGGTTTAAATTTCTTTTTTTTTAATGGCTGCATCTGTGGCATATGGAAGTTCTCAGGCTAGGGGCTGAATTCACGCTGCAGCTGCTGGCCTACGCCACAGCAACACCAGATCCAAGCCGTGTTTGGGACCTACACCACAGCTCATGGCAACACTGAATACTCAACCCACTAAGTGAGGCCAGGGATGATCGAACCTGTATCCTCATGGATGCTAGTCAAATTCACTTCCGCTGAGACACTATGAGAACTCCCTGAATGCTCTTAAAAGAGGCCAGTCCTTGGCTAATAGCTTGGAAAGGGTGACTCAACTTGTCAGAGAATCTGAATTTTAATTTTCCTGTACTTTCACTTGGTCTGTTGGAAATAAATGTGTATCAGCAGGGGTCCAGACCATGCCCGATACACAGTAGAATGGCAGTGAATAAGTGCTGAACGAATATATTCATCCAGTCCTGCCAGTGTACAGCAGAAAGACCGAGTCAAATCCAGAGGTGAAAAAGTATCCACAGAAAGTGGATCCATCCAGTGTATCCATCTGTAGGCAGAGAACTGTAACGCTATCTGACCAAGCAACTGGGGCCATACCTGCTTGCAAAGGTATTCTGAGAACTTGCTTAGTCCTTCCTCATGCAAACCCAGCAGTGGGAAGATCTTGAAGAAGCGCTCCACCTGGGGCAGATCCCCTTCCTTAGTTGCACTGGCAAACTTCTCTGTGACAATGGCTTTGAGACGCTGCTCAGCTTCCTGCAGCAATTTCAGGTTGGCATCAATCATGCTGCCTACACAATGGGGAGAAAATGAGAAATAATGTAACAAATGGTACTATGTCAGCTATATACCACTTTGTACATTCCAAAAACATGTACTACACACTTAACATGTGCAAGATACTGTATTAGCAATATGGATGATTTAGAAATCAATCAACCATGATCTCAGTGTCACAGTAATTACAATCAAGTGAAAAGGATAAGATCTGTGTACAAATAACTATAATAAAATTCAGTAGGAGTTCCTGTTGGGGCTCAGTGGGTTAAGAATCCAACCAGTATCTATGAGGATGCAGGTTTGATCCCCGGCCTTGCTCAAGTGGTTAAGGATCTGGCACTGCTGCAAGGTGTATCATAGATCATAGATGTGGCTTGGATCATGCGTTGCTGTGGCTGTGGTGCAGGCCGGCAGCTTCAGCTCCGATTCGACCTATAGCCTTGGAACTTCCATGTGCCACAGGCCTAAAATAGGAAAAAAAAAAATTCAGTGGCCCAAGGATTATAAACAGAAAGATGAAGAGTATTGCAAGGACTACCTGGTATTTAGACGAGCTCAATAAATATGTGCACAATGAATGGAATGGATGCATGAGTGAATAGCATGGAATAAGGCTAGACAGACAGAGTGGGTTGAGATCACGGAAGGCCCAGAAAACTAAGCTAAGAATTTAATTTTAACTTTATAAACAAGCAATGTGGTCAAGTGTAAAGAACTCACTTGTCAGAAGAAGAGTAGATCTGGATTCGGTTTCTTTTTTTATAAAGCAGGAAAAACATCTGCCCTGGGATGGTCTAGGACCTATACTGGGTCTAGTACCAAACAAGGAAACTTCTTTTTTTTTTTCCTGCACATGGAGTGCCCAGGCCAGGGATCAGATCTGAGCCACAGTCACAACCTTAGCTACAGCTGTGATAATGCCAGATCCTAACCTATTGTGATAGGCTGGGGATAGAGCCTGTGTCACAGTACTCCCAAGCTGCTGCTGATCCCGTTGCGCCATAGCAGGAACGCCAAAGAAATTTGTTAACAGATATCCTTTTCCTGGTTGAATTTGTTTAATTCAGATTACCTATGTTTATAACTAAACTAGAAATTACAGATGCTTAAACTGGATTACAGATGCTTGTAATTAAGTTAAAAATCAACAGTTTGGGATGCCAACCTTCTTTGCCCTGTCGGCTGAGCTCGATGACTGACTTGTCCAGGCACAAGTAGCGATGAATGTGGGCTGCAGCCTGCTCATAATCTTCATTTCTCAAAGCAGTCTGAACCCCATCCATGCAGAACTTTAGGTCCAAGATGTCATCAGCTCTCTGAATGGCTTGATAGAGGCGATTCTGCAAAAAGAATTGGTGCTTAGAAACAATGTCCTATTCTTTCAAAACACCTCTCTCCAGAAGGTAGGGAGTTTCAGGGGCTGAATCAAGTTAACCAGTAGTCCTTTGCAGCCTTCACTGGTAAACTAAAAAAATACCATCACTACTATCCACAAAACTTATAGACGATGGTCATTATCACTGACAGGTATCATACAATTTCATTTATGTGACCAGATCACTGTTTTAATGGAAGCAGGAACAGGGGTAATTCATAGTTATATTTGACATATACTGTTAAATTTATAACATATTCAAAATGTAGTTGACACTTTGGGAATATAACACTGTAAACCAAGTAACAAATTAAGCAAAATATGTAGAACATATTTTTCTTTTAGAATAATCAAGAATGTGTAGAAAAAACTTTAATATGTGAGTTGGTGACTACATGGCTGTAATGTTTTGTGGTATACTATTTTGGCTAAATCTGGACAGATAGGGAAGAGTTACACTATTGCACAGGGGCAACCTGAGGCTGGGGCTGATTTGTTCAAGAGCCCAATATAGGAGCATTAACCACCTGTGGCTACTGGGCACCTAAAATATAATTTGTCCAAATTAAGATGGGTAAAATATACACTGGGTTTCAAAGACTCAGTACAAAAATAAATAAGATAAAATATTTCATCAATGCCATTTTATAGTAATTACATATTTAAATGGTATTTCGGATATAATGGGTTAAACAAATATGTTATTTTTAAATTGTTAAAGTTATTTTCCCCTATTTCTGTTTTATTTTTTATTTAATTTTTTATTTATTTTTATTTTTTCTCTTTATGGCTGCAACTGTGGCATATGGAAGTTCACAGGCTAGGTAAAATGGAGTTGCAGCTGCCAGGCTATGCCACAGCCATAGCAATGCTATCAGAGTAGCACTGGCAACCTATGCTGTAGCATGTGGCAACACCAGGTCCTTAATCCACTGAGTGAGGCCAGAGATCAAACACATCCTCACAGAGACTACGTTGGGTTCTTAACCCACCGAACTACAACGGGAACTCTTGTTTTACTTTTCAAAAATAATCACCAGAAAACTTTATTTACTTTTTTGTTTTTTTGTCTTTTTTTTTTTTTTGCCTTAACTAGGGCTGTACCCGCGGCATATGGAGGTTCCCAGGCTAGGGGTCTAACAGGAGCTATAGCTGCCAGCCTTCGCCACAGCCACAGCAACGCGGGATCCGAGCTGCGTCTGCAACCTACACCACAGCCCACGGCAACGCCGGATCCTTAACCCACTAAGCAAGGCCAGGGATCAAACCCGCAACCTCATGGTTCCTAGTTGGATTCGTTAACCACTGAGCCACAACGGGAACTCCAAGAAAATTTCAAATTACATATGCAGATTTCCTCTTTTCCAATCTGAATGACTCTTTATTTCATTTTTTTGCCTAACTGCCCTGGCTAGAACCTCCAGTACAGTGTGGAAGAGAAGAAACAAAAACTAATATCCTTGTTTTGTTCCTTATCTTGGCGGGGCGGAGGGGAGCACCTAGTCTTTTACCAATAGGCATGATGTCAGCTGTGGGGTTTTTGTAGATGCCATTTATCAGATTGAGGAAATTTCTTCTATCCAAGTTTGTTGAGTGCTTTTATCAAAAGAGATGTTGAACTTTGTCAAATGTTTTTTTTTTGAGTCTATGAGATGATCATTTGGTTTTTGCCCTTTATTTATTTTTTTTGTCTTTATATCTAGGGCTGCACCCGCAGCATATGGAGGTCCTCAGGCTAGGGGTCTAACAGGAGCTGTAGCCGCCGGCCTTCACCACAGCCACAGCAACGCGGGATCCGAGCCGCATCTGCAACCTACACCACAGCTCACGGCAACGCCGGATCCTTAACCCAGGGATCCCGCAACCTAATGGTTCTTAGTTGGATTCGTTAACCACTGAGCCACGAAGGGAACTCCTTTGCCCTTTATTTTATTGATATGATGCATTACATTGATTTTCAGATGCTAAACCAACCTTGCGTGCCTGGGGTAAATCCCACTGGATCACAGCATGGTCTTTTTTATATGTTGCTTGATTCGGTTAGTTGATACTGTTATTGAGAATTTGTCTATATTCATGACAGTTATTGGTTTGGAGTTTTCTGTGATATCTTCGTCTGGTTTTGGTATCTTGCATCAGGTTTCTATCGGATGGTGCTGCTCTAATTTCTAATGTGGTGGCTTCTCTACTTCCCTCTACTAACTTAAACATCAAAAGCTCAATGGGGTATACCTGAATCACTTTGCTGTACACCTGAAACTAACAAAACAGTGTAAATTAACTATATTTTGATTCAATAAAAAAGGCTAAAAAAAATGGCAGCATCAAGAGAAAAAAATACAAGAGCTCAATAGGATTACCTTGGCCAGAGTTCCTATTGTGACTCAGTGGGTTAAGAACCCAATATAGTGTCTGTGAGGATGAAGGTTCAATCCTGGCCTCACTCAGTGGGTTAAGGAACCAGCATTGCCACAAGCTGCAACACAGGTCGCAGATGCAGCTCAGATCCAGTGGTGTTGTGCCTGTGGTATAGGCCTCAGCTACAGCTCTGATTTGACCTACAGCCTGGGAACTTCCATATGCCACAGATGTAGCTGTAAAAAGAGGGAAAAAAGAAAAAAAGAAAAGGATTACCTTGGCCAGGTCAAGCTGACGGACTTTACTGGACACATTCTCAGCCAGGTTGCAAGTAAAGGTGATCATTCCAGCCAGCTGCTTTGCATCTCCTTCAATCAGCTGCAGGTTGGGACTAGAGACATACATTGTCAGCACATATATCCATTCGGGTAGACGGCAGATGTAAGAAATGGAAGAACTTTTTTGTAGACGGAGACTATGTCTTCCACTTCTTTTGTATTTCCTCATAACTCTTAGCTCCATTCAGTCTATTTACAGCCTTTTCTCAAGAGTGTTTTATTGAAATAAATAAATAAATAAATAATAAAAAGAGTTCCTGTGGTGGCACAGCAGAAACAAATCCGACTAGGAACCATGAGGCTGCTGGTTTGATACCTGGCCTTGCTCAGTGGGTTAAGGATCTGGTGTTGCTGTGAGCTGTGGTGTAGGTCGCAGATACAGCTCGGATCTGATGTTGCTGTGGCTGTGGTATAGGCTGGCGGCTATAGCTCCGAATGGACCGCTAGCTTGGGAACCTCCATATGCTGTAGATGTAGCCCGAAAAAGACAAAAAATAAAATAAAAATAAATAAGAAGCAAAATAAAAAGAGTGTTTTAGGAGTTCCCTTCGTGGCTCGGTGGGTAACAAATCCGACTAAGAACCATGAGGTTGCAGGTTCGATCCCTGGCCTTGCTCAGTGGGTTAAGGATCTGGCGTTGCCGTGAGCTGTGGTGAAGGTTGCAGACGCGGCTCGGATCCCACGTTGCTGTGGCCGTGGCGAAGGCCGGCAGCTACAGCTCCTGTTAGACCCCTAGCCTGGGAACCTCCATATGCCGCAGGTGCGGCTCTACATAAAGGCAAAAAGACAAAAAAAAAAAAAAAAAAAAAAAAAAGAGTGTTTTATTGAAAACTCAGACCTATGCTTAATAAAAAATTAATTTTTTTTCTTTTTTGGCCATGCCCAAGGCATATGGAAGTTCACAGACTAGGGATCAAATGTGAGCCACAGCTGTGACCTACGCTACAGATGGGGCAACACCAGATCCTTAACCTACCATGCCATAGCAGGAACTCCAAAAAGTTAATTTCTATAACTACAAAAGACATCCCTAAATATGTACTATCAAAGAACTAGTGTACAGATTCTCCCAGTTGCTAAGTGAGTATAAAATTCACTAACAATCTAAGAAGATGATGAAATCAAAGAGCAATTTTTTTTTTTGGGGCTGGCTTTTTAGAGCCACACCCACGGCACAGGGAAGTTCCCAGGCTAGGGGTGGAATCAGAGCTGAAGCTGCTGGGGTACATCACAGCCACTGCAACATGGGATCTGAGCCGCATGTGCAATCTACACCACAGTTCATGGCAACGCAGGATGCTCAACCAACTGAGCAAGGCCAAGGATGGAACTCAGTACTCATGGACACTAGTCTGATTTGTTTCCAGAACTCTACAACTGGAACTCGCAAAGAGCAATTTTTAAAAAAATTTTTTGGCTGCCCCCCAGCATATGGAGTTCCCAGGCCAGAGATCAGATCCAAGCTGCAACTGTGATCTACGCTTCAGCTGTGGCAACACCAAATGTTTAACCCACTGTGCTGGGCCGGGGATCTAATCCATGTCCCAGCACTCCCAAGACACTGCAGATCCTGTTATACCACAGTGGGAGCTCCAAAGAGCAATTTTTATAACTAGCAAATACACAAAAGCTGTAACAACAGAGGTTCTCAAGCTTGAGCCATACATCAGAATCACTTGGTACACATATTAAGTTATAGATTTCAGGGCCCCAAACCCCAGAGTTTCTGGTGCAGTAGGTTTGGGGTGAGGCCTCAGTATTTGCATTTCTAACAAGTTTCCAAATGATTTTTTTTTTTTTTTTAGCCACCCCGTGGCATATGGAGATCCCAGGCCAGGGATCAGATCTGAGTCACAGCTGCAAGCCGAGCCACAGCTGCAGCAATGCTAGATTCTTAACCCACTGTGCTGGGCCGGAACGGATCCTGCATCCCAGTGATCCAGAGACAATGCAGATACTGTTGCACTACAACAAGAATTCCCCAAATGCTGTTGATAGTTGCTCCAAAACCCCTTTGAGGACAACTTGACTATATTCTTAGGTATTCACTTTACTTGGAAGTAATGCTCCTTTACAATTCAAACTCAACTTGCACTGTATAACAGAAAGGAAAAATAATAACATCCAATGGATCCTTATGAAATTTATTTACTTCAAAATTTTATTTATTTATTTTTTGGCCCCATGGGAACATGGAAGTTCCCAGGCCAGGGATTGAGCCCATGCCACAGCAGTGATAATGCCAGACCTCAACCCGCTGTGCCATAAAGAATTTAAATAGCTTGTGCTGAGATGTAGACTCACCCCATCCGGTGGAGAGTGACCATTTTACTTTCAATGGTGTTTTGCTGTTCCAAGAGTGCATCCAGCTCTCTCTCCACGACTTTCTGAAACACAGAGAAACATTCTTTTGTTAGCATCGTCAGAAGGAACCTTAAGAGTTATCCAATCTAACCACTTAGGTAAAGGGTAAATCCCATTTCAAATGTCTTCTTTCCTTTCACTAAACTCCTATAGGACTTTAACAAACAATACTTCATTTTTGCACTTATTAAATTATGTTACCTCATGTGTATCTTATTCCATCTAGGAGATGAACACCACAAAGGGAGAAAAGAAGCCTTTATTCAATTTCATTAGCAAAGTGCCTCACACAGGAAGACATTTAAAATATAAAGGATAAAGGATAAGGAGTTCCTATTGTGGCTCAGCAGAAACAAATCTGACTAGTACCCATGAGGATGCAGGTTTGATCCCTGGCCATGCTCAGTGGGTTAAGGATCTGGCGTTGCTGTGAGCTGTGGGGCAGGCTGGTGGCTACAGCTCTGATTTGACCCTTAGCCTGGGAACTTCCATATGCTGCAGTCGCAGCCCTAAACAAGGAAAAAACAAACAAAAAACTAAACTAATATTGTTCAGTCTGTAAGATCAACTTAATTTTTTTCCCCGAACCTACTGACGGACTCGATGAACGCAAGCTTAGGGATGTTAAGAGTATTGAATTTTATAAAGTATATCTTGCTGAAAAGTGTATTAGCGTTGGTTTAAGTTAATACTTGAAAACTCTCAAAGAGAGTTCTCATCGTGGCTCAACAGAATCAACTCTGACTAGGATTCAGGAGGATGCAGGTCCAATCCCTGGCCTCCCTGTGGGTTAAGGATCTGGCTTTGTCACTGCAGTGGTTTGGGTTGCTGCTGTGGAGCAGGTTTGACCCCTGGCCTGAGAACTTCTATACG
The DNA here is from genome assembly GCA_004024745.2 of Catagonus wagneri. Classification (NCBI taxonomy): domain Eukaryota; kingdom Metazoa; phylum Chordata; class Mammalia; order Artiodactyla; family Tayassuidae; genus Catagonus; species Catagonus wagneri. The sequence continues at coordinate 4,618,313 of PVHT020000012.1, read as the reverse complement.
CACTGGGTGAAGCCAAAAAAAAAAATGTACTGACAGATCCCATTGTGGCTCAGCGTTTAATGAACCTAATTAGCATCCATGAGGATGTGGGTTCAATCCCTAGCCTCACTCAGTGGGTTAAGGATCCAGCATTGCCAGTGAGCTATGGTGTAGGTCACAGACACCGCTTGGATCCAGCATTGCTGTGGCTGTGGTGTAGGCGGCAGCTACAGCTCTGATTCCACCCTTACTTAGCCTGGGAACTTCCATATGCCAAGGGTACAGCCCTAAAAAGCAAAAAAAAAAAAAAAAAAAAAGTGCTAACAGCATCAAGTTTCATGGAAAAACTAAGGCTGCTGGACAGAACATAGCCAGCACCCTTCCTTTGACACTATGCAGGGGTAGGTACAAGAACTGAAATAACTCATTCAGGATTAGACAGCTGTTTCTGAGTCTTAACATCTCAAGATTCTACAAATCCCTGCATTGAACTGAAACGCTAAAGTTACACCCCCAAATCATTCCCCACAGTAGGAAGTCTTAAAACGCTCTAAGTTTATTTACAATGATTTCTTGCTTCAATGAGATAAGGTGAAAGCGTTTCATCATTTTAAAACTTGCTAAGCCCTTGCCACAAAGCCTTTATTCTTATTTTGAAAAGCAAGCGTGTGAACGCATACCCTTAAGTGTAACTCTATGCCGGCGGAGAAATCTAATGATTAAGGGCCAGGGAAATCAACAGGGGACGGGACAGATCGCCCACATATAAAGAAAATATGCTTGGGGACATCAGACCGAGATGTCAGATCGCCCCAATTACACTCAATCACACTCCTGTTTCTCGAGTAGATGCTTTTTTTGTTTCCTCGGAAAGAAAAGAACTTCCCATAACCCGGATTTCCCAAGACTGACGGCTCCTAGGCCCACTGCCCCTGTATCCTCCCGGAAAGAGAAGCTCAGCCCCCCACCTCCTCGCCGCAGAGCCGTTCGTACACAGCCTCCAGCTCCTGCAGCTCGGTCAGGGAGCGAATGAGCTCTGTGGAGATCTCCGAGCAGCGACCTCCTCCCACTCCTTCAGGCTGCGGAGGTACGCCTAACAGCCTCTGAGGGGACTCGAGGTCCGCCATCTTGCTTCCCATTCCACGCTTCCGGCCCCGTGAGGCCCCCTCCTCGTAGGCGCGCCACGTCTTTGGGGCTGCCCACGGGAGTGCCTAGTGAACTTGTATATATATTTTAAAAGCCTCCTTAAAAAGGTCTGTTAATTCCCTATTCTCCTGTGAAAAGTGACAGCATAAAATATGTTAAGTAATTTTCTGTGCGGCGTGGATGCAAGACCTAAACATTGAAAAGATTATATATACATTCTTCAGGCGCTGGTTGAGGACCTTTTCCCGTCGCGCGCCAATCGGAAGGTCCCTGCCTTAGGAGCTAATGGCGGATGCCGGCAGCTTGGTTTTAGCGGCAGATTAGGCCTTGGAGGGACTCAGGATCTGTTGGATATCTACGCCATCCTCCCGGCTTCAGGGTAAAGAAGCAGCTTCCTGACCTCCCTAAACTCGGAGAGACGGAGAGCGGCCATGTAGGAGGGTGGGCCAAGCCTTTGGTAGGGGTTTCTGAGACAGTTTAGGCCCGAGAGGTTTGGACAAGCAACTAGGAGGTGGTGGAGGGGAACGCTTGGGGGCAGCTTCACGAAATTGTCTTTTGCGACCGTTCGCGCTGTGGGAATGAGGCCTAGCTCAAAATAAGCTTTCTAGAGACTGCGTAGCTTTTAGATGTTGGGGCAGGTGTGACAAGGGGCGTGGGGGGGAGGGGAGGTTTCTCTTTGGAGAAAGTAAACGGCACACCGACCGGCAGGTGAAAGATCAGGGGTGTTAAAAGTGTAAAGAAAGGAAACAGTCTTTGAAGTTTATACCATTTGTATTTGTGCTTTGGTACTTGGGCAACTTGTTTCTTTCTCTGACCCTTAGTTTATCGTTTGCAAAAATGGGGACAGTTATAACTATCTCGAAGACTTTGCAGAGTTTAAATGTGGTGATGTTTTTCTGGTAGATGGAGAAGGGGTGGAGGAGCAATCACAGGCTCATTTCCTAGTATTCATAGACAGCAGGTATAATTGGGGGAAATCAAAATTTACCAAGTTTTGGTTGTTACTGGTTTCCGATATGTAGTGCTTGGCTGATCTTCCTCTAAAATGCCATTTTCCTTTTTACCCAAGATAAAAGAATAGTTGGGGAACCTGGGTCCAGCTAGGTTTGGGGAAAATAAATTCCGAAGTTTACAGTAGATGGTATTAGTTGTAAAGGAACTAGAAAGTAGGCTGAGTTCTTCAGTAAGCTGTAAAGGATAAAAAGTAGCCTAGGGGGAGGTTTTCCAAGCTTCAGAGCTGGCCTGTGGTTTCCTATGTTTGTTTTCTGAAAGATTTTGTATCTTTCATATAGTCAACCCTACAATATGGATTACATTCACAACATGGCAGGGGTTTCGTTGTAAATTTTGTTCTCGATGACTGCAAGTCTGAAATTACGGTTGAAATTTTATAAACAAGCAAGAGAGTAAATTATGTCTGAGAATCACATTCATGTTTTCTCATTTAACAAAACAAAATTTGTTTGCTAAACAGTTACAGCTTTGAATTTCTCAACATCCTTTGCTTTTTGTCTCTGAATAATTGAGGGAAAATAGCTCAAGTTTATTTTCCAGCGGTAACTGTATAGGTACTTTGATGGTGGAGATACCCCAGTTTGCAGTCTTCAGTCCTGTCTGAGAAGAATCTTTTTTTTTCCGACTTTTCTTTGTGGAGGCTTCTTTCTGGAGTGGCATTTCGGTTTTTAGTTTTTGATGATACATAAGGTTTAAGTTTTAAATTTTAATCACTCCTTAAATGTAGAGCCATATAAGAGATTCAAATGAAAACTACACTTAAGTCACCATTTTTTTCCTTTTTTCTTTTTAGAGCTGCGCCCATGGCATATGGAGGTTCCCAGGCTAGGGGATCTAATTGGAGCCATGGCAACGCTGGATCTTTAACCCACTAAGCAAGGCCAGGGATCGAACCCGCAACGTCATGGTTAATAGTTGGATTCGTTTCCGCTGTGCCAGGAAGGGAACTCCCAAAATAGAATGTACTCTTAATCATAAATACTGTTGTAGGCCTTACTCTACTAACTTATGCTGTCTTCACCTAGAAGTTCCCATACAGAAATGTCTGTTAAAAATAATTTCAAAGCTGGTACTTTTCTGCTTTTATGTGTTCTTACTTAGCTTGCCTGGACTTGGTATAATCAAGGCCTAGATTGTAGAGTTATAGGTGGCTCAGTGTTACTGCCACCATGTTCCTGTACAACCTGACCTTGCAGCGGGCCACTGGCATTAGCTTTGCCATTCATGGAAACTTCTCTGGTAAGTTCCGCTACTATCTTTCTGAGTTTAAAATTTTCGATATTATTAGTTTTGCTTAAAATTACCTTTTTTTTCTTTTTTGGTGCAACAGTTTTAAAAGTTCTTTGAGACGCTATATCAGAGTTAATATGGTTTTTTAGAGCAGTTGCCTTAAACTGGACTTGAAGGCACCTTTGGAGAGTTTTAATTTTATGAAGTTAAACATACGTAAATACCATTTATAGACAATTATGCTAATTGATGCCAAATCTTAGAAAAAAAAAAAAAGGAAGTATGTGTGTATTCAGATGGGCGCACCTGTGACATTTGGACGTTTCCCTGCCAGGGATTAAATCTGAGCCACAGCTCGACCTATACCAGAGCTGCGGCAACACCGGATCCTTTAACCCATTGTGCTGGGGGTCAAACCTGAGCCTGTGCAGCGACATGAGCTGCTGCAGTTGGATTCTTAACTCACTGTGCCACAGTGGAAATGCCCAAGAACGAGTTTTTTTTCTTTTTTTTTTTTAACTGTGTGACCATTTTTAGGAAGCTTTTCTTTGATACTGCTTTTGTCAGATGATTTAAATTCTAGGAAAATTACTTTTTTTAGGGCTACATCCATGGCAAATGGAAGTTCCCAGGCTAGGGGTTGAATCAACACTGCAGCTGCTGGCCTTTGCCACAACCACAGCAAAGCCAGGTCTGAGCTGCATCTGTGACTACACCACAGCTCACAGCAAGGCTGGATCCTTAAGGCACTTTGTGGGGCCAGGAGTCGAACCCCTCAACCTCGTGGATTCTAGTCGGGGTTCGTTTCCACTGAACCACAATGGGAACTTGGGGAAATTACCTTTGTAGAATAAATTGACTTAAAATACTAAACCCTCAGCTCATTTAACTGTATTTTTAGTGGTATTTTGATTCATTGAGGTTGTTTTTTGGATTAGTTTTGATTGTTCATGATCTTTATCTTTTGTGTGATTTTTTAGGAACCAAACAACAGGAAATTGTTGTTTCGCGGGGGAAAATCTTAGAGCTGCTTCGCCCTGACCCCAACACTGGCAAAGTACACACTCTACTAACTGTGGAAGTGTTTGGTGTCATCCGGTCTCTCATGGCCTTTAGGTTGACCGGTGGCACGAAAGACTACATTGTGGTTGGCAGTGACTCAGGTCGGATTGTTATCCTGGAATACCAGCCATCTAAGAACATGTTTGAAAAAATTCACCAAGAAACCTTTGGCAAAAGTGGATGCCGCCGCATTGTTCCCGGCCAGTTCTTAGCTGTGGATCCCAAAGGGAGAGCTGTTATGATTAGTGAGTGACTTGCTCTGTTGACTCTTAGACTCTTAAAGAAACTTAAGTTTAGGATAACAATGCTGTGATCTTGGTAGCGTGCCAAGAAATCACTCAGTAGAATAAAGTTTGGATAATTTTGGGTTAACTCCATAGTTTAAAGATGCTTTTCCTTTTAAAACAATGGGAGAAGTTTAACATGTATTTTCTACTTCTTACCTGGTTGGAAATGGGTATTTTTCCATTTCTTTATGTGTAGCAAAAAAAACTATATTGAAAGATTTTACATTATTAGGTGATGGATATGGTTGCCGTCATCAGCCTGAAGTGATGATTCACATTCATGTCTCTTCTCTGATAAATCTCTTGAAGAAAATTTTGTGTATCTGATCAGGCTTCCAGAGGGCAGCCTTCTCTGATATAATTCAGAGAATAAAGCTGACAGTTATATGAATTATCGATTTTATCATAGAAAATTTTGATGAGTTAGTATATTAAGATCCCTGTTACCAACAAAGTACCTTAGAAGACTTGTCTCCCCCACCCTCAAAAAAAGATCCCTGTTAGGAAGAGGGGGGTAAAATTATGCTCTTGTCTATTTGTCTTATCTGTCTTAGGAGCAAAGTCCTGTTAATACACTTGTAGAATTAGCGATGGCTACTAATGATTTTTCATAAAGTAATCATTATGTGAACCTAGCTGTTCTGCAATCGCTCTTTTCATTATCTGGGTTTTTTTTTTTTTTTTAATGTTTTGTCTCCTTCAATAATAGGTGCCATTGAGAAACAGAAATTGGTATATATATTAAACAGAGATGCTGCAGCCCGGCTTACCATTTCATCTCCCCTGGAGGCCCACAAAGCGAACACTTTAGTATATCATGTGGTTGGAGTAGATGTGGGATTTGAAAATCCAATGTTTGCTTGTCTGGAAATGGATTATGAGGTAATGGGAAGGGGGGTCTCAATCTCTCTTCCCTTCCTTTCTCCTTCCCTATCTCCTTCTCCTCTCCCCCTCCTTCCCTCCCTCCTTTGGGTTTCTTCTACTCACCTTGGTGCTTTCTTGAAATTGCTTTCTTCATTGTGCATGTCTTATATCTTACTTGGACACAATGTGTTTTTGTTTTTGTGTTTTCTTTTTTGTATTCTAAATGCTTTACTGAAATGCTTTGGAATGCTTCAGAGTTTACCTGACTGTATAATAGCACTTTGCTCTGATTTGAAAAGTTTCCCTGTGAAAGCAGAATATTTATTGGGAAATCTGCCTGACAAAGGAAGTGAAGTTGTATTGGGATATTTTTTCACTGAGAGGTAGTGAAAGGTACTCCCATCGTTCTGCCTGTGAATGATGGGAGTATTCAACTAGAGAGTTGAGCTAAATAACTCTGCTGCCAGAAAGATAAGACTGGGTTCTTGCTCCCATTCTTGCCATTATTATTCAGTGTGAACTTTGGCAAACCATTTGGCATCTTTGGATCTCTGCTTCCTCATTTGTGAAAATGAAGAATCCTGATGACCTTTCCAACTCTGAAAGTTTGATTTTATTGTATTTATTAGTGTTTGTGCTTCTGTTCCTCTATAGGAAGCAGACAATGATCCAACTGGGGAAGCAGCGGCTAATACCCAGCAGACGCTTACTTTCTATGAGTTAGACCTTGGTTTAAATCATGTGGTCCGAAAATACAGTGAACCTTTGGAAGAACATGGCAACTTCCTTATTACAGGTACTTTTCTCTTAGAGCTGCTCGGTACTATTTTATCTGGTCCATTTTATGCCAAAACTTAGGAGGGTTTATTTAATAGAATATGAAGATTATAATCCATTTGTAGTAATTCTGAGTGCCTTGTCTGTTTTGGCAAGGTTAGAAATTCATGCAGTGATTAACTCTTGTCCTTTAATGAGGGCAGGAAAGAAAGGAGAGCAGTCAGCTTGAAATATTGATTACTATTGATTGTTTCCGGTGTTTTGACTATAGTCTGTCTTTCATTCTTTTTATGAAAGTTAAAACCTGGCTCTGTGAAAAGACAAATGGTATAGACAGACAAACCCAAGATAAAAACTATTTGTCTGTGATTTTGAAAACCTGTATAAAGTAGAAATATTTTTGAAAACTGTTATCAAAATTGATCCAAGAAGAAATTAAGAATGTGAGTAGACCAGCATTTGTTAAAGAAGTTTAAGCAGTAGTCAGAAGTTTTTTTTCCCTCAGAAGATTTAAGGTCCAGAATTTCAGGGACCTTAAATTTTTCAAGATTGGAGAAGGAATAAAAAGCCTTTGTTCTACTTCATGGGCCTAATGTAACTTTAGTACCAAAATGGGAGAGGTAGTAATAAGAAAAATTTGCAGACTGGTTATGACTATAGATACAAAATCTTAAATTTTAGGAAATTAAATTCAACAGTGTTTTATATGGACCATTACTAAGTAAGATTTTTGTAGGAGCTCGAAGATCTTTACCGTTAAGGATCAGTCAGCATTAGTTTATGGTACAACATTGTAAATCAACTGTTCTTAAACTATCAGAATTAGTTTAATTCATTATGTTAAAAGACTAAAGGACAACTATATTTGTGGTCATCTAAATTTTTTTTTTTATCAGGCTTAGGTAAGACAATGATCCAATCCCCTGTTTTGAGTCTTTTGTACTTGGACTTGATGTCTAAAACGAAATATGTCTGCTGTTGGGGAGGATTTTGGAGAAAAATAATAAAAAATGGCACTTGTTTCTGAGGATTAAATCTTAGGAAGGGACTATATTAAGCAGAAGACTTTTAGGAGTTTCCTGTCGTGGTGCAGTGGAAATGAATCCAATTAGGAGCCATGAGGTTGCGGGTTCGATCCCTGGCTTTGCTCACCAGATTAATGATCCAGCATTTCCGTGAACTGTAGTGTAGGTTGCAGACGCGGCTCAGATCTGGTGTTGCTGTGGCTGTGGTGTAGGCCGGCGGCTACAGCTGATTAGACCCCTAGCCTGGGAACCTCCATATATCGCAGGTGTGGCCCTAAAAAAAGCCAAAACAAAAAAAAAAAAACAATTTTAGAAAATAGGTTATTATACCTAACAATTTGCTGTAACCTGTTAGTATACTCTTCATTTATGAGTTTCATTTGTTAAATGAATTTTTACTTAGCCTCTACAATCAATATGTGCAAAAGTCAGTCTCCTGGGACTGCAGTGGTGAAAAATTAGGTGTGTTTCCTTTTATGCAGGATTGAGCATAGTGGTGAATATGTGCTAGTAACAGAAAACTGCCACAGTGTGCCAAATGCCATGATAGTGTGGAGGAGGAGTCCCTAATCTAGGGGGAAAGGAAGAGAATGGGTTAGAGACAGCTTTCTAAAGAAGTACTCTCGCAGCTGAGACCTGAGACCTACTTAGGAGTTAGAGTTAGCTCAGTGCAGTGAGGGTGGCGCATTTTTTATTGTGGGCAAAAGTAATGGCATGCACAAAGGCCCAAAGGCAGGAAAGAACTGAAAGGTCATTGCGATTGGGTCATTAGACGTAAAGGTTTGGGGTAGAGGTGGTGGGGAGGGAGGTAGCTACTGAGGGATTTTAAACAGGAGGATAGTGACATAATAAATGTGAACAAGATTTTAGAAAAATCCCTTGGTTAAATTTTGGTAGCAGAATGAAGGGTAAAAGACAGGGCCAGGGAATTGGTCAAAAAGCTGTTTCACTAAACCAAGAGAGATTCACAGCATGAGGACTGCTAAGGTGGTAGAATCAGTAGGGCTAAGGGAGGGGAGCGAATTGAAAGATGACACTCCAGTTTCTTCTTTGATGGTAGTGTTCTCTAAGGCGGAGAACCCAGGAAGTGGAATAGGTTTGGGAAGGAATTTGGTGCTTGTTTATGAATAAATTCGTTTTTAAGCTGTTATGGAATATTCATGTGAGAGTGTCCATTAGGCAGTTGGATATAGGTCTGAAGCTCAGAACTGATTTCTGGGCTTGAAGCTAAATATTAAGATGCATTATTAGATATCTGGACGGGCTGAGATGGCCCAAACTTGTATTCTATCCTTGTCTGGCATAACTATCCAGGAAAAGAAACACTTTTAATGTTTATCACCTTTAGGCATACTGTATCTTCAGGTTGTGCTGAAGGAAGGGAATAGAGGCTAAATTGTAATTCGTGGTTATGTCAAATCATTGCTGAGTTTCGTTTTCTCTTTAGTTCCTGGAGGGTCAGATGGTCCAAGTGGAGTGCTGATCTGTTCAGAAAACTATATCACCTACAAGAACTTTGGTGACCAGCCAGATATCCGCTGTCCGATTCCCAGGAGACGGGTAAGGTCTTTGTTTGCTGTAAGAGAAAATATATTTGTGTATTTGAAATGAACCTAAACTTTTGTAATTACAGTATAGTCTCTTAATTGTTAATCAAGTTTTAATTTCTTTGTACGTGTTGTTTTCAATAAAACCAGTAAAATGCTTTAGTAAAGGCAAAACAAAATCTTGAGAAAGGAAATTAAACAACACAATTCTATGTTGTACTCCTGAAACTAATATAACATTGTAGAGCAATTGTACTCCAATTAAAAAAAACCCAACACACTTCATTTCAAAAAACACATGGGCATTATAAATTGGAAGTATCCGAAAGTTTCTAGTGTGAAGAAGCCAGGCATATTTATTGGAGAGAAATTGTCTTTCATTCTCTTTGTCCTGTCCCCCTTGCACCATTCCAACATACAGAAAAATTTAAAAGGAGAACAGTGAATATATGTCTCTCAACTTAGATTCACCAGTTAATACTCTTTTGCTAAGTTAGGCTTTTCTTATGTAAGCATATTTTTTTAAGGCAAACAGTTTTTTTTTTTTTTTTTTTTGCTTTTTAGGGCCACACCTGCGGCATGTGGAGATTCCCAGGCTAGGGTCTAATTGGAGCTATTGCTGCCGGCCTACGCCACAGCAACGCAGGATCCAAGCCGCGTCTGTGACCTACACCGCAACTCAGGGCAATGCCGGATCCTTAACCCACTGAGCGAGGCCAGGGATCAAACCTGCAACCTCATGGTTCCTAGTCGGATTTGTTAACCACTGCGCCACGATGGGAACTCCTAAGGCAAAACAGTTTAAAGAGAAGTTGTAGGCATCATGACAGGAGAATTTCCTAAGAGGTAGCTCCGAAGAAGGAGGAAATTTTCCTACATAACAACATTATCAGTATTGTGCCCATGAAATTTATCATTTTGAGTGATATCATTATTTTATGTAGTTTATATACCAGTTTTTCTCTTTGTCCCCCAAAGTTCCCTTATATTTACCATTAGTCTCCTTTAATTTAGAATACTTCCTTTCACCTTTGGGTCTTTTATGATACTGAAAATTTTTTAAGAGTGGGCTAGTTTTCTCTTAGTTTGTTGCATTATATTTTCTCTGATGATTATATCCATTTTGATAAATTATTTAGGGGGTGATATATATTTCCCACTGTATCACATTATGGGCATATAATGTTGGTTTGATTCATTATCGGTGATGCTAAATTGAACACTTTGTTAAGGTGGTATCAGCTTCTCTGTAAAGATACTTTTTCCTTTTTGTGATTGGTGTGGAAACTGGTGGGGAACTTTGAGACTATTTCCCCAAAATCTTTTCACACAGTGGTTTTCCCCTCAATCATTTACTGCATTGGTAGTTGAAAATGGTGTTTAATTGTCTTTAAGTTTACTTTGGATTTTTTTTCTTTTTAGGGCTATACACCCACGGCATATGGCAGTTTTTAGGCTAAGGGTCAAATTGGAGCTGCAGCTGCTAGCCTAGGCCACAGCCACAGTTGTGCCAGATCCATGCTACGTCTGTGACCTACACCGCAGCTCATGGGAATGCCAGATCCTTTTTTTTTTCTCTTTTTGCCTTATCTAGGGCCGCACCCGCGGCATATGGAGGTTCCCAGGCTAGGGGTCTAACAGGAGCTGTAGTTGCCGGCCTACGCCAGAGCCACAGCAATGCGAGATCCGAGCTATGTCTGTGACCTACACCACAGCTCACGGCAACACCGGATCCTTAACCCACTGAGCAAGGCCAGGGATCAAACCCGCAACCTCATGGTTCCTGGTCAGATTCCTTAACCACTGAGCCACAGCGGGAACTCCTGGGAATGCTGGATCCTTAACGCACAGAGCAGAGCCAGGGATTGAACTCACATCCTGATGGATACTAGTTGGATTTTTTATTGCTGATCCACAATGGGAATGCTCTACTTTGGAAATTATTAAGCATGAAGTTGGCCCTCCATATCTGCAGCGTACTCATCCATGGATAAAGGAGGGGTGACTATTCTTTGTACTACCCTATTTTATACAGGGGATTGATTTGAGCATCTGTAGATTTTGATATCTGTGGGGGCTCCTTGAACTAACCCTTTATGGATACTGAGGGATGACTGTATACGTAATGAACTTATGTGTACCCAACTTCAGCAGGTATCAACAGCACGTGGATAATAACTGATCTCTGCTTCCTCAATGTCTTTTCTCACCCGATTATTATCTTTTTAATATTAATTTATAGGTCCTGGGGTTAAACCTTTTAGGACTTATCTAGTACATGGGATCTGTGTAAATATCCATCAATTTAAAAAAATCTGGTAAGATTAGCAAGTAAAATTCTTCCTGGCAAGGAGTGGGAAGTAATTCAGTTTAGTTGGTCAGAAATTTATTGAGCACTTAACTAACCGCCAGGTGCTGTAGTTGGTCCTGGGGCTGCAAAGAAGTATAAACCATGTTTTGCCCTGGAAGAGCTCACTCTGAGAGGTCTTGGAAACATTAAATGTTTGAAACATTAAAAAAAGAAAACCAGGGAGTTCCCTTCATGGCTCAGTGGTTAACAAACCTGACTAGGATCCATGAGGTTGCTGGTTGGACCACTGACCTCACTCAGTGGGTTAAGGATCCGGCGTTGCTGTGGGCTGTGGTATAGGTTGCAGATGGGGCTTGATCCCACTTTGCTGGGCTGTGGTGTAGGCCAGCAGCTGTAGCTCCGATTTGACCCCTATTCTAGGAATTCCATATGCCGTGGGTGCAGCCCTAAAAAGCAAAAAATAAAAAGAAAGAGAAAACCAAGATCCAGCCAAGGGGGGAGGGATAACCTTTTAGGAATTAGGGAAGTTGTTATGGAATAAGACTAGACGGTTTTGATGGTATTGTTATGGACATTTAAGAGTCTAATTCACAGCCTGAAATGATGATTCTTTAAATTTCATGTCTCTTCTCTGACATTTTTCTCTGGAGATAGTTCTTGCCTAATTGATCTGATCAGGCTGTGGAGTGGAATTGTGGGATTTTTTTGTTGTTTTTGTTTTTGTTTAAAGCCTTTATTACGTATTTATAGTAGACAAGAATTTTTGGTTATTGTGTTTTAGTCCTGTGGCTTGCAGACTGCTGTGGGTCAAAGCTTGCATGGAGAGGCTCCAGATGCCTTTAGGCCTTGGGGGATCCTATATGATGCCTGTTGGTAAGGTGCTGAAATCCAGAAATAAGGAGTAGTAATTTTTAAGATGTTTGTGTATTTGACTTTGCTAGAATGACCTGGATGACCCTGAAAGAGGAATGATTTTTGTTTGCTCTGCCACCCATAAGACCAAATCGATGTTCTTCTTTTTGGCTCAAACTGAGCAGGGAGATATCTTTAAGATCACTTTGGAGACAGATGAAGATATGGTAAGTAAACCATGGATGGGGGGGGGGAGGGAAAAACCCATTTGTTGTGGTTAGTCCAGTTTGATAAAACTTCCTGTAATTTCATCTTAATTTTTTCTGTTCTTTTTAGGGCCGCATGTGTGGCATATGGAAGTTTCTGGGCTAGGGGTCGAATCAGAGCTACAGGTGCAGGCCTGTGTCACTGCTTGCGGTGTGGCAAAACCAGATCCTTAACCCACTGAGCCACAATGGGAACTCCCATCCTAATATTTTATATGTCCGCACCTGTGGCATATGGAAGTTCGCAGGCTAGCGGTCAGATCAGAGCTGCAGCTGCTGGCCTATACCACAGCTCACGACCATGCCAGATCCTTAACCCACTAAGCAGGGCCAGGACATGAACCTGCATCCTCCTGGATCTTAGTCTGGTTTGTTACCACTGAGCACGATGGCAATGCCACTTTAAAAAAAAAAAAAAGGAACATGTTTTATTGATTTATTTTCTTGGTGGAGCCCATGGAATATGGAAGTTCCCAGACTGGGATCAAACCCAAGCCATTACAGTGACATCAGATCCTTACCCACTGTGCCACAAGAGAATTCCAGTTTCCTTCTAATTTTAATGTAGTTAGATAATCTTATTTTAAAAAACTGATTATGTGCGTTTAAGCTTTATAAAATGGTTTTATGAAATCATGTGTGGTCATTATAACTACTCTCAGATAGAAAGGACGACTTATACTTAACAATTTAAAAAAAATGGAGGCATTCCTGCTGTGGCACAATGGGATCAGTGGCATCTCTGCAGCACCAGAGGTTCAATCCCCGACTGGCTTTGCCACAGCAGTCGTATAGGTAGCAACTTTGGCTTGGATCTGATCCCTGGCCCAAGAACTCCATATGCTGTGGGTTGGCCAGAAAAACCCAAAGGGAACAGAATACCTTAAAAACTGTTCCCTAAGTTACTGCGTAGGTTGCAGGATCCGGCTTTGCTATGTCTGTGACATAGGCCCCAGCTGCAGCTCAAGTTTGACTCCTGGCCCGGAAACTTCCATGTGCTACTGGTGGGCAGGTTAAAGAAAAAAAAAAAAAAAATAAGGAGAAGATAAAAAGAATTCAACTGCAAGGGCTCAAGTTACTCTTGGAGGCAAGGGTTCCATCCCTGGCCCTGGAACTTCCATATGCCAGGGGTGTGGCATATTCAGCTCTGCCATTGTGGCACAAAAGCAGCCATAGGCAGGATGGAAACTAATAGGCATGGCTCGCTTGCGAGCTTTAGTTTGCTAACCCCTGGTTTGGACATGAAGGGGTAGCATTTTATTTGTTACTTTGCTTATGATGTTATCTTTTAAGACTAGGCTACCTTCCTTTTTTTTTGTCTTTTTTTTTTTTTTTGTCTTTTTAGGGCCACACCCGTGGCATATGGCGGTTCCCAAGCTGGGGTAGAATCAAAGCTATAGTTGCCATTCTATGCCACTGCCGTAGCAATGTGGGATCCGAGCCTCGTCTGTGACCTAAACCACACCAATGCCAGATCCTTAATCCCTAGCAAGGCTGGGGATCGAATCTGCGTCCTCATGGATGCTAGTCGGGTTTGTTAACCACTGAGCCATGACAGGAACTCCTGGGCTACCTTCTGTGACCTAGCTTCACTTGCCTGTACATTAGAATCTTTTCTTTCCACTCTAGGTTACTGAGATCCGGCTCAAGTACTTTGATACTGTGCCTGTTGCTGCTGCCATGTGTGTGCTTAAAACAGGCTTCCTTTTTGTAGCATCAGAATTTGGAAACCAGTGAGTAATCCTATTATTATCCCGTTTCACTCTGATTACTATGTAAGTTGGGTAGAAGATGTAGCTTCAAGGCCATGGAGCTTTTCCCAAGAATGTTTTAGTTTCTTTAAAACAAAAGTTTTGCCTTCTTTTCTCTTTTACCTTCTTTCTCTTGATGTCTTTCTTTTTTTTTAGTGGCTTCAGTCAATACCTGTGGGTAGCTGCAAAAAGTAGCTTTAGAAGTGATCTCTCCTGAGCGTTTTGCTGGACATTTCATTGAATAAATGTTTGTTGAACTCACTATGAAATAGAAGTTCCACAAACACTTGTACATATTTGAAGTTGAAGCTCTTCAATACACAAAGCTTCTTAGCCACATTACCAACCCTCCAAACCTTACCATTTCCTTGATGTCTGATGGACCAAGTCTAGCAACTTGAGTGTTAAATCTAAATTTTTCTGTCTTTCACAGCTTTGAATTGAATGCTAAGTTCTGTTTTTTACTTCTGTAACCCTTTTTTTGTGGTGCTAGTCTGAACTAGCTCCCTAGTTTCCCTGTTGCAGCTTAATGCCTTTCCTGTAAAACTCAAACTTTTTTTTTTTTTTTTTTGTCTTTTTGCCTTTATGTAGAGCCGCACCCACGGCATATGGAGGTTCCCAGGCTAGGGGTCTAACAGGAGCTGTAGCCGCCGGCCTTCGCCACAGCCACAGCAAGGCGGGATCCGAGCCGCGTCTGCAACCTTCACCACAGCTCACGGCAATGCTGGATCCTTAACCCACTGAGCAAGGCCAGGGATCGAACCTACAACCTCATGGTTCTTAGTTGGATTCATTAACCACTTAGCCACAAAGAGAACTCCCCTGTAAAACTCAAACTTCATAGAGTCATCTCATTAAGCAGACAAAACACAGCCATGATGAGATCACTTCCCCATTCCTATGTGAAGATCTTTTGATAGCTTTTCATGGGACAGATGGATTAAGTCTAAACTGTAGCCTTGAATTTATAACCAGTATTGAAGACTCCAAATTAGGAGATCAGATGCCATGGTTTTACTATCTAGTTTAGGTTTTGCCAGTATCTGCAAAAACCGCTTATCTAATGCTTTTTCTTCAGAATGAAAATGAAGATAGTGTCTAAAATTCTGCTATTCTATGCCATTTCTGCCTTGTGTCCAGCTGTTTTCCCTTTCTTTACCATGGCTTTTACTCATCCTCATTTTTTTTCTTTCTTTATATATATATATTTTTTAAGAGGACCACACCCATGGCATATGGAAGTTCCCAGGCTAGGGGTCAAGCCAGATCCGAGCTGTGTCTGTGACGTACACCACAGCTCATGGCAACGCCAGACCCTTGACCCAGTGGGCGAGGCCAGGGACTGAACCCACATCCTCCTGGATCCTAGTTGGGTTTGGTACCGCTGAGCCACAGCAGGAACTCATATCCTCATTTTTTAATTTTTTATTTTATTTTATTTACTTATTATTTGTGCTTTGTAGGGCCGCATCCATGGCACTTGGAGGTTCCCAGGCTAGGGGTCTAGCCAGAGCCAGTTGCCGGACTACACCACAGCCACAGCAACATGGGATCTGAGCCACGTCTGCAACCTACACCACAGCTCATGGCAACACCGGATCCTTAACCTACTGAGCAAGGCCAGGAATTGAACCCACACCCTCATGGTTCCTAGTGGTCTTTGTTTCTGCTACTCCATGACAGGAACTCCTTTATTTTTTATTATAGTTGATTTACAGTGTCTGTTAATCTCTGCTGTACAGCAAAGTGACCCAGTTATACATATATATATATATTCTTTTTCTCATATTATTCTCATCATGTTCCATAACAAGGGGTTGGATATAGTTCCCTGTGCTATACAGTAGGATTTCATTGCTTATCCAGTCCAATTGCAGTAGTTCCGATCTACTAACCCCAGACTCCGAGTCCATCCCATTCCCTCCGCCCTCCCACTTGGCAGCCACAAGTCTGTTCTCCGTGCCCATGATCTGTTTCTGTTATGTAGATATATCATTTGTGCCATATTTTAGACTCCACATGTAAGTGATTATCATATGGTGTCTGTCTTTCTCTTTTTGGCTTACTTCACTCAGTCGGGATGAGAGAAAGTCTCTAGTTCCGTCCATGTTGCTACAAGTGGCATTATTTTATTCTTTTTTACAGCTGAGTAGTATTCCATTGCATATATCTACCACCTGATAATCCATTCATCTGTCAGTGGACATTTAGGTTGTTTCCATGTCTTGGCTATTCTGAATAGTGCTGTAATGAACATACGGGTGCATGGATCTTTTTCAGTGAAATATTTGTCTGGGTATATATGCCCAGGGGTGGGATTGCTGGATCATATAGTAGTTCTGTATTTAGTTTTCTGAGGTATTTCCGTACTGTTTTTCATAGTGGTTGTACCAATTTACATTCCTACCAACAGTGAAAGAGGGTTGCCTTTTTCCACATCCTCCAGCATTTGTTGTTTGTTGACTTGTTAATGATGGCCACTAACTGGTGTGACGTGGTACCTCGTTTTGGTTTTTTTTATTAAGCTTTTTTAAAATTACACTGTTGTGACCACTACTGTCCAATACCCCACCCCCTTTTTTGCTGTCATACCTTTAGCATGTGAAAGTTCCTGTGCTGGGGTCAAATTGGAGCTGTAGCTGTGACCTATGCTGCAGCTTATGGCAACACCGGATCCTTAACCCACTGAGCTAGTCCAGGGATAGAACCTGCATCCTCACAGAGATGACATCGGGTCCTTAACCCACTGAGCCACAGCAGGAACTGCCATTACTGCCATTTTTCCAAACTTTTTTGTCGCTCCAAACAGAAGCTACACATTAAGCAATAACTCCTGCATTCTCTTCTCCAGCTCCTGGTAACCTAAGTGGAATCATAAAACGTTTACTCTTTTCTATCTGGCTCATTTTACTTAGTGTTTTCAAGGTCTGTATGTATCAGCACTTTTTAATTTCTGGGTAATGATCCATTGTTTGTATGTATATACCACATTTTGTTTATTTACCTATTAATGGACACTTCGGTTCTTTCCGATTTTTGGCTTTTGTGAATAATGTTGTACTGGACATTGGTTTGCAAATATCTGTTTGAGTCTCTGTTTTAAATTCTTTTGGGCATGTATCCAGGAGTGGAATTATGAGTAGGTCATACGGTAATTCTTTTTAACTTTTTGTGGACCTGCTAGGTTCTTCTGTAGCTGCTGTGTCATTTTACGTATTTAATGTGTGAAGATCTCAGTGTCTCTATAACCTCACCGATAGTTGTTGTTATTTTTTTATTTTTTATTTTTTTGCTTTTTAGGGCCGTCCTTGCAGCATATGGAGGTTCCCAGGCTAGGGGTCAAATCGGAGTTGTAGCCGCCAGCCTACGCCACAAGCCACGCAGGATCCGAGCTGTGCCTGCGACCCTCACCACAGGTCATGGCAACACCAGATCGTTAACCCACTGTGCAAGGCTAGGGATCAAACCTGCAACCTCATGGTTCCTAGTTGGATTCGTTAACTGCTGTGCCGCAATTGGATCTCCCCTACTTCTCACTTTTTAAATCATAGCCAGTAGATATGAAGTGGTATCTCTTTGTGGGTTTAGTTTGCATTTCCCCTAGAATTAGTGATGTTGGATATTTTTTCATGTGCTCATTGGCCATTTGTTTATCTTTGGAGGAAAGTTTAAGATTTTGCCCATTTTTGGGAGTTCCCGTCGTGGCTCAGTGGTTAACGAATTCGACTTGGAACCCTGAGGTTGCGTGTTCGATCCCTGGCCTTGCTCGATGGGTTAAGGATCCGGCGTTGCCATGAACTGTGGTGTAGGTCACAGATGTGGCTCAGATTCTGCGTTGTTGTGACTGTGATGTAGGCCAGCAGCTACAGCTCCGCCAATTAGCCCCCTAGCCTGGGAACCTCCATATTCTGCGAGTGTGGCCCTAGAAAACACACACACACACAAAAAAGGATTTTGCCCATTTTTGGTTGGGTGGTTTGTATTTTTGGTTTATAAGAGGTTTTTGTTTTTAACGTATTCTGAATATTAATTTATTAAAAATGTGGTTTAAAGGAGTCCCTTGTGGTGCACTGGGTTAAGGATCTGGCATTGTCAATTGCAGCAGTTTTGGTTGCTGCTGTGTTGTTGGTTCACCACCACCCCCAAGAAACATAATTTGCAGTATCTTTACCCATTCTTTAGGCTGTCTTTTCATTTTCTTTTTTTTTAAGGGCCACACCCACGGCATGTGAAGTTCTCAGGCTAGGGGTAGAATCGGAGCTTCAGATGCTGGCCTACACCACAGCCACAGCCATACGAGATCCGAGCTGCATCTGTGATGACCTACACCACCACAACTCACGGCAATGCTGGATCCTTAACCCACTGAGCAAGCCCAGGGGTCGAACCTGCATCCTCATGGATACTAGTTGGGTTGTTGCCACTGAGCCATGATGGGAGCTGCCTTCTTTTCTTGATAATGTTTTTTGATGTGGCAAAGTTTTTCGTTTAGTGAAGTTCAGCTCATTCATTTTTTCCTTTGGTATTTGTGTCTCTCTGCATCATATCTAAGAATCCATTGCGAAATATAAGAGCAGGACAATTTTTTTTTGTCTTTTTGCCTTATCTAGGGCCGCACCAAGGCCAGGGATCGAACCTGCAACCTCATGGTTCCTAGTTGGATTCGTTAACCACTGAGCCACGACGGGAACTCCTAGAGCAGGAAGATTTACATGCCTGTAAATCTCAGGGATTTTCTTCTTAGGCTTTTATGGCTGTAGTTTATAGTATTTTGTTTCAGATTCTTTTCCATTATAGATTATTATAAGATTGAATATAGTTTCCTGTGCTATATGGTAAATCCTTGTTTATTTTGTGTATAGTAGTATGTTTCTGTTAACTTCATATTCCTAATTTATTCTCTGTCCCTTCACCTTTGGTAACTATGAGTTTGTTTTCTATGTCTGTGATTATTTTACTGTTTTGTACATATTATTTTTAAGATTCCACATACAGGTGGTAACATATCATAATTGTCTTTTCTCTGTTTTGCTTCACTTAATATAATCTCTAAGTTTATGTTCTTACAAAGGGCAATGTTTCATTCTTTTTATGGCTGAGAATGCTCCATTGTGTATGTGTATATATATATATTTATATTCACATATACCACATCTTTTTTTTTTTTTCCACCACGTCTTTATTCGTTCATCTGTTGATGCACACTTAGGTTGTTTCCATGTCTTGGCTATGTAAATATTGCTGCTATGTACACTGGTATGCATGAATTAAATTTTTATATGGTGTTAAGTAGCAGTTTAGGTTCATTCTTTTACACGTAGAAATCCAGTTGTCCCAACACCCAACACCACTTGCTGAGTGTGTCATTTTTTTTTTTTTTGTCTTTTTGCCTTTTTTATGTAGAGCCACACCCGCGGCATATGGAGGTTCCCAGGCTAGGGGTCTAACAGGAGCTGTAGCCGCCAGCCTTCGCCACAGCCACAGCAACGCGGGATCCGAGCTGTATCTGCAACCTACACCACAGCTCACGGCAACGCCAGATCCTTAACCCACTGAGCAAGGCCAGGGATCGAACCCGCAACCTCATGGTTCCTAGTCGGATTCGTTAACCACTGAGCCACGAAGGGAACTCCGAGTGTGTCATTTTTAATGCCCATGCAGTATTCCATTATGTGGGCTTGAGTTAAAGTATGCAGTGTTGTCACTGCAGCAGCTTGCGTTGCTGTTGTGTGGTACAGGTTTGATCCCTCCCCTGGGAATTTCTACATACTGTGGGTGAGACCAAAAAAAAAACCCTAACTCACACACACCCACAAAAAAAACTTATAGTAACCTGTTTTGATAAGTCTCTGGGTGGAAGCAGTAGTTTCAGACATCTAAGTATTGTCTTCTAGTTCATTACCTTGGCACAAAGTGTGTTTGCTGGGATTTATACATCCTGATTATCTTTTTTTTTTTTTTTTTTGCTTTTTTGGTCCACACCCACGGCATATGGAGGTTCCCAGGCTAGGGGTCCAATTGGAGCTACAACTGCTGGCCTACACCACAGCCACAGCAGCGCCTGAATTGAGCTGTGTCTGCAGCCTACACCACACCTCGTGGCAACGTTGGCTTGTTAACCCACTGAGCAAGGCCAGGGATCAAACCTGCAACCTCATGGTTCCTAGTCGGGTTCGTTAACTGCTGTGCCACGACAGGAATTTCCTGATTGTCTATTAAATCTTGTAAAAGTCTGTAAGAGTAATATTAGTGATTTGCTTTGTTCTGAAAAATAGTGTACACTTCTTGAGCACTTGTCTGTATCAGGCACTGTTCTGAATGTTTTTCTTACATTGTCTTAGTTTTGGTTCCCATGTAAGCAAAGCCTGAGACAAGGACATGAGTGCAGGTAGATTTTACTGGTAGGTAACTGCAGGGTGCAGATATAAGGGATCAGTGGGGAGAGTTAGGGAAAGAGGAAAAGCCAGTATTAAGTGCGTGTTATTTAGGTTCTTGCTGTGGACAGTGGAAACTGGCTTCTGTCAAGACCTGCTGAGAAGCATGTACAATACCTCTGGAAATTGCCCACATGCAGGTTAACAACACCAACTCTTTTCCATCCTGGGTTGAAAGTTGCCCTTCGGGTCATGAACACTGTAAATGTTCTGTGCCCTTTACAAATACTAATGCATAACATTCCCTATAAGACAGTGCTGTTATCATAGTTTAGGAAACTGGGAGGGTCACAGAATTTAAGAA
>PVHT020000012.1:4423118-4596464 GCA_004024745.2 Catagonus wagneri | reverse complement strand
TTGCCTTTATGTAGAGCCGCACCCGCGGCATATGGAGGTTCCCAGGCTAGGGGTCTAACAGGAGCTATAGCCGCCGGCCTTCACCACAGCTACAGCAACGCGGGATCCGAGCCGTGTCTGTGACCTACACCACAGCTCATGGCAACGCCGGATCCTTAACCCACTGAGCAAGGCCAGGGATTGAACCCGCAACCTCATGGTTCTTAGTCGGATTCGTTAACCACTGAGCCATGAAGGGAACTCCCATGCCATGGTTTTGATGTGGGATCTCTGTTTCCAGACGGGATTGAACGTGGGCTGCAGCAGTGATAGCACTGAATCCTAACCACTAGACCACCAATAACTCCCAAGAAATTTGATCATACAGTTAAATCTAATTCAAACCGAGAGCAACTGGTTCCAAAGTTCCTGCTTTGAAGCACAGTCTAGGCAGTCAAAGTAACCTTTTCCTGTGATAGGGATAGTGAATCCAGCATCCTTTTGCTTATCCGAAAATGTCATTTTTTTTTTTTTCTGGCCAGACCCACTGCGTGTGGAAATTCCCAGGTTGGGGATTGAACCTGCATTGCAGTTGGAGCCTGAGCCATAGCTTTGGCAGTGCCAGACCCTTAACCTGCTGTGCCACATGGGAACTACCTGTGAAAGTTTGACAAGTGATCTTTATCATCTGTATGTAGACATCTTACCTGAACAAGAAGTTTAGTTATTTAATTTTTGCTGTATAACAAAGTGACTCAGTTATTGGATAGGTTTAGGTTTTGTTTTCAGGAATAATACTGTAATATTTGCATACTTTTGCAAAGTCATTCTTGTTTTTTTTGTTAGATTTGGACTGGGTATTGGTTAAAATAGGAAGTGGTTATCGATTTTGGATTTCATTTATCCGTGTTTCATTTTATTTGACAAAAACTGCTTACAATGCAATGTTCTTAATACTCATTGAATTCTATAGGAAGGTGCTATTAAGTTTTCTAAATGAAGCAAGTGAGGAGATTAAGTAATACGCAGCTAGATAAGGGGCAGAGCTAGGATTCAAACCCAGGCACCAGTGGAATCCTAGTACTTTTAACCACTGTGATTCAAAGGTCCTGCCAGTATATCAGTTTGAATTGAGTATTCATTTCTTTACCCTTGTTTTTTAAAAAAATAGAAAACCCCAGTTAGATAAGCACAGATCTCAAACAGTAGATACCAATTCAGTGTTAAAGTGATTTATGAACGTTATGTTGATGGCACATATCTTCAGACAGAATTTGGGGGGGGGGCGAGTTGGGGGTGGGCACAGCCATGGCAAGTAGAAGTTCCTGGGCCAGGGATCAAACCTTCACCACAGAAGTTAAGATGTATAGCGCGATAACTGGAACGTACATCACTTCATGATTACCACAGTATACTTATTTAGTATATCATTAAAGAAATAGAATTTTTTTTCCCTAATGATGAGAACTCTTAGGATTTACTCTTGACAATTTTTGTGCATAAGGTATAGCAGGGATGATTATATTTATCATGTTGTATATCAGATCAAAAATACTTTAAAGTCTTTGTTTCTCCCCAGTTACTTATATCAAATTGCACATCTTGGAGATGATGATGAAGAGCCTGAGTTTTCATCTGCCATGCCTCTGGAAGAAGGAGACACGTTCTTCTTTCAGCCAAGACCACTCAAAAACCTTGTGCTGGTTGATGAATTGGACAGCCTCTCTCCCATTTTGTTTTGTCAGGTATGTGCCTTTCCAGTCACTCCTTAATGAGCAATGCCAACCACATGTTTTTGAATCTGAATGAGTTTAAAAGTTTTAATTCCAACTAATGGGAATTTTGTTTCCCACTGCTGGTGCTCAGGGGTAGCAGAAATTTTAGCATGCCATTGTGTCCTGGATTCCTGGAGTTCCAGTTGCCGTTAGGTACCACTTTACCCCGTCTAGGTGATTACACTTAGTGGGAGAGAGTTTTACTTATTGCTAAAGATCGAATCAGAGCTACAGCTCCCAGCCTACACCACAGTCACAGCAACGCCAGATCCAAGCCACATCTGCGACCTACACCACAGCTCATGTAATGCTGGATCCTTAACCCACTGAGCAAGGCCAGGGATCAAACCTGCATCTTCATGGATTCTAGTCGGGTTCATTATTGCTGAGCCACAATGGGAACTCTGTCATATGTCTTTTTACTAGCCTGGTGAGGCATCTGAATCTCCTCTGTAAATATTTTTTTTTTGTCTATTTGCCTTATTTAGGGCCGCACCCGCGGCATGTGGAGGTTCCCAGGCTAGGGGTCTAACAGGAGCTGTAGCTGCCAGTCCTCACAACAGCCACAGCAACGTGGGATCCGAGCCACGTCTGCAACCTATACCACAGCTCACGGCAACGCCAGATCCTTAACCCACTGAGCAAAGCCAGAGATCGAACCCGCAACCTCATGGTTCTTAGTCGGATTCGTTAAACACTGAGCCACAACGGGAACTCCTATAAATAATATTTTTAAATGTATATAGTAATAAGCATGCGGTAGCCAGGACAGTCAATTATTTTTTAAGTTGTGAAAAAGTAACGTATGTGCTACTCTAATAGGTTATTAAATAGAAAGATGAGTTCTCGATGTGGCTCAGGGGTTAACGAATCTGAATAGGAACTATGAGGTTGCAAGTTTGATCCCTGGCCCCGTTCAGTGGCTTAAGGATCCAGTGTTGCCGTGAGCTGTGGTGTAGGTTACAGATGTGGCTCGAATCCTGCATTGCTGTGGCTGTGGTGTAGGTCTGTGGCTACAGCTCTGATTAGCCCCCTAGCCTGGGAACCTCCATATGCTGCGAGTATGGCCCTAGAAAAGGCAAAATAAATAAATAAATAAATAAATACATAGCAAGATGGTGCTTTTAAAATAGGTAATTAAAAAAAAAAATCTTTGTGAAGCCTGTTGTAAGCTTACAGTCCTGCATGCTTGTCCATGTTCTAGTAGGCTGCACTGCCTTACAAACACTCAAGAATTTTCATTTTAATTGTACAGTTTGACAAAACTGCAATACAAATAGCTTTTTGTCTTTTTTTTTTTTTTTTTTGGTGTCCCATGACATTTGGAAATTCTTGGCAAGGAATCAAATCTCAGGCCCAGTTGTGACATATACTGCAGCTGTGGCAATGCCAGATCCTTTAACCCATTGACTTGCCTTGGGATTGAATCTGCCTCTTGGTTTAGTACAATAATACATGGCTTCCCTGTTTGGTGGCAAACGATCAGATGCACACTTTCCCAGTAGTTTGTCAAATACATCATAGGGACATCTAGGCAGCTATGGTCATGTGCATTCTAACAGCAGATCTAATAAATGTAATCTGAAGTAGTGATGAGGGAAATGATAATTGGAAGTGTCTATAAACTTTTAACCTTGGTGATGGTCATGGATAGCAATAATATAGTTTATTATCTATATTTTTAGTTGGAAGGAAATGTTAAAATTTCAGTTTGAGGTTATATAACAATTTAATTGTAAAAAAAATACTTGTTAATTTGAGAAATGATACAAGTATTTTTTTTCTTGGTAAACTTGATGCTTCAAACTGTCTTGCTTTTGAACATTGTGTCTTTCCCACTCCATGGCCACAGGGCCCGTAGCAATATTTAAGCCTAGTAAACTTAAAAGTGATTTGTCCCCCTGAGAATAATGAGGCTTGAGTGTGAAAAGTTAGCACAAGTAAATATTTTTTCCCCTAAATTTTTCTGTGCAGATAGCTGATCTGGCCAATGAAGATACTCCACAGCTGTATGTGGCCTGCGGTAGGGGACCCCGGTCATCCCTGAGAGTCTTAAGGCATGGACTTGAGGTAAAATTGGAATTTCTCCATCTTCTGCAGGATTTGGAGGTTGTATTGACAAAGCAGCCAGTGGCTTTAGTCTGATGAGATTAAAGATGTATTTAGTATTCTTTTTATTTTTTTGCTTTTTAGGGCCACTCCTGCAGCCTATGGAAGTTCTGGGCTAGGGGTCAAATCCACTACAGCTGTTGGCAACACCAGATCTGAGCCACATCTCTGAGCTACACCACAGCTCATGGCAACACCAGATCACCAACCCACTAAATGAGACCAAGGCTCAAACCTGCATCCTCATGGATACTAGTCGGATTCATTTCCCATGTGCCACAATGGGAACTCGCTCTAATAAAAATATTTTCTTCTTCTCCTATTTTCATATTCCTATTCTTTCTTTCCTTTTTTTTCCTTTTAGGACTGCTCCTGCATATGGAAGTTTCTGGCCTAGGGGTCATATCAGAGCTGCAGCTGCCAACCTATACCACAACCACAGCAACCAGCGCAGAATCTGAGCTGCATCTGTGACCTATGCCGCAGCTTGTGGCATCACCAGATCCTTAATCTTGAGGCCAGGGGTTGAACCCACATCCTCACGGATACCAGCTGGGTTCGTTACTGCTGATCAGGAACTCTTAAGAATCTTTTTTTTTTTTTTTTAATTTGTTTGTTTATTTTGCTTTTTAGGGCTGCACCTGTGGCGTATGAAGATTCCCAGGCTAGGGGTCCAAATGGAGCTACAGCTGCCAGTCTACACCACAGCCACAGCAGTGCAGGATCTGAGCCATATCTGACCTACACCACAGCTCACGGCAGCACCAGATCCTTAACCCACTGAGCGAGGCCAGGGATCGAACTTGTAACCTCATGGTTCTTAGTTGGATCCGTTTCCACTGCTGCACGATGGGGACTCCAAGAGCCTTTTATTTTTTAAGTCCTCTGTCCCCTTCTTTTTCCAGTTCTATAAAAAGTCTGTTATATATAAAATTACCCTCAAATTGTTGAACATTGCTTTGTTTCTGCATATCTTTTTGTTGAACCTTGTTGTCTAGCTAGATTATAGTCTTAGTTGGGTAGGGTCACTGTCAGGTACTACATTTGGTATATAGAGTGTAGTATACCTGACATTTGTATTTTACTGATGTTGTTTTCCAAGGTTCTCCTGTACCATGAGTAGGTATTCTTGCTGTTATGCCAGTGAACCAACAGAGGAAATGCCTTTCATGTATATACTTGAGTTCTTCCTATAAAATGTAGTTACGTATGTAGTTCAATATATTAGGTTGCCTAGTTTTTTTGTGTCTATGTCATTTAAGAAATATAGTTTTTTATTTTAGAATGGTTTTAAGGTTTACTGATGTAAGGATAGTACAGACAGTTCATGTATAATCCACATCCAGTTTTCCCCTCTAGGTCATTTTGAGTTCATCTTAGATATTTCATTTACTATCATTTGAGAACCTATAGACTATTCAGAGGATTCTTGCCTCTGCCATTAAAGAGCGTAAAAATCTAACAAGAAGGACAAAATAGTTCCTCAGATCATTTTTTTTTCTTTTAAATGTGTCTTTTTTTTTTTTTTGCCCCATGGCATGTGGAGTTCCTGGGCCAGGGATCATATTTGAGCTTCAGTTGCAACCTATGCTGTAATCTAAACCACTCGTTCCAAGCCAGGGATCTAACCTGTGTGCCAGCGCTCTAGAGATGTCACTGATCCTCGTTTCACCACGGGGAACTCCATCACTTTTTGTTTCTTTAGTTTTCTTTTTTGGTCACACCCATGCCACGTGGAAACTCCTGGGCCAGGAGTAGGAACTTATACCATAGCAGCAACCCAAGTCACTGCAGTGAAAATGCCAGATCCTGAACCTGCTGTGGCACAGGAAAACTCCATACTCGTATCGCTTTTTATTTTTATTATTTTTTTCTTTTTCTGTTGCTGCTGAGGCAAATGGAAATTCCCAGGCCAGGGATGGAATTGGAACTGGGGCTGCGACCTACACCACAGCTCCATCAGTGTTTGATCCTTAAGCTGATATGCTGCAGTGGGAACTCCTGTGTTGTATTTTAGATTCCACATATAAGTGATATATAGTATTTTGTCTCTTTTTCTGACTTAACTTCACTTAGTTTGGTAATCTCTAGGTCCATCCATGCTGCTGCAGATGGCATTATTTCCGTCCTTTTTATGGCTAAGTAATAGTGCATTGTATGTACCATAACCTCTTTAACCATTCATCTGTTGATGCACTTTTAGATTACTTCCATGACTTGGTTATTGTAAATAGTGCTGCCGTGGACATAGGGGCGTATGTATCTTTTCAAGTTATAGTTTTGTCTGGATGTATGCCCAGGACTGGGATTACTGGATCTCTGATCAGTTTTTAGATAGGTTTTCTATGCGGTGCTGATTGTGATTCCTATGAGACCTTAGAGGAGGGAGAGATCACTGCCAACTAAGAGCATAAAGGAAGATTTTTCCTAAAGAATGTGGCATTTGAATTATACTATGAAGAGTGATGGAATTTGGCTTTATGGGAACAAAAGAAATGGGATGCTACCTTTTTTTATTTTTATTTTTTTGCGTTTGGTCTGCACTTGCGGCATATGGAAGTTCCCAGGCTAGGGGTCTGATCAGAGCTGCAGCTGCCGGCCTATGCTACAGCCACAGCAACATGGGATCCAAGCAGTATCTGCAACCTACGCCACAGCTCATGGCAATGCTGGATCCTTAACCCACTGAGCAAGGCCAGGGATCAAATCTGCATCCTCGTGGATCCTGGCCAAGGTTGTTAATCGCCTAGCCACGAAGGGAACTTGCCCAGGATGCTAACTTTAAATGGCTTGTTTCATTCCCACATGCTCACTTTTTGAGGAGGTTACAGGCATGTTACTTACATCCAAAGGAATTGTTTGGTCTTAGGTATAGCAGTTATCCCAGATGTTCTATCAGTTTTTGCTGAAATCTGCCAAGGGGATTATCAATACCCCTGACCTTTTGGTTCTTATGTTCTTTTTTGACTAGATGGTTCCATTCTTTTAATCTAGTATACGGTGTGATCACTGCCATATTGGGACTGTATTATCTAGCATAGTGTAAGCAAGGAGCTGAGTTTCATGCTCAGTGGATCTGTTCGTCTTCTCTCCTGTCAGGTATCAGAAATGGCTGTCTCAGAGCTACCTGGTAACCCCAATGCTGTCTGGACAGTGCGTCGGCACATTGAAGGTAAGCAGCCCTTTACCTCTGGTCAAAATGAGGGTCTGGGTGCCACTGACAATAGAAGGCTTAAGAGGCTGCATTCATAGTACATTGAGATCACTTTATTTAGCACTGTATATTAGAAAGTTTTTCTAGCCCAACACTATGTTTTTGAGGCTCTCCCAGTCAGGATGTCTTCACTTACTGCTTTTTGTGCAGATGGGTAAGGGGTGCATAGGGTGGTATGGTTTAAGGGAAACTTCTTGCTTCATTTTTTTTTAACTGAATTTTCTTCTATTGTGCTGAAATTGTAGTGAAAATTGAAGGTGTTATTCTGGCTATTAAGAGATTTGGTAAAGCTTGTTAATGTCCTGCTCAATGAGTGTAGTTGTGGTTAAGGAAAGTGGAGATTGATTGAAAGGAATCAGAATTTTAGAGTGGGTGGAAAAGAAGGGATGGAGGAGAGAGGAAGTCTGAGCTGGATAAAAATGGTCACCTTGGGTGTTCCCTTGTGACACAGTGGGTTAAGGATCTGGCATTACCACAGCTGTAGCATAGGTTGCAACTGTGGACAGGTTCAATCCCTGGCCCAGGAATCTTCACGTGCTGCGGGTGTGACCAAAAAAAAAAAATGATCACCTCATCCTAAAAATAATGAAAGTTATGTGAAAATGTGAGGTAGTTCAGGAAGGTCTTGTAACAGAATTTTATTCCTTTAGAGGTAAAACTTAATTCTGATAACTTAATTCTGATTTTCCCTTTGATTCTTTGGAGTTGTAAGTCATTTCTATTCCTAGACTTGATTTTCTTCTCCTTCCCTCAAGAATGTGGGATTGGCCAGTATACAAAGCTGTTAGTTATATGGAACAAATTTAAGGGCTGGGAAATATGTAGGAAGAAAACCTTTTTCTAATAGTATGATAAACATTTTAGTGGATTTTGTTTTCATGCAGACATTGGAATCCAATCTGAATTGAGTAGAAAGAAAAAAGAAAATGTGAATTAGGACATTAGAAGATTCATTTTAGCTAAGAAGATAATTACTGGATGGTTAGTTTTGAAAGATTTTCCCATTTTGTGTAGTATCTTCATAAAGAAACTGGTTAGGGTTGATGTTTACCATTAGCTTGGTGGCTGGTTGATATTAAATAGGCTCTTGAAAACATTTTACCTTGACTTTTTGAATTAGAAAAAGCCTTTACATAAAACCTAGTGTACTCCTCTTCTTTGTTTGTTTGGTTTTTGTTTTTATTTATTAAAATTTATTATGAAATAGATTTACATTTGCAAGAAAGTTACTTCTCATTTTTATGAAGGAGGCAGATGATCACAAGGGTTGACTGCCCGAGATAGCACACCTAGACCATTAGAGACTGAAAGCCCTTTCTCTCGAATCCCAGTCCAGTGTTCATTTGACTAATCCTGCAGTGGGAGTGTGGGACATTCTGGTTTTCTAGGAAAAGTTTTCTCATCCTGCTGTCTTTCAGAGTGATTAAGATAGGATCTCTAAAAAAGACTACAAAACTCTTATTCTGATATGATGAAAGGCATAAGCTTGTTGCTAGGAGGTATTAAAGGAGAGGAATAGGCATGTGTTTGAGAATCAGGAAAAGCATTTAGGATGATGTTTGGTAAGTTAGGGATAAGCAGTTATGTTGCATGATGGAAATTGTAGCTGAAATTTTTTTTTTCTCTAAATATCAAAGCCTACGAACTGATTCTCTCCTGATAAATTTTACTCTTTAAAAACTATAATTTGGGCGATCACCCACAAAAAAGGGTCAGGTTCTTTCTATTCATTCTCCTTCCACATCCCCTGAGTTACTGTTGAGGACCATTCCACATGTCCACACATACTGTAGTCTTCCAGGCAACTACTAACCTTGGCTGGTACTTGGTGATGCACACTACCAATACCAAGCCTTTTTTTCTCTTCCACAGGTGGCTGGTGAAGGTGCTGATCACCACAGGTGTGTACCTATTGCTAGGGTCTACCACGGGGTCTTAGAGTTTACCCAGGGAGAGGGAACCGCACAGAATATTTGAGGCTGCTCTGATAGCATCTCTCAGAGGGTAACTTTGCAGTTGGCTGTCCATGTGCACTGCAGCAGTGCACATCCGTCTTGCTTCACATTAAATAGTCCGAGACAGAAATCAGGTTCTTTTACTTTCTGCCACAGGATATGGAACATGACTAATTTATCATTTATTAAGCCAAAGGAAAACCTTAACTTCATACTCTCCCAGGTATATTCAGTAACAGATTATGCCTTGGTAAAGCCCCCCCTTTTATTTATTTTTTATTTTTTAATTTTTTTTTGAAGTTCCCCCCCTCCTTTTAAATTTGAGTATAATCAGGTCTGTGCTTAGGCAAGACAAGCATTGAATAGTCTGAATTTAGAATGAGAATGAGATACTAGAGACCTAAATCATTTGGTCACTCACTTTACCCTTTGGAGTGGGCTGTTTGTTGAGCCTGAGATACTGAAGGGAAAGAAGAAAGCATTCCCTCCTCTGGGCTGTTTCTGCAGTGCTCAGACAGGGAGAAGTCCTATATAACTGAGACAGAGATGCCTTCTCAAATCCTAATAGATTCTTCACTGAGGTGTGAACTAATGTTCTTTCATACAAAACTTGCAACCTCTGGAAGAAGGCGGTGTAAATATTCATAGTTCATAGTCATTTGCCATAGAAGCTTGATTTTGTTCTGAATTCCACCTTTTACCCTATAACCTGCCTAGGACACAAGGGCAGCTAGTCTGCTTCTGGTCCTCCTGGGCCAGAATGGAAAGGGTGGAAGTTACATTGTATTTAATATTCACAGGGTAGTGGATATTTTGAGGAAATCTCTGATGTAAAACAGCTCTCAAATGTCAGTCATTGTTCTATTGCTTGTTGAACTGCCCAGCAAATTTAAGATCCTACTTAAGTCCGTGAGCATCACTGTTTTTATATCTGAGCAGTTTGAGGCCTTGAGTCAAAGGGAAGGTAAGGACCAAGGCAGCCCTTTTTCCTCACTCCCCCTATTCTTTGCATGTAAGTTAAAAATGTATGGTTTCGGAGTTCCTGTCATGGCTCAGTGGTTAACGAATCCGACTAGGAACCATGAGGTTGCGGGTTCGATCCCTGGCCTTGCTCAGTGGGATAAGGATCTGGCGTTGCCATGAGCTGTGGTGTAGGTTGCAGACGTGGCTCGGATCCCGCGTTGCTGTGGCTGTTGTGAAGGCTGGCAGCTACAGCTCCTGTTAGACCCCTAGCCTGGGAACCTCCATATGCCATGGGTGCGGCCCAAATAAAGCAAAAAAAAAGATTAAAAAAATGTATGGTTTCTAAGGAAGAGGTCAAAATCTTGGCCAGTTATGGAATTCCCTTCATGGCGCAGTGGAAATGAATCTGACTATAATCCATGAAGGTTCGGGTTTGATCCCTGGCCTCGCTCAGTGGGTCAGGGATCTGGTGTAGCTGTGGGCTGTGTGGTGTAGGGTGTAGATGTGGCTCATATTCTGTGTGGCTGTGGCTGTTGCTGTGGCGTAGACTGACAGCTGTAGCTCCTATTCAACCCCTACCTAGCCTGGGAACTTGAATATGGCACAGGTGTGGCCCTAAAAAGCAAAAATAAAAAATAACAAAATGCTGGCAAGTTAGAGCCCTTTCTTGTCTGGCTTTAATTTGTTCTGGCACTGCTTTTGATGTATGAGGTTTCAAGTATTGAGAACGTGGGAAAGGACACTGTATTCATCTAATGTTAAAGTTAAGCAATTCCTGTGTTTTTTTGTTTTTGTTTTTGTTTTTGTTTTTTTTTTTTTTGATCTTTTTGTCATTTTAGGGCTGCACCTGTGGCATGTGGAGGTTCCCAGGCTAGTGGTCTAATTGGAGCTACAGCTGCTGGCCTACGCCACAGCCACAGGAATGCGGGAACCGAGCCACAACTGCAGCCTACACCACAGCTCACAGCAACACCAGATCCTTAACCCACTGAACGAGGCCAGGGATTGAACCCTCAACCTTGTGGTTCCTAGTCAGATTCGTTTCTGCTGCCCCACGACGGGAACTCCGAATTCCTGTTATTTTTACACACCAGAAATTTCCACTTCAAAAACTGAGAGCTGGAGTAAACTTCCAAGTTTGGTGTTGTGTGGAGACTGGTACTGGTTTTGTTGTAAGTTATTAAGACATACATTTCAGGGATAATCATGTCTGTACTCAATATTTGTGACAGTGAACAAAGTGGCCTTACAAAGCTAGTTTATAAGGTGTCCCAGGCATGTGGTACATGTTGATGGTTTAGAACAAAATAATGTAAAACCAACTGTGTGCTTGTCCTGTGTTACTCCCTTTGATTTCAAAGTTGAACCCTTACTCTGGATTCCTGGTTTAGATTATACCCATCAAGATTTTGATCCTTGCCTTTCAGCCACCCATTCAGTACACACACGCATATTGTTAACAGAAACAAGTTTTTGTAGAATGGTACTTACCCTTAGTATGTGTGAAGTATCTTCATAAATTATATTTATTTCTATGTATTTGTATTTTAAAATGCTGATTACAATCCACCAAATTGATTTTGTGTCCTGCTAATAGGTCAGAATGCTACTATAGGTTACACTAGTAATAGTTTTTTCCCTCTCTGCGGCATGCAGTGGCTTAATGTGGGATCTCAGTTCCCAGGCCAGGGATTGAACCCAGGCTACAGTGGTAAAGATGCTGAATCCTCACTACTAGACCACCAGGAAATTCCCAATAATTTTTCATTTGACCCTGTGTTCAAAGAAGACAGATTCTGCTGAACTTATCAAGTAACCTTAGTTCAGTTGAACCACCTTGTGAGCAATCAAAACCCAAACTGTCCTTGATGTGGGTGGGGTGGCTCAGGCTTTATGGCGTTGAGCTCTGACAGGGGCCCAGGCAATCACAGTCTTTTTGCTTCTTCTGCTAAGAATGAGGTAGCCACTCCAATTTAGTACCTGTCATTCTGTCCCTTATTTGCCTGCTTTCTGTTTCAAGGGGAATTGATACAGAAAAATCGGATAAAAAGTAGGAAAATCTTAGTTCTTGAAAAAATGAACATAGCTTTATTCTGCATTTATTAAGCTTTATGCTGAACATTGTGCTGGATGTAGGAGACACAGAAGCTATTTTATGTTGTAAGGTGGAATGTATCAGAAATAGACAGCTTTTTAACTCTGAGATTTGCATGAGAAACTTTTGGTGTTGCCTGTGTACCTTGAAAAAGTGATTGGTGTTTGTTTATCCAAGTAAATCGTATTAAATGAAATGCAAATCCTGCTAAGATTGCTCATGACCACTGAACAGTTATGTTTTTAAACATGAAAAACTAGACAGGTCAAGGGCCGGCAACATAAACTACACACACACTCATTATCTAGTGTTCTTATATTCATATTGAGACTTCCTAGGAGTCTCAATTTCCAACCCTGGAATGATTTAGTCTCATAGAGGCTTAAATCATCTTTATTTTATTAATTAGGTCTTATGTTCTTATATAAGCTTCATTTGGAAGAGAATGGGTAACCTTTCTTGGTTACAGGGAGTATCTCTTAAGAATGGATTGGCATCTGGCACAAATAAGCAAACTCTAGCTTAAATACATATAAGTACTATAGTACCCAAAATTTCCTCATGCTTTGTCCGCTTGCATTTTTCTAGCGAATGTCTCAAGAAAAAACTAGTTTTCAAAGGTATTAGATGTGGCATGTCTACTCTATTTACTGTTTAGTCATTTAAGGCAGTAAAGTATATCTCTAGGCTGTTACGACCATCAATTATCTTTTGGATCATCCTGTGCTATTTGCCACTTGATTGTGTGGTGACTACACATAGAAGTGCCTTGGAAGGTTTCTGGAGAGAAAACTTGTGTGTGTCTCATTTGGCTTTGTAGCTAGTGAGTTCTTAGCTAACCAGCTTCTTTTTTTCTTTTCAGATGAGTTTGATGCCTACATCATTGTGTCTTTCGTGAATGCCACACTTGTGTTGTCTATTGGAGAGACTGTGGAAGAAGTGACTGACTCTGGGTTTCTGGGCACTACCCCAACCTTGTCGTGTTCCTTGTTAGGAGATGATGCCTTGGTGCAGGTGAGGCTTCTCAGAGCTGCTTATTACCTGCTCATCTTACTTTGTCCTTTGACCTTGTTATGTTAGATTGCTGGGTTCACATTAATGAGCTTTTAACTTCTTAGAAGTGGATGTAGCAAAACATGAGCTTTTGGTAATTCCCATTGTGGCTCAGCAGTAACAAACATAACTAGTTTCCATCAGGACATTGGTTTGATCCTTGACCTCACTCAGTGAGTTAAGGATCCGGTGTTGCCCCAAGCTTTTGCATATGTCGTAGATGCTGCTTGGATCCAGTGTGGCTGTGGTGTTGGCTGGTAGCTACAGCTCTGATTTGACCCCTAGCTTGACAACTTCCATATGCTACAGGTGGGGCCCAAAACAAACAAACAAAAACCCAATGAGCTTTTTTGAAGTTAACTTTGCGTGAGGCCTCTTAGCTCTTTTCTGTCATTGACCCAGCTGGTGCCTCAAATGTAATGATGCCTCTAGATCTGACAGGTCTGATAGGTGTGAGGGTCATGCTTGAGTAATGCGTCAAATTGCTAAAGTCAGGTTTTTTACCTCTAGGTGTATCCTGATGGCATCCGGCACATACGAGCAGACAAGAGAGTCAATGAGTGGAAGACTCCTGGAAAGAAAACAATTGTAAAATGTGCAGTGAACCAGCGGCAGGTGGTGATTGCCCTGACAGGAGGAGAGCTGGTCTATTTTGAGATGGATCCCGTATGTGATTTTAGTTTTCACTATGGGGTTTAATATAGGGTTCGGAGGTGAAGATGGGGCTTTGAGTCCAGTATCTAAATTACATATTCACAAGAAAGAGGTTTTGAGGAGGGAAATTGTTCGAAAGAGGGGTTGAAGATGGGTAGGTTTTCATGTTTTTCTCAGAGTTATAAAAGCCCGCCTTAGCGGTGAAACACTTTTTCTGCCCTTCACACTGTTTTTTCACCAAATATTTGCCATACATTTAATTTCTGCAGTCTGAATCAATTTTAGAAATTTTATGTAAACATTTTTTTATGTAGAAGGATTTTAGGTATACGTAATTGTGCTCTTAGGAAGTCTCTATGTGGCCAACTTGAATAGTCTGACTATATACCTATGATTGAGTTTTTTTTGTCTTTAATTGCCCTATTTGAATTCTCTTTTATCCCAACTATTTTCATGAACAGGTAAATAGTTTTATATATTTCCATTTCCTGGGAGCTAGGTTGACTTAAGAAATTTGTGGTGCATTATAATTGTCAAAGGTCTCTTGATTCTTTTGTCAGATTTTGCTTGCTGTTAGACTGTAGAGTTCAGTCTTGGAAGCTCAAGTAGAGAAATTCTTGGTTATTGATTATAGTAAGAAGGGTGAGAGGAAACAAAAAGGAACTGAAGCCCCCTTTCTTCCTCAGGCCCTGGGTTTTAGGGCAAGTTGGAGTGGTTTGTGATTTCTTTCTCTCTTCACTCCTATAGTCGGGACAGTTGAATGAGTACACAGAGCGAAAGGAGATGTCCGCAGATGTGGTGTGCATGAGTCTGGCCAATGTGCCCCCTGGAGAGCAGCGGTCCCGCTTCTTGGCTGTGGGGCTCGTGGACAACACTGTCAGAATCATCTCCCTGGACCCCTCAGTGAGTCCCACCCTCAACTTCAAGGATCTTTCCAGTTGGAACCTAACCACCTGACCCATTTCTGATGTCCTTCTCTCAGATCAACTGGGTTCTGCCCTGAAATCTACACCTGCTACCTTCTCCTGATTATCGTAACAGCACACCTCAGGAATCTTTTGCAGTGCTTTAAAGATACTGATCCAAGACTACTAAATACTTCTTTGGCTTAAGTCTTTTAACTTTCTTTTTTAGTTAGAAAAACAACAAAAATCCAAGGCTGTATTTATGGAAAAGGGCCTTAGGTGACTTTAAAGATGTGCCCTTTGCTTATTTTCTTCGACCATTATCCACTTTTACAACAAAAAGGAAAGCACTGTTCTCCCAAGAGCTAGTTCTGAGATTCAGTTTTCTGATAACTCACTACCTATTTAGACCTCATTCCTCAGTTTTTCCGTATCCAACAGAGAGAATTGTTCTTTGCACCTTGAATTAGATTTTTCTGAGTGGACTTTTTTTTCTGGAATTGGTCACTTACCGTGTTTTATTCTTTTTTCATTCCCCCTTAGGACTGTTTGCAACCTCTGAGCATGCAGGCTCTCCCAGCCCAGCCTGAGTCCTTATGTATTGTGGAAATGGGTGGGACTGAGAAGCAGGATGAGCTGGGTGAGAGGGGCTCTATTGGCTTCTTATATCTGAATATTGGGCTGCAGGTAAGAAATCCAGAGGCTTTCTTCACTTTGATGACTCCAGTTACTTTTGTGACTCCTTTGTTCAGTATAGGCATTTTCTGTACCTCATGGTTTCAGTTACCCACCTTATGAAACTGTGTTCCACTTACTTCAGCTCTAATTAGAACAAAACAGGTCTAGAACAAAGTATTTTTATAAAGACTCTTAATAAGAATGTTTTGCTTTCACCATTCTGAGGCAGAACTGGATGGGGTTCCTCAAGAGTTACCTATAGTTCTCACAGTATGCAGCTTTTGAAACTAACCATTGTCCCTTGCTATCCTTGGGGGATTGGTTCCAGGGTTTCCCTCAGATACCAGAAATCTGAGAATACTCAAGACCCTTATATAAAATGGCATAGTATTTGCATATTTTCATTTACCTTTTTTTTTTTTTTTAATTGGCCTGCAGCATGTAGAAGTTCTCTGGTCACAGATTGAATCTCAGCTGTAGCAGCAACCCAAGCCATTGCAGTGACATCAGATCCTTAACCAGCTGCACCATAAGAGACATCTCATATTTGCATATACTTTAAAATAAAAAAAAATAAAAGATAATCAGCTCTAGGTTACTTAACTATATAATACAATGTAAATGCTATCTGTGTAAATGGTTGTTGTGCATATGTGGCAAATTCAAGTTTTGCTTTTTCGAATTTTCTGGAGTGTTTTCTCCTCGAATATTTTTTATCCCTGTTTGGTTGAATCTGTGGATTCAGAACCCATAGATGGGGAGGGCCTCATGGTTCATAATTGCTCCATTAGCAATACCAGACCCCTAGGTGTACCCTGTTTTCAGAGCAACTCAGCTTATGGAATGAAAAGTAGGAAACTAAGGATCAGACAGTGTCAGGGTTTTTTGACATTACTTTTTGTTTTCTTTAATAATTATTTATTTAAACATGTAAATCTAACCTAGAAACCTTTTTTTTTTTTTTTTTTGCCTTATCTAGGGCTTCACCCGTGGCACGTGGAGGTTCCCAGGCTAGGGATCTAACAGGAGCTGTAGCTGCCGGCCTTCACCACAGCCACAGCAACGCGGGATCCGAGCCGCGTCTGCAGCCTACACCACAGCCCACGGCAACGCCGTATCCTTAACCCACTGAGTGATGCCAGGGATCGAACCTGCAACCTCATGGTTCCTAGTCGGATTCGTTAACCACTGAGCCACGACGGGAACTCTGATTCTTATTCTTTTTAAGGGAAATGGCAGTTAGAGACCACAATAGGTGTGGATGTTTTAGACTGTCTCAGAACTGTAAAGATGAGTTTAACAGGAGTTCCTGTCGTGGCTCAGTGGTTAACGAATCTGACTAGGAACCATGAGGTTGCAGGTTCGATCCCTGGCCTTGCTCAGTGGGTTAAGGATCTGACGTTGCCATGAGCTCTGGTGTAGGTTGCAGACACGGCTCGGATCCCGCATTGCTGTGGCTGTGGTGAAGGCCGGCGGCTACAGCTCCTGTTAGACCCCTAGCCTGGGAACCTCCATATGCCGGGGGTGCAGCCCTAGATAAGGCATAAAGACAAAAATAAATAAGTAAATAAAGATGAGTTTAACATACATGATAAGAACATTGTTTTAAGGATATACAGTGAAAAATAAGTGTCCTTTTCATTTAGTAAATGCTCGATAACTATCTGAGTGTTTTAGTAAAGAATGATTGACTGGCTGGCTAATTATTACTACGTTTTTTGGAGTTCCTGTCGTGGCTCAGTGGTTAATGAATCTGACTAGCATCCTTGAGGACACAGGTTCGATCCCTGGCCTCACTCAGTGGGTTATGGATCTGGCATTGCACCGAGCTGTGGTGTAGGTCACAGACATGGCTCAGATCCTGCGTTGCTATGGCTATGGTGTAGGCCAGCGGCTACAGCTCCGATTGGACCCCTAGCCTGGGAACCTCCATATGCTGCTGGTGTGGCTCTAAAAGACAAAAATAAATAAACAAACAAACTACCTAGTTGTTTCCTTCCATCTGCTCTGAAATTAAATAAAGTAATTAAAAGAGTTTCCATTATATATAGGCTTTACCTACTCCTCTCCTTTTTATTAGAACGGCGTGCTGCTGAGAACTGTCCTGGACCCTGTCACTGGGGATCTGTCTGACACCCGCACTAGGTACCTGGGGTCCCGTCCTGTGAAACTCTTTCGTGTCCGGATGCAAGGCCAGGAGGCAGTAAGTAATGAAAGGGGCCAGGCATTATGTGTGGAGAAAAATACTTTTGGTGTAAGTTTTGCTCTCATTAATGCACCAGTATTATATTTAGTTGGACATTAGCTTTATTTTGGTTAGTTTCCTTGATATGGGAAGGCTTGGGTCCCTTAATTTAGAGTATCTTAACAGGGGTTCCATGGCACTGTGCCATGATTTGGTTATAGGTGATTTAGAATATTCATCTCTTCAGCCTTGAGACTGAGCAAATGGAGCTACTAGTAGCTAATGCTTTTATTAAGTGGAAACCTCCCATATAGAATACCACTACCTATGAGCAACCTGGCTTGAATGTTATGGCTTACTGTGCAATGGGAAAGAAGCTGGGAAACGTTGTGTACTTTGTACCTAGGAATATTAGTGTTTCTAGGTGCTCGGCTAGATCTTTACTTGTCACTGCATTTAAATTTTTTGTTTGTTTGTTTTTTTAATGTGTTCTGTGGCCGCACCTGAGGCGTGTGGAAGTTCCCAGGACAGGGATTGAATGCAAACCACAGCTCAACCTACCCTGTTGCTGCGGCGGTACCATATCCTTTAACCCACTGCTACTGGCTGGGGATCATACCTGCAACCTCCACAGCAACCTGAGCCATTGCAGCTGGCTCCTAAACCCACTGCACTATAGCAGAAACTCTGTTACTGCATTTAATCCTTGCAACTGTCCAGCCTTGTGATAGTATTCCCATTTTATACATTTGGAAACCAGTCTTCAGAAATTGATTGAATAGTAGGTTATTTGGCTACTATTAATTTGGGAAGACTTGTCATGTTTACAGTATGCAGTCTTTCCATCCCTGAACAAAGTATATGCTGTTAGTTTTTTTCCTTTTCTTTTTTTGGCCGTGCTTCTGGCATGCAAAAGTTCCCAGGCCAGGGACTGAACCTGAGCCACAGCAGTGGTCATGCCGAATCCTTAGAATTCTTAGCTGTTAGTAGGCATCTTTTCCTTAAGCTAGCCTTTTAGGTTTCTAAGATTTCTTGGGATGTTCTGCACACTAAAATTTGGGGAAAGGGAAATTTGGTTAGCATACCATATTTGAGCTTTTCCCAAGCATATTGGAAATATTTTTCTTTCCTCAGGTGTTGGCCATGTCAAGCCGCTCGTGGTTGAGCTATTCTTACCAATCTCGTTTCCATCTCACCCCCCTGTCTTATGAGACCCTGGAATTTGCATCTGGCTTCGCCTCTGAACAGTGTCCCGAGGGCATTGTGGCCATCTCCACCAATACCCTGAGGTGAGAAAGTGCCACAGTTGAAGCCCAGCGAGAGGTTGGCAGAAAGCTGTGGGACAAGTGTGTTGCAATTGAAACCTTCATTTGGCTAGGGAAAGTACATAGTAGCCAAGTTTCGGTGTTTGGAAGTTATAGCTTCTGTTTAGACTTTCAGGGCCAAGTTTTTGTTCTGTTTTGTTTTTTGTCCTTGTCTTTTTAGGGCCCCACCCATGACATATGGAAGTTCCCAGGCTAGGGGTCAAATCAGATCTTTAGCTGCTGACCTTTGCCACAGCCACAGCAATGAGGGATCCGAGCTGTGTCTGCAGCCTACACCATGGCTCACTGCGACACCAGATCCTTTAGCCCACTGACAAGGCCAGGGATAGAACCCACATCCTCGTGAATACTAGTTGGGTTCATTACCACTGCGTCACAGTGGGAACTCCATCAGGGCCAAGTACCCAGTTGTTCAGTCTCTGAAACTTAAGATTTTTGTTTACTACGGCCATGCTGTTTGGTTTAGTTTCAGAGCAGGCATTGTTGAATCACTGATAATCTTTTCTCACTTATTTGCATTGTTACATCTTAAATTTTAACCTCAGTATAATTATATAGACCTTATGCAGGTTAACAGACTGGTATTGATCATATTAAAGTAAGCACTGTCTGTATTTCAGGATGGAACATAACCTGTTTGACTTCCTTAAGTTTAGAAGAGGAGTAGTTTTGTTTGTTTCTTTTTGAGGTGGGGTAGGAGGCTATGTCTTTGGCATGTGGAAGGAAGTTTCTGGACCAGGGATTGTACCCACACCGCAGCAGCACTCTGAGCCGTTGCAGTGACATCACTGGATCCTTAACCCATTGTGCCATAAAGGAACTCTCCTGTTTGTTTTCTTTATTAACCCTTTAATGCCATTGATGTTCATATCCTGGCTTTAACTATTGGTGTTCACAGTGGAACTCTGGCCTCTTGATATATGAATCACTTATTGCATATCGAGTTTATTGCCAGATTTGTTTATAACAGCCTTCAGGAACTTTTCAGTCATCTTTTTCTCCCTTTTTAAGCTTCAGTACCTTTGTATACCTTCTATCTACTCTTGCAGAATTGCTCCCCCTGCACGCCCCAACACATTCCTTCCTTGTTTTTGTTTTCGTTTTTTGAAATATCTGTACCTATCTCTGGAATGCTTCCCACACACTTCTCTGCCTGTCGAGGCCTAGCATCAGCTGTGGGTCCTGTAATTGTTTTATCTATATGAGCTCTCTAATTGTTGGATTCCTATAAATTTAGACAGTTGCACAGATTTTCAAACTTTTAGTGGCACAACACTGCCCCCTGCATCCCGCACCCCTGCTACAAAATCAGGTACAGTCACTGTGTGAAACAGATAAAAGCAAAGTTCTTGGAAGCGTGAATACTGTGTATGGTACTTACTGTCAGGACCAGTCACCTCTACTTTTGGCTATTATGGATAATGCTGCTACGAACATTCGTGTACAAGTTCTTATGTCGGTGTATATGATCATTTTCCTTGCCTACATAAAAAAAGATTATTTGGACATTCATGGGAGTGGAGTGCTATTAATCTGATATATTTAAAAATATGTTCTGTTTTTTATATTATACTCCTTTTTATGATTCTGAATTAGCTGTTCTTTCTTAGAGCACTTTGAAATATTTTTTCCTATCTTCCATTGTTTTGGGGGGTTTTTTATTTGGAAGTTCTGATGCCAGGGATCAAACCTGAGCCACAGAAGTGACGGGATCCTTAACCCGCTGAACCACTAGGGAATTCCTTTAACATTGATTTTTAGGTCTGCTTTCAGATTATATATGATCTGTGGAGAATACTTAAACTACAAATAAAACTCCATTCTTAGAGACCAAGTGACTGTTTTTAAGAGCATCTGGGGTCTGCTCATTTTGTACGTAATTCGGCATATGCATGTCTCTGTCCCATTTGACAAAGGCTTTAGGTGTCATACTTGCCATCTCTTTTTTTTTTTTTTTTTTTGTCTTTAGGGCTGCATCTGTGGCATGTGGAGGTACCCAGGCTAGGGGTCCAATGGGAGGTGTAGGTGCCAGCCTGCACCACAGCCACAGCCACACAAGATCCAAGCTGTGTCTGCAACTTACACCACAGCTCACAGCAACAACATATCCTTAATCCACTGAGCAAGGCCAGGGATTGAACCCGTATCCTCATGGATGCTAGTCGGGTTCTTTGACCGTTGAGCCACGACGGGAACTCCACAAATTTGGAATTGGTACTCAGGATTTTGTCGGTAATAATCAAGAGGAAGTTTGCGTTCATTTGGGATTTTTTTAGGGCCACACCTGTGGCATATGGAGGTTCCCAGCTAGGGGTCCTATGTCACAGCAACACAGGATCTGAGCCACATCTGCAACCTACACCACAGCTCACAGCAATGCCAGATCCTTAACCCACTGAACGAGGCCAGGGAATGAACCTGCAATCTCATGGTTACGAGCTGGATTCATTTCTGCTGCGACACAACGGGAACTCCATAGCACATTATCATTGGAGGGATTAAAAAAATTCCT
Organism: Catagonus wagneri; assembly: GCA_004024745.2. Lineage (NCBI taxonomy): Eukaryota > Metazoa > Chordata > Mammalia > Artiodactyla > Tayassuidae > Catagonus > Catagonus wagneri. Next base: position 4,575,062 of record PVHT020000012.1, on the reverse strand, counting down.
TTGAGCGTTCTGATGTAGTTTAACTGGTGAAAACTGGAATCATTGTGAACAGTGGTGTGTTATTACTGAAATAAAGAACCCTCCAAACAGTGGTGTGTTGTGACTAAAATAAAGGGCCTTCCCCGATCTCTTTATCTCTTGTGCAAAATCATGGATTAGAAAGCTGTTGTTTCATGTTGCCTAATGCCAACACTGGAGCTCTAGGAATTGATGTGTTTGCTGTGACCGTTTACTGACCATTTCAACACCAGTTTCCTAGTCCTCAGTGAGTGACCTAACTCTTTGCCTTTTGCTTAGAATTTTGGCTTTAGAGAAGCTGGGTGCTGTCTTCAATCAAGTAGCCTTTCCACTGCAGTACACACCCAGGAAATTTGTCATTCATCCTGAAAGTAACAACCTAATCATCATTGAGACTGACCACAATGCTTACACTGAGGCCACAAAAGCTCAGAGGAAGCAGCAGATGGCAGAGGTAACGTATCTGACCTTCAGGATTCAATAAAAAGGTGTTTGTGGAGTTCCTGCTGCAGTGACGAGGGTTTGATACTGGCCCTGCACAGTAGATTAAGGATCTGGTGTTAGCATAGCTATAGTGTAGGTTGCAACTTTGGCTCCTATTCAGTCCCTGGCCCAGGAACTTCCATATGCCACAGGCAGCCAAAAAAGAAAGAAGGAAAAAAAAGATATATGAAATTGTGTTGAAAAGTTTAAATCCCTTTGTAGTTGTTGGTTATAGTCATTCTTAAATTTAAAGATCCAGACGCGGCTCGGATCCTGCATTACTGTGGCTCTGGTGTAGGCTGGCGGCTACAGCTCCGATTAGACCCCTAGCCTGGGAGTCTCCATATGCCACGGGTGCGGCCCTAGATAAGGCAAAAAGACAAAAATTAAATAAAAAAATAAAGATCCAGGCTCTTTGTGTCCTTGAAGCAGAGCCCTTTGCCAGAGTCCTTGGTTTTACAGGCACTCAGGACTAAAACACTGATCTGGGTTTCAGTATTTAGCTCTCTCTGGAATAGTTTTTCAGTCTTTGAATTTCCAACATAGTCTGTATTATATTTTTTCCTGGTTTCAGGCCCAAATGAAATGGCTTTCATACTCCTCACAGCACCAGTTTCTTCCAAAAATCACATCCCAGCATAAAACAAATAGTCCCAACTATGTAAAACTGTATATGGCCTAGAAGCAAGGAAACAAGTAATCTTAGCAAGGGAAATCGGATTGAGAAATAGTGTTTTCATCTTCGTGTTTCTCAGACCAGTAGTCAGGTATTTGCCACAGCTGATGTTAGGTCTTTTTGTCATTGATAAAAAAGAAGTACCACTTTCCTTTCATTCCTCTTTTGTCTTCCTCTTGTCTATATACCTCTCCCTTGATCTGAACACCCCCGGGGGTGCTCTTGCTACTTGTCCACTTCACCCAGCACCCACTTCTGAACACAGCAACTCTTCTTTGGTTCTTTGGATTTAGGAAATGGTGGAAGCAGCAGGGGAAGATGAGCGGGAGCTGGCTGCAGAGATGGCAGCAGCGTTCCTCAATGAAAACCTCCCTGAGTCCATTTTCGGAGCTCCTAAGGCTGGCAGTGGGCAATGGGCCTCTGTGATCCGAGTGATGAATCCTATTCAGGGAAACACACTGGACCTTGTTCAGCTAGAACAGAATGAAGCTGCTTTTAGGTAAGGAGCCCAGGACCTCTGGACTTTTGGAGACTGGAATGGGGATTCTCTGGGCTATGACTAATGCCCTGATTCTTTCTCTGTAAATGCAGTGTGGCTGTGTGCAGGTTCTCCAACACTGGTGATGATTGGTATGTGCTGGTGGGCGTGGCCAAAGACCTAATACTGAACCCCCGATCTGTAGCAGGGGGCTTTGTCTATACCTACAAGCTCGTGAACAATGGGGAAAAACTGGAGTTTTTGCACAAGGTAGGAACCAGCCAGTGGTTTTCCTGGATCTTAAGTCCTACTAGACTTTGCCACTTTCACTAAGCTGTAGGTCAGGTATGTCTAATCCGTCTTTTGGAGACATGGGAGATGGGGTTTTCATGCTTCAATGACTTCACTCCCTGCTGGTCCCCCCAGAAGCTTGTGTGCTAAGCACCCTCCGTAGCAAATAGATGTACACTGAATTAGTCCCTTATTTTCTAGTCTTACTAAGTAGGCTGCAGTTTGCAACCAGAATTTGGCAATTCCAAGAAACTAATATTCTGAAGGCAGGGGTGATGGAGTAGATTATTTAATAGGTTATACGGTTCCCCTCTGGAAAGATAATACTGAGTTTGGGGGATGGATGGTGTTGATGGTTGCATAAAATTTTGAATATACATAATGTTATGAACTATATACTTGGAAATGGTTTAAATCGTAAGTTATGTATATTTTATGAGTTTTATAATTGTAAAATTTTTATTTTTTTAGGCAGGCGGGTATTGTGTGTGGGTTTTTTTTTTTTTTTTCCTGGCTGTTTAGGGCCGTACCCTCGGCATTTGGAGACTCCCAGGCCAGGGACTGAATCAGAGCTGTAGCTGCTGGCCTAGAGCACAGCCACAGCAACATGGGATCCGAGCTGCATCTGTGACCTACGCTAGAGCTCATGGCAATGCTGGATCTCTAATCACTGAGTGAGGCCAGGGATCAAACCCGCATCCTCATGGATGCTAGTTGGGTTCGTTGACCACTAAAAAAACATGTATGGAGTTCCCATCGTGGCTCATTGGTTGGCAAACCTGACTAGCATCCATGAGGACTCGGGTTCGATCCCTGGCCTCGCTCAGTAGGTAAAGAATTCAGTGCTGTGGTGAGCTGTGGTATAGGTCACAGATGCAGCTTGGATCCTGTGTTGCTATGGCTGTGGCGTAGGCCGGCAGCTAAAGCTCCGACTGGACCCCAGCCTGGGAACCTTCATATGCCGTGGGTACGGTCCTAAAAAGAGAAAAAGATCAAGGGGAAAAAAAAAGAAAAACATTATGTTTTAATAGCTACGCTGCGTACTTTTCCTTTGACAGACTCCAGTGGAAGAGGTCCCTGCTGCCATTGCCCCATTTCAGGGGAGGGTGTTGATTGGTGTGGGAAAGCTTTTGCGAGTCTATGACCTAGGAAAGAAGAAATTACTCCGAAAGTGTGAGAACAAGGTAAAGATGTGATTTGAGGGCCCAGGTCTTAGCTAGTGAGGAAGGAGGAGACATTGGTAGTATGGTAGACGGCATCTGTTAGAATCATGTCTATCAGGATCTTATTTGTCTTAAAGTTCCAAGCTAAGTAAGAATTTAGCCTTTGCAACTTAGAAGGGCAGGAGTAGGTGGATTTCTTGACTTCTTTACACTAAGAGCCACATATCTGTCCTGTTTGCTTCTATAAAGAATTTAAGTATTAAAGTTGGCATGTATTTCCACTGTATTAAAACTGTTTAGCTCTTTTTCCACCTTCCAGCACTGACTTCTGTTCTTTAGACTGTGCTCTCTTTCAGACCCTATATATGTTGCAATCAGCGTAAGCTGGATTTTCTGTTGGTACTGCACCCCAAGCTTACATCCGTTGCTGTCTTTGTTTTTCCCAGCATATTGCCAATTACATCTCTGGCATCCAGACTATTGGACACAGGGTAATTGTATCTGATGTCCAAGAAAGTTTCATCTGGGTTCGCTACAAGCGTAATGAGAACCAGCTCATCATCTTTGCTGATGATACCTACCCCCGATGGGTCACAACAGCTAGCCTCCTCGACTATGATACTGTTGCTGGGGCAGATAAATTTGGAAACATTTGTGTGGTAAGTTGATGTTTACTTGGATTACAGTGATGTATAAGAAAGCTGGCTCAATTTGTTTGTGGTAAAGCCAAGGACCCCAGATGATGATCTTTAATATGAAAAATAAAAAAAGGGCATAAAATTTTTGTAGCTCCACCCTACCCCTGTGCCCACCCCGTTCATCTCCCGTCTCCCCATGCAACATGTTTAATAATGGATTTAGTTTGAGCTAAAGATTAATTTTTACTTTTTGTCAGAATATTGCCTTATTTTTTTAAGCCTGGTCTGGCATCTCTTGTTTTTGGTCTGTGGTCTTTGTTTTTGCATTTTTTTTCTTTTCCTTCTTTTATTTACTTATATTTTTTTCCTGTTGAGTTTCTTATTCCTTAGACACCAGAATGCTACAGGAGACTTGGGCTCAGGACTCTGGCAAAGACAGTGGCTCGTTGCAAGGCCCTGGGTAAACATGTTGCTTGATGACTGAGATGAATCCCAGTCCTGTGATTTGTGTCACTTAATTGTAGGTGAGACTCCCACCTAATACCAATGATGAAGTAGACGAGGATCCCACTGGAAACAAAGCTCTCTGGGACCGGGGCTTGCTCAACGGGGCCTCTCAGAAGGTAAGATTGCAGAAGGGGCCCCAAAGGAGAGGCACCAGTCTGTGTATGTTCTTCATGATCCCTTTAGTGAATTATCCACAGTGCACTTGCCTATGTTGAGTGCTCTCCCGTGCATGCAGATCTCTAGAGTGGACAGTACGTAGCCTGTGCTGGATGGGCACTGAGTTTGACATAAGGTGACCCATTTTTATGACAGTAGAATAGAAATTTTTCTGAGGCATTTTAGCATTGTAAATCTCTTTGGTGCGTAGTAGATTCCTTTTAAAAGATGATTGCATAGGTTCATTCCTGATACTAAGGAGCTCTTCTGGGAGGTGTGTCTTGGGCTTTACTCCTTTTGGCATGTGCTTCTGTAGTAGAGCATCTCTAGACTTTTAAAAACAGATCCATTTTAGAGCACACCTAAGTGATGGCTATTTTTTATACTTTTCTGTGGTTTCCTTCTTTTTGCAAATTTGAATTTTTCTTTTTTTTTTGTCTTGTCATTTTAGGGCTGCACCCGCAGCATATGGAGGTTCCCGGGCGAGGGACTGAATCAGAGTTGTAGCTGCCAGCCTACGCCAGAGCCACAGCAACGCCAGATCCGAGTCGTGTCTGTGACCTACACCATAGCTCACAGCAACGTGGGATCATTAACCCACCGAGCAAGGCCAGGAATCGAACCTGCAACCTCATGGTTCCTAGTCGGATTCGTTAACCACTGCACCACGATGGGAACTCTGCAAATTTGATAATTTAATGAAAAGGTTTTTCAGTTATGTATCAGAAATGATCTAACTTCAGCATGTTTGTGAGGGCATTTAGCTCTAAGTCAGTGCTAAGAACATTTTGAAATACTTAAAAAATTTTACTAGTTTATGAATTTTGAAAGATTGTGAAATCTGTGTTTTGGAGTCACTGCTTGCTCTTGAGAATCTAGAACAGGTTCCTAAGGGCACTCCGTAGTTACTAGTCTGGTTTTGACTTGCAGGCCGAAGTGATCATGAATTATCACGTGGGCGAGACAGTACTTTCATTACAGAAGACCACGCTGATCCCTGGAGGCTCAGAATCGCTTGTCTACACCACCTTGTCAGGAGGAATTGGCATCCTTGTCCCATTCACATCCCATGAGGTGATATATTCCACATCGCTCTGGTTTTTGCTTTCCCACGGTTGTTTCTTGGTGCTAAATCTGCCTAAGAGGACAATCCATTTTGTCTCCAACTAGGAGTGCTCTGCAATTTTTATAAGGTGACAAAAGCGTCTAGGAGATAACAATCTTGAGTTTTCTTCCCTCCCTCCCCCCCTCCCCCAATAGCCCATTTGTTTTTATACTGTACCAGGGTTTGGTTCAGATTTTTTGTTTTGTTTTGTTTTGCTTTTTGTTTGTTTTGGGGTGGGGTTTTTTTGTTTGTTTGTTTGTTTGGTCTTTTTAGGGCCGAAGCCGAGGCATATGGAGAGTCCCAGGCTAAGGGTCGAATTGAAGCTCTAGCCGCTGGCATATGCCACAGCACCTTGGGAATTGAGCCGGATCTGCGACTATACCACAGCTCATGGTAATGCCAAATCATTAACGCATTGAGAGAGGCCAGGGATCGAACCTGCGTTCTCATGGATACTAGTCAGATTTGTTTCCACTGTGCCACGATGGGAACTCCCTGGTTCAGTTTTGATGTTGGCATAAGATTAATCAGCGGCAAAAGCCCCGGAACCAAACCCCACAGACTAGAAATGATGGGATGGTGTAGACTGAGCACTTATTGCCTCATAGAGTCAGCTCAGATTGACTAAATTTGGTTTATTTAATTGGAGCCAAGGAAGCTGGGATTAGGAATTTGACTTTGCAAACCACTATTTATTTTTATTTATTTTTTAATGGCTACATGTGGAGCATATGGAAGTTCAGGGGCAGGGATTGAATCTAATCCACAGCCGTGGTAGTGCTGGGTCCTTTAACCCATTGTGCCTGGCTAGGGAATGGATCCCCCGCCTCCTCGGCGACCTGAGCCACTGCAGACAGATTCTTAACCCACTGTGCCACAGCAGGAAATACCAGACCATTCTTTTTTTTTTTTTTTTTTAAAGCCACATCTGTGGCATATGGAGGTTCCCAGGCTAGGGGTCCATTTGGCGCTGTGGCCGCTGGCCATAGCAACTCAGGATACAAGCTGCTTCTGCAGCCTGCACCACAATGCTGGATCCCCACTGAGCGAGGCCAGGGGTTGAACCCGCAACCTCATGGTTCCTAGGCAGATTCGTTTCCACTGCGCAATGGTGTTTTCTCGTGTTTAGGTGAAGACATAGACAGATGTCCACACAGTATGTAGTATTTGGCAATGACGTTTACAGGATGATGTTAGGCTAGATGGGGAGATATTAAGGGTCTGAAGATGCTGCCAGGACCAGCAAAATCACGTCTCACTGCCTTTGTTGCCTTTTACTCAGAAAGTAAAGTAGAAGACATTAAGTGGTTTATTATTATCAATTATTAATTGTTGCTACTATTTTTGAGAATTTCCCAAGTTATTCTTTTTTTTTTTTTTTTTTGGCTTTTTAGGGCCGTACCTGCAGCATATGGAGGTTCCCAGGCTACGGGTCTAATCGGAGCTGTAGCCACTGGCCTACACCACAGCCACAGCAGCGCGGGATCCAAGCCGCGTCTGCAACCTACACCACAGCTCACGGCAATGCCGGATCCTTAACCCACTGAGCTAGGCCGGGGATGGAACCTGCAACCTCATGGTTCCTAGCTGGATTCATTAACCACTGAGCCACAACAGAAACTCCTTACTGTCATTTTTTAACTTGGGAATTCTAATATTTCAGAAGTTTTTAATTGAAGTATAGCTGATTTTTTAAAAATATGGTATTTTCTCTCATGTTCTGCAAACACAAAGGTTTTTGTTCTTGTTTTTTCAAGTTTTAGCTGTCTTAAGCAGGAAAACCTGTGGTCCTAAGGAACAATTAGATATTTGACATTTGTGTGGTAAAATCAATAGCTTCTACTTTGAGAAATTGTAGACTAGTAGTTGAAATTAATTTTTTTTTTTTAGTGACATATTGTTTGTTTCTTCCACCAGGATCATGACTTTTTCCAGCATGTGGAAATGCACCTCCGATCTGAGCATCCCCCTCTCTGTGGGCGAGACCACCTCAGTTTTCGTTCCTATTACTTTCCTGTTAAGGTAGGTCTTTCTCGGAAACCTGGGTTGAAAAAGGGGGCTCCTTAGCCATTTAATCAGTCTTTTCTGTGGACCTCTCTCCCCTTAAAAAACAGAACAGTTTTATGTAAAGGAGCATTGAGAGGTTGAAGTGATGGGAGACAGTAATAGAGCAGAGGAATATTCAGAGACCTCTTTCAGGACAGACCATGGCCAGAGAAAAGGGTTCACCCAGTTTTGTTAACTTAAACTCTGGCTACTAAGGATCAACTTAGAACAGTATTCCTGGCTCTGTAAAGCTTAGGTAACTGGGGGAGAAAAAAAAAGTTTTCCTTGGCAATTACTGCTTTAGCAAATGCCATTCCTCTCTCATTTCTCTGTGTCTTAGAATGTGATTGATGGAGACCTCTGTGAGCAATTCAACTCCATGGAGCCCAACAAACAAAAGAATGTCTCTGAAGAATTGGACCGAACCCCACCAGAGGTGTCCAAGAAACTCGAGGACATCCGGACTCGCTATGCCTTCTGAGCCCTTCCTTTTCCTGTGGGGCTTGTCAGAGACTTTTTTTCCCCCTCACTACCTGGCTCTGAATCCGTATGGCAGAAGAATGGTGACTGGATGATTAGGCTAATAGCAATATTAAGGCTAATAGCTCTTCCCCTGGAGTGACTGGTTTCCCCTAAAATTGGCACTGAGATTTGCTATGCTTCTCCTTGCTTGGTACATAATTCATTGCCCCAGGTTCCAATGTGGACTACAGAACCCATCTTCCCAAAGCTTTCTTGCGTTAGTATTTCTGGCTATCTTGTCTACTTTTGTACACACCCTTAATTTTTAATTGGTTTACCTGTAAATATAGTTTTTTGTATGATGTTATCTTTGTGGGAGGGAGAGAGGCAAGCTGAGCTGGGGTCCAGATTTATATACTACGACTCCAGAGTTCTGCCACCCTGGAACATAACCAGAAATACAAACCTAGTTCTTAAAGTGGCTGGCGTCCATGTGTCTTTTCTGGGGATGAGAATTTAGGTGGGAGATTTGAGCTTAAGTTGGAGCAGGAAGAAATGAGTATCCTCCTTCCAGCTACCTACTTAGATTTCTGGCAACTTATAGCCTCATTCTCCCAGCATTCTGATGGCTTTTGGCTTTCTTTAGTCTTTTCAACTATGCGGGTAAAATTTGGGCTCTAATAACAAACGTGGTTATCCATACCAGTGGATACTGAGGAAGGATGGCTGATTTCTTCTTCCCTGTGTTTGTTTTGTTTTGGCCTTGCCCATGGCATTCGGAAGTTCAGGGCCAGGAATTGAACCTGCACCACATCAGCGACCCAAGCCGCAGCATAACAACGCCAGATTCTTATACCACTAGGGAACTCCCTTCCCTGTTTTAGCTCCTTTCTACTTTGAGGCCATAGAGTGAAGGATTTGGCATGGATTCCAACTGGCTAGTCTCTTAATAGATGCTGCTTTTACTTCCACAGCACCTGACATGGTCGTTTGCCATCTGTCTACTAGGAAGGATCAGTAAGTACAAAAGAACCTACCCTCAGGGATAAAGTCGGTACATGTGCCTATTTAAAAAAAAAAAAAAAAAGCTCTTGGGCAACTACAGGATGCCTGTCTGCAACAAACATCTTAGGCGGGCTCGGGAGGACGTTTGGAGTATATGAGAAGGCAGCAACTGGAAGTGACCCAGTCTCAGAAATGTTCTGGCTCACACTTGATTCATCCTTCCTCTGTCAGATTGTGTGGGAAGCCTTAATGTTCCAGGCAGTCTTCAGCTTCATCGAACAGGGAGAGGCCTGAGTCACTTCATTTGAGTACTTCTTAGAGTAAAACGCTTTTGTGTGTGTGTGTGTGCTCAGCGCTTGCATTGAACTGATTCTGGAAGGCACCGGCTTAGAATCAGGAATGGAGGTGATTAGATAAAATCTTTGACACCAAACAGAGGGTTCATGATGTTATACCCTGGAAGTGTGTATTTCTTTAATCGTGGCTTGGGGTTTAGATCAGTCAGTAGACACTTAAGTTTTGTCAGGGGTTGAATCCCTAAATGATGACACCTGTTTCTTAGCTCATGGGTATGCATAGTAGACAGTACTCTTTTTTTTTTTTTTGGCCACCCCATGGCATATGGAGTTCCTGGGCCAGGGATCACATCTGAGCTGCAGTTGCAACCTATGCTGCAACTGTGGTAGTGCAGGATCAAATCTGCTTCCTGGTGCTTTAGAGACACTACCAATCCCATTGCGCCATAGTGGGAACTTCTAGAGACAGTACTTTTGAACTACGTTTGCACAGCTTAATTCCAAGGTCATTTTTCCTTTGGTTCCCCACTTGTTCTGTTTAGCCTGTCAGACTATATGATATTGATGTGTAGCAGTATGAGAAACTCAGCATAGATGTTTGAGCAGTGGCTCCTTGTTCCTAGCCTCTTTTTTTTTTTTTTACTTTTTAGGGCCTCACCTGAAGCATGTGGAGGTTCCCAGGCTAGGGGTCGAATCAACTGTAGCCGCCAGCCTCCACCACAGCCATAGCAATACGAGATCGGAGCCAACTCTGCAACCTACACCACAGCTCACGGCAACGCTGGATCCTTAACACACTGAGCAAGGGCAGGGCTCGAACCCGCATCCTCATGGATACTAGTCAGGTTTGTTAACCGCTGAGCTGTGAAGAGAACTCCTTAGGAGTCACTATGGATGTGAATCTCCTTCCCTTCCCACCACACACATCACAGTGATGTTCTCTTCCCTCCTTGTACTGCCTTATTTTTGATACGTCTGTTGACTTTGTCACGTTTTCTGTTGTGGCCACATGGGTGCTGGAGGAGCTAGAGTTTTGAGGGATATACAGACAACATTGCAGCCATAACTCAGGGACCTCCTCTGGACTTGATTTCTCTATGAATTCTCACAGCTGGAAAGATTTTCTTTCCTCCAGTTTTATTGAGGTATAATCGACATATATCACTATAAGTTGAAAGTATACAGTATAATGGTTTGACTTGTATAGTCAAATAATTACATTTATTTTTAGATACAATTTAAAAATTTTTCTTGTCAGAACTCTTAGGCTCTACTCTTAGTAAACTTTCATATGTATTTATCGTATACCAGTGTTAACTGTATTCATGTACGTTATATTCCTAGTACTTCTTTGACACAAACTGGATTTTTTTTTTTTTTTAACCGCTTAATGGAAGTTCCCGGGTTGGGGGTCCAATTAGAGCTGCCACAGCCACCAGATCCAAACCTCATCTGCAACCTCCACCACAGCTCAGGGCAATGCTGGATCCTTAAGCCACTGAGTGGGGCCAGGGCGCGAATCCATGTCTTCATGAATAATAGTCAAGCTCATTACTACTGAGCCACAACAGGAACTCCTTATAACTGGAAACTTATATCTCTCACAAATGTGATATAAGTGAAATTATATATGTATGTCTTCTGTCTAGCTTATTTCACTTAGCATACATAATGCCAAGCTTTATTCAGTCCTGCAAATAGCAGACTTGTTTCCTTGTTTCCTTTTTATGGCTGAATAATATTTCTGGGTGTGTGTGTGTTTTATCCATTCATTTCTCATTGGACATTTATGTTTCCAAGTCTTAGCTTTTGTAAGTAAGGATCTGTGAACCTGGGGGTGCAGGTATTTACTTGAGTTAGTATTTTCATTTCCTTTGGATAAATTTCCTAGAAGTGGAATTGCTCTATCATTAGGTAGTTCTATTTAATTTTTTGAGGGTCCTCTGTACTGTTTTCTAAGTAGTTGTGCTGGTTTACAGTTCCATCAACACTACACCAGTGTTCTCTTTTCCGCAAATTCTCACCAGTAGCATTTATCATCTCTCGATGGCCATTCTGACAGTTGTAAGGTGATACGGCTCATTGTGGTTTTGTTTTACATTTCCCTAAACTAGTTTTGTTGAGTATCTTTGCATGTATTTATTGGCCATTTGTATATTTTCTTTGGAAAAATGTCAGTTCAAGTCATTTGCCCTTTGTGTTCCATTTTTTTGGCCTTGCTGGCAGCATGCACAAGTTCCAGACTAGGGACCGACCTGCGTCACAACAGCGACCCAAGCTGCTACAGTGACAGTGCCAGATCCTAAACCTTAACCTGCTTTGCTATAAAGAACTCCATTTGCCTGTTTTTAATTAGATTATTTGTGATTTTACTGTTGAGTTGTATGAATTCTTTCTCCTTCTCTCTCTCTCTCTCTATATATATATGTATATATATATTTTTTTAGCTTTTTAGCACCACACCTGTGGCATATGGAAGTTTCCAGGCTAGGGGTCAAGTCGGAGCTGTAGCTGCCAGCCTACACCACAGCCAGAGCAATGCCAGATCTGAGCTACATCTGCAACCTTCACCACAGCTCATGGCAACTCCAGATCCTTAACCCACTGAACAAGCCAGGGCTCGAATGCGAGTCCTCATGGATCCTAGTCAGAGCCATTCCCACTGAGCCACAACAGGAACTCTGTTTTTGGGGTTTTTCTTGAATTTATATATATGTGTATATATATATATATATTTTTTTTTTGTCTTTTTGCCTCTAGAGCCGCACCCGCGGCATATGGAGGTTCCCAGGCTAGGGGTCTAACAGGAGCTGTAGCTGCCGGCCTTCTCCACAGCCACAGCAGCGCGGGATCCGAGCCACGTCTGCAACCTACACCACAGCTCACGGCAATGCCGGATCCTTAACCCACTGAGCAAGGCCAGGGATTGAACCCGCAACCTCATGGTTCTCAGTCGGATTCATTAACCACTGAGCCACGAAGGGAACTCCGAATTTATATATTTTGGATAGTAACCGTTTATTAGATATATGGTTTGCAAATAATTTTTCCCATTCCATAGGTTGTCTTTTTTACCTTGTTGATTGTTTCTTTTGTAGTACAGAAACGTTTTTACTTTAATGTAGTCCCACTTGTTTATTTTTTATCTTGATTATATTTTAGGTATTATACTCAGGAATTGAAACATTGAGCCTCCTCGGAATACTTATGAGTTTGCTTGTTCTCTGCAAGATAGAGGGCTCTGACAAGTGGAGTTTTAGGAGCAAGGCATAGGGCATTAGGCTTGAATATGTTGAGAGCAGTTTTGTTTAGTTCATGGTTGTTGCTCTAGGACCTACAAAAAGTGTTTAATAAAATTGAGTGATTGGGGTGTAAATGTGGAAGGACCTACCTAATCAACTCGTTTATTTTAGTCGTGCAACCAGGTAAATGGAGAACTCTGTCCTCTCTTGCAAAACACATCAGAGGCTGCCTTGGAACTAACTGAGAGGGAATGCCAACCACCAAGACATTTGCCCTGGTCATTGCTCCCATTCTGCTGCTGTTAAGCCTACAACTTGGGTCTAAAGAAGGACTGAAAAGTTTTAGCTGCCTCAGCTTTTCCCTGACCTCATGAGTAGCGGTTCTACAGATGTTTCATCTGGAAGATCTTTTGCCAGGAATAACATTCCATGAGGGGTGGGTGGTTCAGTTTGGCCTGTGGATGGAATGTTTCTTTTCTTTCTTTTTTAAAAATGTATTTCTAGCAAGACAGCTGCTGGGGCTGGAAAAGACCCTTAGGGATCATGCATGGGGAGAGCTCTGGTCTTCGGAATCCTAGCTGCTCCCATGACTGCAACCTCTCTTGAGCTCCTTAGTGGGAAGCCAGAATTTTTAGATGAAATCAACCCGGCTTTCAATTTTTAAAAAAATCCTAAATTTTGTTACTATTCAAAATAGAAATGTGTTTGCATGAGTCATCTACTTATTTGCATATAGAATATATTGTTTGCAAATATTTTAAGTTTTTGCACCCTTAAAGTATATTCAAGGGCTGTATCCAGAGCTGAGAAGAATCTGTGGTACTGAAATCAAACCTTGTTTAAAAAATAACTGTCAGGATACAGATGGCTGGGGTACATGGTCAGTGGCTAATTTATATTTGGGGATCTGATGGTGCACTCTGGGGGCCTTGTATGAAGTTTAAATGAAACAAAATCAGGAGATAGGTGCTACACAGCAATCAGGAGAACCCCTTCACCAGACTGCATTGGCATAACAGCTTTTTCTGTAGAAGCTTTGAAAGCCAACATCAGAATACATGCTTAGGAGATCCTGTTGAGGCCCAGTGGAAACAAATCCGACTAGTATCCATGAGGATACAGGTTTGATTCCTGGCCTTGGGCAGTGGGCCGGTAGTCCGGCATTGCCATGAGCTGTGGTGTAGGTCGCAGATGGTGGCCCTGATCCCACATTGCTGTGACTGTGATGTAGGCCAGCAGCCATAGCTCTGATTCAACCCCTAGCCTGGGAATGTCCATATTCCATGTTTGTGCAACCCTAAAAAGCAAAAAAAAAGAAAAGAAAAAAGCATGCCTAACCTACTAGAAGATGATGCTACATTCGTTTATTCCAACAGTGTTTCTCATCACCTACTGTGTGTCACCTGCTTGCACATCTGCTCCTATAGCCAGGTGTTTCTGTCGCTGGTGGTAAGTTTCAAAAGAATCTTAAAAGCGCATGTGTCTGGTTTCCTCAGATAAAACAGGCACAGCTTTAGGACTTCTGGGAAAAATTAGAAGGTCCTAGGTCTGACAAATGAGGAAGTAGAAGGTGGACAGCCAAAGGTTTTAGGTCAGAAGACTAGGAAATTTGTTGAAGTGACTTTTAACCCCAGCTGGATATAAGGATTGTCTAAGTTTGTCAGGAGAGATGCCTGGGTTCTGCCCCAGATTACTTTTAAGGCATCTCTGTATTTTACCATTTGGTAACAGTGGTCAGACCTAGATATGGTGAGAAATGAGAGAACTTTGATATTTGTTTGAAAAAAACAAAAACCTGAGTTTGGAGAGGGCAAAAGCCTGGGAGACTCAACTGGAAGTAGCCAAAGGGACCCTGTCAGCAGGACCTCCCCCCTCATCTCTAAATCCAGCAGTGTGGTTTGATTATAATCCCAGAGGCAGACCCATCTCAGTTCCCCTCATCCCTTAAGAGTTTGGACCTCAAATTTTCGGTCCGCAGGCCCACCCAGCAGAATTTACTCTCTTTTCTTTTACAAATAAAATCTTAGGGAATGAGAATTGTTTTTGATTAGGTCATTTTGGAAGAGTTTTCACAGGTTAATTTTGGGTCATGAGTAAATGTGTAAAAGCTAGTGTGATGTGATAGTTGAGAGAAGTATTAGCACTTACTGTGTGTCATTGAGGTCTAGTGCTATTAAGGCATACTTAGGAATCTCTTGCCTTTAAAAAGCTGGTGCTGCAACTGGAAAAAGGTGACTTCACACATAAAGCAATCAGAAAAAAGTGCCAAGTAGTGAAGCCCACAGAAAGAGCACTGGTCACAAAGTCACATGACCTGGGTTTACCAGTCTCCAAGTACAATCTCAGTTTCTTGTCTGTAAAATGGGAGAATAAAACCAAGATCTCTTTAGGAGTCATGGTAATAGTAAGTGCTTTCCACTGAGCTTCCAAGGCATCCGAGGAAGTGTGGCCACTGAATTTGGATCTGAAATCCCTAGGAGACCTGAAGCCATCTGCATCTTGAACTGCAGTACTATATGTGATGCTTTGAAAGAAAGGGACATCATCCTAAGCCTAGTGGTCCTGTAGATGGCACAATGGAGTTTGTTCAGGCTTCCATGAAGCCCTAGTGAGGTCATGTGGCTGTGCTCATCACCTCCACCCCCACCTTGCCCTGACCACTCTGAATCAGCTTGGCAGAGCTCTACAGCAAGGGTGTGGCCAGTGTAGCTACTGCCTTGGGGACGGGGTGGGGCATTAGCTGAGTGCATTCCAGTGTGGGCATTATTGTCCTGCTGGAAGTTTAGCACTAAAATTGTCCAGTTGTGTCAACCCAGTTGAGAAGCCATTTCTTGAGAAACTTTTGAACAGCTACTTGTGCCAGGCACTGACATTAAGGAATAAAACATGCTAACATCTAGGCTAGTGTTTCCCAAACTAGGTGCTGTGGAATCAGAGATGTTCATAGGGGACCCCTTAGTAAAGGATTCTCTGCTTACATTCAGGTAAGCGTGCAAACCTTGAATACAGCCCTTCCCCTGTCCCTTGGTAACACTTGTAATGTCAGCAGGTCAGAGAACTAAAGGGTCCATTGGGGGGCTGGCCCATACCTAAATGTTCCAAATATAGTATAAGTCAGGGCACTTACTCTGAAAACTGGATAGAGATGGAGCCGCCTTTCTGGTGCCCACACAACTGTGGTGGCAGAGCTATTCTCAGTATTCACTCAGACCTAGGCAAAGTGAGAGCAACCTTTGTTGTCCCTGGAGATGGAAGTTGGGCAGAGGGCCTCTTGTGTTATCAGCAACTCCCACAAGTGCTGTGCCAGTCTACACGTTATGTCAGGACAGGCCTTGGGTCATAGAGGGAAGAAAATCCTCTGGCTGTGTGGTCTTGGGTTAGATACTTTATCTCTGGCTCATGTCTTTATCTGTAGCCTGGGTAATTGATTGGTCCTCAACACTGATACTAACCAAAGGCCCTTTCTAACATTTGTACTCTGGTCACTACCATATCACCTAGTTTTATTCAGTTTGGCAGAAGAGATTTTGTCAGAACAAATGTATTGTGGAGAGAAGCTGGGGTAGCCCCTTAAAACGGCCCAACCTGCCTGGCAGCCAGGACTTGGTTCTGGGGATTCCCACCATTAATTTCGGGCATCCTCAGAATAGTTACTTGCTGATCCTCTGGGTTTATGTGCCCCCCCTCCCCGCCCCCCGCACTCCAAGGCAGGCTGGAGCCACGTGGCCCTGCCCCGCCCTTCCTGGCTCCAGTTTCTGAATCAGTTGCCTGCTTTCTCCGCCCTTCCCATCAGTCAGGAAGCCTGGATCTTGGGCCGGGAAAAGCCACAGCCTTTCCCACCTGGCAC
This sequence comes from Catagonus wagneri, assembly GCA_004024745.2. NCBI lineage: Eukaryota > Metazoa > Chordata > Mammalia > Artiodactyla > Tayassuidae > Catagonus > Catagonus wagneri. Next base: position 4,558,649 of record PVHT020000012.1, on the reverse strand, counting down.
CCACCGCCGCCAGCCCCTAGACACCTGCTCCAAGCCCTGGCCCCTTAAAACTTCCTGCAAAGCCCAAGAAGACTGTCGTGGTTCAAGAACAGGTAAGAAAGAGGCTGATTTTCTCTCACATGGTTTTCTTTGCTTGCCTTGTTCACCCCAACTTAGCTGCTTCTTTCACAGATCATAGCAGGAAGCGCTGAACTATGTCTCACAGAAATGGAGTGAATTCTTTGCTCTGGGTTTCTTTTTAAAATTTTTGCTTTTATCAGCCTTGCAGGAAAAAATCAGATCCAAATAACCATAAGGAAAGTTACTTCTCTCTGCCTCTGCATTCCTGTTCCCCTCTGAGTTTTATAAATCAGCAAACCCACATTCTTAAATGCTTGTCATGGGCTACTGGGGGCTGTTCCACTGGATATTGCCTTAGGTCTTTAGACCTTAATGTACTATGTGCTTGAATTATATACATGAATTACCTTATCAAAAATTGATTCAAGGAGTTCTCTGATGGCTCAGAGGGGTTAAGGATCTGACATTGTCACTGTAGTGGCTCAGGTTGCTGTCGTGGCACTGGTTCAATCCCTGGCCACCTTACCCTTGCTGTGAGCACAGCCAAAAAAATATCCAAAGATTGATTTAAAATTCTTTAAAGGAAAGGAAAACAATAAAAATGCATGGTGAGCCTTCCACATTTAGGTGATATTCCGAAATTAAAATGAAGTGTTCTGCATTTACACTTTGCATTTATTTTATTTATTTATTTTGGCTTTTTGGCTTTTTAGAGCCACACCTGTGGCATATGAAGGTTCCCAGGCTAGGGGTCCAATTGGAGCTGTAACCACTGCCCTACACCACAGCCACAGCAATGCAGGATCTGAGCCGCATCTGCTACCTACACCACAGCTCACAGCAACACTGGATCCTTAACCCACTGAGCGAGGCCAGGGATTGAACCCACATCCTCATGGATGCTAGCAGGGTTTGCTAACCGCTGAGCCATGACGGTAATCCACTTTGCATTTATTTTAAATGCACATAAACCAACTAACTGATTTTTAAATTCCATATGGTATTTGCCACATTAATAAACCTATCCCAGGATATGCAGCCTTTGTCCCTTAGTTGTGAAATTAAATTGCTTCCAGGTGTTTTGCAATTAATAATTCAACTTTTACGGACAACTTTGTAGAAATAAATTGTTTGGACTTTTAGACTTTTTTTTTTTAAACTCCTTAGATTTTATTCTCCATCCAGAATAAATACTTGGGGCAAAGAGCAAGAACATTTTTTGTAGCTCAGCTCGTGTTACATGTGGGGTCAGGACACTCATAAGAATTTTCAGGACTGTCATGGCGGCGGGGGCAGGGGGACTTGTTTTCTCTAGATTTTCAGGAAGTGGGATAGAGGCAGTCTAGCACAGTAGTTAAGACTTGGCCTTTGAAGCCCGGCTAGCCTGGCTTTGTATGCATAACTGCCTGATCTTGAACTCTCACCTAATAACTTCAGTTAGTTCACATGTAAAATACAGATTGTAAAACTCCTTAGGGGTACAGAAAAGGCAGAGAAAGTATTATAAAGCAATATTAGACAGTTAATAAGCACTTCTAGGAAGTTCCCCTAGTTGTTCAGCCGAAACAAATCTGACCAGACCAAGAAGGCTGTTGCAAACCTGGGGCTTCCTCTGGGCCCTTTTACAAGGTGGATGGAATTGAGATAGTCGTCTCAAGGGCATCTTCTGACCCCTTTCCCTCTTCTAATTCAGTCACTTGTAGGGTTTTGGTTTTTTGTTTTTTGAGTTTTTTTTTTTTTTTTTCAAACCTAGGCTCCTCTCTGTGGTAAGGCTCGAAAATCGGGCATCAGGGAACCAGCTGGTCAGGTTGGCCTGATTCTTGATAGTCCTCTTAGACTCTCAGCCGCCTGCCATCAGATCTGAATACCTCCAGTTCCATCTCTTAGCTGCCATTCTCAAAGGGCAGGTTTAAGGGGTCCCTGAATAGATGGGAGTATTCCTCAGAAGTCTTTGGACATACTTTTGTTCCCCACCCTGGCAGGTTATTGGGAGGCCACATCAAGGCACGGTGGAATGCTCACAGACTGGACAGGCTGGGTTCTAATCCTGTCGGCACCAATTCCCAAGCAAGGCAGGCAGTGGACCTCTCTGAGTGTCTGTTTCCTCATTTGTAAAATGGAAATGTTAACGCCTATGCCGTAGATTTACATGAGATAACAGAGATAAAGTGGCCAGCACTTAGGGGCTCATTACTATGGAAGGTCAAGGCCATGTTCCAGAGCCTTTAGGAAAGTACCAGAATTAGCCATAAAAGACAAGATAGAAAACGCATGTTCATTGTCTTAGTCAACAAACATTTATCAGGCTCCTGGTCATAGTGCTGGAAGATACATAACACAGGCTCCCTGCTCTTTTTTGCGGGCATATAGCCCAACCTAAGAGACAGGAGGTCAAGGCTGCCTGGGCACTCCAGGCCAGCCCCCATCTTGAGAAGGGAAAATAATGTGTAAGGCAGAGATGGGGAGGAAGCAGGAACAGCAAATGCGATTTAGGCAAGGGTGGGAAGTTCAGGAGGGCGTCAGGTCTAGGTGACGGCAGAGGGAGACAAGACGAGAGGAAGTGGTGAGGACCAAAGTCTGAAGGACCTTGAAAGTCAGCTGAGAATTTGGACTTTATCTCAAGGATGTGGGGATGTAAGTGGGTTTTGGTATGCTGTTCTGTCAGCTTTGGGGATTAGAGGATGATTTTGGAGGCCTGGAATGCCCCCCACCTTCCACCACAAGCCAGGGGCTTTGATGGTATCCAAAATAAATCATTGCAGAGAGTGGATTCTCAGCATTGGCTCAGTGTTGGGGAGCCTTACTGGGGAGTTGGGACTCTGGAGTTCTGGTCCCAGATCTTCGACCTTCAGTCCTAGGGTCTTCTCTCCTGCCTCAAGGCAGTTAGGTTTCTTACACTTTTTCTTTCTGGGGGTCTACAAAATGTCTGCATTGCCTCCTTTCCCCCCACTCCTGCAGCACTCCGTGGTGGCTGTCCACGACCCAGCCTTGACCTTGGGAGGAGGAGGCATCTTGTCTGAAGTGGACAGTCTGGCCCTTTGACCATGAGAGACTCCTTGGAAGTCTGAGAACTATGGTCCCCAGGCCTGTGACAGTCCCAGGGGGGTTCTGGGCTCCAGCTGTCCTACATAATTTTGCCTGAGGGCCATGTCGCACAATTGGGGTTGGTGTTCTCTGGGAACAGGGATACAATCATCCTGGGAACCCACCTCCCAAGCTTCTAGGGGCTGCCGGGACAGTTCTGTCTGTGTATCTCAGCCAGGAAGGGCTCAGCAGCCATACCTGGAGAACCAGCCAGGACTTCCCCCTTGGGCCCATCTCAGGTGAAGAGGCGTATGAGTGGGGTTGTGGCTACAGTTAGCATGGGTGAAGTCGAGGTCAAGAGTCTGAAAGGTCAAAGCAATGTGAACTTGCCTACTCAGAAAGGTCAGACTCTGCTCTTCAGGCTTTCTGGGTGCTTATTATCTGTCATAACATGAGAATGTCCACATTCTGGCAGGTCTTTTTCACCACAGTCAAGACCGTACTTCTGCCTTTATCACTCACAGATCTCCTCAGTCTTCACTGCAGCCACACCCACATCTCCCTCTTTCCTAAGAGCCAGAACTTCCCTGCTTCTTTGTCTTCCTACTTTCTCAAATCATTAAAATCTCTTTGTAAGCACTTTTTAACCATCTTAATCATTCACAAAAATTTTTTTAATTATTTTTTGGCTGTGCCTGTGGCATACAGAAGTTCCTGAACCACAGATTGAACCGGAGACTCAACAGTGACAATGCTAAATCCCTAACTGCTAGGAAACCAAGGAACTCCCTTTTTTCTGGGTTTTGAGAGTAGTCATCTTAAATGCTTGTGAGGTGATATGTAACTGTGGGTTTTTGTTTTTTTGTTTCTTTTTGCTTTTTAGGGCTGCACCCTCGGCATATGGAGGTTCCCAGGCTAGAGCTCAAATTGGAGCTACAGCTGCCAGCCTACACCACAGCTCACAGCAATGCCAGATCCTTAACCCACTGAGTGAGGCCAGGGATCTAACACGCAACCTCATGGTTATTAATCAGATTCGTTTCAACTGCACCACAACAGGAACTCCCCACTGTCGTTTTGATTTGCATTTTTCTGGTGATTAGTGATGGTAAGCATCTTTTTCTATACCACTGTGAGGTAATAAATCATCTAGTCCATGTAGATGAAGTTTAGGTGTTATCACTATTATAAATAATGCAGTGGCAAACATTGTTGTGACCATGTCTTTGTTTACCTGAAGTAATTACTGTTATGGTGTTTGTTTTTCTAGGAATCAGATCAGAACTAATATATTCAAATGTGTTACTGCTCAGAGTCACATATGGAGCTGGACACTTCCTCTCAAGGTTTTGCAAGCCCTCCACTGGTGAGGGGCAAAACAGTGTGGGATAGAGGTTGGACAGAGGGATAGAGGTGGAGGATCACATGGGCCCAGGAGGAGGCAGTGGTGGCCAGCATTGTCTGCGCCCGCTCTTCAGCCAGGCACTGTATGTCTGGTGCTCATTTAATGCCCCTAGCTCTTTGCAAGGTTTGACTTAGTCTCCCCCATTTTTACAGATGAAGAAACTGAGGCATAGGGGAGACTCCTAGCTTCCCACAGCTACCCAGGTGTGATGCGGCAGCATAGAGGATGCAGCCGAGCCTGTGTTGGTTGCTAGTTTCTCAGGTCACCTTCCTTGCCCAGCCTCGCCTTCTGTGCAGCCTTACCCCTCTCCAGCCACTGCTACACCCAGGCCCCACTGGATTTGAGAGTCTACGGCCACCCTGCGCTGCCAGGGGGCCTGCTCTTCACTCCCACCCCTGTGCTGCCCCTGCTCTCAGGCAAGATAAACTAAGGCATCCGCAGGATGGGAGTTCCCATTGTGGCTTAGTGTGTTAAGAATCTGACTAGCATCCATGAGGATTAGGGTTCCATCCCTGGCCTCACTCAGTGGGTTAAGGATCCAGTGTTGCTTTGATCTTCAATGTAGGTTGCAGATGCAGCTCGGATCTGGCATTACTATTCCTGTGGCATAGGTCAGCAACTGCAGACCCCTAGCTTGGGAACTTCCATAGGTTGCAGGTGTGGCCCTAAAAAACAAAACAAAACAAAACAAAAAGCTAGAACTGCCACATGATCCAGCAATCCCACTTCTGGGTATACACCCAAAAGAATTGAAAGCAGGGTCTCAAAGAGATATTTGTACACCTATGTTTGTAGCAGCATTATTTGCAATAGACAAGAATAGAAGCAACTAAAGTGTCCAGTGACGAATGGATAAACAAAATGAATATATATATAGATATATAAGTGAATATGTTATAGATGAATATATATGTATATATACACAGTGGAATTCTGACATGCTGTATTATGGCTGAAACTTGAGGATATTATGCTAAGTGAAATACACCAGACACAGAAAGACAAATACTGTATGATTCTATTTCTGCGAAGCAGTGAAGAGTAGTCAAAGTCACAGAAACAGAAAGTAGAATGGTGGTTACCAGGAGCTGCGGTGGGGGGAAAGGGGAAAATGGGGGTGTTACTGTTCAGTGAGTTTAGAGTTTCAACTTTGCAAGATGAAAAAATTCTGGGAGTAGATGGTGCTTGCACAACAGTATAAATGTACTGAATACCACTGACATGTACACTTAGAAATGGTTGAGATTATATGTTACGTGTATATCACCAATATTTTGAAACCTGGGGCAGGGGGAGTAAGTAGTATATGCCTTATAGGGTGATTTTTAGGATTGAGTGAGGCAAGTAAATGTTTTAATTGTTATTAATGTCAGGTCTGGAACATCCAAGACTCTTTGCTTCATGAACCCAGGCATTGGAGGGGATTTGTTTGTCCCTGCGTGGAGCAGTTGTGCCATTTTTCACAAGATGCTCAGGGTGGGGTGCAGGGGAGACTTCCTAGGGGAATGATTGAGGCCCCGCTCAGAGGGTTCCTAGCATTTGTGGGATGGCTGGATTCCAGACATTGGAAAGTCCCTGGCAGAAAAGTCACTTCCACTAAGCGGCAGTTTGCAGGGAGGAGATTTTAGCTCCGCCTTGAGAACTTGTAATCAGATCTGCCTGAATGTGGAAGAGACTGCCTCGTGGAGTGGTGAGCTCCTCATTAGTGGAGGCATGTAAGGAGAGAAGGGGCAAGCTGCAGAGACCAGGACTCTTGCAGGAGGTGTAGGGGTGGATCCAGAGGGTCTCCTAGGTACTGTGTATGCCTCTCTGATGTGATCCAATTCAGGCAAATTTATATATAACAGACTGTGTAAAAGTGGGACCCAAGTCAGAGGGAGAGGGTAGGCAGGTGGGAAGGGTTGCTGCCAGCCCTCCCCTGAATAACAGTAATAATAGCTGCTACCATTTATTCTGGGCATGCATTGTGTTAAATGCTGAGTTGGCTTGATCTCAAATCCTCACCACAGCATTATATGGTAGGTGCTACTATCACCCCCATTTTACAGCTGGGAACTGAGGCTCAAGGGTTAAGTCTCCTGCCCAAGCTCAGCCAGTAGGCGGTAGAGCTGGAATTTGAACCCAGGCAGTCTGGCATCAGTCCTCTCTGCTGGGTGGAAATCTCTAAAATCCACCTCTGCAAGCTGCCTCCCTGCCACCCTACCCCTGGCTGGTGGTTGCTGGGTCCTGACACTCTGACAGGTAGGGATTTAGCAGCTGCCCCCTCCCTCTGGCTGGTTTCTCTGTGGAGGAGGCCCCACCTGCTTGAGTCTCAGGATTCAAGGATAACACTGTGCAGACAACACTGACCTTGATGGGGAGCCGGGCTCCTCGTCAGTCAGTGCACCCCTTTTCCTTCTGGTAGACAGGCCCCTCTGACAACTCTTTTCAGGGTTGCAAGTCTTTCCCATCACTGTTGAGTTCATTCTGCCTTTTTTGCAACCATATTTTTTATAGCCCGGCTCCCTGCGTGCCAAGCCCTTATCCGAATGATTCAGTTTGTCCAAATTCCCAGGCTAGCACCCACAAGTCAACAAATGCTGTCCATAGCAGTGGCAGTACGGTGGCCTCCTCTATCCTCAGGATTATAGAAGAAGCCCTGGCAGGGATAGTGTTTGAGCCAGAATGACCCAGTTAGCCAGGGGCACGGGGACATTCACACCTTATAAAGGTGCTGGGAGTTACTTTAGGGACATCTTTGTGCCAGGTAGGATGCTAAGCCCTGTGCAGGCACTTTTGCACCAAATTCATGTGGAGCCCAGAGGTGACTAACTGGGATTTTCCTATGTTACAGATGTAGAGAGTAAGAGAGAGGTTAAGTCACATCTTCAGAAGCCTGGATCTTTCTCCCTGCTGCTTCCCTGGAGGTTTTACGTGAATTGCTGGTCTGACAGCAGTAATATTAGTGCCACTTGCTGCTTAGTGGAGTAACATACATTTAAGATTTCTCTCCCAGTGCCTCCTGGCACCCTCATTGCCACCCTAGGAGTGGGCCTGGGTAGTGCTATTTTATGAATGAAGAAGGTGATTATGGGCTTCTCAGGGTTCCACAGTGGAAGGGATACCCCAGAGCAGGGCAGCGGTCCTTCTGGCCCCTCCTTTCTCTGCAGACCTCTTCCCACCTCCACTGCACTAGGTCTCAGGCTTCACATCCATCCCACTTGCCAGAGAGGCTGTCCCAGGCCACAGTGAAGAGGCCCTGCACGGAGGCCAGCAGACCAGTAGAAGCTGGCCTGGGGCCAGGTGCTTTCCAGTGTCACCCTGCACCTGGGAAACCTCCCTTGGATGACATCTCTGCAAAAGATGCCTCCTGCTTCTGCTTGCCCTGGTTCCCCTCTTCTCCCTGTCTATGGAAATCACATAGGCAGCATAGTTTTTGATTGTCAGGCTGCAGTAACTTAAGTTCTGAAACCTTTAATCCTATAAAGTGAGACTGTTAACCCAGAGGAGGAAGCTGAGGCTGGTTCAGAATCTGGGACTTACACCCTGGGCAGTCTGCAGTCAGAATCTTAACCTGCTGTGCCACAGCAGGAACTCCTTATTTTATACTTTTTAAGCTTTATATTAAAATAAATAATTAGTAGGTTGCTTTTATTTTTAGGACAGTTTTAGATTTATAGAAAAGCTGAGGAGAAAGTACAGAGAGCTGAGCTCCATGTGGCCACTCTTAAACAGTGCTCCTTGTTTTTTTTAATTCCTGCTTTTTGTTTGTTTGGGCCATGCCTGTCACATGGGGAAATTCCCAGGCCAGGGATTGAACCTTAGCCATAGCTGGGTTGACAATGCAGGGTCCTTGACCAGCTGTGCGACCAGAGAATTCCATTTGTTATTAGTGTGATACATTTGTTACAATTGATAAATCGGTATTAATACATTATTATTCCCTGAAATTCGTAGCATACATTGTTTCACTCTTGATGTACATTTATGAGTTTTGACAAATGTATAATGAAATTGTGACACATTGTAAATCAACTATTTTATTTTTTATTTAAAAAAATATTTTTGGAGTTCCCGTCGTGGCTCAGCAGTTAACGAATCCAACTAGGAGCCATGAGGTTGCGGATTCGATCCCTGGCCTTGCTCAGTGGGTTAACCATCTGGCATTGCCGTGAGCTGTGGTGTAGGTCGCAGACATGGCTTGGATCCTGTGTTGCTGTGGTTGTGATGTAGGCCGGCAGCTGTAGCTCCGATTTGACCCCTAGCCTAGGAACCTGCAAATGCCGCAGGTGCGGCCCTAAAAAAAAGCAAAAAAACGCCAAATTAAAAAAATTTTTTTTTGTCTTTTTAGGGCTGCATCTGTGGCATATGGAGATTCCCAGGCTAGGGGTCGAACTGGAGCTGTAGCTGCTGGCCTACGTCACAGCCACAGCAACGCCAGATCCCAGCCGTGTCTGAGTGAGGCCACTGAGCAAGACCAGGGATTGAAACCTCGTCCTCCTCATTGATACTAGTCAGATTCCTTTCTGCTGAGCCATGGCGGGAACTCTTCAACTATATTCCAATAAAAAATTTTAGGAATTCCCATCATGGCTCAGTGGTAATGAACTTGACTGTATCCATGAGGATGTGGATTCAATCCCTGACCCCAATCAGTGGGTTAAAGATCCAGCGTTGCCTTGAGCTGTGGTATAGGTCACAGACATGGCTTGTATCCCGAGTTGCTGTGGTTGTGGTGTAGGCTGGCAACTACAGCTCCAATTCGAACCCTTGCCTGGGAACCTCCATATGCCATGGGTGCAGCTCTAAAAAGACAAAAATAAAATAAAAATAAATAAGTAAATAAATAAAATATGCTAAAACAGTTTTAAAAAAAGAAATTGTGACAATGTCAGTATAGTTTCAATACCCTACAAGTCCTATGCACTCCACGTATTCCTGTCTCCCCTGACGCCTGCTGATCTTTTTGCCATCTCTGTAGTTCTGTCTTCTCTAAAATGTCATACAGTTGGAACCATTCAGTATCCAGCCTTTCTAGATGGGTTCCTTTTGCTTAGAAATATGCATCTACTGTTCCTTCATGTCTTTTTTGTGGCTTGATAGCTCATTTCTTTTCAGCACCAAATAGTGTCCCGTTGTATGGATGTACTAGAATTTATCCATTTATTGAGGGGTATCTTGGTTGTTTCCAGTTTGGGGGGATTATTAATAAAGCTGCTATGAACATAATGCATGCAGGTTTTTATGTGGACATAAGTTTTCAACTCAGTTGGATAAATACCAAAAGAGCATTACCACTAAGTCATATAGTAAGGCTATGTTTAGCTTGAAAGGAACTGCCAAACTGTCTTCCAAAGTGACATTTTTCCTTCCCATCAACAATCAATGAGAGTTGCTCTGCATTCTTGTCACCATCTAGTATTATAGGTTTTTTGGGTATTAGCCAAAGTATAATAGGTGTGTGATGCTATCTCATTATTTTAATTTGTAGTTCCCTAATAACATTTTTTTTTTCTTTTTAGGGCTATACGTGTGGCATATGGAAACCAAGGCTAGGGGTCAAATCAGAGCTGTAGCTGCTGGCCTAAGCCACAGCCAAAGCAACACCAGATCCAAACAGTGTCTACAACCTACACCATGGCTCATAGCAACGCCAGATCTTTAACCCACTGAGCGAGGCCAGGGATCAAACCCTGGTCCTCATGGATCCTAGTCAGGTTTGTTACTGTTGAGCCACACAGGAATTCCCCTAATAATTAGGCTCTTTAGCATCTTTTCATGTTCATTATCTTTTCATGTATTTATTTTCCATACATCTTTTTGGTGAGGTGTCTGTTCAGATTTGCTGTCCACTCTTTAATTGGGTGTTTTCTTTTTGTTGAATTTGAGGAGGTTTTGTATATTTTGAATACAATTCCTTTATCAAGTGTGTCTTGCAAATATTTTCTCTTCATTTTCTTTGTATTTTGCAGAGCAGAAGTTTTAAATTTTAAAGTCTAACTAATGTTTGCATTTATGGATTATGTTTTTCTTGTACCTAATAACTCATCAAACCCAGACCACCTAGATTTTCTCTTATCTTATATTCTAGGTGTTTTACTCTTTTGCATTTTACATTTAGGTCTAGGATACAGTTTAAATTAGTTTCTGTGAAAGAAATAAGGTCTAAGTCTAGATTCTTTTTTTTTTTTTTTTGTATCTTGATGTCAAATATTCCAGTACCATTTGTTGAAAAGATTATCCTTTTTTTCATAGAATTGTTTATGCTCCTTTCTTATATTTATGTGGGTCTGTTTCTGGCTCTCTATGCTGTTCCATTAATTTATTTGTCTTTTCTTTTGCCACTGCCACGTTGTCTTACTACAATAGCTTTATGTAAGTCTTGAAGTCAGGTTGTGTGAGACCTCCACCTTTGTTCTTCGGTACTGTGTTGGCCATTCTGGGTCTTTTACCTCTCCAAATAAACATTAGAATCAGTTTGTAGATGTCCACAAAATAACTTTCCGGGATTTTGATTGAGATGGCAATGAATCTATAGCTCAGTTTGGGGAGAACAAACATCTTAACAACATGGAGTATCTCTTCATTTATTTAGGTCTTCCTTGACTTCTTTCATCATAGTTTCACAGTTTCCCTCATGTAGCTCTTCAACATATTTTATTAGGTTTATACCCAAGTATTTCATTTTGAGGGGTGGTGATGTAAAAGGTGTTGTGTTTTTAATTTCAAATAGATGATATATATGCACAGTAAAAAAAAAAAAATCAGAAGGTACAGATTGGTTTATAGTTAAAAGTAGCTTCTTTTCCATATCCCATTCCTTAGGCCTCTGTTTTCATCTATCCAAAGATAATCACTGATGCTAGTTTCTGTGGGTCCTTCTAGAGACTGTATGTACACACTCAAGCTCATATTTTTATATTTATTATTCATTCAACAAACATCCATGAGCATTTAGTATGGGCCAGGCACAGGAGATGGGGCAAAGAACAAAAGGAAGTGTTGCTCTTACAGAACTTATATTTGTTGCAGCTGGCATCACCAGCTAGATCTCCAGTCCTCACCAGAACTCTGCCCCTCAGGTATCATCCCGGTGGAAGGGCTGAGGGCTGAAGAAAGATCTCTGGGGCCAACTGAGTCCTCTAAGAGCTCAAGCAGAGAGGCTGATCCTGCTAAGAGCTAGGGGCAGGGCTGATTGCTGCTCAAAGTCAGAGGAAGCGGGTTCTGGAAGGGAGGGCTTCTTGCTAAGGCAATTGCATGGAGGTGAGGAGGAGGTGAGCAGGCAGCTTAAGGAAACTGCCAGCCCATTCTGGAGCCAGAATCATACCAGATTAAGACTCGGAAATCCTCCTATTCCCAGGTGGCTTACATTTTAATTCCTTAGTTTTGTTTCCTCTCTGATTTCTCTTTTTTCTTTTTCTTTTTTTTAAGGCCACACGGCATATGGAGGTTCCCAGGCTAGGAGTTGAATCAGAGCTATAGCTGCCAGCCTACACCACAGCCACAGCAACACAGGATCTGAGCCATGTCTGCAACTTATACCACAGCTCATGGCAACACCGGATCCTTAACCCACTGAGCGAGGCCAGGGATCGAACCTACAACCTCCTGGTTCCTAGTCGGATTCATTTCTGCTGCACTGCAATGGGAACTCCACATTCTTCTGGGGATGAGTCTGACTTTGGCTGACCTCAGGAGGGAAGGGATTTATCTATACTATAACACTGCCAGGGGACTGATCAGGATGTTCCCAGGGTGCAGAGGGGACTGTGGTCATGACAGGCTATGATGAAGTGCCAGGGAGAGACCGTAAGCTGCTGGAATCCGGGTATCTGAGTGTAGATGTGGACCAAGCTGGCTTCTCTGTCTAGGTCTCCCTTCCAAGCTGGAGGTGACACTCTTAGACATGGCACTGGGCTCTCTGACATCCCATCTCTCACCACTGCTTCAGACACTGGGGCCGGGAGACACCCTGAAACTGCATGTATGCCACCCTCCATCCATCCCCCAGCCCTGCTAAAAATATTTGTGTCTAGTTATAGTGAAAATGGTCTGTTATTGTCTGTATGTGTCACACATATAGTAATAGCAGTTCACTACTGACCAAGCTTAGGGCCAATATCTGCAAATTTTGCCCCCATTTTATAGATGAGGATTCAGAAGCTCTGAAGCCAAATAATAACACACTGCCTCCATAGGGTCCCAGCACCCAGTGTTGCAGCACACACAGTAAGGTTTCCAAGTCTTGATCTGATATGATTCTGGCTCCAGACTGGGCTGGCGGCTTCCTTAGGCTACCTCTTCACCTCCCCCTCATCTCCATTCATTTGCCTTAGCAAGAAGCCTTCCCTTCCAGAACCTGCTTCCTCTGGCCTTCCCTAACCTGACACATTTTAAGTGTCTCAGTCAGGCAGCATGGTGGTACCTGATACCCCCTGGATAAGCTGAGCCCTTTACTCTCTTGGGTTCTTGGGTAATTCTGTGGCTCCCGCCTTCCCAAGTGGCACTGCTTTGGGCTATTTGTGACTTATTTCATAGGAGTCTACTTCTTAAAGTGGAGTTACCACCACATAGGGTTTATAGTCCCCCCCTTCTCTCTCTTTTTTCTTTTTCTTTTTCTTTCTTCCTTCCTTCCTCTCTTCCTCTCTCTGTCTCCCCCTTTCTTTCTTTCTGTCTCCCTCTCCCTCTCTTTCTTTTGTTTCTTCCTTCTCTCTCTCTCCCCTCCACCACCAACCACCCACAGCATTCATGGCTTGATGTACAAATTGTCAGATAGGCCAATCCAGAAAGACTGGAGTATATATATATATATTTTTGCCTTTTTAGGGCCACACCCTCAGCATATGGAGGTTCCCAGGTTACAGGTCCAATCAGAGCAGTAGCCGCCAGCCTACTCCACAGCCATAGCAATGCAGGACCCAAGCCATATCTGCAACCTACGCCACAGCTCACAGATCCTTAACCTACTGAGTGAGGCCAGGGATCGAACCCGTGTCCTCATGGATGCTAGTCAGGTTCATTAATCTTTGAGCCACAACAGGAACTCTGAAGATTGGAGTATTTTAATAATGAGCATGTATCAGAACATGTTATGTGTCTCTTACAAATACATCTCTTTAAGGATTTACTTATATGATGATTCACATTCTGTACAAGCAATGTGTTCTTCAGCCCCTGCATCTATTATTTCACTGAGTAGGGGATGATTCTTCATATAGCTGGACCTCCTGGGAATATACCAGGCAAATGCCAGAGTGGCCCAGGCCTTGAAGGGACAATTCCATAAAGGGTCTGGAATGCCTTTCCATGCAGGTATGTCTCAAAATGCCTGGCAGAACTGTCTTCCAGGCCCTTCAAGGCACATAAACCTCCAATAGAGACTTCTTAGAGGTCACCTTCCTTCATCACAGGGCTTGGCGGAACGGTCGATGCCTTGGCCTCCAGCTTCTGCCTCTAGCTCATCTTGCACACTAGGGTTCTCCGAGTATGTTCACCAGGTCACGCCTCTGCTCATAACCTGTACCAGCTCCCTGTTGCCTAACACACCACTTGCTGCTTGGCTTTTCAAGGCCTCCTGGCATTGCCCTCCTGTCAAAGCAGCCTCCCATAAACTTATATAACTTCTCAACTCCAGAAAAAGACATTCTATGTTATCCCAAGCATCTGTTTGTGGGCCTCATCTCCCTTCTCCCTCCTCAGTGTCTTCTCTTGTCCCCGTTTCCCATCCTTCATCCTCTAGATTAAGTCTCTACCCCTTCTCCCTGCTTTGAACCCTACTTTGTCCACTCTCACCAACTTTGATCCATTCCTGCTATAAAAGCTTATTGTATTTATTGTCCATACCATAAAGATTAGCCTTGAACCATTCTGTACAGTAGGACCTTGTTTATCCATTCTATATATAATAATTTGACTGCTTATACCAAACTCTCAATCCTTCCCTTCCCTACCCCCTCTTCTCCTTGGCAGCCACAAGTCTGTTCTCTATACCTGTGAGTCTGATTTTGCTTCCTAGATTTGTTGATTTCTATCACATTTTAGATTCAGAATATAGGTGATATCATCCGGTATTTGTCTTTCTCTTTCTGGATAATCTCTAATTGCATCCATGTAGCTGCAAATGGCACTATTTCATTCTTTTTTATGGCTGAGTAATATTCCACTGTGTACATATACCATATCTTCTTCATCTGTTCCTTTGTCACTGGGCATTTAAGTTGCTTCCATGTCTTGGCTATTGTAAATTGTGCTGCAGTGAACATTAGGGTGCATATATCATTTCAAATTATGATTCTCTCTGGATATGTACCCAGGAACAGTTTTGCTGGATCATATGGTACTTTTGTTTTTAGTGTTTTGAGGAACCTCCATACTGTTATCCATAGCGGTTGTACCAATTTACATTCCTACCAACAGTGTAGGGGGGTTCCCTTTTCTTAGTACCCTCTCCAGCATTTATTGTTTGTAGACTTTTTCGATGATGGTCATTCTAACTGGTGTGAGGTGATACTTCATTGTAGTTTCAATTTGCATTTCTCTAATAATTAGCCATGTTGAGTATCTTTTCATGTGCCTATTGGCCATCTGTACGTCTTCTTTGGAGAAATGTCTCTTTAAATCTTCTGCCCATTTTTTTTTTTTTTGACCGCCCCACAGCACCTGGAGTTCCTGGGCTAGGGATTAGATCCCAGCCGCAGTTGCAACCCATGCCACAGCTGTGGCAACACCAGGCCCCCAACCCCCTGTGTCCGGCAGGGGGTGGAACCCGTGACCAGGACCTGCAGAGATGCTGTCCATCCCATTGCGCCACAGCAGGAACTCCCTGACCATTTTTTATTTCAGTTGTTTTTTTTTTTTGATATTGAGCTGCATGAGCTGTTTGTTTATTTTGGAGATTAATCCCTTGTCGGTCCCATTCTGTGGTTTGTCTTTTCGTTTTGAATCACTATGAATTGATTCAGCTGTTCATTCCTTCCATTCTCCTGTCCTCTGTGTAATGCTACTTCAGAGGCTGATTCCCAGAGGCAATCTCTGGGCCCTATCTCTGAAGTTGCAGGATGCTCAGGTCACCCCCTTCAGCTCCAGATCCTTTTGGGTTCCATCCTGTATGCTGGGTGGGCCTTCCTTGGCCTCATGGTCAGGATTTTCTACCTGCATAAAGCTGCTGGGTAGGGGAATGTGGTCTTCTTTTGCCTTCAGACCACTCTCTAATGTAGAGTTATCAGCAAGTGTTTTTGGAGTCAGACATATTTAAGTTTGATACGTGCTGTTCCATTTGCTAGCTTTGTGATTTTTTGCAAGTTGTGGAACTTTCTGAGCTTTGGTTTCCTCGTCTTTAAAATGAGAGTGAGGCGTTCCCTGGGAATTCAGTGGGTCAGTGATCTGGCATTGTCACTGCCATGGCTTGGGGTTACTGCTCTTGCTTGGGTTTGATTCTGGGCCTGAGAACTTTGGCATGTCATGGGTGTGGAAAAGAAAATGTTTTTAGGAGTTCCTGTCGTGGCTCAGTGGTTAACGAATCTGACTAGTGAACCATGAGGTTGTGGGTTCGATCCTTGGCCTTGTTCAGTGGGTTAATATGGCATTGCCGTGAGCTGTGGTGTGATGCAGCTCTGATCTGGCGTTGCTATGGCTATAGTGTAGGTTGGTGGCTACAACTCCGATTTGACCCCTAGCCTGGGAACGGCCATATGCTGTGGGTGCGGCCCTAGAAAAAGGAAAAAAAAATTTTTAATATTTCTTTTTTTTTTTATCTTTTGTCATTTTAGGGCTGCACCCGCGGCATATGGAGGTTCCCAGGCTAGGGGTCTAATCAGAGCTACAGCTGCCAGCCTACACCACAGCCACAGCAATGCAGGATCTGAACCGCGTCTGTGACCTACACCACAGCTCACGGCAATGCCAGATCCTTAAGCCACTGAGTAAGGCCAGGGATTGAACCCGCAACCTCATGGTTCCTAGTCGGATTCGTTTCTGCTGAGCCATGATGGGAATTCCAAGAAAATTTTTTTAAAAAATGAGGGTAGGAGGAGTCCTTATCATGGCTCAGTGGTTAACGAACCCGACCAGTATCCGTGAAGACACAGGTTTGATCCCCGGGCTCATTCAGTGGGTTAAGGATCTGATGATGCTGTGAACTGTGGTGTAGGTTGCATTCATGGCTTGGATCCTGCATTGCTGTGGCTGTGGCATAGGCCGGCAGCTACAGCTCCGATTGGAACCCTACCCTGGGAACTTCCATATACCGTGGGTGTGGCCCTAAAAAGACAAAAGACAGAAATATATCTATTACATATATATACATATATGAATATAATGAATGTATGCTATATTACCAATAATAAAATAGAGTGAAAAAAACAAAAAAAATCAGTGGGCATTCCTAAGTCTGGTACTGATATTGGAGGTGGGTGGATTAAATGATATAAAGTGATTAGTATGAGCTACTAGTACGGTGATGACCATCATCATTATCCTTTCAGTCCTTTTATTCAAGCTGATGCAGTCCCAGCTCCTTCCTGTGGACATGACCTATGTTATCAACCCAGATTTTATGAGCCTTGAAGATCTCTGAAGCAGAGGCAGCACCATATCTGTGGCCATTCCCAGCCCTAACTGGGAGCTCTGGCTGTTTTTCCCTCATTCTACCTTCATTCTACCAGTTTCCACTGAG
The DNA here is from genome assembly GCA_004024745.2 of Catagonus wagneri. NCBI lineage: Eukaryota > Metazoa > Chordata > Mammalia > Artiodactyla > Tayassuidae > Catagonus > Catagonus wagneri. Next base: position 4,541,508 of record PVHT020000012.1, on the reverse strand, counting down.
TATCTCCTATGTGTCCACTGCAGGCAGTGCCTGGTGAAAACCAGAGCTTTAGTTTCATTGGAGAAATAATGCAAAAGCCCATGTAAAGTTATGGCTAAAGGAAAAAGAAGGAAAGAAATGTAAGGAAAAATAAATGTAAGTGAGGTTCCTTTTCAACAAGATGGAAGACTTGATAGTTTCTGGGGGAAACTCTAGGAAAACATCCAGAAACTGAGGATACAAAATAGTCAGCACATTTTTAATGTATAACTGAGCTGCATGGAAGTAAGCACAGCCCTTGGGGAAAGACAGAAAAGGAAGCTGGGAATGAGTGAGGTGGCTCTGCCTTCCCTGAAGGCCTTCCTCTGGTCTGGCTAACCCTTGGAATGTAGATTTGGACAGCCACAGGGACTCAGCCCAAAGTGTTCCATCTACATAAAGGAGGGAGGCAGAAATGAGTGTCTCACATACAGCTGGGACCCTCAAGGGCTTAAGCTTCCAGTGAAAGGCCAGAAAAAATTCACTCACTGGCAGAGGCAGAGAAGGAAGCTTTTCTAACCTGGCCTGGGTCTAGCTGGGAAGGGCTCCTCTGGGAAACATGTAACCACCCGTTTGCCTTATTTTGGATTTGGGATCAAATTTACACTACTCATGTGATCCTAGAGTTTCCAGGCCAGGAATTAAACATAAAAGCTATTCCTGGCTACAAAATTCATAGAGAAAGAAAGTAAAATGGTGGTTGCCAGGACATGAGGGGAGAGGGAAATAGGGAGTTGTTTAATGGATATAGAGTTTCTGTTTTGCAATATGAAGAGTCCTGGAGATTGTACAACAATGTGAAAATATTTAGCACTACTAAATTCTATGCTTAAAAATAGTTGAGACAGTAAATTTTATATTATGTCTATTTTGCCACAGTTGGAAAAAAAAAAAAAAAAGCCACTCCTGGAGTTCCCATAATGGCTTAGCAAAAACGAACCTGACTAGTATCCATGAGGATGCAGGTTCCATCCCTGGCCTTGCTCAGTGGGCTAAGGATCCAGGGTTGCTGTGAGCTGTGGTGTGTAGGTTGCAGACATGGCTCGGATCTGACGTTGCAGTGGCTGTGGCTATGGCTGTGGCTGGCAGCTGCAGCTCCGATTCGACCCCTAGCCTGGGAACTTCCATATGCTATGGGTGCGGCCCTAAAAAGACAAAAAAAAAAAAAAGTCACTCCTAACTGGTATTCATTGGAACACCTGGCAGAAGCAAAAGCAAAACCTTCAACCCAGCCTCCTCAGGCTGCCCACGGGATGCCTGTCAAACTTGAACAAATTACAAAATGTGTGAGGAAAGCAGCCACCATGAGGGAGTCAGCAGCAAGATAAAAAAAGAAAGCAAGAGGATAAATATCCTCCTGTGTTTACTGTAGCATTATTTATAATGCCAACAAACAAAAAACCCACCACCACAACTAGAATTGGAGACAAAGTAAAAGTCTCTCAGCCAAGGAATATTATGCAGCCATGAAAAGATTTGGAGGGAGTTCCATGGTGGTTCAGCAGGTTACAGATCCAGTGTTGTCACTATTGTGGCTCTGGTACAGCTGTGACATGGGTTTGATCCCTGGCCCAGGAAATTCCACATGCCATAGCCATGACCAAAAAAAAAAAAAAAAAAAAAAATGGAGGGATTTCCCTGAGGGATTTTATGATTGAGCAAGAAAAATTAAGAAACAGGGATGGGTGCTCATATCTTCTTTTTGCAAAGCAACACCAAATATAGCAAAACTTGACCCCAAACTCACATCTGTATTTGAGCATGTATTTCTCTAAAAATACATGAGCATGAAGAAGGCGCTGAAGGCTTCCCATCAGAGTTGCCTGCCTAGGGCTGCAGGTGAAGTAAGAGAAAAAGGAGAAAATAGTTTTTGATGCAACTGAAAATATCTTCAGCCCTGCCTGCTCTGATCCCATTTAAGGAGGAAAATACCTGAATGTGTGTGTCTGCCTCCACAGCATAAAAAAATCACAATACGGACTTGCAGATATGCCCACTGTAAAGTGGGGTAGAAAGGAAATTGTATGGACCTAGTGATTCAATTTTATTCAAGCAAGCAGACCTCCTTTCTACGTGTAAAGACGTATATATGTCTTTACCTGTTGGTGTGAGCGAGGAGAAAGGCGCGGAAGGAAGGTGTCCGCACTTGTCCTAAAGCCGGGCCACCTGAGGTAAAGTTGGACAAGTGATGTAAAGCCAGAGCACCTGAAATAAAGTTGGGCACGTGAGGTAAAAAGCCGGGCACGTGACGTAAAGCAGGGTACCGACGTAAAGCAAGGCACTTAACGTAAAGCCAGGGCACAGGACCTAAAACCGGGCGCCTGAGATCAAGTCGGGCTCCGTGACATAAAACCGAGGCATCTGACGTAAGCCGGGGTACCTGAGGTAAGGCGGGGTGACATGCACCAGACGTCTTATCTCTCACAGCTTTGGAGGCTGGGAGTCTGTGTCTCTGAAATCGTGGGCGGCAGCCTTCCTTGCCTCTTCCTAGGTTCGGGGCTGTGCTTGGGTTTGAGGCGGGCGGTGGCGCTCCGGCTTGCGGAGAGGTGGACCCGCATGCCTATGAGCCACGGACTCTGGCAACAGACATTTCTGGGCGTTCTGGAAGAACCGTCCTTCTCTAGGCTGGGTCCCCTTGTGAGGGCAGTGAGCAGTTTCTCATCGTTTGTTGGAAGGGTGCTGCAGGCCCGCCGCTTGCCAGCCGCGTCTCCTTACCCCTCACCTCCCCTCTGTGACCTCAGCTGCTCCAGGCTGGGATCGCGGCTTGTTGTCTTTTTGTGCCAAACCCCGGCACACAGGAGAGGCCCTGGTCACAAATGCACCTAAATTCAACTCTGACCCATTGAACAGATTTCACGTTGTCATAGGCTCAAGCGGGGCGTGTGGCAGAACCAGAGCAGGGCCCGGGAGGGGGGCGGGGGTGGGGGGCGGCCTCTCCCCTGCAGGCCCCGGGCCTCCCCTTTGCAGGTGGCTTGGGGACAGGGGGCTGCGTCTGATTCCCCTTTAGCTGCGATACTGATGCTGCTGGAAAAGACAGCCGGGGCCTCGACCACAGGCCTCCCTGCCTTGACTGTTAACACGGAGAAGTGAATTCTTCTCACCATGGGCACTGAGCTAGGAATTCAGTGGGGCTTATGTTCCAGCAGGGGAGGGAGATAGGAAACTACTAATGCCTGAATGTTTATAGTTTCGATAGCTGTTATGAAATGCAGGTCCCGTGGCTCTTGGAGGGTGAAACAGCAAGTCTGATGATGACTCAGAACACAGCCTGTGCGCCAGGGCCGGGTTCCCGCCAGCAGGCTCAGAAGAGCAGGGCTTGAACCTAAACTCAACAAATGTGAGATTAATCCTTTGCCGGAAAACAGGTCTTGTGTGACCAAGATGCTCCCCAGGGTGGGAACCTCAGCAGACATTCCCATTTCCCTTCTACCCAGCTCCAGTCCTCCCTCTCCACCTAGCTTGATGTTTCTCGGGCTCCATTTTTCAGATGGGTAAAGTGAAGCATAGACAAAGGAACCGATTTGCTCTCTAGGTCCCGAGTCAGTAATGAGATCCCAAAGCCAGGCTTTCTGGCACGGTGCTCAGCCTGGCCAAGTGTCCACAGTCCATCTAATGTGAGCCAAAGAATAAGAAACAAAGCTGCTCTGTTCAGTGAGATTTCTTTTTTCCCCATTGTTCCCCACCAGGGACATTCCTGAATTAGTAAAGAAGGGACTGGCTCAGCCCAAGTCCTGGCAGTTGGTCGACTATTCTGTGCCTAAACCAGAATCAAAAAGTCAGGAGGCAGAGGGAGTTCCCAGAAATCTGAGAATTTGAGGAGCTCTTGAAGCCAGAGCCAAAGCAGCCTATAGTTGTTCTGGATACTTGTCAAAGAAAGAGGGGCACCAGGGGTAGGGGTGGGAGGGTATGGGGGGACAGCCCCTTTGGAGAGAAGACAGCTAGAGCAAATGGGACTGGCTGCCTTGTGTGGGTCAGGGACAACATGTGAGAGAATGTGTGGGGGGCATGGGTGTGAGAGAGGGGAAGTGGGGAGGAGGGAGAAATAGGCTAGCAGGGTAAGGGGGAGGGCATTCTGCTCAGGGAATAGCAAGTGAAAAGGGATTGAGGCCAGTCAACCATCGTAGGAGAGGGGCCGGTGGCTGCAGGGGTGGGAGCCTGACCCCCCTGGTGTTCCTGGCAGTGTGGATCAAAGGATCATGAGACTCTTGTCCTGTCAGAGGCAAAGGCTGTCGTCCTATGGGAGATGGGCTGTTCCAGATGCTCCTTAGGAAGCTGAGGAAAGTAGAGAATCCTCTTTTTTCCCCTTAGTTGCAAATTTCCACTTAAATACAATATACCTTTTAGCTATTTTTACTTTTTTATTGTGAAAGAATATACATAACCTAAAAATTACCGTTTTAAACATTTTAAGTGTGCAATTCAGTGACATTAAGCACATTTGCAATATTGTGTAGTAACCGTTATCACTATTTCCAGAACTTTTCCATTATCTCAAACAGAAACTCTGTACCCATTAAATAGCTCCCTCTGCACCTCTCTCCAGCCTCTGGTAAATTCTATTCTACTTTCTGTCTCTAGAATTTGTCTGTTCTAGGTCCCTTAATATAGATGCAATTTTTAAGAAAATAGCTTATTAAGGAATTCCCGTCATGGCTCAGTGATTAATGAATCTGACTAGCATCTATGAGGATGCAGGTTCGATCCCTGGTCTTGCTCAGTGGTTTAAGGATCCAGCGTAGGTGGGCAGTTATAGCTCTGATTCGACCCCTAGCCTGGGAACCTCCAAATGCCGCACGTACGGCCCTAAAAAGCAAAAAAAAACCCAAAACAAACAAAAAAACGGCTTATTGAGGTAAAATTGACATGCAATAAACTACAAAAATGCACAACTTGTTAAATTTTGATTATGCATGCCTTAACCCAAATAATGACTGTACCAGTCACTGCCAAGAGTTTCCTTGTACCCTTTGAAATTCTTCTCTCCCCATCCTTTCTCCCCAAAGAAACTCTGCTTTCTGTCCCTGTAGATTAGTTTGGATTTTCTTGGTTTTACTTTTTTAAATTGTATTTATTCATTTATTTATTATGACTGCACCCACAGCATATGGAAGTTCTCAGGCCAGGGATTGAATCTGAGCTGCAGCCGGAGTTCCCACAGTGGGAACTCCTTGAGTTTTAAATACGTGGTGTTGAGTTTTAAATACAGCATGTTCTCTTTCTTTGGGGTAGTCTGGTTTCTTTTGTATAATTTTCTTGCGCTTCATTCATGCTGTTGGTGTTGCTGAAAGGCAGCCTGTACTCACCAGTGCGAAATTAAAACACAGACAAGGTCTTGGGTGAAGTAGAAAAGAGTGATTTATTGATTTGCCAGGCACAATGGGAACTCCCAGAGACCATTCTTATAACAATATAACACACAAATGGAGTTCCCGTCGTGACTCAGCGGAAACGAATCCGACTAGGAACCATGAGGTTGTGGGTTCGATCCCTGGCCTTGCTCAGTGGGTTAAGGATCCAGCGTTGCCGTAAGCTGTGGCATAGGTCGCAGACGCGGCTCAGATCTCATGTTGCTGTGGCTGTGGCGTAGGCCGGTGGCTATAGCTCCAATTAGACCCCTAGCCTGGGAACCTCCATATGCCGCGGGTGGGGCCCTAAAATGACAAAAGCCAAAAAAAAAAAAAAATGAGGTGAAACCTCCTCAGCGGTATTCTTTTACATTCTCTATAATCATCAATCCTCTTTCAAAGATTTCTTATCTTGGAGTTCTCTTTGTGGCTCAGTGGTTAATGAACCCGACTAGCATCCATGAGGACTCGGGTTCTGTTGTTCATAGCAGCCCCTCCCACTCCGCAGCAGCTGGTCAATATGTACAACACTGGCTAAAAGGGATCTGGTGGGCACCAGCACTTCCTTCCAGTTCAAATGTGTTTCCAAAAAGAGACTGCCAGTATCAGAGAAGACAGAAGGTGAAGAAAGAATACAAGCATTTTTTTCCTTTCCAGAAGAATCTTGGAAGCTGCACTTAGAATAAGTCCTCACTGCTCCCCAAACTTCCTAACACACTTTGAGGTGACTGCTTACCCAGCTGTACCCACTGTCCACACACTGGCACCGACTGCCAGCCACACATCAGACTGACTCCTCCTCAAGGATTTTGTTCCCTGTGCCCAGATCGTCCCACCCCAGATTTTTGCTCAGCTGGCTCCTTCTTGTCAACTCAGATTGCACCTGCATAGAGAGGCTTTCTCCGACCAGCTCAGGTCATTCCCTGTCACACCCCCTGTAGCACTCTGTGTGACATTGCCATTATCTTGACTGTGTTCATTTAGACATTCCTGGGCCAAATCAGAGCTACAGCTGCAGCCTACGCCACAGCCATGGCAACACCGGATCTGAGCTGCATCCGTGACCCACAACCACAGCTTACGTCAACACTAGATCCTTAACCCACTGAGCCAGGCCAGGTCTTGAACCTGCATCCTCAGAGACAATGTCTGGTCCTTAACCTGCTGTGCTGAGTCACAAAGGTAACTCCGATTCTTTCTTTTTGTGTGTGTGTGTGTGTTGACTTACAATGTTATATTAGTTTCACGTGTACAGCAAAGTAGTCAGGTGATTCTTAAGCACACTGACCTTTGAGAAGCATCTTTGCTGAAGTCTTATATTGATTGTAGCAGAGCCTTAGCTGCTGTAGAACAGCTGTTGTGTACAGAACTTGTTTGGTGCTGCTATGTGGTTTCTAAAAATGCTCACACACCAGCACTTCACAGCAGTTCTGGGTTGTTCTTTTGTCTTTATATTTGCTTTACCAAAGAAAAAAACTAAAATTTAAGGGAGGTTAAGCAAGTTGCCCAAGATCTTTTTATCTCACAATGTCTTGCATAGCATTATTTACATCAAGATGTTTCTGGCCAGTCAGTAAGCTGTTACAAGGTAATGAAATTCCTCATAAATCTTTAATTTTACCTGTTGATAAATGACAGAGGCTTTTGGAACATGAGCTGGGATAGATTTTGTGAGCCTTTTGTTTTGTTTTGAGGGCTGCATCCGGGGCATATGGAGGTTCCTAGGCTAGGGGTCGAATCAGAGTTGTAGCCGATAGCCTATACAACAGCCACAGCAATGCCATATCAGAGTTGTGTCTGTGACCTACACCACAGCTCATAGCAACATGCCTGATCCTTAACCCACGGAGTGAGGCCAGAGATGGAATCTATATCCTCATGGACGCTAGTCAGATTCGTTTCTGCTGAGCCACGACAGGAGCTCTGATTTTGTGTGTCTTGATCATGAACTGCATCTCTGCTTTTACTTATTGTTTTAATCAGATAATACATTCATCTAGTTTTTAACATCCTGTAATAAAGGATTTACAGTCAAAGTTTTTCTTTCACTTTTGTTCTATAACCACCCAATACCCTCCTCCCCAGGCAACTCTTTTTGGTTTATTGGATTTAACTTAATTAAAGCCGATCGTTGGCATCTCCTGATATATGGCTGCCCTCATGACACCTAAAATCTCTGGACTTGGAGTGCATGCATTTTTCCAATTAACTTTGTCATCCTGACAAAAAGTCCATCAAATTAGAGATTTATTTGAGTTAACAAGCATCTTGTTTTAGCACCATCTCTAAGAGGTTCTGAGTTACGACTATTTCATACTTTACTGTGAATTATTCTCTTTTTAATTTATTTTTTATTTTTAGGTCTGTACCTGTGGCATATGAAAATTCCCAGGCTAGGAGTTGAATAGCAGCTATGCCACAGTCACAGCAACGCCAGAGCCAAGCCCTATCTGCGACCTACACTGCAGCTTGCGGCAGTGCTGGATCCTTAATCCACTGTGCAAGGGCAGGGATGGAACCTGCATCCTCATGGATGCTAGTTGTGTTTTTAACCTGCTAAGCCACAATGGGAACTGCATGAATTATCCTGATAGAGTCTCTTTATGCACATACAAGCATATACAAATACATATATGTTATATATAGCAAATGTTAGCTGTATATTAAAATCTATACATATAATGCTAATATGCATAATACATATGTAATGCTTTGTCACCCCTGCGGAAACAATTTACAACATAGAATACATGCTATTCTGTGCCTTGCTTATTTCCCTGAATATATCATACAGTTCTATTGTGTGGTAGCAGTTGTTGTCATTCTCCTATCACAGACACCTCTTGTATTTGTGGCATTTTGCCAATGCTTATTATATCTGCAGGATAAATTCCCAGAAATGAGATTGCTGAGTATCTGCATTTGTGATTTCGAGAGAATGCCAACTTGCCCTCCATAAGATAGTACAGATTTGCACCTCCACCAGCTTTGGATGAGAAGTTACTGTTTTCCCACATCTTTGCCAACGTGTTAAATTATCACATCACTGGATTGTCACTGGATTTTTACCAATCTGATAGATGAAAACCAGTGGCTCAACTGAATCTTTATTTAAATTTGTAATTAAAAAATTGAAACAAAATATGTTTACAGGACATTTCTATTTCTTTTTCTATGGCTCTCTTTCTAGAAAGTACTACTCTGCTTATTTAAAAAATTAGATTGTTGCCTTTTTCTTTATTTCTAGGACTGATTATCCATTAGATAAAGTCGACCTCTTGCCTTGGATAAAAGTTTGTCCAGTCCAGTGTTTCTCATTGTTACTGGTTTGTTGCTTTTGTTTGCACACATTTTTCAAATATTATTTTTGTTTTTATTTTTTGGCATGTTGAAGTACCTGGGCCAGAGATCAAACCCAAGCCATTGCAGTGACAATACCAGATCCTTAATCCGCTGTGCCACAGGGAACTCCATGTTTGCACACATTTTTATTTTTTTGCAGTTAAGTTAATCAGTATTTTTTTTTTTTTGGTCTTTTTAGGCCTGCACCTGGAAGTTCCCAGGCTAGAGGTCGAATCAGAGCTGCAGCTGCCAACCTGTACCACAGCCACAGCAATGCCAAATCTGAGCTGCATTCATGAGCTACACTACAGCTTGTGGCAATGCCAGATCCTTAACCCACTGAGCAAGGCCAGGGATGGAACTTGCATCTTCATGGATACTAGTCAAGTTCTTAACCCTCTGTATCACAATAGGAACTCCTATGAATCATCTTTTATGGCTTATGAGCATTGAATCATACATACAAAGGCCTTCCCCATGTCAAGTTAACGTGTTCTTTATTTTCTTCTATTATTTTACATTCAAACTTTGATCCATTTGGAATTTATTCTGATGTATGCTGTGAGGTATATATCCAACCCCTTTTTTTTCTTTTTTATCAGATGGCTATCTTTCCTCTGCTGAATTGAGAAACTACTTTTATCATAAACTGTTTATCATAAACTTTTTTATCATATCTATGTGATCTATTTCAGAATTTTTCCATTGGTTTCTCTGTCTAGTCATACTCATGTACACACTGTTTTGCTTACTATGGTTTACAATATTTAAAAGTATCTTTTAGTATATTCAAGGACTATTACCCTTTTTTAAGATCTCTTTCAGGCTATTGTTACTTGTTTTTCTATTGGAACTTTAAAATCTATTATATAATTACACACTCATATATATTGGTGTTTTTATTGGAATTGCTTTTTAAAAACTGAAGTATAAAACACAGAAAAGAGGATAAATTGTAAGTAAACAGCTTGATGAATTATCACTTAGTAAAGTGAACTATTACCTGGATCTGGAACTGGAGCGGTAACACTGTATAGAGGCTCCCCTCTGGCCTCCAGAAAGGTGATTAATTATCATCCTAACTTCTTATGTCATAGATTGGTTTTGATGTACTTTTTTTAAACTTTATACAAATGGATTCTTCTGTATCTGGCTTCTTGTGCTCAACATTATGTCTGTGAGGTTTATTTTTTTATTTTATTATTTTTTTATTTTTTATTTTTATTTTTTGGTCTTTTTGCCTTTATCTAGAGCCGCACCCGTGGCATATGGAGGTTCCCAGGCTAGGGGTCTAACAGGAGCTGTAGCCGCCGGCCTTCGCCACAGCCACTGCAACGCGGGATCCGAGCCGCGTCTGCAACCTACACCACAGCTCACAGCAACGCTGGATCCTTAACCCACTGAGCAAGGCCAGGGATCGAACCTGCAACCTCATGGTTCATATTCGGATTTGTTAACCACTGAGCCATGAAGGGAACTCCTATTTTTTTTTAAATCTGTTCTGCTGATGGACATTTAAATTGTTTCCAACTTGTTTTTTAGTATGTATCTTGTAGTTTTTTTGATAGGTTTATTCCTAAATATTTTTTCTTTTTTGTGGAGTCTCTTCTAACTGGTTTTTGTTTGTCGTAATTTCTTAGTTAATTCTCTTCAGTGTTCTAGGCTTATAATCATTTCATCTGTAAACAGAAATAATTTTACCTCTTGTCTAATTTTTTATTTATTTTTCATTGAAATGTAATTGACATGTAATATATTAGTTTTAGGTGTACAGCATAATGAGTTTATAAATGTATATGATAAAATGATTATCACAAGTTTAAACACTCATCACCACAAATAGTTATCTTTTTGTCTTAAAATGAGAAATTTTAAGATTAACTCTTTTAGCAACTTTCAAATACACGATACAGTATTGCTAACTGTAGTAACCATGTGGTACATTATATCCCCCTACCCACTTCTTAGATCTCTGATTTCCTGAGCTTATCTAATTGCACTGGCTAGTACATCCTGCCCAGTGATAGTGGGCACTTCTTGTGTATTATTTCTGACTTTAGTGGAACTGCTTCTGGTGTTTTCCTGTTAAGCAAAATGATGGCTTTTATCTGACTAAGATTTGTGTATTTTCTCATGTTAAGGGATTCTCCACTGATTCCTACTTTAATGAGGGTTTTTTTTAAACCAGGAATTGTGTTTTTTGTCAGATTTTGTCAGATGTTTTTGCAACATTTATGAATTTCCTGAGATCTATCACTGTGTTATATTAAGTTTTCTAATATTGAACCATCCTTGTACTCCTGGGATAAATTTCCTTTGGTCTTTTAATGTGTTCTGCCATTCTCCTGGTACAGCAACTACTGTGGACCCCTCTGTAGAGGGACCATGGACATGTACCACGTTAGTACATATGGGCTGAAGTGTCTTTTCCTGAAGTAAGGAACCGCTGATTTGATTCTTTTCAAGGAAATCCAGCCCCAGACTCTTTCCTGGTGGAATAAGCAATAGAAACTGGAATTTTTCCATTTAGTTGGGAAAAAAAAATCATGATTCTGATCTCAGCCTTTTTTGGTTTAGCTCTGTTATTGTTTGGTTAACTTTCATCTCAAAACAAAACTGAACAAGCTCAATTCTGTTACACTGAATTTTTGTTTGTGTAATGCTTCAAAAGATATTCCAGTAGACTTTTAGAGCCTCTGAGCTATTATTAAACTAAACTTGGGACTCCCTGCTCTAATGTTTCTCAAGAAAGGGAAAAAAAGTTGAAAGAGCCTGGATCTGTAACAAAAGAAAATGAAAACCTTTGAGTTCTTGGTCCCTGGGGAATGCAGTGCCCAATCCAAAGAAGAGCATCCATTTGGTATTGTAGCCAAGTGGCTAAGACTTTCAGGTCAGTTTGTCTGCACTCAAATCCCTCCTCTGTGTACAGCTGTGTGACCTCAGATGAATTATTTCACCCCTCTGGTCCTCGGTTTCTACATCAAAAAAGTAAAGATAATAATGGCCCTTCCTCCAGCATTGTTGTGACTATTCAGTGAGGCCATGTACAGCAAATTCCTTAGCCATAAATGTGGGGAAGCTGGAACAGAGATTAGAGTATCCCAGGGAGATTGGACTGGGTGGTCTCTGCATTCAGTGACTTTCCTGACCTTCACTGACCCCAGTCCTTACACAGATACCTGCAGATGTGCTTAGACCAGTGACTGGCAAGTTCTCAGGGTCAGGATCTTCTAAGATGAAGCGAAATAATGAAATAAAAAAATCTCCTTTTGGAGTTCCCATTGTGGTTCAGCAGAAATGAGTCCGACTAGTATCCATGAGGATGTGGGTTTGATCCCTGGCCTCGTGAGTTGGGGATCTGGTGTTGCCATGAGATGTGGTGTAGGTCACAGACGTGGCACAGATCTGGCATTGCTATGGCTGTGGCGTAGGCCAGCAGCTGTAGCTCTGTTTGACCCCTAGTCTGGGAATTTCCATATGCCGTGGGTGTGGCCCTAAAAAAGCAAAAACAAAAGGAAAAAAAATCTCCTTCGTAAGTGTCTGGGCTGTGGAAATCAAAGGAATGGAAGATTCCCTAAGGTTGATGTTTCAGATTATAAATTTGTGAGTTAATGAAGAGTTGGGTTAAGGCTCTTGACCCTAAACAGGCTTCACTGCAGTGTTTAATTGTGAGGCTTGGTGTTCCCTCAGAAGGGTTGTTTCCCACTTTTATTTTTGTTTTTTATTTTTATTTTTATTTTTTTTGTCTTTTTGCCTTTTATCTAGAGCTGCACCTGCGGCATATGGAGGTTCCCAGGCTAGGGATCTAACAGGAGCTGTAGCCGCTGGCCTTCGCCACAGCCACAGCAACATGGGTTCCGAGCCGCGTCTGCAACCTACACCACAGCTCACGGCAACGCCGGATCATTAACCCACTGAGCAAGGCCAGGGATCGAACCCGCAACCTCATGGTTCTTAGTCGGATTCGTTAACCACTGAGCCACGAAGGGAGCTCCCTGTTTCCCACTTTTAAATGGGGCATCTGCAAGGTGGCTCTTTCGGATAGTGCTGCCCGTGGCTCCCTTAATATTTGTGTTTGAAAGGGTTAAAGAAGCATTTTTGATGTAGGCAGAGGGAACAGATTCACATGGTGGCTGGGCGTGAAGGGAGAGTCCTTGGGAGGATGAGGCCCCACTGGGCAGTACTCAGGTTCTCTCCCTAAATGTGGATTCTGAACAGCATTGTTTGGCTCTCCTTTGGATGTTCTCTCTGATTTGGTAATGCAGAGGCCAGGTTGGAGCCTTTATCACCAGCTTTCTGTTTCCAGTGAGCAATTTTCAGCTTTTAAAACTAGAGTATGATTTACCTTAAATATTCCTTAAACAGACCTAACACATTCCATTTGATGGTATATGTAGCTTCCTAGGGCTACCATAACAAATTACCACAAACTCGGTGGGTTAAAAGAACAGAAGTATGTTCTCTCACAGGTGTGGAGGCTAGAAATCCAAAATCAAGGTGTCAACAGGGCCATGATTTCTTTGGCTTTTCACTGCCTCTTCCTGGCTTCTGATGGTTGCATGCAGTTCCTTAGCTTGTGGACACATCACTCCATCTCTGTCTTGATTGTCACATTGTAATCTCTCTGTGCGTCTCTATTTTCTCTTATAAGGATGCCAGTCACTGGATTAAGGCCTTCCCTAATCTAGTATGACCTCACTCTAATTTACATCTGCAGATACCCTATTTCCAAACAAGGTCACATTCTGAGATTCTAGTGGCTGTGAGTTTTGGGAGGACACTATTCAGCCCAGTACAGATTGCTTTTGACAGTTGCGTGTACTCATATGACCACCACCCCGATCAAGAGCCAGGATATTTCCATCACCCTAGAAAGTTTGCTTATGGCCCTTTGTAGTCAGTTCCTATCACTACCACCCACACTAGACAATCACTGTACTGATTTCTGTAACCATAGAGTAGTTTTTTGCCTGTTCTTGCATTCAAATAAATGTAATTATGCAGCATGTGCCCTTTTGTGCCTGGCCTCTAGCTTACAGTGTTTCTGAGACTCATCCATGTTTTGTTGTGAGGATCAGTAATTTGTTCCTTTTTCTTGCTGAGTAGTATTCTGTCGTGTGATTATACCATGGTTTGTATATTCAGTCTCCTATTGATGGACAACTGAATTGTTTTCACTTTTTGGAACTACGTATTATTCATAATGTGAATATAGTAGCAATGCATAGTCTTGTTCATGCTTTTGTGGACATAGATCTTAGTTTTTCTAGGTTAAATACTAAGAGTGGAATTGCTGGGTCATAGGACAGGTGTATATTTAACCATATTAGAATTGCAAGACAGTCTTCCAAAATGATTATATGCTCCCAAGGATGATGTGTAAGAGTTCCAATTACTCCATAGCCTCATGGACTCAGTCAGTTTCTTGGTGATAGTTATTTTCTTTGACACACAGAGATGATAAGTTTTCTGTCTTCAGCGCTGTCAAGCTAAAGGCCCTCCATTTACTGACTTCTACTACATTTCTTTTTGTTGTTTTCTCTTTTATCACATTTCTCCAAGGAAGCTTTCAGGCACAAAGATATGCTGGAGTCCTTTTGTCCACTGTCCCTTTTCTCTGAGAATAGCACAAGTATGGACCCTTCACACTATATTCTCCCACTCTTGAGTCTACTTGCTTGTTGAAGGTTAGAATTTGGAGGTCAGAGGTTGAAGTTCAGAGATTGGAGATCAGAGGTCACGGTCCTTCAGAAGAACGTCAGAAGCTTTCTTAAAGCAGGAGGTTTTCAGAGTGTTCAGGGGGACCATGTGACTAGTTCCACACTGGGTTTCATTCTTTCTTTCACAATCAAGTATTTTCCTCAAAGATTTCTTTCTTCCTTTCTTTCTTTTTTTTTCATCTTTTGTCTTTTTAGGGCTGCACCTGCATCATGTGGATGTTCCTAGGCTAGGGGTCAAATGGGAGCTGTTGCTGCCGGCCTGCACCACAGCCACAGCAACACCAGATCCGAACCACGTCTGTGACCTACACCACAGCTCACAGCAACACCAGATCCTTAACCAACTGAGCGAGGCCAGGGATCAAACCCACAACCTCATGGTTCCTAGTTGGATTCATTTCCGCTGCGCCACGACAGGAACTCCCCTCACAGATTTCTACTGATGGCACAAAGGCAATAGCAATAAAGGAAATCATTCAAAAATAAAAGAGAAAGCTTAGTTTTCCCAAACCCATCTTTACTGGTATTTATAATAGTGAATAATAATAGTAAGTACTGAGCTACTGCATAGCTCAGTCCCATGTTCTAAGTTTTCTATATATAGTAACTCAGTAAATCCTCCCATAACCCTTTGAGGTTAGGATTTTATATCAAGTCCATTTTATAGATGAGGAGCCTGAGACAAGAAGAGAATCCTCACCTCACCCAAGGGAAGGTGGAGTCAGAATTTGAATTCAAGGGTTCTAGCTTCAGCATCTGTATGCTTTTTTTCTTTTTCTTTTGGTCTTTTTGTCTTTTTAGGGCTGCACCTGAGACATGTGGAGGTTCCCAGGCTAGGGGTCCAATCGGAGCTGTAGCCACGGGCCTACGCCAGAGCCACAGCAACGTGGAATCTGAGCCACATCTGCAACCTACACCACAGCTCATGGCAACACCGGATCCTTAACCCAGTAAGCAAGGCCAGGGATCGAACCCACATCCTCATAGATGCTATTCGGGTTTGTTAACCACTGAGCCACGACAGGAACTCCCAGCATCTGTATCTTACCTGCACATTTTTCCCCTTAAATCCATTCACATTTTGGAAACCTAATTACATTTTATTTAAAAAGGAAACGTCACTATCATAAATGGGAGATTCACATCACGTGCCATGGATAGGTGATAACTGTGAAATGAACACTCTGGTGTCACATATAAGAAAATTTTGTCCAACCCTAAGCCACAAACATCTTCTTTTAGGTTTCTGTAGTTTTAGGTTTTACAATTATGTCTGTGATCCATTTCAAGTTGCTTTTTTTTTTTTTGCACCCATGGCATATGGAAGTTCCTAGGCCAGGGATCAAATCCAAGTCACAGCTGCAGCCTCCCCCAGAACTGTGGCAACACTGGATGCTTAACCTTTTGTGCTGCAGCAGAAACTCCCTCATTTCAAGTTATTTTTATGCGTGGTGTGAGGTGAGGGTTATACTAAAAAAAAATTGTAGTAAGTATGTTCAATAGTTTCTGTAGCATTGGTTGAAAAGATTCCTTTCCTCTGTCTTCTCTGAGTCTGGCTATTCTGAGAATGGGAGAATTAATTCTCAAAATTGCTCTAAGGTGAAAAAGGTTCCATCGTTTTGCCACACTGGGTATGAACCCATTGGCACAGCACTCAGTAAACAACAATTAGTTCTCAGATTATGCTAACTGCTTTCCTGTGGTTTGGCATTTAGGTTGTTTTCAGTTTTCTTTTATCAAGTATAAACAGCAATGCAATGGATTTCAAAAGTGAAACACTTTTTTTTTTTACATTAAAATCATTTTAGGGCATATTTATGGCTCTTAATCCATACTATATATTAGTGTTGAAAGTGTTTGGACTATGCACTCTGACAGAAGCCACGCATTGCTTTTGAATTAGCTCTGCTTCCAGCCAGAATGAGCTCTTTAGGAGGAGTAAGAACTGGAATCACTGCCTTCCCTGGCCACCACCCCGGTCTGTGTTTTTCGTCTTCCCTTGAGCTGTGCACTTTCCCATGATACTGTTTTCTTCTTATTTACCTTCTTGCCTCCCTACCGCCCTGTATACCGCTTATTGGCATCATATCTTACCAATTCGAAGCACAATGCCTGCACATAGTAGGTGCTTAATGAGTATTGACTGTAAGAACAGCATCTAGTGCAACATGATTAGTCCTGCTTCTGGGTCTGTGGACTTCTGTGAGATGAGCCTTCAGATAATAACACTATTTTAGCACCAGTGCCTTGGTTCCAAGACATCTCATCATTTAGACAAATTTCTCTAGGTGTACGTTGTGTGCCCTGGTTAATGTTGGAGGGTGTCACATGGTTCTTGGGTCCTGTGTTAAGTAAGATTGAATGCCAGAGTGAGGAAATTACTTTTCAGGTTTTTTTGAACTCTTATTGCTTCTCTAGGACAGGTCTTCTCAGACTCAGCCCTACGGACATTTGCGGGCCAAAAAAATTCTTTGATGTAGGGGAGCTGCCCTGTGCATTGTAGTATGTTTAGAGCATTCCTGGCCTCCACCCACTAGATGCCAGTAGGACCTTCACTCCCCAGTTATGACAACCAAAAATATCTGTAGACATTGCCGAATGTCACCTGGGGGGTAAAATCCACCTCCCAGTTGAAAACTGCTGCTCTGGGAGAAAGACTCATTCTGGTAATAACATACTTCAAACGCCTTTCTAACCCTTGTTAATCTCCCTTTTCCCGAAAAGAGAGAGCAGATTGCTAGCTCACAGCCTTCAGCCGGCAATGCTTTCTTACTCAAATTTAATTACATTATTTCCTTTCTTTGATTGTTACCTCCTCATTTTGGCAAGTGAGAACTGTTTTTCTCTCAATGTAAGTGTTATAAAATTTAATTTAGGAATAATTTTAAGTACAAAGGTGAGTGAATATAGAGAAATATATCTCAATATATATAGATAGATATGGCCCAAATAGTGCAGCGCCAGATACATGATTCTAAGGAAATGCTGAGTAATGCATCTTCCTGTTTGAGTGCTTCCGTCATCTGTAGCACTGGGCAGACTTTCATGTTTTGCTTCACTTAGGACAATACCCTGGCTTGGGAGTTGCCCTAGGGTTCTGGTGTAGGTGCTAAGCACCCCAGATGTGCTGACACTGATCACATATGCAGCACCCGTTAGCAGTATACTGCCTGCTGCAAGCATTTGGCTTGTGGACTCAGGAGTGAGTCTTAGTTGATAAAATCATTCAGGTCACTTTGGATCAGAGAAAGGAGTGCACGTCTGGATGCCAGCTAATCCTTCTCTGAGAAGCAGACATTTGAAAACAAATTGCACAGGCCTGGAGCCTTTCTGATTTCATAGGCCAGACGTGGGAGGAAAGCACAATATGTCATTCATATCAGATATCTTGGCAAAGCTGCTGATCTGCTACCTTCTCTGCTTGCCTTGTGGGAAAAGCCTTGATCAGATAGCAGTGGGAATGAAAATATCACACTTAGCAACCCTAAATGAATTAATGGGTCCAGACCTTAAGCATCAGTAGCTGCTAACATCAGAAAAGAGAATACTGGGAGTTCCCGTTTTAGCTCAGTGGTTACCGAATCCGACTAAGAACCATGAGGTTGCCGGTTCGATCCCTGGCCTTGCTCAGTGGGTTAAGGATCCAGCGTTGCTGTGAGCTGTGGTGTAGGTTGCAGACGCGGCTCGGATCCCACGTTGCTGTGGCTGTGGCGAAGGCTGGCAGCTACAGCTCCTGTTAGACCCCTAGCCTGGGAACCTCCATATGCTGCAGGTGTGGCCCTAGATAAGGCAAAAAGACAAAAAAAAAGAAAGAAAGAAAAGAGAATACCAGATACTACCTCCTGTTGGGAGAACCCAGCACCACCTGTAGTTGTAACAAAGGATTTGGGCTTGAGTCTGATCTACCCTCCAGTGTGGAAAAGCAGAGGACAGAGGAACATGCTGAATTTCACCATGATTGTGCAATCAGCAAAGCCTAGACTAGGGGCACTCTATGGGATACATGTCCCCGGTTCTTTAACAGATGAAGTATAAAGGAAAGGATGGGATGGAGGAGAAATCCTCCAGATAAAATAAACTTAAAAGATATATTTTTAAAATGGGCAAGGCTGAAAACTGAACTGTTGTGTCTAGGGAAGCACACTTTCTGGTTGATAAAACCAGAAAGAAACTGAACAAGGTAATTGCTGTAATAGGATGGTGGTTACTTTTGGAGGGAGGTGAAATTGAGGTGGGGCTCTTGGATGGCCTTCTGGGGTGACTGACTGGGTTCAATTCCTTGATTTCATGGTAGATATAAGCTTTGTGTATCTTATAATAATTCATTAAACTATAAGTTTGTTTTCTATTACCTGTATGTATGCTTTACTTTAAAATAAGTTTTTGGAGTTTCCGCCGTGGCTTAATGGAAATGTATCCGCCTAGGAACCATGAGGTTGTGGGTTCTATCCTTGGCCTTGCTCAGTGGGTTAAGGATCTGGCATTGCCGTAAACTGTGGTATGGGTCACAGACTTGGCTCGGATCTGGCGTGGCTGTGGCTGTGGCCAGCAGCTGTAGCTCTGATTCAACCCGTAGCCTGGGAACCTCCATATGCCATGAGTGCAGCCTTAGAAAAGACCCAAAAAAAAAAAAAAATATATATATATATATACACACAGTGAAAGGATAAACCAAAAACTAATAAAAAAAAAAAAATGGAGCTCCTATTGTGACTCAGTGGGTTAAGAACTCGACATAGTGTCCATGAGGATGCAGGTTCAATCCCTGGCCTCAGTGGGTTAAGAATCTGGCGTTGCTGCACGGTGTGGCATAGGCCGGCAGCTACAGCTCAGATTTGACCCCCAGCCTGGGAACTTCGATATGCCAGAGGTTTGGCCATGAAAAAAAACTAAAATAAACAAAAAACTAATCAAAATGTTTATCAGGGAGGGGAAAATGGAGAAAGGTAGACCTTTCTGAACATGACTTTTATACTTTTTACTTTAAAATGATGTATTTTATATAATTAAAACTCAAAAAAATTTAAATCTCTAAAAATAAGAAACAAATGGAAATATGTGATCTTTTGGCTGTATAGTCCCATTGGGACTATAACCTAAGATAGAACCACAAAGAAATCTTAAACTACACAAACTTTTTTTGTGTGTATGTGTGCACAGACTTATCTCATTGTTATGTTAAAATATCAGTGTTATTGTTTGAAACTATATATGAAAGGATAAAGAAAATAAATAGTTATCTTAAGTGTCATTAAGAGACAAGATCTTCAGGAGTTCCCATTGTGGCACAGTGGAAACGAATCTAACTAGGAACCACGAGGTTGCGGGTTCGATCCCTGGCCTTGCTCAGTTGGTTGAGGATCTGGCGTTGCTGTGAGCTGTGGTGTAGGCTGCAGGCACAGCTCGGATCTGGCGTTGCTGTGGCATAGGCTGACAGCTACAGCTCCGATTAGACCCCTAGCCTGGGAACCTCCATATGCCGCGGGCGCAGCCCCAAAAGGACAAAAGATTAAAAAAAAAAAAAAGAAACAAGATTTTCAGCACAAAAGAGATGCACATAACAGTCTAAACAAGTTTAGAAACCTTGTAATACTAATGATTTATCTACAAGCTAATGACTTATTTCTTCTGTCTAAAAAATGTGAATTTTCTAGGCCCATCCACCTGAAAAAGCCCATAAACATTGAAAACCCAGTAGTAATGAGCACCTGTAGTAGTCAGGCTGTGGTTTCTAAGCACCAATTCCCACTAAAAGAATTATTTGAAAAATTAGCTGATTGCAGTTTAGTCTGAGGCAGAAAATGTACAAGATGAGCCTGGAAACCCCATTCCTGACTGAAAGCAAGGACACTAGTGAAGGCTACTGGAGTCATGTCAGTAGAACAAGATCTACTGGAAGGATCGCCCATTTGCCAAATGATGAAATAACTTGAATGTTAAAGGAATAATAAACAGCCACTTTGAAATCTCCAGCCACTTTATTAAATCTCCAGCTATCACCCAGCCACTCACACCTAGGTGTTTACCTAAGAGGTGGTTATTTAAGAGGAATAAAAACATATGTCCACAGAAAGACCTGTATGCAAGTGTGTGTGACACCTTTATTCACAGTTGCAAAAACCTAGTACAATGGAAAACTACTCAGTAATAAAAGGCACAGACTGCAGATACACTTAACAGCATGGAAGAATCCCCAACACGTTTGCTCGGTGAAAGAAGACACATTCTATATGATTCCGTTTATATCATCTGAAAAAAACCTCTAGGAACAGAAATTAAGTGATTGCCAGAGGTGTGGGGCGGGAAAGGTGATTGACTGCTAAAGAATATAAGGGACCTTTCTAGGGCGTGGTAAAAGTGTTCTATATCTTGAATAATGTGACAGTTGAAACTCATCAAACTGTCCACCTAAAGAGGGTGAACTTTAGTGTCCATCAATTATACCTCAATGAACCTGACTTTAAAGCCATTTCAATGGAATGAAATATAAAAATTTAAAAATTAATGAATTCAAAGTAATACCAAAAAATCATCACTACCTTTGGAAGATGTGAGGGAACAACAGATTATGAAAGCTGGTAAATAAAGGAAAAGAATCAAGCTTTCATCCTGCTCTTTCTTCCCAGAACAAATTTTAAGATAAGGAAATTGATGAAGAAGGAAAATTCTACTTTATAGAAGAATCACAGTAATAAGTGCAGAAGAGAAGATAGAAAATCAGCACCTAAGGAAATAATGCATCAAGGCTGTAATCATCAGTATCTGACAAGAGGTAAAATTGATGGAGAACTTTATAATGGATGGATTATGGAACATGGCATTTGCTCATTAAAGTGGGACAAGCAGACATTCTGTAACCTGATATAACACAACACCCCTTGTGAAAATTACACCTGAGCCCAGTGAAGCTTCTTGATCTAAATATTGCAAATACAGAAATAAGTATGTTAAATGACATTCCAAGGAGTCTATCATCCAAATCCAGAATGTGGAAAGTCTACAGGATAAGTGGCTTAATTTCTTCAACAAAAACAAAAAAAGGAAAAATAAACTATTGTTGGTTAAAATATCTGAAGAGTTCAAAACTACAGAAATCAAGACAGTGTGGTATTGGTATAACGATAGAAATAGAGATTAGTGAATGGAATTGAGAGTCCAGAAATAAAGTCATATCTATCTATGCATTTATGGTCAACTGATTTTTACTGAGCATGACAAGACCAGTGAGTAGGGGAAAGAGTAATCTTTTCAAAAACTAGCTCTAGGGAGTTCCCATTGTGGCCCAGTGGAAATGAATCCGACTAGTGTCCATGAGGATGCAAATCCCTGGCCTCACTCAGTGGGATGAGCATCCGGCATTGCCATGAGCTGTAGTATAGGTCACAGATGCAGGATGGATCCTGCATTGCTGTGGCTGTGGCATAGGCTGGCACCTGCAGTTCTAATTCGCCCCCTAGCCTGGGAACTTCCATATGTTGTGGCTACAGCCCTAGAAAACAAAAAATAGTAAAAAAAACAAAACAACAACAACAAAAAAACTAGGAGTTCCCGTGGTAGCTCAGTGGTTAATGAATCTGATTAGGAACCATGAAGTTGCGGGTTCGATCCCTGGCCTCCCTCAGTGGGTTAAGGATCCGGTGTTGCCGTGAGCTGTCGTGTAGGTTGCAGATGCAGCTCGAATCCCACGTTGCTGTGGCTGTGGTGTAGGCTGGCGGCTACAGCTCCGATTAGACCCCTAGTCTGGGAACCTCCACATGCCATGAGTGCGGCCCTAGAAAAGGCAAAAAGACCAAAAAAAAAGAAAAAAACTAGTTCTGGGACACCTGGATAGCCACATGAAAAAGATGAAGTTGGCCTCTTGCCTTACAACATATATAAGAATTAATTCCAGATGGATCAAACATTTATTTAATTATTTTGTCTTTTTAGGGCCGCACCTGTGGCATATGGAGGTTCCCTGTCTAGGGGTCTAATCAGAGCTGTAGCTGCCACTTACACCACAGCCACAGCAACGCCAGATCCTAGCCGCATCTGAGACCTATACCACAGCTCACAGCAATGCTGGTCCTTAACCCACTGAGAGTGAGGCCAGGGATCACACCTACAACCTCGTAGTTCCTAGTCGGATTCATTTCCTCTGCGCAACAACAGAAACTCCAGATCAAACGTTTAAATACATGAGCTAAAACTATAAAAGCCTTAAAATAAAACACATGTATATTTTTGTGCCCTTGGATTAGACAATAGTTTCTTAGATATGATAACAAAAGCATAAGCAACCAAAAAAAAGATAAATTTGACTTTATCAAACTTAAGTTTTGTGCATTAGGGGACACTATCAGGAAAATGAAAAGACAACCCACAAAATGGGAGAAAATAATTATGAGTCTAATACCCTGAATAGATCTCTTATAATTCAAAAATAAAAAGATAAACCAATTTAAAATAAGTAAAGGATTTTAACAGACATTTCTCCAGAGAAGATATACAAGTGGTCTATAAGCAGATGAAACGATGCTCAACATCATTAGTCATCAGGAAAATGCAGATCAGAACCACAATGAGATACCACGTGATACCCACTAGGATGGTTATAATGAAAAAGATAATAAAAGTGTTGGTGAAGATGTGAAGAAATCAAAACCCTCATACATTGCTGATGGGAACATAAGATGGTGTAGCTGCTTTTGAAAGCAAACTGGCAGTTCCTCAAAAAGTTAAAGAGAAGCCATATGATCCAGCAACCACATTCCTAGGAATATACCTGAGAGAACCAAAAACATACATTAACACGAAAACTGTATATGAATATTCATAGCAATATTCCTCATAACAGGCAAAAAATGAAAACAACCCACATGCCCATCAACTGATAAACTGATACAGAAAATGTGGTATAGCCATACAATGGAATGTTATTTGATAATAGAAAGGAATGAAGTTCTGGTCCCAGTGGTAAGACGGTAGCCACCACAGAGCATGATGTGGTAATGGCAGCAACTGAGCCAAAGCTGCTCAACCACAAAGAAGCGAAAAAGGAAGCAGAGTCTTTCAAGGAACAAGGAAGTGCATACTATGTTAAGAAAATGACCGTGACACCTATAACAATTAAATGTAGATACATGCCCTAAAAAAAATGCAAGCTATTGCAGGAGTTGGGCCTTCATTTTGATAATGCTCAGAAGGTTCCAGGAAGCTATTGGAGATGCACAGTAGTGAAGGAGGTTGTATGACACTTTCAACCGGGGACATCTGTGAGAGGGCAAATGCCACCTATCTAGGAAATGCCATGGTGCATGTTATAGTTTCTAGACAGCCCTAGAACTTGACCACAACAATGCTCAGATGCAACAGGAGTTCAGGAATACCAATGCAGTCACAGAATATGAAAAAATGGCAGAAACGAATTTGGAGAAATAGTATCTTTGGGAGCTTGTTTCCTGCATGGATTGTGCCCTAGAATTTGCCTCTGCCTACTGTTGCTTCAAAATCATCAAAGCAGAGTATTTAGTAATGCTGGGTTATTACCTAGAAGTGCAGTCTGTGGCAATATGTTACAATGTTGATGTTCTCTATATACAAAGTTTTTGCCTTAATTATGAAGACTGTTGAGGAGGTGGTTCAATTTTTTGTGCAGCTTCTCAGGATGGCTTCTGACCACGAAGAGACCAGAATTTCTTGCAGAAATGCCAAAGCACTTAAAGAAGATGGGAATAAAGAATTTAAAGAAGGAAATTACAAGCTAACATCTGAACTGAACAGAGAAGCCCTGGGGATAGACCCAGTGTATAAAAAATGCTAATCTCCCAAGGCAATATAAATAAAAGCACAATAAACAAATGGGACCTAGTCAAACTTTAGAGCTTTTGCACAGCAAAGGAAACCATAAACAAAACAAAAGGGCAACCTATGGAATGGGATAAAATATTTGCAAATGATGCAACTGACAAGGACTTAATTTCTAAAGTATACAAACAACTCATACAACTCTGACAAAAAAAGACAAACAACCCAGTCAATAAGTGGGCAGAAAACCTAAATAGACATTTCTCCAAAGACATACAGATGGCCAACAGGCACATGAAAAGATGCTCAACTTTGCTAATTAGTAGAAATGTGCAAATCAAAATGACAATGAAGTATCACCGCATGTCAGTCAGAATGACCATCGTTATAAAGTCTACAAATAATAAGTGCTGGGGAGGGTATGGAGAAAATGGAACGCTCCTGCACCGTGAGAATGTAATTTGGTGCAGCCGCTATGGAGAAAAGTATGGAGAATTCTTAAAAAATTAAAAATGGAGTTGCCATATGATCCAGCAATCCCGTTCCTGGGTATATATCCAGAGAAAACTCTTAATTTGAAAAGATATATGCATCTTGGAGTTCCCGTCATGGCTCAGTTGTTAATGAATCCAACTAGGAACCATGAGGTTGCGGGTTTGATCCCTGGCCTCGCTCAGTGGGTTAAGGATCCGGCGTTGCTGTGAGCTGTGGTGTAGCTCACAGACTTGGCTGAGATCTTGTGTTGCTGTGGCTGTGGTATAGGCTGGCAGCTACAGCCCCAGTTCAACCCCTAGCCCAGGAATCTCCGTATGCCGCAAATGTGGCTCTAAAAAGCAAAAAAAATAAACAAAAAAACAGAAGGAGACTTACAGACATGGAAAACAAACTTATGGTTACCAAAGGAGAAAGGGGGTGGGGAGGGCATAAATTAGGAGTTTGGGATTAGCAGATTAGCAGATACAAACTGCCATATATAAACTAGATTAAAAAAAAAAACAAGGTCCTATAGCACAAGGAATTATATTAAATATCCTGTAATAAACCATAATGGAAAAGAGTATAAAAATTAATTATATATGTGTGTGTGCGTGTGTGTGTATATATATATGTATGTATGTGTATATATATATATATATATATATATAAAACACTTTGCTGTACACCAGAAACTAACACAATATTTAAATCAATACAACTTGTAAGTCAACTGTAATTCAACTTTTAAAAAAGCCATAGGCAGTTCAAGAAAAACAAAAAGAAATGCTAGACTCTACCATAATCCAGGTATAGTCAATTCCAAGTATAGAAGACTGTGCAAATGCAGTGAAACTCAATGACCCTTATTGCTTAAAGTCTGCTTGAGGAGAGCTCGGTGCTGCACGAACAGTATTAAGCAGTGCAGGACCAGAAAGAGACAACAAAAGAACACAAACAGCTTCTAGAAAATACACAGCTGGACCTGAAGAAGAGTAAGAGGAAAGATTACTACAAGATTCTGGGAATGGACATGAGTGTATCTGAGGACGAGATCGAGAAAGCTTACTGGAATTTGGCCTTGATTCACAATCCAGAACAGCACAGTGGAGCAGTGCTGAAGTTCAGGGGAAGGGGAAAAGTTCAAGGAAGTCGGAAAAGCTTTTACCATCCTCTCTGATCCCAGGAAAAAGTCTCAGTATGTTAGTGGACAGGACCTGGATGAGGAGGGCATGAATTTGGATGATTCTGATGCAAGTAATGTCTTCAAGTCATCCTTCATCAGTCCTGGGATCTTTGAAGCCTCTGGTCCAGGGATTATTTTCTTTTTTCTATTTGACTAATAAAATCATTCCAAATCCAGAAGATGCAGACTTGCTCAGTTTAACTTTGCATGTGGATGCAGTTCATCTCCTCCCTTCATCGTGTCTCCTTGTACTTAGGGCAGTTTTGTTTGTATCTGTGTGGGTCGAGTGAAGGAAAGGGAGCCAGACTGAAGACTGCAGGTAGGGGAGGGAGGCAAAGAGTGAAAAGGGAGACAGCTTGTAAATTTTGGCTTTACTGTTTAAATTTATTAAAAAAGAAAAAATTTAAGAGACTTTAAATTCTCCTAAATTTAGTTTCTCCTAAAAACTCCTTAAATTTAAATTCAGGAGTAATGAAGTCCTGAATGCTGTGTTTTAGCCTGCTCAGGCTGCTGTAATAAAATACCGTGGACTGGGTGGTTTAAACAACAGAGATTTATTTTCTCATAGTTGTGAAGGGTGAAGTCCAAGATTAGGGTACCAGAATGGTTGGTTTCTTTTTTTTTTTTTGGGCCGCACCCGCGGCATATGAAAGTTCCCAGACTAGGGGTCGAATTGGAGCTGCAGCCACAGGCCTATGCCACAGCCACAGCAACACGGGATCCGAGCCACCTCTGTGACCTACACCACAGCTCACGGCAACACCAGATCCTTAACCCATTGAGCAAGGCCAGGGATCAAATCCGCAACCTCATGGTTACTAGTTGGATTCATTTCTGCTGTACCACAACAGGAACTCCTGATTATATATTTTTTAAATATCCTTATATACTGGTAAAATGGCATGGCTGGGATTTGCTTTAAAATGTTCTAGGGAAAAAAATTAGAGGATGGATGAAACAGGAATGACAGAGTATTGATAACTTCTGAAGCTGAATAGTCATTATGTGAGGTCCATTATACTATTCCACTTCGGGTTTGTTTAGCAGTGCTGTGTAAAGTTTCAAAAAATAAATATAGCAGAGGGGGAAAAAAAGTCTTGACTCCTATTGAATTTCAGCAAGTTCATGTTCCTGTAGAAGATTCTGAGCTGGACTCTAGGACAATGAAAGCATACCTTTGCCTCCAAAATCCTCCTGAACTTCATACAGAGGAGAGAAGCCACCAGAACCACTCCCAGAAGATGCTTTGGGTTAGAATTCATCCGGCTTTTTACAGAGCATTTATAGAGATGATGCATTTCCAGGCTATATTAATTAGCTTTTGTTGTATAACAAACTACCCCATGCTTAGTGATTTAAAATAAACAAACATGGATTATTTCTCACGGTTCTGTGGGGTGGCTGGGATTCTGGGCTGACTTAACTGGGGCCAGATGGTCTAGTTTAGGATGTTCTCTCCCAAATGCCTGGGCCTCCTCTAGGAAGCTAGTCTGGAATTGTGTACATGAAGTGAAGTTCCCCCCACCCACCCAGCAGCAAGAGAAGACAAGCCCAAAGCATAGGCACATCCCACTGGTCAGAGCAAGTCACCCAGCCAAGCCCAGGTTAAAGAGGGGTAGAAACAGAGCCTCCTTTGCAGACTGGACTGGTGCTGAATGGAAAACAGAAGCTGAGGGAGTTAGCCAGAGTCTGACTCGGCCCACCTCTCTGAAGGAGACTGACTACTCAGATGTGGCCAGTGGTGGGTCC
This sequence comes from Catagonus wagneri, assembly GCA_004024745.2. Taxonomy (NCBI): domain Eukaryota; kingdom Metazoa; phylum Chordata; class Mammalia; order Artiodactyla; family Tayassuidae; genus Catagonus; species Catagonus wagneri. The sequence continues at coordinate 4,513,888 of PVHT020000012.1, read as the reverse complement.
TGTGCTATTCATGTGCCCCAGGTGTAGAATCCTCTTTCCACTGGTAGAACATTCCAGAGGTGGTGGATGGAATGTTACTCAGAAATATAGACCCTGAGCTAATGGAATTAATCAGAAAAAAAAAAAAATCATTGCTATTTCTTTTTTTGTTTTTGTTTTTGCTTTTGCTTTTTAGGGCCATACCTGTGGCATATGAAGGTTTCCAGGCTAGGGGTTGAATCAGAGCTCTAGGTACCGACCCACGCCACAGCCACAGCAGTGCCAGATCTGAGCCGATTCTGCAACCTACACCACAGCTCACGGCAACGCCGGTCCTTAACCCACTGAGCGAGGCCAGGGATCGAACCCGCAACCTCATGATTACTAGTCGAATTCACTTCCACTGCACCGTAATGGGAACTCCTCATTGCTATTTCTGCTTTTGTTTATCTCCCTTTTTCTGTGACCCACACTAAGTGCTATTTTTCTTCTGCCTCCTCCTTGAATTGAACATTTGTGACTCACTCCTTGTGGCCACTAGCTGCGAGAACGCCCCTCCCCACATTATCAAAGAGCAGACTGGCTTTATTCACAGGGGTAGGATGGGGTTGGGCCTGAGGCCTTGGGACAGCTTCCTCCCCCCAGCTCTGTTTCCTCATCTCTGGATGTGGGAGGTGCATGGAATGTCTCTGAGGCCTTTGTGGCTCTGCCCTGCTTACAGGGAAGCCATCAGACTGGAGCATGCGGTCCACTGCTCTGTCCCTTGGGCCTCAGGTCAGGCCTGGCCACCTTGAGGAGAAGAATGTTCTGTGTAGGTGTAGTGGATTGGTTGCAAAAGTGGCCCTAATTTACACACACTCCCATCATACTTTTTTAAAAAATTAATTATTTTAATTGAAGTATAGTTAATTTACATTGTTGTGTTAATTTCAGGTGTACAGTAGAGTGACTCAGTTATACTTACATATTTATTTTTTCAGGTTTTTTCCATTATAGGTTATTACAAGATACTGAATACAGTTCCCTATGCTATACAGTAGGTCCTTGTTGTTTATCTATTTTATTTTTATTTTTATTTTACTTTTACTTTTTTGTTTTTAGGGCCATACCTGCAGCATATGGAAGTTCCCAGGCTAGGAGCTGAATTGGAGCTGCAGCTGCCAGCCTACACCACACCCACAGCAACACCAGATCCAAGTGTGTATGCAACCTGTGCCTCAGCTTGTGGCAACACCCGATCCTTAACCCACTGAGTGAGTCCAAGGATTGAACCCACATCTTCATGGATACTGGTCAGGATCTTAACCTGCTGAGCCACAAGGGAGCTCCTTATTAATTAATGTATTTAATTTATTTTTACCTTTTTTGGGGTTTATTTTGCGTATCCCACCCATGCCCTTTGCAAGGATATTTTATAACTCTTTCCACTAAGAAGTGGAGTCTGCCCACCCACTCCCCAATCTGCTCAGGCTCATAGAGTGCAGTGGAAGTGATGATATGATTGTTCTGCACCTTGGCCTTAAGGGACATGGACTCATTTGCTCCGCTTCTTGGAACAAACCTAGGCCAGCCTGCTGGAGGCTGAGTCTTCCCAGCTGAGGCTGATCTAGACCAGCCAGCACCCTGCTGACCCATCAGCAGGACTAGATCAGCCAAGCCCCAGCCAACCTGTAGATTCGTGAAAAATAATAACTGATTGTTGTTTTCCGCTTCATTGTATTGGGATGACTTGTTCCATAGCTGGTAGTGTGGGCACTTGGGCTGTGTGTGTCCTGAGCGTAAAAGTGCATCTTCTCTTCAGGCCAGGCGCAGGCACTAGAGTTCAGCTGCTGGAGCCCGATTTGGGTTCCGTGCCTCCCTCTTGTCCTGGTTCTCAGATGGTGGAGGGAGGAGCAGGTGGCTTTGGAAAGGAGGGAACAGTGAAGGTCCTGGGGAGGGGAGAACCTTGCTGCCCCACCTGGATGGACACGGAAACAGTACCGAAATGCCTTTTGAAACATTCAGTTTTATTTTTTAAATCAAAGTGAGAAATAGGGTCATGGTCACCTTCATGCCACACCACAGAGTCTTGATCCCAGGCACACAGCCCTTCAGCCCTTCAGAACATCTCAGCTGCACTCTGTGGGCACAGTCAGGGGTCCCGCCCATCTATCAAAATGCCAGAGAGGTACAAAAGCCAAAGAAAGTACAAAGTGGGAGTTACTGGAGTTCCCGTCGTGGCTCAGCGGTTAACGAATCCGACTAGGAACCATGAGGTTGCAGGTTCAATCCCTGGCGTTGCTCAAGGGGTTAAAGATCCGGCGTTGCTGTGAGCTGTGGTGTAGGTTGCAGACGTGGCTTGGATCCCGCACTGCCGTGGCTGTGGCGTTGGCAGGAGGCTACAGTTCCTGTTAGACCCCTAGCCTGGGACACTCCATATGCCGCAGGTGCGGCCCTAAAAAAAAAAAAGGGTGAATTTTGCCATGGGTAATTTTTTACCTCGGTAAATCTGAAAAAAAAAAAAAATCAATGACTGCACAAAGTTTCAGTTAGACCAGTGTCTGTGGTGCTGCTATAATAGGGAGATCAGCAGAGTGGATCAGAGGAGGAGCTAAGATTCAGGGGTGACCTCACGCGAGGGGCGGAAGGGGGTGCCTGTGTTCTCTGGACAAGGTCCGACTTGGCTGCTGGGAGGCTGTGTGGGTGAGAGCCAGCACCTCTGGTTCTCTGCGGGGATGCCGTGGATGCCGCAGTGGAGCAGGCTGTCAGATCCTACTCCTGTCTCCTCGTGCCGTTACCGTGTGGCCGTTTCCCCAGAGGGGAAAAAAGGAAAGGTCTAGGGAAAGGAACAGAACTGAGAGGCTGAGTTTCAAAGCTGGTTCTGTCGCCTGCCAGCTCAGTCTCACAGAGCCTCAGTTTCCTCACTTGCAGAATGGGGACAACAGCCCATACCTCACAGAGCCCAGTGCGGTATAAATGAAGTGACCACGAGAGCCCTGAGCCCTGTGCCCAGCTGGAAACTCACACACGGGTGTCAGCAGGCTGAGGTTGGATTCCTGTTGCAATTTTTACAAGTTGTGTGACCTTAGACAAGCATCTTAATCCTTCTGGGCTTTGAGTTCCTCATTGATAAAATGAAACTTTACTGTCACGTAAGGTTGTTGTGAGGATTCAATGAATATAAAGACCTTAGCTGAAGGCCTACCACATAATGAGCCCTTGGGAAGAGCCACTGTATTATTATCATAGGGTTGCCAAGTTTAGCAAATAAGGATACAGGACTCCCAGTTAATCTGGAATTACAGATAAGCCAATTTTTTTTCTTAGTATAAGTATGTCCCATGCAATATTTGTGACATATTTATACTAAAAAAGTATTCATGACATAATTATACTAAAAATTTGTATTGTTTATCTGAAATTCAAATGTAACTGGGTACCCAATATTTGGAGAAACATATTTGAAGTAATCTGAGGATGAGAAAAGCCTAAAGTGCACAGAGGGGTCAATGATCTGCTTTTTTAACCTCCCTGCAGCCCAAGCTTTTCATGTACTTTACCTGTGACCTCACTTCCTTTAGGAAACTCCCTGGATTTAGCCCATACAGCTCATTCATTCCTTGGTCTTGCTTTTGTTCTGGCCCCAGGCTGTCAGCTGGTGTCACTGGAACTCACTCTTGGGCCAGGGCTGCCCTGTGGATATTATGTTACTCAGGTCCCCAGGTAGCAAGCCACCAGGTGGTCCTGGCCCGGTGGTGGGTGCAGCCTACACAGTAGGCTGCACGCCTGTGGCTGATGGCTGAGTGGCAGCACCACTCTTACATAATCGGTTTCTCTCCTCCTTTCTCTTTCCAGAGCCAGATTTCACACTGAGCAGCTGCAGACGGAGAAATCAGAGAAAGCACAACCCAGCCTCGGATTCCGAGGGGCCTGCTGGGGACTCTTTCCCCCTGCTTGGAAGGAAGACCCTGAGGCAGCTGTCTCAGGCCAGGTCTTGGCTGCCATGGGACTCCCAGCCACCACCCCCCGGCTGCCCTCAGCACTGCCAGGCAGATAAGGGTGAGCCCTGCCCAGGAGCACCTGCCACCTCCTGCCGGGCCACTCCTCTGTGGCCAGTCCTTCCTCAACTTTGGACCACCTTTGCTGACCCGAGGCCATGTAGGCCCCACTCGGGCCTCTGCGGACAGATACGCCCCTGGGCACAGCACCTCTGCTTTCTGGGAGATCCAGCATACCACCATGCCCCGGGGACTCGCTTGGCTGCGCTGTGAGTACTCGGGAGATCTGTGGGGGCTGCCCGGGGAGGCCTTGGCCCAGAGCTGGGCTCTGCCGTAACCATGGTAACCAGGGCATTCTTCCTGGTAAGAAGTTGCGATGCCTCTCAGCTTAATGGCAGGCAGCCTAGGGCACTCCCACGCTGTCTGCCCTGTCTCCAGCTGACCACAGCTCAGATGGGCATGGTGGCTGGGAGTCTTAGGCTGGGTGGGCACAGTCAGTGGGTCACAGGTACAGCGTAGGTCCTGGGGGTAGGAAGCAGCAACCTCACCTGCTCAAACTCCTTGGTGTTGGGGAGTATGGTGGGGGCGGAGGTGGCAGAGAGAGGATTTCTGGCTTCCCTGGGGGTGGCTAGCCAGAGGTGAGGGCTTGTGAAATTATCTGGACCCCAAGACACATGGGAGAAGTGCAGTTTGTTCCCTCTGCCTCTGCCTCCATAAAGAGCTAAATCAAAAGGCAGAAAGAGAACAGTGTTGTTGGGAAAAAGAGTTAGTTGAAATGAGGACAGGAAAAAAACATCTAAAAGCCTCTCAGTCCTGCTGGTGGGAGGCCAGACCAAGCTCCCTTCAGACTCCAAGATTCTATTTAATTGACTCAAATTCAACATATTTTTTTCTGGTGCCACCCACATGCCCACTGGAGAGGCACTGCCATGGTGACAAGGACCTAGGCTATCTCGTGCGTTTCTCTCTAATACCTGGCATGGAGTTAGGCGCTAGGAACCGTGTGCTGGATGGATGAGCTCCCAGGTCTGATCTTGTGAGGGATTCATAGAGGAGCTGGGTTCTACCCTGGCCCTTGGGGAGGGTACTGCAAAGGGTCAGAATGTTTAGAGTGGGTAGAAGGACCCAGACCCAGTTCTGGAAGCTTCCGAGTCATGAGGAGCAGGGGAGCAGGAGAAACGGCAGGGTGGGGTGCCACTTGAAATGATCTCAGAGGTGGATGGGGTTCACACGTGTTGGCATGGAAAGGTGAGGACAGTGTTCCTTTCAGGAAAGGGGAACAGCTTGAGCAAAAGCTCAACAATGGGCCTCTGAGAGGCCGGGCTGGCAAGCTAGTTGGGGCTCAGGTGGCTGAGGCTTTGACAGCCAGGGTAAAGAGCTGCCAGTTCATGAGCTGACAGGGAGCCCTGGAAGGCTTGTGCTCTGGGGTTGGGGGCTGTGGCGGGCTTTGCTCTGCTTTCTGGAGCTTGATCTGGCAGTGCCTTTGGGAGTTAGTCTTGCAACCTTCTGAGCAGCTGGTAATGGGGGTCCCTTCCAGAGGTGGAAGTGAGAATGAAGAGGTCTGGCAGAGATAACAAAGCTCATGATGTGTCAAGGATTTGTCAAGGATTGGCAAGGACTGGCTAGAGTGAGAGCGAGGGAGGGATGTGGATCAAGGGCTCAGAGAGGGGCCGGGGTGCTGAAGAAAGCCCAGTTGCCATAGCAAGTTGCCACAAATGCGGCTTAAAACAGCAGAAGTGGGAGTTCCCTGGTGGCCTAGTGATTAAGGGTTTGGCATTGTCATTGCTGTGGCACAGGTTCAGTCCCTGGCCTGGGAACTTCTGCATGCTGCGGGTGCGGCCAAAACCAAAACAAAACAGCAGAAATGTATTCTGTCACAGCTCTGGAGGCCAGAAGTATGAAATAAAGTCGTCAGGGTGATGTTTCTTCCAAAGGCTCTAGAGGAGGATCCTTCCTGTCGCGTCTAGCTTCTGGTGGCTCATGGTGTTCCTTGGCTAGTGACTGCACCGCTCCAGTCTGCATTTGTCTGTGGAGGCCTTTTGTATGGTCTTTCCCTATGTGTGTCTCTGTGTCCTTTCTTCTTACGAGGACACTGCTCATTGGACTTAGGGTCCACCCTCAATCCAGGATGATTTCATCTGGAGATTCTTAATAACACTTTCAAAGACTTTATTTCCAAGTGAAGTTACATCTGAGGTCCTGGGGGAACCTGAATTTGGGGGCATGGACCTCTACACAGGGTCACATTTGACGTTGGTGGACAAGCCTCATTGGTCACTGCACAAAGGACATTGTTCTTCCTCCAGACTCCTCTTCTCCTTTTTTTTTTTTTTTTTTTTTTTTAGTGCAGCACCCATGGCATATGGAATTTCCCAGGCTAAGGGCTGAATCGGAGCTGCAGCTGCCAGCCTACACCACAGCCAGAGCAACGCCAGGTTCTTTACCCACTGAGTGAGGCCAGGGATCGAACCCGTGTCCTCATGGATATTAGTTGGGTTCGTTACTGCTGAGCCACAACAGGAACTCCCAGCTTCCTCTTCTGTCTTGCAGGCCTATTAACTCCGGAGGGAAGAGGGGCAAGGCAGGCCTTCTTATCAGGGTCAGGGTTGCACTGGCCTTGGGGATCTTGCAGTGCACAGGGGCCATGATGCTATAGCTGTGCAGTCCCTACGTAGTTACTGTTTGCTGGCTTTTTTTTCAGAGTGGAGGCAACAGGAAAGGAGCTTAAAATTGGAAAATGTAGGAGTTCCCGTTGTGGCTTAGTGGTTAGCGAACCCGACTGGCATCCATGAAGATGCAGGTTCGATCCCTGACCTTGCTCAGTGGGTTGAGGATCTGGCGTTCCCATGAGCTTTGGTATAGGTTGCAGGTGCAGACTGAATTCCCTCATTGCTGTGGCTCTGGCGTAGGCCAGCGGCTACAGCTCCAATTGGACCCCTAGCCTGGGAACGTCCATGTGCCACAGGTGCGGCCCTAAAAAGACAAAAAGACCAAAAAAAAAAAAAATTGGAAAAGGTAGCTTGGCTGCAGACTTGGAGAAAGTTTGGGAAAAGGCAGATCATCTGTGGACGAAGTTTCTGGGACAGCCCATGTGTGCCAGGCTGGGAAGCCCAGAGGCTCTCTAAATCCCAGCTACGAGCCTAGTTGCCAGATCCCTAAAGGCCCCATACTGAGACTCAAATGAGGGCAGTTGGAGTAGGACTTGGGGATAGAATGCGCAGCTGGTTGGTGATTGCTGCATCAGAAAGAAGACTTGGACTTCCTGTTGTGGCTCAGTGGGTTGAAAACTCGACTACTATTCGTGAAGATGCAGGTTCGATCCCTGGCCTCACTCAGTGGGTTAAGGATCCCGGTATTGCCTTGAGCTGTGGTGTAGGTTACAGATGCGGCTCAGAACTGATGTGGCTGTGGCATAGGCCGGCAGCTGAAGCTCCCATTCAGCCCCTAGCCTGGGAACTTTGGTACGCCTCGGGTGCAGTCCTGAAAAGAAAAAGAAAAAGAAAAGGAGAAGAAGAAGAAAGAAAACTCAGTGTGGACAGAGATACTAATTTTTATTTATTTTATTTTTATTTTTATTTGTTTATTTGGCCACGCCCATGGCACGTCTTGATCCTGGGCCAGGGATCGAACCTGTGCCACAACAGCGATCCAAACCACTGTAGTGACAATGCCGGATCTTTAACCCACTGTGCCACAGGAGACATACTCAGAGATACTGATTCTTAAAGAAAAGGTGGAAATTTGGATTTTTATGTTAAATCTCTGTGAACCAGAATGTGGGCCTCGGGACACCAGTTTACAAACTGTCACTTTCCATTAAGTACAATCCCCAGACCGGCAGCATCAGCTTTACTTCAGAACTCGTTGAGAGATGCAGGTTCTCTGCCCCCCCACCTCAGCCCTGATGAATCAGAGACCCTAGGTGGGACCCGGCACTCTAGGTCTTAACCAGCTTCTCCTGGAGACCCAGATGCCTGCTCTCGGTTCCCTGCTGGACCTGAACTGCAAAGTGCTTGTAACAAGACTGCGCTGTGGTTCACACGCTGGGAGCTGTTTTGCTGGACAAGACAATGAGTCCATTGGACAGATGGTGCTAGATCTAGGGTTTGGTGGGGGCTAGCATACGAGACAGAGACTCTGGGGAGGGAAGGAGTCTTGGTGAGACCTTGAAAGCGGCCTGCAGTGTGAGAGGATAGCCAGGCGGGGGCACGGGTGTGAGCTGAAACCTCAGGGCAGGAGTGATCTTGACCAGCAGGGGTGCCACTCTGAGAGGGTAGAAAGCAAGAAGAAACACTGGTTCAGTTTGGGTTTTTCTATTCCTTTGTCCAAATACTGGATCAAGAACATGGGAAAAGACAGAGAAGTGCAAGAAGGATTGCAGATTTGCAACTTTGCAAAAAAAAAAAAAAATGTGGGTTGTCAGACTTCTTTGAGGGCTGGTGGACTGCAGCCCATAAGGGGCACAGGGTTGAGTAAAACTGAGCTCCTGGCCCAGCAGGAGCATAGGCAGCGGCCCTGAGAACCAGGTGGGGAAGTGAGGTCAGCAGGCACAGGCTGGTTTAAGAAGAAAAGTTTTCCCCAAGTGGGGAAAGTCCAGTCAGTAATTCCTGCTCAAAATCAGTGATGTGACCCAGCCTGTCTGGTCATTTGGCAGGCAGCGGTGGGAGGGGGGGAAGAGAAAGAAAAAAAGAAAAGGAAAAAAATCACTGCTTTGACTATTACAATAGTAGATACTAATTGTAGAATATAAAATAATCCTACAAAACATAAAGGAGAACATAAAATTCTTCCACAGAGATTTGGTACATTTCTGTCTACTGCATTTTCTATGCACACACATTTTTTCTTTTTAGGGCTGCACCTGTGGTATATGAAAGTTCCCAGGCTAGGGGGTCGAATCAGAGCCATAGCTGCCAGCCCACACTGCAGCCATAGCATCATGAGATCTGAGCCATGTCTTCGACCTACACCACAGCTCACAGCAACAATGGATTCTTAAACCCACTGAGCGAGGTCAGGGATCAAACCTGCATCCTCATGGATGCTAGTCAGATTCATTTCCACTGAGCCATGACAGGAACTCCCTACTTATTTATTGATTGATTTCAGGCACAGCATGTGAAGTTCCTGGACTAGGGATTAAACCACGCTGCAGCAGTGACCTGAGCTGCTACAGTGACAACACCAGATCCTTAACCTGCTATGCCACAAGGGAACTCCTGAGATGGGTTTTCAAAGTTCATTAAGCATATAAAAATTTTCTTCTTGGAGTTCCCATCATGGCTCAGTGGTAACAAACCTGACAAGTGTCCATGAGGATGCAGTTTTGATCCCTGGCCTCACTCAGTGGGTTAAGGATCTGGTGTGTTGCCGTGTAGAATAGGCCAATAGCTGCAGCTCCAATTCGACCCCTAGCCTGGGAACTTCCATATGCTGTGGCTGTGGCCCTAAAGACACAAAAATGCATATATATTTTTTTCTTAGCACATAAGCACAAGCATCCTTAACAATGTGATTTTTATTGGCGACATTCATCATTATTGAATATCTAGGCCTTTTACAGATGTTCATTATTATAAAATAATGCTGCAGTGGAAGTCTTTGTCCAAAAATCTTTGTTTTGTCTCTTTTTTTGTTTTCCTTCATATTTATTGCTAGAAATGAGTTTGATGGGTCAAAGAGTGTGGACATTTTTAAAGGGTGGGTTGAAGTGTGTGGACATTATTAATGTCCACTATTAAGTCTATTAATAACAAAATTGCCAGATTGCTTCCCAGGTTGAGAGCATCTGCCTCCCTACTTTGGCAGCACCAAATGTTATTAAAATAAAACAGGAGTTCCCTTGGGATGCAGGGGGTTAAGGATTTGGTGTTGTCACTGCAGCAGTTCAGCTCACTGCTGGTGCATGGGTTCAGTCCCTGGCCTGGTAATTTCCACATGCCGCAGGAGTGGCCAAAAAATAAATAAATAAATAACAACAACAACAAAAAAAAAAACGTTTTCCATTTACTAGGTGAAATATGTCATCTGATTGATTTAATGTGAATTTATTAGTGAGACTGATTTTCAAATAGGTCTCTTGCCCATCTGTATTTTGTTCTTTATGCTCCGATCCACTTAATTCTTGTTCATATTTGTCGCAAATTTCTCAGACATATTTTGTGTATATGTTCAGTTACATGGAAGTCACCCTGTTTTTAAAGTCACAGTGACCCACAGTGGTGAAGGCTGGTAACACTTGGAAGGCAGCAGCTTGTTTGTTAGTGAGAAAGAGAAACCGCATGAGTGAGATTCGTTCAGCATCCAGAAGGGCTGCTACAAACCCCCTGGTACCTCTAACTGAGAGGCGTGCCAAGGTCAGAGCAGGGAGGAAAATGGCTTGTGCCACGCGAGTCAATTGTACAGTTGGAACTAGAATCCCCAGATGGAGAAATCAACAAAAGGCTTTGAAAACTAGGTGGCTGTAGCTGAGGGGCAGAGGTCGCCTGGGAAGGGGGATTGTGCCTGCCTCCCCAGGGCAGCAGTGGGAGGGAGACTGGAGTCTAATCCCAAGGCGTGGCTCCTGGGGGCCTCTGCTGGACCCGGGGTGGAGGTGGATGGGCTGGACGGCTCATGCGTGCCTGAGTTGTTGTCCTGGAGCCCCGACCCTAGGAAAGGCCTCCTAGGGGCTCTTTGTCCCCACCCCAACCCTCCCAGGAGGACTTGTGACCAGGAAAAGGGAGGACGTGTGCACAGGTCTGCACACCTGGGCAGTATGGAAGCAGTGCTGGTGACTCATGTGTCCTTGTGGGTGTGGTCCACAGATCTCGGGATCCTCCTTGGTATGGCCTTGGGGAACAAGGGTTTGGAGGTGTGGCCCGTGACCTCGAGTGAGGAGTGTGCCATCACTGGCTTTCTGCGGGACAAGCTGCAGTACAGGAACCGCCTTCAGTACATGGTAACCATGTGGGCACCCTGTGCCCTTCTTCCCAAGACCCTTGGCTCATGGGCGGTAAGGATCTGGATATTCAGGCCCCCTCCTTGGACCTGTGTCAGCCCTGACCCTACCCTGGCTCCCTTCTTCCTCATACAGAGCCATGTGCCTGGTCTGACTTCCTGTCCCCGCTCCCTCCATCCATCCCCGGGTCCTCCACCCCTCCTATTTGATCTAACCTTTGATCCCACCTCCACGTGGCACTCGCCAGTGACTCAGGTGTGGGTTCCAGGAAACCTTAGGGGAGCCTCAGACACCTTTTATTAGCAGAGGAGATAAGGACCTAGAAATTAGGATGTCTGATTCTTTTTTTTTCTTTTTAGGACCTCACCAACAGCATATGGAGGTTCCCAGGCTATGGCTTGTATTGGAGCTACAGCTGCCAGCCTACGCCACAGCCACAGCAACACCAGATCCGAGGCCACGTCTGTGACCTACACCACAGCTCATGACAACGCTGGATCGTTAACACACTGAGCAAGACCAGGGATCAAACCCACAACCTCATGGTTCCTGGAGGGATTCATTAACTGCTGTGCCACGATGGGAACTCTGATTCTTTTTATAAGATAAACTTTGTGACATGTGGCTCTGTAGGTCGCTTTTTTTTTTTTTTCCCCCAACAGCTCTTCTGAGGTGTAATTCACATATCACACAATTCACCTGTTTAAGTGTGCATTTCAGTGGCTTTTAGTGTTGTTTACAAAGTCATGCCACTATAACCATAATAAATTTTAGTGCAGTCTTTTAACGTCATCTCCCTCACCCCTCAAAGCATTTGGTTTTCTCGGGGCAGGAAGCCTCTCATTCTACATCTTGGTCTGTGACTTCTGCCTTAACAGAAACCGTGCATTCTGTTTTACCTTCTCCGTGTCCCAGAGGAAAGAGCTGTCTTTATCCCAACTGGGCCAAGTACATATTCTCCGTAGAGGACCACCGCTGCCATCAAGGCCTGGTCCCGGGTTCTCTCCTTCTGCCTTAGATTCCCCTGGAAGTTTGGGGGAGTCCGAGCCATTTCTGACTCTGAGCTCATCCTTTTACTTGTATCTTTCCAGAAACACTACTTCCCCATCAACTACAGGGTCAGCGTGCCTTATGAGGGGGTGCTCCGGACGGCCAACGTCACCAGGCTGGTGAGAATCCTCCCCTGGACTGGGAAGGTCCCCGCCTCTTGGGACATCCCTTGGGTGTCCTGAGAGGCACATTGGTGTGGGCAGGTCCACTTACCAGGGGGTCTTTCCTGGCCCCTCAAGCAAGCCCATCCTTGGCTCAGGCCCCAGGTTGTCTCCCTACCCCACCCCACCCCTGTCCACAGTGGATACCTGTGGTCTGCCCGCCCCGGGCATGGCAAATCTGGGGGCCCAGAGGCCTGTGTCTGGGGTTAAAATAATTTCTCCTGTCCCTGCAGCAAAGGGCCCGAGTGACCCAGCGGGAGCTGCAGTATCTGTGGGTCTGGGTGAGTCTCAGCGCTACTGAGTCAGTGAAGGAGGTGCTGCTCGAGGGCCATCCGTCCTGGAAGTATCTGGAAGAGGTCCACACGCTGCTGCTGGACGTCCAGCAGGGCCTCACGGTGAGTGGAGCGGAGGCGCAGGCGGGCAGGGCAGGTGTGTGCGTATGTGGCCAAAGCCTATTGAGGAAGGATGCGTGGAGTTTGGGCGTGTCCTCGAGGGTGTGGGAGAAGCGGGTAGGCAGGGTGGCGGGCTGGGCCTGGGGGGCAAGAGGAGTTCCTAAGTCCCTGTTCTTAGGCTCTGTGACCCCTGGCCCAGTCACTGATCCCTCTCTCTTTGTTTCTGCATCTAAGAAATGAGGAGAGGGAGGAGGGCCGAACAGGTGGAGCGCGGGGGCTTTGGGGCCATGCAGCTCTTCTGTGTGATACTGTGGTGGTGGTGGGTACCATTCGATTCTGTCAAAGCCCATAGAATGTACAGCACAAAGGGAGAACCCTAATGTAAACAGATTTTAATCAGCAGTAATAGCAGTTCCTGACTGCTGCCAGTTCAGTGCTGATCTGAGGCCTGGGGGATATGTTTTCCAAAAACCCTAAAGAGTAAGGCCATAGAATCAGTGTGTGTATGTGAAGGCCATGTGTATGCTGTGGGACCCTTCCCCACACCCCCACTTTGCCTGGTTCCCCCACCCCAACCCCCCTTAGGACCCTGGTACACACCTGCCCCAGGGCCCCCGCCTGCTGCCCACTAAGAACAGCTGACAAGAAGCCAACTGTGAGCTTCTGATGACACCAAGGCTTAAGGGCCAGCAACTGCTTTTGCAGCTGCCTAGAGCTTGGATAGGCTCTCTATTCTGGCAGAGGCTGGGGGGCAGCCATTTCCCTACTGGCTCTCTTGTCCTTATGGGCGGGTGGGTTGGAGCTGATTTGGGGAATAGGCTGTGTTCCATCCTCAGTTTTCCTCAGGAGTGTCTCTGGCTCTGAGAGCTCTGGGGAGCTGGTTTGGAGACTAGGAAGGAGACTGGGGTAGGCTGAGGCTCTGCCCACTTGGGCCATTCAGATAGAACCAGCTTTTAACCTCTTCTTTTTCACAATGTTAGTAGTCTATGGCCTGCTCCAAATATGCCCAACCATGGAGCAGCGGGTCCCCCCTTGGGGGGAGTGGGCCATGGGCATGAGCCCAACTTGCCCTCCTCCCATCTCCAGTTCTTTCTCTAAGCCTTTGTAAGTATTAGTTTTTTAGGACTGCCATCACAAATTACTACCAACCAGTGTCTTAAAACAACAGAAATTATTCCGTCACAGTTCTGGAGACCAGAAGTCTGAAATCAAGGTGTTGGCTGGCCAGGCTCCCTCCAAAGGCTCTAGGGGAGGATCCTTCCTGCCTCTTCCAGCTTCTGGTGGATGATGGTGTTCTTGGCTTGTGGTAGCATCACTTCAACCTCTGTGCCCCATGACCTTTCTCTTATAATGGCACCAGTCATTAGATTTAGGGCTCACCTTAAATCTGGAATAATCTCATTGGAAATCCCTAATTTAAGTGTATCTGGAAAGACCCTATTTCGAATACAGTCACATTTATTGATACCAGGGATTAGGACTTGGCCACAGCTTTTTTAGGGGGAGGCGGGTCAGAGGGACACACAGTTCATCCCAGCACACTTCACTTTGGGGAAGGTCCTTCCCCAGGTTGGGTCTCACATTTCCTCCTGCTTGATGTCTGGCCCTGCTCAGTCCCTCCCATGGTGTCCGGTGCTCCCCACACCATGTTCCTTTTGTGAAGTATTGTGGAGAGGAGGCCCTGAGCTTGGAGCCGGCGACCTACCCGCCCAGTCCGTCACTTTGTGCCTCATGACACAGCCAACCCTCCTGAGGGTGCTCCTTTCTGGAGTCAGTGGTGGGGGTGGGGGGTCTTTGCTCTCTGAAGGACAATGTCTCTGGGACAGGATCTCCTTATGTTGGGGTGGCCAGGCCTGGGCTGGAGCAGTAGGGATGCCTCCTTCTCCCCGTCTGGCCTGTACCCAGGAGGGAAAAAGAGAAGCCTTTGTGTGTCTTGCATGGGTGAGGGGCATCAAGGGGGCCCCTCCTGGGTAACATGGCACCTGCAGGAAGAGGGAGAGAAATTGCTCCCAGGCATCCTGGTCACAGGAAGTCTTGTCTTCCTTCCAAGGGGACAGCCCCCGCAGCCCTGCTGGGATCGCTTCACAGGCGGGGTGGGGCACCTGTGGTCCTAAAGGTTTCTTCCCTTCCAGGGTGTGGAGATCAGCCCCCAGGTGGAAGCGGTGTTATCCCTCCTGAGTGCCCCAGGGAGCCTGAAGCTGGTGCGGCCCAAAGCGCTGCTGGACAACTGCTTCCGGGTCATGGAGCAGCTGTACTGCTCTTGCTGTAAGAAGCTCTGGGTGGCTGGGTCTGGGGACAAGACACCAGGCATCTGAGCCCAGGTCACTGAGCAGAGCTGGGACCCTCCTCGGTATGCCCTCTGCTCCCAGGACTACAGGCTATTTCTGGAAACTGAGATGGGCCCTGAGTACTGGGACCAGAACAACGTGGCTTGGTCTGGGGTTGGAGGCAGGTGTTGACACTCCTGAGTCTTATTTGTGTGTGTGTATGTGTATGTTCCCTGCAGGTAAACAAAGCTCCATCCTAAATTGGCAGGACTGTGAGGTGCCAAGCCCTCAGCCTCACAGCCCAGAGCCTTCGTCACAGTGTGTGGCCGCCCAGCTGTACCCTCTGCCCCAGCAGCCCCCCACCTCCCTGACCCGCTCCCCAGGACCCACGGCTGGATCCCTGGCTCAGTGAAGCTGCTGAGGGCACAGGGGAAAGGTGTCCTGTCCAAGTGGCCTGTATGGTGATCAGGGTGGGGCAGCTGGAGGAGCTTCTGCAAAGATTGACTGGGCCTGAGCCTGCTGGGTGGTGGGGGAGACCCCCCTTGGGAGAGCAGACCTTGGAGGGTGTTTTTCTCTTGAGGTGGATTCAGTGCCTGAGAAGAGTTCGGTTTCTCACCCCCTGTACTTTCCACGGTCTCACCTGGAGCAGTGGAGGTTGGGGGCACCTGAAAGTGAATGAGGACAGAGCCTACAGCCCCTCCTGGCACTGCCTGGGCTGCCCCCCTTTACTGAAGGCAGTGCTGACCGTCTCCTAAGCCTGAAGAGGCGAGAGCTGTACCAGGTGGGCATGGGGGGAACACGGCTGTGCGAGGCCCGGGAGAGGGCACAAGGCTGGGGAGAGGAGAGAGCCAGATGCCACATCTTGCCACAGTTCTTTTTATTTTTTCTATTAAACACCCGCGTTGTTTTGGTTTGTTCTGGTTTGGTTTGCTTTGCATCTGTGAGGGTGACCTGAAGAAGGCCGCGCCCCGCTCTGACAACCAAGAGCAGGAGGCAGGAGGCAGGAAGCAGGAGGAGGGCAGTGGGCTGGCCCGGGCCTGGGGCCTGGGTCTGAGGAGGATTCAGGTTTGGAAAGGTCGGAGCCTCAGCCCGGGCCCTGGACTGGTAGGTATTTGAAGGTCTGAGTTCCTCCGAGCCCTGCCCCAGCCCAGGAAGCCTCCAGCAGGGGTGTTGGGCTGATCCCCAACAGCGCCTCCTGGCCTCCCTCCCTCCCTCTGGCAGCCTCGAGACCACCCCCGGCAGGGACAGAGCTGAGGCATTCAAAAGCATGGGTCCTGGCGTAAGACCTGGCCACTCACGCCCCCTCAACACGGAGCCCTGGGGGGAGCCCGCGCCGCTGCCCCAGGCCGGGCTCCGGGCCGGGCTGCAGGCGGAGGCAGCCGCGGGCAGCGCGTGAGCAGCAGCGGAGGAAGCCAGGCGAGGCAAGGGTGTTAATTACAGTACAACTTTATTAATACTGGAATCTTCACAGTGCATTTGTTACTTGTAGCAGTGACTATTTAAATCAAGGGCAGGGTGAGTTGTGGGGGATGCGGGGAGGTGAGGAGAAGAGGATAATTTATCCAAAAAACGGATGGAAAGAAAAGAAACAAAATGGTTCAGGTGGGGGGTGGGGGTGGGAAGAACGTGTGAGTAGGAACCAGGAGGGGAAGCCTGTGGTGGGGAAATAAATTAAAAAAAAAAAGGGACAAGTTAACAACAGCACCAGAAAAGTTACTTCAGTCAAAAGACGCTTTTGAAAAGAATATTTTTCTGTACAAAAAGAAAAATGAAACAAACATAAAGAAGTCCCCCAAACCAAAGTTTGTGATGCGGGATGGTTGGCTCGGATCCCAAGAGGGTGGGCCTACGAGGTGGCTACTAAATGAATGCGAGGTGCTCGGGGGATGGAGGAGTTATGTACAGCCCTGGGGGTGGCCTGGAGGGGAAGGGGGCCACCGCAGTGTGGGTGCGGGGGCAGCTGTGCCACACCCACCCCCTCTCTGGGTCTCTGAAGCCACCCTCTTCCCCTGGGCGGGGGCGAGCTTCTCCCCACGGGGACTCGGCCTCACCCCCGCCGCGCTGCCCCTTACCCTGCTCACGTTTTATAACCTGCGTCCTACCTCAGGCCACCTGGGCGGGCCGCGGGGGGCGGGCAGCGTGAGCCCCGCCCCCGAGGCGTCAAAAACCAGCCCCCGCTCTCCCAGCCCCTCCTCCAGGTGCGCCGCGTTCAGCAAGGCTCCTCTCTCAGACCTAGCGACTTACAGGTACCGTTCTCAGCCCGCTTTTCGGGACCCCACGGGGCTCCATCCACTCACGGGTACCCCTGCTTCCCCAGACCCGCCTCGCCGCCCCGCCTGGTCCCCGGTTCCCAGCACAAGGGCTACCAGGAACCCCAGCCCCGTCCAGACCAGGAAAAGCCAGCTCTCCTGACCCCGGGAGGCCCCTGCCCTGTGGCCCTGCTGCCCTTTTGCGGGGGGGGGGGGGAGGCAACACAGGAAGCCCTCCGCTCGCCCTTGGCACACATACTTTTACCTGCTCAGAGGTGGCGTGACATGGTTTGGGGGCAGAGGGTGCACCCCCCACCCCACTCCCGCACAGAACAGGGCCAGCGGGGGCACCCTGGGATGGCATCTCCTCTGACAACAGAGAGTCAAAGCCAATCTCCCCTGACTCTTCCCTCACCCCCGACCCTGGTCGGAGGCAGACCAGCAGAAGGCCCAGCCCTTTTCCAAACTCGTTTTGGCTTTGCTCCAGAGGCAGGAGGAGACAGCGGCTTTCTGGGAGCCATTTTGGCTCTCCCCCTCCTGCCACGGGCCCTCCGGGCCACTGCAGGGTGCCCTGTCCCTCAGGCACTCTTGGACACACCCTGTACCGACTACCCTGTCCCCACACGCAGTCCTTGTCCAGTCAGCTCCGTTTTATTACATATTCACAAAAGAACCCCTCCCCCCAAACTCTAACTCCAGCCCCAGCCCCCAAAAGTGGCCGAAACCATGACCAAAGTGCTACTGGAATTAAAGTCTCCATGTGCTCAAATGACAGTGGGATCTGAAAGCAGCTCCTGGGGGACTAGATGACCCCCCAGGGCCTCTGGACTCCTTCCCTGCTGTCCAGCCCCTACCTGGCCACACCTTGGGGGAAGGGGACCCTGCTTCAGGGCCCCCAGCTTCCTCCAAGAAGCTCCCCTGCATTTCTTCCCCAGAGAACTGACTTAGGCCCTAGGCCCCCTCCCCCCATGGGTGGGCTTGTTCCTAACTTCAACCGACCTCCCAGACTGCCAGCCACTCTGTGGAGCTCTCTGGTCGAATCAGATACTTAGCCGACTGGGCTCTGGACCCTCCTCGGCCACACTGCCTCCCTGATGGAGAGGGACCTGGGGAAGGCAGAGGGAGGGGAGGGGGCCCCGTCAGCGGGGAGGGACCAGCATTCCGGAAAGGGCCGAGGCCTCCGACCCTGGGGAGATGGGGGAAGCTGGGCCAGGCCAGTTAAGCCATGGCACGGGGGGGGGGGGGGGGGGGGCAGCCAGGCCAATGGGATGGGCAGAGGCTGGCCCAGCCCCTCCGCTGTGGGCAGGGAGCACAGCCCCAGAGGAGGAACGAGAGTAGGCAAGAAAATACGAAACAGGCTCCAAATCCAGTTCAAGGTCTGTAGGCTCCGTTCTGGTGAGGTTTGTTAAATAAGTCACTTCTTGTTTAAATGGTGAAATCCAAGCTGGGTGTCTCTTTCTCTAAAGTGGCTTTGCCTTGTGTGGCTTTAAAAAAAAAAAAAACGAAAAAAAAAGCTTGCCTGGCTCTGCTCTCTCCTGACTGTGCCTTTGCTCTGAGTGGCCACTGCCCACCCGCCGGGCCACCTGCCTCACCCAGGCCAGAGGGTGGGAGGTTGGCACCATCACAAGATGCGGGGCGCCGACCTGTCATTGGTGACGGTCCTGCGGAGCCGCACCCCACGCCGGATGGCCACCAGCATGTCTTCAGCTGGGGGGTCGCTGGTGGCTGCTGGGGGTGGGGCGGGCGTCTCCTCCACGGGGGTGGCTGACAGGGTGGTGGGGAAGGGGAACTGGCCCTCCCCCAGGGCGTGGGCGCCCGCCACCAGCTCCCCGAGCTTCTCCACCAGGCTGTGCCGGTTGGCGGCCAGCTGCTGCTGCTGCTCCTCGTCGTCCTCAGCTGCCAGCCCGGAGCCCTGCCTGGGGTAGCTGGCTGTCTCGGGGGATGGGCTGCCCCAGGCTGTGTTGGGCAGGCTGAGCCTCTTTGGGGAGGCCTTGGCCAGGTCCGGCGCCAGAGGCGAGGCGGCCTCATCGGTGTAGAAGACGCACTCCTCACTGCCCGCCCGCGTGGGCCCCACGTAGCTGGGGGAGTCGGGCACCGTGGGCGTCTTCACAGGGACGATGGGCGGCCGGATGGGGATGGGGCCGGCGCTGGAGAGGGCACGGCGCACCGTGGGCTTGGTGGAGGGTGTGCGGCGGATGGTGGCCACGCCAGGGGGTGCACCCGAGGCGGTGGGCAGCCCGGCGGTGGGCAGCCCCGCGGTGGAAGCCGGGCGCTTGGTCTGGATCAGGCGTCGGTAGTTCTGGGCGATGTTGCTATTGCGAGGGATGGTGGATGACTTGTCGAATTCAGGCGTGCCCTCGGTGTCTGCGTCCCCGTTCACTGAGTAGCAGTCGTAATCGGAGCCTGTGGGGCATGGGAGGGAATGGGCCTGGGGCCTCGGGGCTGGGAAGGGCCAGCCGCCTGCCCCCAGACCCCAGGGCCTACCTTGGGAGGGGATGGTGTCCTCGGAGCACGAGGGCGTGGTGGTCTGCGTGCTGTAGCCGCTGGAGTACTGCAGCGAGTCCCGGCTGCTCTTCTGGTGCTCCAGGCTCAGGCCTCGGGTCAGCACCATGGCCAGGTCGCTGGCCGCGGGGGACACCTCCTCACCATGCTGGGGGTGGTAAGACCGCAGGGTGAAGCCTCGCTCTCCGCTTCCCCTTCAGCCCAGACTGCAGGCAGGCCCCAAGGGGCGCTGACCTGGGAGTGCGGGGCAGGGCCCCGGCTAGGCTACCTGGGGAGCTGCTGGTTACCTTGGCTGCGATAGTGGCAGGGGACATGCGGGGTCGCGGGGCCTCCTCTCCACTGGGACCCAGGGTGCCTCCGCTGGCCGGACCTGGCTCTGTGTCTCGGAGGAGCTCCACTCGGTCCTTCCTCCGTTGTAGGGTGGTGCCCGAGGGCTGCTCGTGAGGGCTGGCCTTGGCCCAGTCCTGCAGGCCGTAACAGGTGAGTCAGGAGGACCCTGGGTCCTGCTGCCCATGGCCAAGAGGGCCCCTGTGAAGTTGAGGTTCATGGTTTCTGAACCCATGTGGGGCCTCAGGCTCAGGATCGTGGCCAATGTCAGCACACACAGGGTGCTATGATACCCCAGTCCTGCCAGGCCCGGGGCGGGAGAAGGACCGCAAGAGGGAAAGATGTGAGTGTGTGGGGAGTGGCTGCAGTGGTGGTGCCCAGGTGGCTTGTCTTTTGGGGAGCAGGTGTTGTGTGCAAACCCCTCTGGTCAGATCTTGGCCCTCCCCGCGCATACCCTGGTGGGTGGGGTGCACTGACCGAGGTAGGGGAGCTGCACTCGCTAACGGACTGGCAGGTTTCCGAGGCCTCGGAGGACGCAGAGCTGGAGGACTTCTGCCATGCAGAGGCAGTCAGGCAGGCAGACGGGGCGGGGAGGCGGGAGGAGAGGAGAGAACAGATCTGGTCACAGCGCCAGCATGCAGCAGGGCCTTCTGACTCAGCACCCTGCCCCACACACCCCAGGGCCACGGCCGTGAGCGTTTGCAGCAGAATGCATGCAGCACCCAGAGCACACGCCATGGTCAATGACCACCCCCCAGCCCAGGCCAAGAACCACACATTTTGAGGATTAACAACAGGACTGGCTGCTAATGACCTGGATGTGGTGGGCAGGGAGAGGGAGAGAGAGACTTATAAGGATGGATGTGGGGTGCTGGCTTGAACTGCCCATTTGACGGTGTCACTGTTTTCTGAGAAGGTCGGGCGTGGGGGAGGAACGGAGTCCAGAGTTCCATCCTGCATGTGTTGGGCTAAACTGCCTGTTAGGTATCTATGCCCAGGTGCGACTGCATTTACAAGTCTGGAGTATAAGGAGAAGTCAGGTTTGGAGACACAAAGCCAGCGGCCTTGGGATGTAAGAAGGTCACCTAGGCAGTCAGGATGAGGGTTGTTAGAGAAAAGGTTCAAGGACATCAGGCCGACTTTCAGTGCTTGGAAAGAAGAGGAAGGCCCAGCACAGGAGAGTGACAGGAGCTGCTGGTGGAGGAGGAGGCCGAGCACCAGCGGGCGCCCCCCGGTCCCGAGTCAGGGGAAGAACCTGGCAGTGCTGAGGCTGCTGGGGGTCCGTGAGACGAGGCAGAGGGGTGTCCGCAGAGACCTCCAGATGTGTTTCACAGAATGCTGAGGGTGGAAGCCCGCTGAGGATGGAACCCAGGGTGCCCGGGAGGCTCCCGCTCTGGACAGTGGCAGGGACCAGGTACCCTGCAGGCCCCTCAATTCAAACAACAACAAAGAATGAAGAAAAAAGTAGCAAGGGCAGAAACAGGACCAAAATGGTCCTCGGGGAACAGGCTGACTTCAGCACTGTGGTTGAGAGACTGAGCAGATGGCAAGGTGACGAGCTCACCCTGTTGATGACCCAAACTGAACCTGGAAGGGCATCGGTCAGTAGCACCTCTCCAGATCCTGGGCCAAATAAAGTTCTCCAAATCATTGTGATTTAGACTCCCAATTTTTTTTTTTTTTTTAGTTAATAATGAACCAAGATGACCAAAATAAAAGAAACAAAACTCTACACATGAGGGATCAGAGGAAATAAACACATTTAGAATTTTACCAATATAATTAAGACCAAAAAAAAGGGAAAAAATACTTGGAAAACTCAGTGGTAAAAATTTAACATGCATGAAAAACAAAATACGTATTCAGTGGCAATAGAAAGAAACTTCCTTTATCTGGTAAAGAGCATCTACAAAAATAACAATACTTCTCTTTCTGAGGTTGGAAAAAGATAAGGATGCCCACTATCACCATTTCTATTTAGCACTGGAAATCCTAGCAGTACAATAAGACATGAAAAAGAAGTTAACAAGAAAAGGATTGGAAATGAAGAAAATAGATGTTTGTATAAGACATGATTCTATATGTAGAATATTCAAAAGAATCTACAATTAATAAAGTGTTTAACAAGGTTATTGGAGACAAGATCAACATACAAGAAAAATCAAATATTAGCTAACAAGGGAATGTGAAAAAGCCAAAATAATTTAAAATAGCACCAATAAACCTCAAATACCCAGGGGAACCAAATTCAGTGACGTGCAAGATCTTCACATGAAAACTACAAAATACTGAGAGAAGGTAGAGCCATAATAAACAGAGAAACATGTAATCCCACTCAAAATCCCAGGTGATTTTCGTTTTTAGTGGAAACTAACAAGCTGATACTAAAATTTATATGGATGTGCAAAGGGCCAAAAATAGACAAGGTAATACTGAAGAGTATAACAAAGCTGGAGGTCTTTCATTATCAGATATCAAGATAGTTTATAAAGCTGCAATAATTAAGATGGTGTAGATTGGTCCAAGAAGAGCACATCAACGAGTGGAAGAGAATACAGACTAGTAACAGCTACATATGCACAGACAACAGTAACACTGCACTGCAGTGGGAAAAGATGGTCTTTTGAATAAGTGTCTGATATTCATATGGAAAAAATGACCTCTACCACACAAAAAATCAACTCCAGATGAGCTGCAGATCAAAAGGTAAAACAAAAAGGCTTTTAGAGGAAAACATTTTTGTGACCTTGGAGTATACAAAAATATCTCAAACGGGACAGAAACAGCACTAATAATAATAAAAAAAAAATTGGACGTATAATAAAATTAAGAACTTTAGGTCATTAAAAGACCCCATTAAGAGAGTAAAACAGCAACCTACAGGATCAGAGAAGATAGCAGATTATTTTTTAATTTTTATTTTTACTTTGCTTTTTTAGGGCCTCACCCCTGGCATATGGAAGTTCCCAGACCAGGGGTCGAATTGGAGCTGTAGCTGCCTGCCTACACCATGGCCACAGCAACGCGGGAATGAAGCCACATTTGTGACCTACACCACAGCTCACAGCAATACCAGATCCTTAACCCACTGAGTGAGGCCAGGGATCGAACCCGCATCATCATGGATCCTAGTCAGGTTCGTTAAACTGCTAAGCCTCAGAGAGAACTCCAAGATATCAGATTAAAGACTTGTATCCACAATATAAAAGTTCTACAAATCAACAAGTAAAAGACAATCTAGTAGAAAAACATGCAAAAGATCTGAACAGATCCTTCACAGGAGGATATCCACATGGCCTTTAAAAGTATGAAAAGGTGTTCAGCCTCGCTAGTTATCAGGGAAATGCAAATTAAAAACAGGGCCCTATCACTGAAATATCTACCAGAATGGCTAAAATGGGGATACCCATGACTAATGAGGATGTGGAATAGCAATAAGCCAGTGCTGTGCTCTGACATGAGTGGTCTGACACATGAAAAACACAGAAGGAGAGAAGAGAAAGAATGGAAATAAGAATAAGGAGATAATGGCTCAAAATTCCTAGAACAAATGAAAAAAATGACTAGAAAGATAGGGGAATACACACATATCAAATGAGGTTAAATAAAAACAAATCCACAACTAGACACACTGTAGCAAATCTAAAGTGGCCAAAGAAAGAGGTCAGATCACTGATAAAGGTGCAGCGACGACAGACAGCAGACCTCTCAACCAGAAATGGAAGCCAGGACCTGGGGAAAGTATCTTCAAAGAATAGAGAGAGAGTAACTGTCACCCTAGAGCTATGTCCCTGACAAAACTAACTTTCAAGAAAGAGGGGGAAAAAACATGTTTAAAGATAAACAAAAACGGGCAGTTTAATGCTATAGACCCATTCTCAAAGAACTTCTAAAGGATGTATTTTACTTTAGAAAGTGGCCTTAGAAGGAAGATGGTATAAGAAAAAAAGTGTAAACACATGAGTAAATCTAAAAAGACAGTGTTATATACAAAATAATGATGGAAAAAAATGTCAATTGTAGGGATGATTTCAAAAAGGAAGAGAATAACATGTAATAGCTTTTAAGGGGAGAGTGGGTGACAAAGTTAAATATATATGTTAAGGTGTTTGCATTGTTCAGGAGGTGGGGTTGTGATCTTGCTAAGGATGAACAGTAAAATTTCAAGGTAACCTGTAAAAGAAGTGAAATAAATAGTATAACTTTTGGAGTTCCCGTCGTGGCTCAGTGGTTAACAAATCTGGCTAGGAACCATGAGGTTGCGGGTTCGATCCCTGGCCTGGCTCAGTGGGTTGGGGATCCAGCATTGCCGTTAGCTGTGATGTAGGTTGCAGACGCGGCTCAGACCCTGCATTGCTGTGGCTCTGGCGTAGGCTGGCAGCTATAGCCCCGATTGGACCCCTAGCCTGGGAACCTCCATATGCTGCGAGTGTGGCCATAGAAAAGGCAAAAAGACCAAAAAAAAAAAGAAAATAGTATAACTTAAAATCCAGTACAAAGAAAATAATGGGGAAAGGGAAAACAAAAAGTAAGAAAAGAGACAAAAGCACAGAAAGAGCAGAAGGAATAGAAAGAAAAAAGTAAGACAGAAGTCCAAATATGCCAGTAATCACAATAAATATAAATGAATGAACTATAAACGTCGAGAGATTGTCAGATTGGATAAGAAAAGAAAATTTGAGCATATGCTGTTTATAAGAGATTCATCTAAAACAAGGATGCTGTGAGTATAAAAGCTAAGAGAGGAGTCCCCCCTGTGGGGCAGTGGGATCAGTGGCGTCTCTGCAGTGCTGGGACACAGGTTCCACTCCTGGCCCAGCACAATGGGTTATGGATCTAGTGTTGCTGCAGGTGCAGCATAGATCACAAGGGAAGCTTGGATCTGATTCCTGGCCCAAGAACTCCATATGCTCTAGGGCGCCCCTGACCGAAAAAGAGCTAAGAGATAGAAAACAATAATATAAATGTGTGTGAGTGTATAGATACAGATTTTTTGGGGGGGTCTGTGGCATGCAGAAGTTCTCAGGCCAGGGATTAAAACCATGCCACAGTTGCAGCCTAAGCCACAGCAGTGACAATACCAGGTCCTTAACTTGCTGCACCACCAGGAAACTCCTATAAATATTAAACAGAATAAAGCTGAAGGAGCTATAGCAGTATCAAACAAAAAAGACTTTAAGCTAGAAAAGAGAGGATCAACTACATTACGTTAAGAGATTCAGTCCACTCTTAAGAGTTAAATTTTTTTTTTTTTTGGCTGCACCCACTGCATGTGGGAAGTTCCCGGGCCAGGAACTGAATGAAGATCTGACAGTTTAAAACTTGTATACACCTAATCCAGTAGTCTCAGAATACATAAAGCCAGCATGGGTAGAACTATATGGGGGAGATTAACAGTTCTAGTTTCTCAGTCACTGACAGGTGGAGGAGACAGGAACGAGTGGGCAGTGAGGCAGAGGTGGTCAGCGTGGACAAGTCTGAGAAGCCTGCTGTGAAGGAGAGACGAGCTGCCTGGAGAAGGTGCAGGAAGGGAGGGCTTTTAGGATGGAAGATACCAGAGCATGTCTGTGTACTGACAGGAATGGGCCAGCAGAGGAGAGACTGGCAACACAGTGGGAACATCCGTGGGCAAGAGAGCAGGAAAATATAAAACGCTGAGCTCAGACGGAGGCACTCACCAAAGCGGGGAGGGACAGCAGAGTGGAGACAAATGCAGGTAGGGCATGCCTGATACCCTGAGGACGGCACCCTGGGCATGTGGCCCGACCGCCTTTTGTCTTCTGCTGTAGTCCCTCTATTTCCATCTCACTGAGGCTGCAGGGTCTGAGCCTGCATCTGAAGAGATCTGGGAGCCAGCCTGTTCAGAGTGAGCTGGCCAAAGTGTAGAGAAAGGGGAGGCTGTCTGTAGATCCTGGGGCTCCTGCGGCTGCCTCCTAGGGCCCCCCACTCCATCACAGTCTGCCTGTGCAGTGGGGAGGTCACAAGGGGCCAGAGCTGGCAAGCAGATGCTGATTGCTTCCAGATCTTCCACCTCTCCTTAGCCATGAGGAAGTGAGTTCAAGGTGGTCCTCAAGGCGGTGGCCCTGGGGACCGCCAGGCTAGTCTCAACAGCTAAGTGGACCCCCACGTGGATGGCCTGAGACTGGCATGAGGCCGCTGTACCCCACCTTGAATGGTTCTGCAGATGCCACCTCACCTGGCTGGTGATGTCTGAAGGCATGGGTGAGGGGGGCTTGGAGTAGGTGGCATCCTGGGAGACGAAGCCAGAGTCGTGGGAGGAGATGCTGGAGAGGCGGGCAGTGGCGGTGGCTGGCTGCGCCAGGCTGCGGTAGCGACAGGTGGAACCAGGTGAGTATGTTTGGGCACCCCCAGGCCACGGGGCTCCGCCACCCTTGGCACTGCTACTGCTGCTGGGGGCGCTGGGGGGAGTGAGGGAGGAGGCACAGCAACCGGACAGGGAGACATAGGGGTGTATTTGGAGGGGTGGTGACAGACGAGGGTTGGGGAAAGAGGTGAGGGGCAAAGGAAGGAAAAGATAATGTCAGACTACGAGGTCCTGAGATCCACGTGCCACAGAGGAGGGGTTCTGGGACTGTGGGACAGACTGGGGCCCGGGCAGGGGACTGCAATGAAGAGCTGGCCCAGTGCCTGTCCCCAGAGCCCCTCAGTGCCCAGCAGCATGCCCAGGGCAGGGCTGTCTCTCTGCCTCCTCTTCTGCCGTTAGGAACAGGAGACTCTAGGTTAACAGAGAGGAAATGCAGTCACCACGCCTCAAAGAGTTTCCTGGTTCGGCTAGCCCCAGACACAGGTCTGATCATTTCTAGAGTCTCCAAGTCTGGTACTGGCTATCAAATTCTAACTGAACGTCTACTGCGTTGGTGACAGTCTGGGTGGGTCCTGGACCCACTGTCGCTCTCGTCCTCTCCGCCCCCGGAGGAGGCCCAACCCTCTGTAGCTCACGTCTCCTTCACAACCATTTCATCCCTGGGCGGTGTTCCCGGCAACAAAGGGTGCCTTCCCCCTGAGCGTGACCCCGAAGATCCCCAGCCCCCGTGCCTGGTCACGGGGTCTCCTGCAGTCACCCGCCCGGGGTCTGAAGAGCCTCCAGCTGAGGCAGACCCTTCTCTCCCTGCAGGAGCGGCTGACTGCTGTGTCAGGCTCACTGCCCGTGCCCCAGGTGCCCAGCCAAGGCGGTTCCGGGGGAACGGGTGCCTGGCACAGAGGCACGTCCCCACCAGGAACTCGCTCTGTGCTCACTGGCCTCCTGCTGAGGACTCTTGAGTCTCAGCTGTCGCCTCCAAATCCCGCCCACGAAGCGCCCCAGCAGCTGAGCAAGACCCTCGGCCTCTCCTTGGCTCGGCAAGACCTCGGGGGCCAGCCTGGCCTGGGATTTGGGCCTGAGGCAGCTGCCTGAGCACCAGCTCTCAGGAACCAGCCAGGTAGCAGCATCCGTAAAGCAAGCTTCTAGCCTCAGCATATGTTCTCCAAGACCCTCCCCATCTTAAATTCTCATCACCGCACCCGACTGTGCCGGCTCTGGCACAGCCTAGTGCTGGGTTCTGGCTCAGTTTCCCCTTCTGTGAAAATGGAAACACCACCATACCTGATATGGTGGTGTTAGGATTCAATGAAAAACGGGCATCAAGCTAAAATTTAGCAGGGCACCTGAGGCATACTATTGCTCCATAAATGAAGCTGCCGCTGCCCCGCCTCCCTGCGCTCGACACATGCCTGCGCCAGCAGCAGTCTTGCGACAGAAGACTGTTTTCCCCTATTCTTACAGATTCCTCGATGCTGTAGGTGCTGTGTGAATTCTGAGGCCCTGAAGCAATGCCTGATGCAGTTCCGCTGGGACCTGCCTCGTTTCCTGCTGCGGCACCCCGCCCTCCCCGCCCCGTTCAGCCCCTCACTGACCTGCACATGCTGGACTTCCGGGAACTGGAGCTGCTGGGCGACGAGGGTGGTGTCTGGTAGGACCAGCTGTAATCTGAGCCCTTTAGGTCTTTGATCACCTGGACATGGGCATGGGTGCTGTCACTGCAGGAAGCCCGGCGCTGCTGAAGGCCTCACCATCCCCCCACCTCTCCAGGGCTTCTGGGGCAGAGGCCCCCCCACTGTCTTCCCAGCAGAGAACCAGGCCCCAAAAGAGATCCCTGGGGATAAGCCCCCTTCCCCTCAGCCTTTTCCTGAGTAAGCAAACTCCTCACTCAGGGGCCGGAAGCAGGGCTGCCAGAGGGCTTGGGAAACGCCTGGGGAGACTGTGCCCTTTCTGCCTCTCAGGGACGCTGCCCTGGCCGGGCCACGGGAGAATCTGGTGCTCCTGAGGACTCACTGTCCTTGGCAGAGGAGCCAGGCCAGAGTGACCACGGGGGACACCAGAGGCTTCAAATCCTGGCTCTGCTGTGCCACGCTCAGGTAGGACTGACACTGGTGCACTGGGAGCCCGGTAGTGGGGTGAAGTGGGCAAGTGGCGGGTGGGGGCAGATGTGTCTGGATCTAGGCACGGGTGGCGGGCAGGCAGGCACCACCAGGTCTGACTCACTCAGGGGGAGCCTACGGGCAGACTCAGGGCTCAGCCACTTGGATCCGGGACTCGTGCCCATCTGCTCTTAGTCTGAGGACCCCGCTGGGTCCTGGGCACACCATCCCTCACCTGGGCAGGTGCTCCTGGATCCCCACAGAGGACGGGCCTCTGTGTACGGCAGCTTCCCCCAATGTTGTCCCCTTCCCTCCTCTATCGTCCCCAAACAAGGGCAAGCCATGCCCTCCTCGGCCCCGACTCCAGGCCGCACCTGCTCGCTGGCGGGGGGCAGCTTGTGGGGCTCCGCGGTCAGCACCACCAGGTCGTCGATGATACCTTGCAGGTGGGTGATCTCTCCCAGCATGGTCAGCTCGCCGTTCTGATGGAGCGGTGGGTCAGCCTCTCCGGCCCCGCCCCTGCCCATGCACCCCGGAGGGACAGGCCACACTGGGCCTCCCCTCCCTCGCCCTTTCCCACAGACCAGTGCTGTCTGGGCTGATAGAGGCTCCCAAATCCTGGACCTTGGGATTTGTGGGGACCCCTCAACTAGCCCAGGCACGGCGATGCTCAGGACGCCTCTCTGTCCCCAGGGGACCCACCACCACAGGCTGCAGGAAGGTGATGAAGGTGCAGAAGCGGCCGCGCTCCTCAATCAGGGCCCGGCGCACCGCCTGCTTCTCCGTCTCCTCCAGCAGCAGGTACATGTCATTCACGTCCTGCAGGGCACTGTCCAGCTGGGGCTGCAGGTCTCCTTTCCCTGGGGGGGTTGGGAGGAGAGGCTGCGCTGGGGGTGCCGGCCCGGCCCACTGCATCCATGGCTCAGGCCCGTGGAGGTGTGCCCGGCCGTGGGGCTGGGCACTGCCCTGGCGGCCAGGGGGCCGGGGAGGGTAGTTAGAATGCCAGGGCTGGTGAAAGGGCTGGTCCCCAGAGCAGGTAGAGAGGAAAGACAAGCGCACAGGAAAAAGACACCAAAGCTGCAAAGCCACCCGGGTCTTGGGTGGCCGCCGTCCCACCCTTGTCCCAGGGCCGCCGTCGGAGCAGCCGTGCTCAGGGGAGCCCAGCGGAGGCCTCCGTGGGGGCTGAGACTGCCACCTCCGGCACGCCCTCACTGCCTGCGGGACAGCGGGGGCAGGAGTGGGGGCAGGACAAGACAGAGTACAGGGGGGTCAGCTGTAAGCCAGGCCACTGGGGGGCATGGGGGCCAGGAGGGCTAGGGGCTGGGTCCGAGACACAGCGAAGGGGGGTGTCTCTGTGGGCCCCCCTTCAACTCAAGGAATGATGCACAGGACAGCAAGAGCAACACAGAGAAGCAGCAAGAGAGACGGAGAGAGGCAAGAGGATGACATAAAGGAGAAGGCGAGACAGGAAGTGGAGGCCACAGGTAGGGACTCGGGGTGGGTCTGCCAGAGGCGGGGCGGCCAGGGCCTGTGCCCCCCCACCCCGCCCGGTCCAACCCGTCTTGGCCTGGCAGACTGACCCAGCGGTGGCCCCGGACTCATCCCTGGCCAGGGGCCCTGGGGACCCCACGGGGACTGTGCCCCAGGCCCCTCCCTCGCTGGACCGACCGCCTTCCTCGCTCCTCCTTGGCCTGGAGCGGCTCCTTCCAATGGCCCTGAGCTGGGGGAGACAGACAAATGCGACAAGGACGGGAGGAGCAGCTGGAGGGACGGACATCTGACTTACCAAGTAGCTCTACAGGAAGGTTTGGGAGAAGGAGAAGAGAGACAGAGAAAGAATGTGTGAAAGACAGCCGGATGGACAGAGCCACTCCTGGGGTGGGGGCGGGGGGGCCTGGGGGGGCCTGGGCCTGTTGGGCCTCCTGCTGCCTCCCCAGGAGGGGAGGTCCTGGGTCAGGCCTGGGGTGCAGGGCGCTCCCTCTGCCCCACCCAACAGGTCGGAGAGTCCTGTGTCCAGGATAGGGCCCCTCCAGCCAGGATGATGCCTGGGCACCCCATAGGGCAGTGGGGGATACCGAGGGGGGCCCCAGGGGGCTCTACCTTTGCGCGCTTTCTTCTGCAGCTTCAGCGTGTCCGAAGACTTCTTCTTGATCTCATGCCGGGCTCGTTTGTACTCTGCGGGGGGAGAGAGAGAGAGAAGAGCGCTATGTCGGGCTCTCCACGGAGCAGGGGCAGGAGGCCCGGCCCCAACCTTGGCCCCACCTTTTGCGTGGTCCTTGTCCAGCTGGTTGGCCGACTTCTTCCAGTCCTCAATACGCTCCTGCAGCGGGTTGATGAGGCTCTCCAGCAGCGCGCTGTGGGAGGGGGCGAGAGGGTCAGGGCTCCCAGTGAGGCCTCCCTGCCACACCCCGCCCGTCCGCAGCGCCCACTCACTTGGTGAACTGCCGCAGCTTGGTCTCGATGCTGCGGTGGCGCATGCACATGCGCGTGAGCGCCGAGCCGATGTCCCGCGTGGCCCCTGGCGAGGCAAGCGCGCAGCGTGGGAAGGGGCCCGCCGGGGCTCCTGCAGTCCCGGACTCGGGCCACGAGGGGGCGCGCCAGGCCCGCGAAGGCCGCGCCCGCAACCCGCGCTCCGCCCCGCCCCCAGTATTCCGCAATCCCGCGGGCCCCCACTGGGAATCTGATCTCTCCTCAATATTTACCCAACCACCCCTCAGTGCGGGGCCAACGTCCTACCCAAACTGACCATGCCAACCTTCTGCAGCTGCGAGTGTTCTGTGGTCAGGACAGGAGCCGCCCTTCCCCCCCAGCTCGGAGAGGCCCGCACCAAAGACCATCCAAAAAAGCCAACCTAAACCCCTTCTAGCCCTATTGGGAACCCCCTCCAGATGTGCTCAGATGCAAGTGTGAGAGTGCAGGCATGCGCCCATTGTCTTGGTTCTAACCACCTGAAAGATCAGGGGCCCCAGTCCCTGTTACTGGGACCAGAAGGCAAAGGAGATGCCGAAGCCAACAGGGGAATGTTCACCTGCCCTGCTGTGGCAGATGGGAGAGAAGCCACAGTCAGACTCACCGTTAGGAAGCTGAACAACTGTGGCTGAGGGTCAAGCCAGCCGCCCAGAAGTGAAAATGGAACCCCTCCTGTAACATCCCTGTCACCTTTCACCCATTCCTGCTTGCATGCCTCTAGTGATGAGAGGCTCTCTCCACAAAAAGCCCATTTCAGTAGGGAGCAGAACTCAAAGGCCCGATTCTGGGCCTGGTATCCTCTCCCCAGTTCATACTCCACTCAGCCTCTCCAGCTTCCAAGCCCAACCTGGGGCATCCCCAACCTCCGGCCACGCCCCCTCCCCACCTCGGGTGTTGGTGGCCATGTCAGCCACTTTCTGGAAGGCATCCAAGAAGGCCACAGCAGCCAGCACAGTGGTCCTGGGGAGATGGACAGCAGGGTGGTCTGTGGGTGAGGTGTCCTCTTCCACCCACCCCCTCCAGCAGGGGCACCCTCCGCAGCCTCACCTCAGCTGGGAATGCAGCTTCGTGGCCTTGGAATTGAAGTCCTCCCAGATGGGGTAGGAGCTCTGCCGAGAAGAGAGAGGAAGTGAGACCTCATGAAGGCTGCAGGCTCTACCTGGGCTGGGCTACCCACAGGCTGCCTCCCTACGCTGGGCAGTTTCTGGGAGAGCAGCCCTGCCCCCCGCAGGGTGGGAGGCTCCGGGGCCTCTGGGGAGACAGAGGACCGAGGACAGAGCCATGGGCGTGAGGAAGACCTGGCCCTGGGAACCTTTG
This sequence comes from Catagonus wagneri, assembly GCA_004024745.2. Taxonomy (NCBI): domain Eukaryota; kingdom Metazoa; phylum Chordata; class Mammalia; order Artiodactyla; family Tayassuidae; genus Catagonus; species Catagonus wagneri. The sequence goes on along the minus strand of PVHT020000012.1, from coordinate 4,481,843 downwards.
CGTAGCTCTCCCTGCCAGGAACTCTCTGGCCTCTGTGCCCTGGTGGCCCACATCCTCCCTCAAAGGGAAATGGAAACAGTCAAGAGCAGGTCCTGTCTCAGGGACCTGAGTGGCCTAACAGGAGATCTGGGCTGAGCCACGTGAGGGACCACGATCCCAGACACAGCCCAGGAGGGTCCACATGGCATGCGGGGCAGAGGCACAGTGTGCAGTGGTGGGCTCCAGGCTTGCTAAGTCTAAACTGAGGCCTCTGAGACCCCCACCCCGTGCCACAGAAGCTACTGCCGGCCTGGCCATCCATCCATCCCAGGCCAGCAGCAGCAGGAGCTCCCAGGCCCAAGGAGGCTGGGGCTGCTGCAGGGCCTGGCCAGCCTGCCCGGGACAATCAGGCCCCAGGCTGAATGGGGCCTTGTGCGGCCAACAGAGCCACCTTTCTCCACCCCCAGTCCCCCTCCTCTCCTGGGGACACAGTGTGGCCTTTATCCCAGCCTGGCCCAAAGCTCTGAGTTGGGAGGGGGTTTCCCAGTAGGAGGCCAGGCTCCTGGCGACCGAGCTGTCCAGTGTGATCAAGGGGCTTTTCTGGCTAATGCGCCCTCCCGTGGCTGCTGGGTTCTGGCCCCAGGGCCCTGTGGAACCTTGATCCTTGAAGGGGAGCTGTGGGCCAGTCAAGCTCCCAGCCCGAAGTGGGATGGGGTGCTGGAGGCTGAGGCTGAGGAGGAAGGCAGAGACCCCAGCCCCCAAGGCCTCAGGGGGAGGCTCGGGCAGGTTGGAACCCCAGGGACAGGGCCAGCCTGCACGGGTGGAAAGGACAGGGCAGCTTCTGGGAGCCTCCGAAACTCCCTCCGCTCTCAGCCCAGCCCAACCAGTGCCCAGGGAAAGCAAATATTTGAGAAGTTCACAGAGGCTGGAGGGGAAGGGAGAGGGTACGGGTGAGCTGCCTCAGCGGGACACAGCTCAGGGTGTTCCAAGGACCTGGCACCCCCCGGGGACCTTCTGAAAGGTGGCGCCCTCCCTCCACCGCAACACCCTCAGCCCAGAGCCTTGCTAAGACCTCCAGGGAGGAAAACAATGCCGTGCACGCAGGGGTCCAAAGGAAGCTGTCCTGGCCCCCAGGGAACCCTCTCGGCGCCCTCGGGGCAGCCTCAGAGGGCAAGGGACCAGAGAAGCGAGGGACAGACAGGTCCCTGCTCCCATTCAAGCCCCAGAGCGGGGGCCCACCCCCACCGCCTCCGCCCGGCCAGGCTCACCCCGTCCCAGACCCTCACAGCCTCGGTCCTCACAGTGGAGAGGGGTCAGGACGGGACCCCGAGGGGCCAGGTCCAGTCCCTCCTCAGCAGATGGACAGGAGCACCTCGGGTGCTAGGGACCTAGGACCCCACCCCCTCCACTTCTAACTCATGAGGACCTTGGAGGCAAGGATGCCTACGCCCCAGGAGGAGAGTGTCCTCAGCCTTCACTGGGCCCATGCCCTCACCCAGGCTGCGCCCTGGCCAGCAGGGTCTCCAGGTGACCACCACCAGTAACAGGGGCTGCCACTGCCGACCAAGAGCTTGCGGTGGCCCAGGCCCTGGGCCACTGTGCGAAGGCATGGAGTCCTGACAACAGCCCTATAATGAGTACTGTCACCATCCCTTCTACGGGAAACTAAGGGCCAAAGCGATTAACTGGCTTGCCCAAGGCCAGCGAGTGTGAAGGTCACTGGTCATGACACATCAGGATGGAGGGACCCCTACTTCCGGGGTGCGGGGAGAAGAGTATCTGGTGCTCAAGGCTGCAGAGACGCCCAGCTCTGCCGGCCGAGCAGCGGACTGCTCCAAAGGCGAGAGGTCATGCACTTATTAGAGCTGCTCAGGTCGACGGGACGGGGCTGACAAGGAGGCTGCAGGTCCCCTGGGCCCCAGCTACTCTCTCTGCCTGGGCACGGGTCACGGTTTAGATGCGAGCTGTGCAGGGGAGCCACTGAGGCTGCCACCAAGAGAGGGTTTCCCGGGTGACCTTGGGCCACAGCCTCCTCTCTGAGCCAGTTTCCTCACCGGTAAGGCCAGGAGGGGAACTGCACCTATGTCACTGGGTCAGTGTGACGTCACGGGAAGCACCAGCACAGTGCTCAGCACACGGGAAGTGCCTGGTTAATACTGGCGGATACAGCGGCCGGGGGCTTCTCCCGCCTGGCCGGGGCCCGCAGGCGTGGGTGATTCTCCCGCTCTCAAGGCGGCAGGCAAAGACTGGGGCCCCATTTTCTGGATGGGCCAGTGCTGGGGGGTGGGCATTCATTCTGCTGAAGGTGCTGCCAGGGGCTGAGGCAGTGTCCATCATCCCGAGCAAGTCCCTGCCCCTCTCGGGACTTCAGTGGCATCTGAGCTGAGTTAAATGAGGCAGGGCAGGCAGGCAGAGGTCCTGAGGGCCCCCTGTCTGTGCCTGAGTTACTGGCCTCCTCCAGGCTCCAGGCGCAGCCTTCCCTCCTCCTACTCTGCCACCTGCCCCCTTCCCGGGCCAGGGCCTGGCCCTCCAGCAAGGCCGGGGCGGGCTGCTATGGGGCTTGAGGACGGGCCTCACGGGCAAACTCAGTCTCTTCAACCTGGCCACCTTCCTCTACAGAAACTTTGCTGCTCGGGGCTCAAGTCACGGACGCTTCCCAAATCCAGATGATCGGCCTCCAGGTGGCCTGGGTCCCCTGCTCCGTCCCTGGCTCAAACACACCCATGCGTCACAGGTAGGGGAATATCAGGACCTGGCATCACCACGGGTGAAACCTCTCCCAGCCTGCTTCCACATGTCGCAAAATCCTGCTGAGTCGCTTGCTACCATCTGAGCCCATTTCCTTCTGTCTCATCCCAAAGTTCCTCGCAAACTGTCTGGAGAAGGAGGGAGGCAGTCCTGCCCCTCTTCTCTGAGCAAAAGCTGCTGCCCTCTGCAGTGCTTGCGGGGAGGATGCCAGCAGGAGGAGGGTGTGGGAAGGTCCCGCCACCCCCACCCCAGCCCTGGGAATGGCTGAGGGAGGGTGGTCTGGGCTGCCTGGTCCCAGGAAGGGAACCCAGTGCCAAGGCTGTGATGTCCACCAGGCAGGAGGGGCTCCTGAAGGCAGAGAGAGGCCAGAACTTCTCTGGGAGAAGGGGCCTGGAGGCAGTTAGGGGATGGAGCTCTCAGGGGGGCACCTATACATGCTGGTAACCCTGTAGTTCCAGGAGAGAGAGGCTCCAGGTCTCTTCTGAGGTCGGGGGCAGGGATGTGGCAGCTGTCCCTGGGGCCGGTCCCCTGGCAGCGCTGGGGGAGCGCCCCCCCCCAAGGGCCTGCTCGGGGCACCGTGTGTCCTCCAGGGGCTGCGATGTCACTGTAGGATTCTGTGCTCTGTACTTGGAAGTGTGAGGTGCGCTGTGAGGGTGGGGGCTCTCAGGAGTTCCTCCGGGGAGCCCAGTTCTCTCCCCTGCCCCACAATCCTGCCCCAGAGGAGAAGGGGAGAAATTCTGCTTCCTGGACCCCATTCTGTCACTGGAGCTGGCCCTGCTCTCTGCCTAGTCAGCCTGGGTCAGCTCTGCCAAACCCTAGCCTCTTTTCCGGAGAGGATCCCCCTCACTCCCTAAATCAACCGAGAAGACTTAAGTCGGAGACGGTGTCCAACAGTCTCCTTAATGACCTTGAAGCATTCTCAGGCCTCAGTTTCCCCACCCGGTGAGCCAGTGGTGGGCCAGGAACTGGTGGCCTGATCCAGCCCGACCCTGGGCAATCATGGGAGCTGAAAGTCTCCAGCAGCGGTAGGCTCTCCCTCGGGGCTGCTCCATCAACCCAACCTACTCCCTCCGCCTCCGAAGCGAGGGCAGAGAGGCCTTGGGATGCAGGGACACTCATCGTGGAGACCTTGGAGTCCTGGAGCTTCCTAGGGCTTGTTTAGGGGGAGCTGGGGCCAAGGCAGCGGGCGCACGGTTGGGAGCAGAGGCCAAGGCCGGCAGGGAAGGAGTTAACGGTTCCCCGCTTTATTATTTTCCCCTGCTTTGGCGGTGACAGCATTGTCTGGGCTCCAGGTCCATCAGGGGCGGGGGAAGGAGGGGGATGGTGGTGGTAGGGGCGGAGGCAAGAAAGACCCCGGACCCGTTAAAGGGCCGTGGTGTCGTCCCCGGAGCGAAACACCATTCCAGGGCTGGGGGTCTTGGGTGCGGGGAGCCCGCGTGTGCGCAGGCTCGGGTCAGGGCCCCAAGAGGGCGCTTCGACCTGAGCGACCCGGTGCATGGACCACGGACACCCCGACACACTAGCACCCACGTCTCCCCAGACAGGTAGCCAGAGCCCCAGGCGCAAGGCAGACGCAGGCCAGACACGCTCAGACAAGGACACACAAACACGGCGGCGCACGGACACGGCAGGGCACGGCTGCCCGCCGCCACGCGTCCCCAGAGTGGACACGCACCTGAACCCGAACACGCGCACCCGCTGGGCGGCCAGTCCCCCGCGCCCCGTTACCTTCATGTCGTTGACAATGGCCTGGAAGAGCCCGCCTAGGGCGCCGCACTCCTTCTCTGCCGTCTCCATGCTCCGGCCGGGCGGCAGCGGTGGCGGCGGGGCGCAGGCAGGGCACGAGCACCCGGGCCGCGGAGGCGCTCACTCCGAGAGCGGGCCGGGCCTGCCGCCTCCGGGCCGCGCTCAGGGGCCAGGCACGCCGCGCCTGGGCATCGCAGGCCGCCGTGGGGCGGCGTGGGCCATGTCGCGGCGGGGCTGGCAGGCGGCGCGGGGGGCGCGGCGCGGGCAGCTGGCGGCGCAGCCTCGGCGCGGGGACTGGAGCGGCGGCCGTAATCCGAGCCGCCGAGGCTCGGGCGTCACGTGGGCGCACGGAGGGCGGGCCGCCGGCAGGAGGGAGGGGCGGCGCCGCGGTGGGAGGGGGCTGTGGGAAAGGCCGGGCCCGCGCCGGCCCATTCACGGCCAGGAGCTCGGGCTTTGAAATCGGAGCCCGGGCACCGCCAGACTGGTCGGGCGAGCGGGTCTGGCGGGCGCGGGCGCCTTCGCCGGTCGGGGACGGCGCTAGGTGGGGTCTGCCGCGCTCCCTCGAGGGAGTGGGACCGGTGGTTGTGTGCCCGCCCCCTGGAAGGAGCTCAAAACCACCCTCCGTCCTTTGGTCTCCGGCCGAACCGGGGACGGTTCCAGCGCTTTTAGAAGGGGGCGCCAGACTGGGGCCCTTGGGGTGCAATCCTGCAGGAGCATACACCACACTCAGCAGGGGTGCACAGTGTCCGGGGGTCCAGGCACAGAGTTTGGACCCTCCTCCAGAAGTTCTCTGGCTCCTTTTCCAAGCAGTGCCAGCGCTGATGCCACTCACAGGCGGGTGCCCCAGGCTGGGCCTTTGGTGGTGGTGGGTCCTTAGGCAACCTCCTTCCTTGGGGGTGGGACCAGCAAAACAGAGGCGGGCAATTGTCCCCAGTCCCTGATGCTTGAGTACATGTGTGGACACATGGGCCATGGTGAGTTCACCCCCTGGTCCTGTCCTGGAGACTCCAGGCAGGGAAACCCACCTTCCCAGGGCTATATTGGGGCTCTGGGGTTAAAGTCCCCCAAAGATCCTTCTCTCCTATTCCAGGGGCTCACAACAGCTATGTGGGAGCTCGTTAGGCCGATCTTCCCAAAGCCTGGGGTCAGGCGGACTCGGGCCTACAGGTTTGGTGAACTCAGGCACACTGGGCCAAATCAAGGGGTGTGCATGTGGGAAGCACCCGCACACTGGTCTGGGTCTTCCCTTCCATGCCCAGTGATCTGGAATGTTCTGCAGTGCGCAGTGGCCATTCATTCAGCAACTCTGGAGGCTCTCTCAGTTCATCTGTCCAGTGGGGACATAACCCATGCCCCCCTGGGGGGCGGGGTGGACGGGGATCAGGATGGAAAAGCCAGATTAGGTGCCTGGAAAGGTAGGGTTCAGGGGGCCAGGCCAGTGCTTGGTGCTCTCTGGGAAGAAGGGGTCCGTCCTGGCGGTGAGTCCTGGGCTCCAGGCCCACACCTTTGTCAGCTAACTGTGCAGTGAGCGCCCAGCCTCTCCTGGCAATCCTGAGGCCACCATGAGGACAAACTCTAGGACAGGCAGCAAGGGGCCGGGGCAGCTGCAGGCAGGGGGCAGGTACCAGTGGGAAGGAGCAGGCCAGGCATGGGCTGAGGCTTTTCTGTCGTTTCTTTATTGGGGCGGGGGGTGCATCATTCATACGGGCCTCTGTGCTGGTCCCTGTGTGCACAGAGGTGGACACATATGTACACACACGTCTGCACGAGGTCAGAGCTCTGGTGGGCTGAGGTCAAGCTCTTTTACAAGAGGGTGTTAGAAAGAACCTGATTCCAGAAAATGGGGGTGACCGAGGCTGCAGACCCCCCCTGGCGGGAAGCCAGCTATGTCTGAACGCCAGAGCGCAGCTGACTGTGCTGGGGCCTGGGGGGCTGGGCTGCGAGGGGAGCCTGGGTGGACAGAGCCTCCACCCCCTGCCCTGTTCTGGGCTGGTGGCCGGGTCCAGCCTTGCCCCTGAGGCAGGTCCTCAGGCTCTGCGGAGAGGGTGCTCCCTGGGCCACTCCTTGGGCCCTTCTCCACACCAGGCCTGTCAGAGGACAACCCTCCGGTCCAGGGGGTCCCCACGCCCGCTCCGCTGCTGCCTCACTTCCAGGTGCTTCTTCTGGACCCTCTCGAAGTGCTGCAGCAGCTCTGCGTAGTCGATGCTCAGCGAGTCTGCGTTCTGTGACCTGGGCGCCGCCTTCAGAACGTCTCTGGGGAAAGGGGGCAGAGGGCGCAGCGTCAGCGTCTCAGCGTGTAGGCTGCTGAGGGGGCTGGGGGTGGGAAGCACCAGCCACGGGAGGGCAGGGCCATAGGCTGGTGCAGCTCAACCTCAGGGGGTCTGTCCACCCGAGACCCAGCAACCCTTCCCCCACAGTCAGCCCCGAAGACTGGGGAGCCCTACGAGCATCCCCTCCCCACCGCTGGTAGGACCAGTCAACACTGCTGCTTGGATATGGCCTCAGCCTGTGGGCTGGCGACGGCGCCCAGAGCAGGCATCACATTGGGAAGCATTTCCTGTTTATGAGTGGCTCCCTTTGGGGTGAAAGCCAGGGCTAGCAGCCAGCCAGGAAGCCAGCTGGGGCCTGGAACAGGGTCCAGGGAGAAGGGGAGGAGGCAGCCTGGCTCTTTCTCTGGGGCAGGTCTAGGGCTGGAAACTAGAAGGATGGCTAAAGAGTCTCTAATAGACTTCAACCTGGCAGAATATCTGCTTTTGAGTGTTGGGGCCCAGAGGGCTGTAGTCACTCTCTGCCCCTGGGGAAGGAGAGCTTGTCTCACCACTGGGCAGCTGATGGCTCCAAGAACTTCTCTTGCCACCACGCTCCCCAGTTGCTCTGTACTGCAGCACAGGTTGTGCACTGCACAACTACAATGGGCCCGATGCTCCCTTTAGTAGGGCAATGCTGTCCTCCTTTAAGCCCAGTGTTTAGCTTGTCCCCGGGGTACTAGATCCCCTGTCCCATACCTAATCATCACTCTAGAAGAGAATCTCATGAAGAGACTCTCCTTCCTTTTGACCTCACTGGGAGCAAATCCAAGATCTGTGTGGGCTGGGTAGGATCTGCTTCCAGCCCTGGTAAGGGATCTCATGAAGGCTGTGGGCCGTCGCTAAGCAGAGAATCCTTGGGCCCTGAGTTCATGAACAGACCCCAGAGTAGTGGGGGGTGGGGTGGGGGTCCAGGCAGCAGCTGAGCACAGGAGCTCGACAGATCTGGACCCAACTATAACATGACCACTTCCTAGTCACCTGACATTGGGCATGTAACTCAGCATCCTCATCCTGTGCTGCCAGAAGACACCTCATAGACTTGACATGTAAGAACTTAGCCTAAGGCCCAGCCGCAGCCTAAGTGCCCAATGGGTGGCCACTGCGGCTACAGCTCTGCCCCTCTGCAGTGGGGCCAGCAGGGCCCAGGAGCTCAGTCCACTGGGGAATCACGATGGTGCTTCCCCCAGACGGAACCGCCGCCGATGAACCTGGCTCCCGCTCCAAGGTGCAGCCGATGCACGGTCAGGGCTGCAAGGCACCTCCGACCAGCCAGGCTGCTGGGGCAGAACCAGGGCGGTGGGAACTCTTCCCATGGCTGGGGTACTGTCTGGAGTCCAGAGGGGCCCCTGGGACCCGTACTCAGCCTGTTCCCTTCCTGCTGAAGATGCATCACCCGAAAACATCTTGGACAGTGGCCGTGGCTGCTTCTCTCTTGAGTCTCAGGCAGACAAGGATCCAAAGGAGCTGAGCAGGGCCCGCTCTAGGGGGCCAGACTGCGGGCAGCGTTCTGGGCTCTGGCTGCCGCTTTCAGCTTCCCTGGGAGTGGGGAAGGGAGCTCCCTGTCACCGTGACCCTGTGGCCCAGGTGCCACCGCCCCAAGAGAACAACCCTCGCTTGTGAGGAGGCTGAGGAATACCCCAGAGCTTAGAGCCCCAATCCAAGGGGGCAGCCAGATGCTAGGCCAGGACGTGGGAAGAAATGTGCAGGCCAGGGCTGACCCTGAAGTGTGTCATCTGATGCTGGCCGGCACGGGTCCGTATGCTCCTCCCCAAACACTCCCGGCATTAGATCCAGGGAAGGGACTGAGATTAGGGGTTTCTGGAAAGATAGCAGCAACGGACGGCTAATCTAGGGTGATGTACACAGAAGTGGCCGGGTGAGGGGGTGGCAGGGAGAAAGGGCCACAGCCTGCGCCCCAGGTGCTCACGGAGGAGAGAAGTCCTGCCCTGCGTGACTCAGCCTGCCTGCGGGCGGCAGATACTTCCTGGCCTGAGGTCTCGGGGGCAGGGAGGGCTGTGTCCACGGGGTGTGGGGACTCCTCTGAGCACGGAGGCTGGACCACTCCCTGCCAGTCACGGTGGACATGGCGCTGCTCAGGCCTCATGTTCTCTGTATGTTTACGACAAGCCTCAGGCAGCGAGTGGCTAGGCAGCCAGCAGCACAGCGCTGGGATTCTGGAACCCCAAGCCAGCCCTCTCTCCTGCTGCGCACTCATACACCCAGGCAAACGCTGGTGATCGGCACCAGTTTCTCCTTCAGAGGCTCCCTCTAGCCTCACTGAGGAGGGTCCCCCAGCCCTGCTGGTGCCTCGAGCGCACAGAAGGAGGGATGGGAAGGAGCAGACCCCCCAGCTGTTCCGGGCATGCAGGCCTGTCGGGCAACTCGATGCTGTCCTCCAGCTGCCTGCCCCTCCCAGGGCCAACCATGTCCTTGGCCCCTCTCCAGGGTGGGAGCTGTCCCTCTGTGCCCAGCCCTGCAACCTGACCCCGCCCCCAGCTGTTCCTGAGGCCCCTGCCCCGCCCACTGCTCCCCTGCAGGTTTGTGCCAGTTCTTCTACATCCCTGCAAAGAAGGGCCTTGAAGGCTGGGTGGAACCTCAGGGGTCCAGTGAGTCCAAATGCTTACTTACTTACTAATGAGGAAACCTAGGGCCCAGAAAGGGCATGGCGCTTGCCTGAGGGCACACAGCAAATCCTCACAGAGCTTGAACCAGATCCTAGTCCAGGCCTGTGAACCATCTACTGATGCAGAGACTCTTCTAAGCTGGAGGCCTCAGCCATTTGGCCCAAGACTTCCTCACTGTGACCAGGGGAGATGGGGAGGAAAGCCTAGTTTCCCCCACCTGCCCTCTGCAGACCCCTCCACGCTGGCCCAGGGAGCGAAGGGAGGGGTCTGACTACTCCGAGCTGCCTTCCTTTTCCCAGGGGCGCCACCTGTACAAGGAGATGGAGCAGGCAGGGCTCTCAGCAGCTTCGGGCCTGTGCCTGGCCAGAGGTCACGGAGAAGCAGCCACTGGCCACACCTCCCCTGCTAAGCGGCTGCCAGGGCGACCCTAATACCCATCAGGCCCGGGAAAGGCCAGCGAGGCCAGGCCAGCGAGGCACGGTGTGGGGCCGGAGGCACTCCGGACAAGGGACACAGATGCAAACCCACCTCCGCAGCTGCTCCCTCGACACTCACTGCACCACGTGCCATCTCCTGACAACTGCCCGGTGGTACAGTGCCCGGCCCTGCTGCCCAGAGGGCTACCGTGTGGGGGAAGGGGCAAGGTGGGCGGGAGCTGGACCGTGGCCTGGGGGCCACCTATCGGGGGCTCCAGCCCTTCCTGCCGCCTGGGTCAGACCACCCCTCAGGCGTCCCGCACACTCAGCCCCTGGAGAGGCCGGGCCGGGTGGGAAGCGGGGTGGTGGCCTAGGCCCTGTGGGACAGAGGGCTCAGGGGCTTGGGTCAGGGGCCCTGAGTGCCGGGCAGGCCTGTCTCCAGGTTGCCTGCGTCCATCCCAAGGGCAAAGGCCCGAGACCTTTCTCGGGAGCGAGGCGCCGGGCCTGCCCAGCGGCTCTAACAGCCTGGGAGGGAATTCTAGACACACAGGGCATCTGATACAAGCTGGGTGCGCTCCATTCAGCGTAAATCTTCTCAGTGGCTCTGCTTGTTTCCATGGCGACCTGACAAGTGAAATTTTCCATCTCGGATGCCAAATGCCTGTGGATGAGGCGAAGCCTCCAAGGGTTACCAAATATAGACATGACCCAACAGGCTCTGGGGGCTGCGCCAGCAGTGGGTTCGGGTGGGAGCCTGGACGCCCCCAAGGGGCTACTGCCCTTCTGCCCAGAGGCTGCTGGGCTGGACCTCTCCACGCTCATGTGGCTGGAACCCATCTTCCCATGAACAGGACACTGGCAGGATGGCCCCGGGAGCACCCCTGCCCCCCGCCCCCCGCAGGACGGGGTTGGGAAGGTCCCAGCAGCGCCAGGGTTGCTCAGTGGCCTAGGCTTGAGCCTCTGCCACAGACGGGAGGGGAGGGCTGTCTGACAGCTGGGAGGGACCCAAGGTAGCCCTCTGGTCCGCGTACCACCTGGGACGCAGACTCTGAGCTGGGGCCCGGCTCCCCTCCCTCTGGGCTTTCTCTCCAGGGGCCTCTGTCTGGGTGACTCCCACACGCCCTCGGATTTTTTTTTTTTTTGGTTTATCTAGGGCTGCACCCGCGGCATATGGAGATTCCCAGGCTAGGGGTCTAACAGGAGCTGTAGCTGCCGGCCTACGCCACAGCCACAGCAACACAGGATCCCAGCCGCATCTGCGACCTACACCACAGCTCGTGGCAACACCAGATCCTTAACCCACTGAGCAAGGCCAGGGACTGAACCCACAACCTCATGGTTCCTAGTCAGATTCGTTAACCACTGAGCCACGACGGGAACTCCTAGGATTTTTTGGATTAACTCAACCCCGACTGCTTAGAGAAGGCCAGCTACGACCTACCACCTCACATGCACTCCCAGAACCTCCCAGCCTGGCACTCTGAGGTGGAAATGAGAGGCCCGAGGGCAAGAGGCTGTGGGGCAGACAGTGTCGCAGGGACAGGAGAGCCTAGGTTGTCCCTCCAAACTCCCCACTTGCCAGGCCCTGCTGGCCCTGGCCTTGCTTGGTGGCAGAGCACCCCGCCCACACCCTGCCACGAGCTAGCACTCACTCGGTCTGCAGCAGCTCGGGGTTGGGCACGCACTGGAGCCGGTGCGAGAGCAGCTGGAAGGCGCTGCTCTGGGGCAGCAGCATGAGCAGGCCGTACAGGGCCTTGATCAGGTACGGGTTGTTCTTCACGTCCAGCAGCTGCAGGCGCAGATCTGTGGGAGGGCAGAGGGCAAGGTCGGGACCGCGCCGCAGCCTGGCCAGGTGGCTGGGGTCCCTCACAGGCAGACGTGGGCCCCCCCCAGCATCTGTGCTGTCCCCAGGATTACATCGCATTGTTCTTTCTGCCGGCCCCCCTGCCTTCTGTCTGAGCTTCCCAACAGTCACCTCGGCCCGGGGACCCCCCAACCTGCTACCAGGTCCGGTCCCCTGCACCCCACATTCACTGCTTCCCTGCCAGTGAGGGCGCCCAGCCCTGCAGCGTAACAGATTCGTGGGTCTTCTCTGCATGTGCCAGCACAGGGAACTATAAATAGGGTGAGCTGGAGAGGAGGACTGGATTAGGGCAGCTTTAGGGGAGGGCAGGATGGAAAGACGCTTTCGTGTGTGACTAAACACACGCCAAGCCCAGGAGAGTCTGGTGGATGCTTTTGGCAATCCACCCTGGACAGCAGCCCTGCCCCTGCCCTGCCAGATGGGAGGGACACACCCGGGCCCTGCCTAGCACTCACCCTAACTACACAGGCCCACGCATCTCTCCCCAGCGCTTCCACGAGACTCACTGGCATCTACCTTCTTGTGTCTCTAAGGCCCAACCTCGGGCATCCTTGGTGGAAGACGAGCCACAAACTTCTGGAGACACGACATCACCCGGCAGCTACCCAGGATGAGCCGGGAGCCTCCACAGCGGCCCCCCACCCCCCACCCCAGGGGCAGCCGTCCCCGGGCTCCAGCAGCTCCTGGGGAAGCTGGGCTTTGGGGCCAAGCTGGCTAGCCGAGCGGTCCAGGCAACCTAGGGCTGGGATGGGTGCTGGGCAGGACGAGTCCGCCTGCTGTGGACACCCCACCAAAGCCCTGGGCCTGGTGAGCAGGTGTTCGTGGCATCTCTCGAGTTAGGACGTGACCTCTAGTGAGTGCGTGCCAGGCGCCCTGGGAAGCCCGTGGGGAAGTGAAATGTCAGGCCAGGGGGCCACTGGGGACAGGCTTCAAAGCGCTCCTCTGGGAACACGGTCTCCCTCCTGCTCCTGTGTCCCCCAGCATGTCACTGTGATGGCCGGCAGTTTGGAGAAGCAGTCTTCTGTTTGGACTGGGGCGGGGAACTCGGTCCCTGGCTTTGCCTTTGGGCTCCAGGGTGAAGGCCGACAGGCTCGGCCTGGGCAGGTCAGGGGCGCTGCCAGAGAACAGGAGGCCTGGGGGACCAGCCGGCCAGGGAGGTGGCCGCCGGCAGGACTGCCACTCGGCTTCGCTAGCACACGGTAAGCATGAGCTGCATTCAGAGAGACGCCTGCTTGGGGGGCAGGCGTCGCATGTGCTGAGGCGCCAAGCGCGGCACTCCGCCCGCCTGCCCGCTGCCGCTTTTGCCTGTTCAGCCAGGTGTTACAGGCACGCAGCTCCGGCCCATCCGTCCCAGAAAGCGCCACGACTCCGCTTCCCAGAGTCCAGGGAGTGGCTCCCGGCGCAAGGGAGCCCCTGCAGGTGAGCCCGGGGTGCCCCCAGCTTCCCAGAGCCAGGGCAGAGGGCAGCACGCTGGGAGGGTGGCTGGGGACAGCTTGGGGACGGTGTCCCGCCCGCCCTGGGGGAGACTGCCCCGGTCCTCCCCAGCAGGAGCGACACCGATCTGGGGGTAGGTTTGGCCGTCAGCCCTGGCCTGTGCCGGGGCCCACCCTGAGGCACACAAAGCAGGACCCGGGTTCTGGTGCCACATGCCCCAGCCCTATTCTAGCTGGCCTCCTCAGTCCTGTCGTCCCCATTCTTACATTCCTGACATTCCAGAAGCATCCCTGGCCAGACTGCCCGCACTCCCTCCCTCCCTCTCCAGCTCAGCCCCACCCGCTGGGGGCCGACGCAGGGCTCTCACATGTGAAGATGGGGCACTCGATCAGCTGCACCAGCTTGTCCACCTCCGTCAGGAAGTCCACGGTGACCTCCAGGTCTCCGCTGGGTGGGCGGTCAAGGGCAGAGCACTTATTTCCGCCTGAGCGGGCTCTGGCGGACAATGGACAGCAGCCTATTCTCCCTGTGCCTTTCTGTCCCCTCAATAAGAGCCGCACACCTGTCCCCCTGCACGGGCACCGCGCTCTGCTCCGGCAGCTCTTGCCTCCGCGCCCTCCAGGCTCTGAAAGGCTCTTATCACAGCCCTGCAGCTTACGGGGACCGGCTGGGCAGGAAAGGCCTCTTTTCCTGCCTGAGTGGCACCTGCCAGCCGGGCCAAGGTCAGGGCTGCTGTCAGCACGGGGCCTGCAGTCTGTGGGCCACACCAGTGGCTGAGAAGAGCGAATCCCAGCTGGCAGGAGAGCAGGCCCTGGGAACCCGGCAAGGCCACAGCTGACCCTCGGAGGAGGCACCGCGGGGCCTCTTCCTCACCCTCACCTGCTGACCCCCCACGGAAGGAGACCAGTCTTGCGTCTCCAGTAGCTCTCCAGCCCAGGTCACGTGCCAGGCATTCACACAGGGAGCTGGTTTGCTTCACGGGGTCTCAAACAAAATCTGACCACAGATGCCTTTCTCTGAGGCAGGCCCTGAGGCCCCCCGGCCGGCCGGCTTCTCCTAGTTGTGTCCCCTGCCGAGCCTGCCGGGCGCTGGCTCTGTGGCTCCTGAAGGCCCCTGAGCCCCTCACCTCCCGGCCTGATGGCCCCCGGCTGCCAGGCCCGCTGTCCCCGCCTCACACCAGTATCCACCGGGCGGAGTGCACCCTGCCTCTCTCCCGGGGCACCCTTACCCAGGTGAGCGCCCAACCTGATCCCCAGTCACAGGCTTCTCCAGGCTCCCCTCCGCTGCCCCAGACGGGGCGTATCAGTGCGCGCGGCACTTCTCTCCAACGCACCCCTCACCGCGCCCTCATGGGGCCTGAAGCAGGGCGTGGGGAGGGGACAGGAGGATGGCGGCCGGGGCCCACCACGTGGGTGGGAGGGGAGCCCCTGTCCCCCAGGCGTCGCTCAGAGCCTGGGCCGGAAGAACAGTGAGTGAAGGATACAACTTCTGGATGAGGTCGTAGGCGTGCCGGTAGTTCTGGGTGAGGAAGCAGAGGGACACCGTAGTGACCGGGTTGTGGCACCAGGAGCGGTACAGGCAGCAGAAGAGGCTCTGGCTCTCCTGCGGGGCGGCGGGGGCGCGGTTAGAGAGGCCCTGCCTCCCCCGCCGGGGCCTCGCGAGCCCGGGGCCCCTCCTCGAGGAGCGAGAAGCGCCGGGGAGCCGGCTCGGCACCCTGGGCTGTGTCTGGCAGCCCGGCGGGGAACGACATGGCTCCTCCTCAGACCCTGTCATTACTCCGGGTCTCACAGAGCCACGTGGCGGTGCAGGCGAGGGCGCGCCTGGTGGGGAGCGAGCCTGCCCTTCGCGCTGGCACTTCTGCCCTCGGCAAGTAGCGGCTGCTGTCCTCTCTGGAGCCCTGTGGTCGGGGAGCCTGTGTGACCTGACGGGAGGCCCGGGGTGCGGGCGGGGAGGAAGCTTCCCCGGGGCCCGGGCGCCCCCTGCAGCGCCCTCCTGCCACCCTCAGATGCCGTCTGTTCCTCTCTGCGGCCCACCCTGCACTCAGCGACTCAGTGAGCCTTCACTCGGGTGCGCCCCTGCCCTGGGGAACATTCTTCGGGCCTCTGCAAATGTCTGGAGGAACCGCAGGAAGAAGGCAGGGGTGGGGCCTGGCTCAGCCCCAGCCGCTTGGCCCCAGACGGCCTCAGGCACAGGCCGGGATGCCCTGGACTCCGGAGAGGGGGCCGGCAGGGACCGAGCCGGGAAGGGGTGACCACGGCCCCGATGAAACCCACAGAGCTGCTGGCACGTCCAGGGTGGTGGCTGTCCCCTGGGGCCTCCGCCATTCAGCGCCCCCTCCTTTGGGCTGAGCGAGGCCTTTGACTTGTGCCCCCAGAGCAGTCTGACAGAATGAGGAGCGCCTCCTGCTCTCTGACCGGCCCTGATGGGAGCTCACCCAAAGCCCGGGCCAGGCGGCACTGGGACCCCCTGGCTTACGACAGGGCACCTTGTAAGACATGCGTCCACCTGTGGGAGAGCAGGGCCTGGGCCAAGGAGGAGGGTGAGGAGAGCAGGGACCCCGACCCCCAGCAGGGCTGTAATCCAGCGGCTGACAGGGTGACAGGCCCAGCAGCATGAGCCCTCTGGGTCCCACAGGGGGTCTCAGAGCCCAGCCCACTCTGAGTGGGGGGCAGTGCCGGGGGTGGGGTGGGGTGACAGGGAGGGCGCCCGGCCCCTGGAGCAGGGCCTGGAGCTCTCTCTCTGTGGGCAGAGACCTCCCCGGCTCCAAGGAAACCAGCTGTGACTCACTCCCATGGCTGGCACTTACACACAGCCACCCCGGGGGACCTGTACTTGACACTGGACCAGGGAGACCTCGAGTGGCGGCCCCATCTCCTCCCCGCCAATCTCCGGGGCCGAGGGGGTGGGCTGGCACGGCCGCGCGCCTGCGGGTCTGCGGAGGACGCGGCGCTGGAGCCCGTGGGCGTGGGTACCGGGGTCTTCAGGTCCTTGAGCTGGTTTCGCAGCTGGAAGAGCTCCGTGGAGGTGAGCAGGATGGTGTTGAGGGTGTGGACCATGGTCGAGGCGAACTTGAGGTCCTCCTCCCGGAGCAGGATGTCCGCCATCGAGTGGAAGATGTTCTCCGCGTTCAGCAGGAGGCAGAGTTGCCTGGAAAAACGCGCGAGTGGAGGCTCTGGGTCTCAGCCTCGGGGCCCTCTCCGTGGGCTCTCAGGCAAACCTGCTCTTTCCTGGGCCTGGTGTGGGACCCCAGCTCTTCCCAGCAACTCCAGAGCCCCACGGGCTGTGCTTGACCCCCTCCCTGCCCCCCGGCCAGAAGATGAAATTCAGAGGAAAACAGCCGGGCCTCTGGCCAGTTGGTCGCAGGAGTTACCTTTCCCATCTCCCGCAAAGCGCAGCAACACCCCCCATGCGTCAAGGCCCCGTGTCCCTTCCTGGCTTTACTTCCTGGCTAGAGATCATCTTTATGTGACAAATAATAAGCATACTAGTCACCCATGTACGGTGTCCTCCCACCCTCCCCCGGGAGAGCCTCCCCCAGGGGTTGTCTGCGTCTCTGTCAGGAGCAGTGCCTGCAGGTAGCAGGCGCTCAGTAGGTGCTTGTGGGATAAACAAGCCCGAAGACGACCCTGAGTTTGACCTCCCCTCTTCAGATAAGAACACCCCAGCGGATAGGACAAGCGACTCGGCCAAGGTCATGGGATGAGTTAGGGCCGCTTCTTCACACCATATCTCCTCTAATAAGAGTCTTGGGGATAAGGCTCAATTTTATTTTTTGTCATTTTTTTTTGCCTTATCTAGGGCCGCACCCGCGGCATATGGAGATTCCCAGGCTACGGGTCTAACAGGAGCTGTAGCCGCCGGCCTTAACCACAGCCACAGCAATGCGGGATCCGAGCCGCGTCTGCAACCTACACCACAGCTCACGGCAACACCGGATCCTTAATCCACTGAGCAAGGCCAGGGATCCAACCCGCAACCTCATGGTTCCTAGTCGGATTCACTAACCACTGAACCACGATGGGAACTCCTCAATTTTTTTTTTTTTTTGTATTTTTGCTTTTTCTAGGGCTTTACCCATGGCACATGGAGGTTCCCAGGCTAGGGGTCTAATTGGAGCTGTAGCCACCGGCCTACACCACGGCCACAGCGACGCGGGATCTGAGCCGCATCTGCGACCTACACCACAGCTCACAGCAATGCCGGATCCTTAACCCACTGAGCGAGGCCAGGGATCGAACCCGCAACTTCATGGTTCCTAATCGGATTCGTTAACCACTGAGCCATGACGGGAACTCCAAGAAGGATCCATTTTATAAAAAGAAAAAAAAAAAAGGGGAACCCAGAGAGCGCAGGAAAGCCGTTTCCCCAAGTCCCTGGGTCAAGGTGACGTCAGCAGTGACAGGCAGGTCTCAAGGACAAGGCTCAGAGAAGCCTGACAACCTCCCTGCTTGCCACTTGCCCACAGAGGCAGGGATCTCAAGGTTCCTAAACCGAGAAGAGGAGCCAGCAAGCAGCTGACGAAGAGGGTGGGGTGTGGCCTGGGCCCCTGTCTGGCGGGGTGGGGGCGGTGGACAGCACCCTTGCCCTCGCCCTGTCTCCCGTCTGGGGTCGACGTCTGTTTGCCTGACTCCAAGGAGGTGACCACAGACCAGACCGCAGGCTTGTAGCGACAAGGGGTCTGAGGCCTCAAGGTCTCAGGTGCGGAACGACACAAGGCCTATTTGGAGCCAGCGTGCCTGAAACATGCACACCCAGGTCACTGAACTCACGCTAAACCCAGCATTACCAGGGTCTGGCTTCCTGCTTCCCTCCCAACACCAGCCACGCTTGGGGCCAGCCCGGAAAAGGCTCTTCCCCATGCCTGGAACCAGAAAAATCCCAGAGCATTTGGTAACAGAGAGGCCAAACCACGAAGCACAAAGAGCGGGCAGGCCATCTCCAGCCTCGGCCCGGCTGGAACCAGCAGGCTTGGCCAAGAAACCACCAGAGGTGGGAACGAGGCTGTGCGGGGACGGGTCTGGAGGGTGGTGTGGCGAGGGCCCTGCCCCGGCCTCCCGGGGGTGCAGGGGCTCCCCGAGTGCTCCCCCAGCCGTGTGTCTGTGTGACAGCGCCTTCACCTGCTAGGTGGGGATGACACCTACCTGCATGGGACAGCCGCTGAGACCAGCGACGACTCGTGTAGGGGGCCCACTGGGCTGAATGGGGCCCCTGGCGGGTCCCCGTGGGCACCAGGGGCGAGGACGAGGGCCGGCTCCCGGGAGGAAGCCTGGGCCTTCGGCAGAGCGCGCAGGCAGCACTTCCTGCCCCTCCCACACTCCCTCCCCGAGACAAGCCCCATCTCCGGGGCTGTGGGACAGAAATGCTTCTGCAGGGCAGGCCGGGTGGGAAGGGGAACATTCTGACAAATGGCCACAAATGCCCGTCCCCTGCAGCTGCTGCCGTCTCCATGACAGGGGCCAACAGCTGAGGCTGCTGCCAGGCAGCACTCTCCAGGGACCACGGGCCTGAGGGGACCTGTGGCAGCTGGAGGCCGGGCGTGGTGCTCTTGAGTGAGGACGGCTGGGGAGGGTGTGGAGGGACAGGCCAGGGGGTGGCGGTGAGGAGAGCCGGGCGCCAAGGCCTCCTGGTGTCCCCAGGAACCCGGGGCCACTGACGGAGTTACACAAGGTCAGGGACGACAGGCTTTTCTGGAAACACTACTCTCGCCCGGCTTCCCTGTGCTCTGCCCGCTGCCCTCCCTCTGGTCTGCACCTCTTGGGGCTGTGTCTGGTCCCATCTGTAGCTCAGAGGCTCTGGAGCCCCCGCTAGGCCCCGCCGGTGGATGCCTCGCTCAGCTGCCCAAAGGCATCTCAGGCTCGGCGGGGCCAGAGTCCATCTCTGCTTCCCCGAGACTCCAGCCTCTCAGCCTCCAGGGGGCTTCACGACCACCCGCCTCAGTAAGTAGCATCGCTGCTCCAGCCCAAAGCGGGGAGTCCTCCCCGATCCTCAGGGCCCTCTGTCCAGCCACCGGCGAGCCAGGGACTCTGCCTTCACAGCACACCCTCCTCCTGGCCTGTCTCAGCCGCCCCTTCCATGGGCCCAGTGACAGCCATCTCTTGGTCAGTCAACTCCAAGCCAGCTTCTGATCTGTCTCCCTGCTTCGTCCCTCACCCCAACAGATCACCCCCCACGCATCAGAGCACGCAGTCCCCAGCAGCCTCCTGCTGGATGGAAATAACCTCAGTTCCTGACCACAGCACAGCCGCCAGGCCCTCACACTTTCTGGTCGGTTCCTCTCCAGTCTCAGCCCTTATGGGTCCTCCTTCACTCACGGCGTGCTGGCCTCTCACATGTTTCTTCTGATCCTGACCTCCGCCCTGGCCTGGACAGTCCTGCCCGGGGACCAGCACAGGTCTGGCTCCTTCCAGCCATCGAGGTCTCCGCTCTAACGGAGCCCCAGGCGAGGCTCCCACCCCATGCACGCCCTCCTCTCACCAGCCCTTTCTAAGGAAAGTCCTGTTTCTTTTCCAAGCGTTTCTCACTGCCGAGTCACCCGGCTGACGGAATCATTTACTGGGTCCCCGCGTGTTTCTTCCACCGAATGTGAACTGCAAAGGGCAGGGCCCGGCCTGTGACCAGGAACCGCTCTTGAGTGTTACCACGTGTGGGGCCGCCATGAACTGTCTCCGAGGTTTCACGGACAGGCCAGCACACCCCTAAGGCCCTCCAGGCCGGGCCCGCCTGCTCTGCCAGCCTGGTCTGCAGGGAGCAGCTGCTCTGATGGTACATTTTCACGCCGTCGCCCAGGGCCTGGCTGCCCAGCCCAGGGAGACCCCCAAGCACATGCTGCCAGGACAGTGAGAAGAATCCGCAACAAATATCTCACCAAGCGGCTCCCCCCACGTAGCACCGCTAATAAACCACCACAGGAGGGAGGAGAGGGCAGAAGGGAGGAAGCGGGGCCACGGAGGAGCGGCAGTGGGGCGCCGGGCTCCATCACAGGGGGACCCAGCCCTGGGCTGGGCGGGGTGGGGTGGCGGGGACAGTCACCTCACTGGGCTTTCCTGTCTCCTCCCGAGGTCACCGTAGTCTGGGGAGAAAGAAGACACCTCCCCAATTGCTGGATCACAAAGCTTCCAGGGGGCAAGAATAATAGAGGACCAGCTGGCTCCCGGGGAGCACGAACCAGAACCACCCGCCAGGTACCGCGCTGAGGGCGGTGCCCGAGTCCCCCCCTGGAAAAGGCCGGGGGTATGGGAAAGGACAGCGGCTCTCGCCTCCGAGGGCTCCCGGGGCTCAGGGCTCTCTGGGGCAATTTAGGGGAAGGTGAGTCCGGGTTGGAGGCCGGACACCTGCACAGCCTGCCTCCTCCCGCGTCAGGGAGGTGGGCGGGGAGGGGGCCATTTCCCACTCAGCCCCGAGCCTGTGGCGGGACCTCAGGCGGCCTCAGTCTCCCCGAGCCGGGCCCCAGGTTCCTGCTGCGGCATCTGCTAAGTCCTCACACCAGCCTGGACTCCAGTGCAGGGAGGCCCGGTCACAGAGCTGCCTGGGGGAGGAGGAAGGGCAGGTCCAGCCCCCGAAGCCGAGTTCCTCTCCCCGTTCTGCCTCCGCCCGGAGCGCCCCTGCCCAGTGGGGCTGGCAGATGGCGGCCTCGCAGGGCTGCTGCGTCATGGCTTCTCCGCCAGCCCCCGCCCTGCCCGAGCCGCCTGCCGGGCTCTCAAGCGGAGCATCAATAATGGAGCACAGCTTGCAAGCATTAAACATTCGCCCGTATTTGTAACACCCATATTAAAGGGCTATTCATCAAGAGACAATGCACAGGGCTTGGAAAATACCTGGGGACGAGGCAGAGCAGAGACGTGGCGGGGGGGCAGCCGGGGTCTGGGAGGTCACATCCTGAAGGCCCAACTGAGGGCTGGAGGAGGGCAGAGGGGAGCAAAGGGGGCCCCGAGGTGACCTCTGGTGTGGAGCCGTGGATGCGCCTGCTGCTGCCTGGTGGAGGCAACGGGAGCTCGCCTTGCAGAGGAAAGGCCACGGCAGAGGCCAGCCCCGCGGGGCCAACAGGGTGCCTGGTGCTGTCCTTTGCTCTGTCTTGGGTGTGGGAAAGGGGTCACGTGCTGCTTCTTTTCTAGGGACCTGGACCAGCTCGGGCAAGGCCAAGTCTCGATTTGGAGGACAAGACCTGCCCAGTGGCTCTGAGCCCGGCCCTCTCCCATCGGGGCTGCGTGCAGAGCGGATGAGAAGGGGCGCTGCCAGCCGCCTCTCCCTGATGGTGGGCAGGGATCATCCCGTGGGCTGCGGCAGGCATAAGGGACAGGGTGCGGCCCGAGGAGGTGGTGGGGAGCTGAGAGGGGGAGGGGAGCCACTCCTTTCTGACAGAGGTGGCCTGGGGGCAGGCGTGGCCTGGTACAGAGGAGGGGGCCTGGACGGTGGGGACAGCCGGGACCGCAGGGGGAGAAGTCCGGGAACAGGCTCCTCCCCAGGGCCGGCCCGTGTGTCGTGTGTTGGGGCAGGGGCTCCACAACAGCGCATGGGAGTGCGGGACCCCTCCTGGCTGTCGCCGCGCTGAGCTCTGGGTACTCTGCACTAGGCCACCTGGCTTCCGGGGAGACGCAAGGCTCTTCCCACGGCCCCACCTCCCTGCACCCTCCAAAACCAGGACGGCAACGTTATCACTCCCCGGCCCGCACTGTCAGCTGATCCTTCCCAGGTCCCCAGGGTCCGTCACCAAGTAAGGGCATGCGGACACCCCCACTGCCAGCCCTGCCTGTTCTGACACCAAGCCCAGGGCTGAGGGCCAGAGGGGAGAAGTGAGCTCATCTGCACTCGCTGGGTGGTAGGGGCTGCTGCCCTCCTCTCCCCATCAGCTCCTTCCTCAGGCCTGGCTTTTTTTTTTTTTTGTCTTTTTTGCCTTTTATCTAGAGCCACACCCGTGGCATATGGAGGTTCCCAGGCTGGGGGTCTAACAGGAGCTGTAGCCGCCGGCCTTTGCCACAGCCACAGCAAGGCGGGATCCAAGCCGCGTCTGCAACCTACACCACAGCTCACGGCAACGCTGGATCCTTAAGCCACTGAGCAAAGCCAGGGATCGAACCCGCAACCTCATGGTTCTTAGTCGGATTCGTTAACCACTGAGCCACGAAGGGAACTCCCAGGCCTGGCTTTTTTGAGAGGGACAAAAGCAGAAGCCAAAGAGATGTCTGACCCATCTGGGGTGAGCGTTCAGCTTGGGGGCCCAGGATTCGACAGTGCTGGCTCAAGGGCCTGCTGGCGGGTACAAAACGCCCCGCTGGCGAGTCAGCACGAGGCTTCTGGACGTGGACGTGGACAGGGCACCAGGTTGATTCAAGACAAGTTTAAGGGGACCTGGAGGCTGGAGGGACCATCTCCTCACAGGCCCTTCCCATCTGTGGCTGTCCCAAGCAATAAGCTGACCACAGAGAAGGGACAGCCACCAGCACAGGACACGGCGGAGAGACTGTGGGCTCCACCCGACTTGAGTGGGAAGAGAGGCCACTGACGAGAGATGGTATAAAGTCAGGCACACCTTCTGCCCCCTCCAGCCTTCCCGCCCCCATTACCATGAATATGGTCCTTTCCTGCTTCAGCCCTCGCTCGCCTCTCTGCTAACTGTCCTGTGACGAAGAGAGAACTCAAAATCGACCACGGCCGCCAGGTTCCAGGCTAGGAGGGTGTGTCCCAGCTCTTTAATGCCACCATCTCCAGTGTGGTCAATGGGACAAGTTCTGCCCGGGCCCATCCGGACCCTAAGGAATGGTGCCACGTTCGTGCCACATGAGGGACAGGCGAGGCGGGTGATTTCGTTTGGCGCCTCTGGTTTTGCCGAGCCCAATGAATGGCTTAGGTCCGTCGCATCTCCTAAGCCACCCTGGACGCCCACGGAAGCAGCCTCCACCCCCCACCCCGCCACGCGGGTCCGTCATGCCTCCACTTCCGCACCTGGTACTGGGTCTGCCTGGCGCCCCGTCTCCCGCCCAGGCAGGTCCACCTCTCCAGCTCCTGGGCCAGGTGGGAGCTCACTTGCTCAGCTCTGGGTGGGTGGTGTGGATTGAGGGGAGGGGAGGCGGTGGGCAGCCAGCTCGGGGCTCAGGAGGGTGAAATGGCCCAGTTCCAGCTCCCTCTCAGAGGCTGCAATGGGACACCGCCTTTGAGGACGGCTCCGGCTGGGGCCTCTCGTCCAGGCAGCCCTGACAGCAGGGCCAGATCATTGCCCAGAGTCCCTCTATCCTGGGCCTCCTTCCTTCATCTCTGTCCCCAGCTGTGTGTCCTGGCCAGGCCCTCACCTCCTCTCTACTTTGGCCGCTAGCTGGTGTTCACGTCCCCTCAGTGGTCCAAGGCCACTGGGTCAGCGGCTTTCCCTGGAGGTGCCTGGGGCCCAGCAGCCATAACTCTTAAGTACAGAAAACACTGGGGCCTGGAGTCATTCCCACAGGAAAGGGCCCTCCCCGCCCTGTCCCTGCCCAACAGCTGGGATCCTTTAGGAATTTAAAGAGAAAGCAGCTTTCAGGTCAGTGCAACATTGAACGGGGAGGGGGGCAGCAGCCTCCCCTCTGAAGTTCAGAAAGCGCCAGAGTTTCACGGCATTCTCCCCGCCACCCCCTCACTCCTCCTCCCTTCCAGCTCTCTGCTTCCCAAGTATGAAAACTGTAAATCTGTTTTATTTATCTCGATCCATCCTCGGCAGTGTGCCCCTCAGGGCAGAGGCAGCCATGGTAACCCTGCCAGCTCAGGCCTTAAAAATTCATTGTGTTTAATGCAGTCGATGCGTCTGATACACTTAAAAGTTTCTTGGGGGGGGAGGGTGGGAGAAGGAGGTGCGAGGACTTGTTTTTCTGGGTCTTGCTGGGAGCTGATGCAAAGGGGGTGGAGGGAGGCCCGTGGCATGATGGGGAAGAGGCAGAAGAAGAGGAAGAAAAGGGTCTTTTGTCCACTTAGCCCTCTGTCTGACTCTTCTCAAGGGCGGCATGGCTAGACTCCGGGTGGCGGAGGAAGCGGGCGTCACCTCTCCTGGCTCTGCCCTGCTCTCACCTTGGTCCCTAGAGCAAACCCGAGCCTGGGGAGAGGGGCTGACTCGACACAGGGGGCCGAGACCCCGCTGCCTCCAGGAGACCATTTGGTTTCCTTGGCTGTTCCCGCCTGAAGGAGGCCGTCCCTGGAGGTGTCCGGATGAGCCTAGCCCAGGGGGACTGTGGCCACCAGCCTCTCTCTCTGCACATGAAGGGCTCCGCTGCTGCCCAGGTCAGGAGTCAGCTTCCGCGCGCGCCCGGATGACCCGCTGGGGCTCGTTTCCCACGTGCTCTCAGCAACGTGGCCAAGCCCGGCCCCCATGGTCCACTCGCAGGTGCCTCTCCAGCCCCTTTGAGGGCCTTTCGCCCCCCCGGCCCCTTGCGAGTCCCTCCACCCCACCGAGCTCCATCTCCTGACGCTCACTGTGGTGTCTCCTTTCTTGAGCTCAGCCTCCAAGGCATAAGCCCCACCAGGCTGGGCCCCTATGGGCACGGGGGGACAGATCCTTGTACAAGAGAACAATAATTCCCAAGAGGGGCAGGTGGCCCGGGTCACTTCAGTGGGGATTTCAGCTGGCTTACATAGATGCACGCTCGGGGACCCAGGGAACCTGGCAGGGTTTTGCGAAAAAGTATCTGGTTCTGGTTAATGTCCTTTCGCTATTTGAATGGAGGAGCCTCTGAGGGGACTTGGCAGGTATCTGGCTGACAGACCCTGTCCGGGTTTGTGTCCTGGAAAAGAGGCTGCACCTTCTGTCCCCCGTGGAGCTTGCCCTGAATATGGCTGGAGGAGGCAGGTCAGATGGCAGGGGTCTCCTGGCTCTGAGGACAGGAGATGAGGTGGGAAGACCCTGGGGACTGGGCTGCGGTGTGCCGGGCACTGAGGAGAAGGCCGTGTTGGGAGGACAAGGCGGTTGGGCAGAGGGAGAGGTGGCGTCAGGGGGCCGGAGGCCGTGCGTCTGGCCCCCAGCCTCCAACCCAGCTCGCGAAGCCCATGGCTTCTGAGTATTTCATCTTGGGAGCCCTCAGGGCGAACGGAAACAAAGGGATGGGCCACTAAAGGAAATCCTGTGGTCTCCACGACCCCAGCTCCAACCAGCCCTCGAGAGAGGCCGGGTTCCCGCCTCCCGCGGTCACAGAGGTGCCCTCCACGCTGAGACACCAGTGCTTCCCCAGCGACGGCCGCACACCACTGACATCTGTGGGCACTTTCCCCACATTAGGCATGTCGCACCTTAAATCTCTTTAACACGGAGCAGGTGTTATTTCAGCTGTCCCCTCTTACTGAGAATGAGGGTGAAGCACAGATTAGAGCTGTGCCCAAGTCCCCGTCTGGGCACTGAGCTCTTAGCTGCCGCCTCACCATACACTCAGCGGGCAGGATCCAGGGTCTAGCTCACACAGGGGCTCGGATATGCTTTTTCTGGAAGATCGATTGTTTTTGGCGGGAGGAGGAGGCCAACTTGGCTACAGACATCAGTAGGCCTTCCGATGAACCAGAGTTTCTCCACAGCCTTCTGTGGCTCCGGGTCAGTTTATCTGAAAACCAGGTCCTTCTACTGCACCCTCAGCCTGAGGCGACCTCTGGGGGTGGCAGGGACTGACCGCAGCTGGCCAGGGCTGTGCCGACCTGTGACCACACTTACTGCCCTTCGGGGGTGGTGGCCTGTCTCCCAGGTGTGAGGTGGGAGCCAGGGCCCAGACACGGACCCGGCAGGGGGACCTTCCCAGGCCAGCTGCTGCCTGAGCGGGGGAGGCAGGGACTGCAGCGCGACTCCCACCGCTCTGCATCGCGCCCCTGAGCCCCGCGTGCCCGGGAGTCCGCTGGGTTGACCGCTTAGAGAACCGATGGGAACTTCCTCCCCTTGGCAGCCCTCTGAGCTCCCGCCCTTCAAGAGGCATGTGGTCCCTAGGGTGCTGCGCTCCCGTCTCGGCTGGGGTGGGCCCGCCGGGGAAGAAGCTGCATGCCACCTCAGCGCCGACTCCCAACCAGCCCGGCAAACGGCTTTCAGGACCCAGACCTGCCTGCCACCCAAGCCCCTGCCAGCTTCCAGCCAGGCTCACACGGGCCCTCGGAAATCAAGTGCTCATGGGACAGAGGAAAATGCTGAAGCCGGGGACTGGGCCAACTCCCTGGGGCCACAGTGGAGTTGAGTCCCTGACCCAGAGTTCAAGGTGCATTCGGCCACAGTCCCATGCCGTGTGTCCCCTGCAGAGGGACAGACCTCTCCTCCCTGGCCCAGCCCCCCATCCACCTGACGGCTCCAACTCCCCGAGACCTGAGTGTCCAGGGCACAGACACCCCTTCACCCCATGACACGTGATCGGAGGGTCCCCTGAGGCAGAGAGTCTGTCTTAGGACGGGAAAGGGAAAGGCACCCCCACATCTGCCACTTCCCCCTTCAAACTATGGGGGTGACCTGAGAAATGAGGCAGGCAAGTAACAGGGAAGCCCGGCTGGGGCTGCTCTGCTGTCCCCAAGAATGGCTTGGGGACACCCCCTGACCCAACAGTCTTCCCGTTACCAAGCTACTCTGTTCGCATTTTCCTCTGCTTCGCTCCGTTATTCCCAAGCCAGTCCCATGCCCCAGGCCACGAGACACTCCCCGCTGCTTCTCACGCGCCCACAGCCCTTACAGATGGCGAGCTCCTCCCTTCTGTCTTCACTGGCGTTGAGCCCAGAGGCCTGAGGCCCCACAATTCCGGCCTCTGACCTTAGAGCCACGCACCTGACGTGGGCCCAGCAGCCCCGTGTTGACCTGGTCCCTGCACTGAGGCCGGAATGTGCCTCTCCTCAAGTCCGTCACCCCAGTGGCTGCCCTCGTGGTGCGGGTCCCAGGGGATGGATCACAGGGATCCACTTCTAGCCCGCGTTCCCCTGGGGACCCCTGTGCCCCGAAGGGGTCCCACCGGGGTGGCCATTTCAATCTGGTGGCAGCCTCAGTGCCCTGTCCTTGGGCCACACACACGCCTCTCAGTGCAGAGCCGCCTCCCCGGCTTGCCCACCCAGAAGGTCACACAACTACCCTCCAGAACCAGGAGGGCACTCCGAGCCAGAGATAGAACTTTACTGAGAGACCCCTGAACCTGGCTGTGCGCCAGAGTCACCTGAAGGCCGCTCGGGACACCAAGGCGACCCGCAGGCCCAATCCAGGAAGAGCTGAGAATCACGGCCCTCAACTTCCACGGCTACAAGCCCAGCAAGGCCACTTCCGTGTGGAAGGCGGAGATGTTACCCGCAGCCCCAGAGGGCCCATGGCCGAAGAGCCTGGGCTAGGCCCGGGAGCTCTGGGTGAAGGCCCTGTTGCTTTCCTTCTCGCCAGCACACCCCCACCTCCACAGGCCTGGGTCCCGATTCTCCCTAAGCTTCTGCGTCGTCTCCACCTTCAAGTCCTAAGCCCTCTGCGCGCAGCCATGACTTGCTCGGTTCAAAGGGAGGGACAGGAGAAGATGGCTCAGGCCAGGCGTCTCCTGCCCAGGCCTGTACCCTCTCCTCAAGCCGGCTCCCCTCCCAGCCCGGGGGAAGCAGCTCAGCTCCAGCCTGCCTCTGGCATGTGCCCTCCCGCCTTCCTGGCTACAGGGGGCTTCCACAGGAGATAAGAGTCTCTGATTAGGGAGCGAGATTAGTGCCTCTCTGGCCTTCAGATCCTTAGTCTGGGAGGTTTAAGGAATTTTATGAACTGAGAATGTTTTCTGTAGCTCTTTACAAGTGCCAACTTAAAGGGCACGGAGATAAACGTCAGAAACCAGAATGGGAAGTGCAACGCTAATACCCACTGCTGGTAACAAAGAGCAAACATCAGAGCAGCCTCACCACGGAGTCTCGGGAACAATGCGAAGAAGGGGGTGTGAAAAGGCCGGAAGGACAGAGGGTCACAGCAGAAGGGTGGGACAAAGAGAGCGTGGAGGGCGCTCCTTCAGTTCTTTGGGGCCAAGTGGAAGGGGGATTGCTCTCATTTGTACCCTCCTCCGCCCCCCGTCAGGAGGCTGAAAAAATTCCTTTTGTGATCAGTCATTTTCAGGGAAATTTAAGATGCATGAAATAGGCTTTTCACCCGAATGTGCCTTTCCAGCCCAGGAAATCTTTATCGGATTAAACGCACAAAAAACGAGAAAGGGTCTGGTCATGAGGCATCCGCGAAGTCCCTCTGGTGACAGCGTCCTGCGGGGGCCTGCGGGGGCCGGCTGGGGAGGCCCTGGGGCCCCCCCGCCACAGCCCTGCCCACGGGGCAGAGTCTGGACCCCGAACATGGAGAAGCGGGCGATGGAGCTTAACGCTGACGTGGCGGCCTTGATAAGGCGGAGTGACCCCAAGCCAGGCTGCTTTGGCCTGGAGGCCAGAGGGCAGCGTCCCGGGAGCTCAGGACCCGAGGGAGACGGGCCCGCAGAACGACGGGTGACGTGTGAGTGAGAGAAAACACACGCGAGCCGCAGAACGATTCTGAGTCTGGAGTCGTCTGCTGGAAAACCACCACCATGACCACAACCAAACAGATTCAAATATTTATAAACGCACAGACAGAGTTTTGGATGGAAATACATGAAACTGAACGCAGAGGCTTCTGGGGGAGGAAGCGGTGTGAGGGTCATTTCACACTACATTCTTCTGCGTTATTTCAGTTTTTATCTCACGTGCATTAAAGTTTTTTTCAAACAACAACAAAAAAGAAATTATTTAGAGTCTTACACACTTGGGGATCACCCTGGACTCCCCCATGGAGATCTCAGAGGCAGAGCAGGGGAGATTTAACAATGGGAACATGCATTTTACAAATGAGAGGATCAACAGCCGGGTAGTGATATTTTTAGCTACCCTGGCTCTTTGCTTCAAAGGCGTGGGTTTCATCTAAAACCAGGCAAACCTCCTACAAAGTCTGCCTGTTTGCAAGGAGCGATTAGCATAATACTCCTTGTAGGAGAAAAGGCCTGGCTCCACTCTGAGGCAGGAGTGTCTACTACAGGGAGACTTCTCCTGAAATAGAATCTGAGCAGAACAGCAAAGTCTTCTCAATGGAGTTGAGGCCCCCACCTGCCACCAGAGCCGGAAAGTGGCCACATGGAGGGCCCGGGGACCCTGGTGCGACGTGGCCACGCAGGGTGAGGCTGGAGCAACCGCACGGCATGGCTGGCCACCCTTCCGGGCTGCTACCTAAATCCCCCTTGCCTTCCGATTTTAAGTACAGAGGGTCTGGGGGCTGCCTTTTGAGCTGCCCTCTCTGAGGGTAAGGTCGCAGCCAAGTCAAGCCTGAGGAGGAGGGACGGGCTCGGGAGACGGCAGGCGGCGCCCACTGCTGCAGGGTGACTTGGGATGATGTCGTGGGGAGCTGTCCTCCCCCGAGGCTGCGCCGGGCGCTTGAGAGGCAGCAGAGCTGTGGGTGAGCCGGTGCGGCGGTGCCCCCTCTGCCCCCCCAAGGCCCTCGGGCGCTCACGCTTGTCTGGGTCTATCGCTCTGCCTCCCTCTCTGGCAGCTCCTCTCCGGGGCCGGGCCCCCCACCCTCCTCTGCCGTGAGCCCGGCCTGTGGGCACATTCTGATGGCCGTCTTCTCTCCCCTAGAAGCCCCCGAGCTGGCCAGGGAAGACTAAACATGTAAAGGGAGGCCCGAACTTTTCTCCAAACACCATGAAAATGAAATGAAAGCTGTCACCTTCCAAGAGCCGTAATTAAAGACACTCATCTCAGGACCTGAGCTGGGGACAGATAACACTGAGCAGCCGCTTGTCACACCAGGCCAGGTGCCCCATCCTGAGGGGAGTGTGACCTTGGGCTGCGCGGGGCACGGGGCAGAAAGTGACGGTGCTGTGGCTACTTCACTGGCAGGAGTCGGGGCAGAGGGACGGGAGGGGTGGTCCTTCCTCCACGGCCCCCTCCCTACAGGGTCCCCACAAGTGAGATTACAGGGCTTCCTGCCGAGGGGGGACCGCGACACACTCACAGACGGGGTGCACAGCTGAAGATCTGAGAAGCCAATTACCGCGCCCCGGGGGGCCCAAAGGAAGCAGAAGGATTTGGACGGGGGTGGCTGCTCAGGCTTCAAGGGCAGGAAGAGATGCACCGCCAGGAAGCCACCACCTGTTAGGGCCAGGGGCTACTGGCCGAGGCGGGCGGGGGTCCTTTTGCAGGAGAGAGGCTCCACGGAGGCAGGCCTCGCTTACGAGAAGAGGCTCAGCTCACACGGGAGGAAGGAAAAAGCTGACTCCTCTCTGGGAACAGATGAGGCAACTGGCTGAGCTCACAGGAACCTGGAATTAACTGCCCGAAGGCGGCGTCCCCTGAAGAGCCAAACGTGTCGGGGTGGGGATGTCTGGAGTGTCAAGGAGGTTTGAAACTTAGCCCAGATTATCTGCTCAAACTGCCAGTCCCAGCAGCGCTGAACCTTCCAGAACGACGCAGCAGCCAGATCCCTTGTCAAGCAAGCTTCCTGAGCAGCTCCTTAGCCGGCGTTTGGGGTTTTAGGAGGCTGATGGCACAGCTGCAGACTGTGAGAGAGCGTCCCCGCCACCGTGAGCCCCGGGCGCCACTTCCCCGCCATTCGCTGGAGCTCAGGGCACGGGCTCCGGGACCGGCCACCTCAGGCGTGGCCTCGGGTAGGCCCGCGGTTCCCCTGGCTCAGCGCCATCCCCGACCCCAGAGTGGCCATGCCGGGGGTCTCCCACAGCAGGTGGAGAGTTCTCTGAACCTGCCCGGGCCCTTCAGTGGCTGAGTACCTCCGGGCTGCCTGATCCCAGCTGCTCCCCCAGCTCCGTGCGGTGCCGGGGCTCCCGCCTCCGGGCTTCCGAGCAGACTTTCCCACCTCAGAAGCACCTCTCCTCCCACCGCTCCCCCACCCACAGCGCGTTCCTTATCTTTCACGGCTCAGATGGACGTCATCTCTTCCCACAAGCCTCCCCGGACCCCCAGGCCATCCCTGGGAGGGCAAGGACGAGCTCGGCCCACGGCGGTGCCCCCGCTGGTGGGCACGGGGGCGGGTCTGCGCAATGACAAATGGCATTTCCTGGCCCTCCCCAGGCCAGCGTAGCAGCGGCCCCTTCCCGGGGGAGGCGGGGGGCGGGGGGGGCTCTTATCTGTCCTCACAGAGGCGGGCCGAGCGCTTGCTCCCGGCGGTTCCATTCAGACACGAGGGCTCTTGCCTGGCCTGACAGCTGTGGCCTAATTTCCAGGGCTATACCCAGGCTCCTTAATTTTACCCACTTGGTATTTTTCATTCCTGAAGCACGGGGGATGGAGAGGGATTGGGGATGGGGGAGGTGAGGACAAACGCAAGAGATGAGTGCGGGGTGGGGGTGGGGGTGCTACCGCCTGGAAGGGGCTGGGCGGGGGTTTGGGGGGAGAGCCAGGGTAATTCCTTTTTTTTTTTTTTACTTTTAAAAGGCCAAAAAAATATCCCAATCCTACCCCCCTGATTTTCCTCAGTAAGCATTTTCAACAAGGTCACAAATGCACTGGCTCTATAGATTTTTGGCTCCAAACCACTTTTCAGGCAGCCTTTAAAAGCCAGTTCTTGGCGTAGCTTCAGCTGAGCCTGAGGAGAGGGAAAACTAGGGCACTTTTATGCTCTGAGAAAACATCGGATCCAGGTCACAGCTTCTTGGCGCTGCTGAAGCTGTGGGGTACCCCCCTTTCACAGGCCTGGACCCGAGGACCCCCCTACCTGTACCCCACTGCTTCCCTCCGAGCAGGAATCGCAAGACCGGGGTACACATTTCTTAGTCACTTGTCACCTGTCTGTCTGTGCCATTAGACTGCCACCTCGGTGAAGGCAGGAAACGGCTCTGGGTCCCGTGTGTGCCCAGGGCTGGCGCAGGGCCTGGCACACTGCTGGCACTCCAGGAAGAGCCCCGGAACGGACCACGCGGAGTGACCCTCTGACCCTCGTCCCCGGACTAGGGTTGCCTCAGCTCTTCCCTGCCCTCCACAAGGCTCCTGCCACACCCGAGTGTCCCTGCCTGCGGACTGTGGTGGCTGTGCCCGCATCGGCCTGGCCCAGGCGGGGCACAGGGGCAGCACGAGGTAAATATTTACCGGGAAAACCCGAGCCTCGGTTTCCTCCTGTATGAAGGAGCTCAGCTGACCCTCAGGTCCCTCGGGCCACTCTGAACTAAGCCTAAAGCCCAGGTGGAGACTCTCAGTCATGGCCTGGGGCCACCATTCATTCGGGAAGCCCTCGTGCTGGGAGAGGGCGGGCATGGTCTCGCTGGGAGTTGGGTCTAACCCCCAGCTGCACACACGGTGACACAGGTAACTTCCAGTCTCCGGCAAGGGGTCAGCCGGAGGCCTGGTTCCTCGGACGCCGTCCCACGCCCCGCCTGCCCTGTGGTGGTGTCTGGGAAGGCCACTGGTCACACGCACAGCTCCATCCTCCCCCCAGCCCCCTTCCTGGAGAGATGGAGAACTGGGCTGCTGGAAGAGTGGAGGTGGTGGGCCCTCGGGGGCCTGCTTCGCACCTCCTTTCCGGTGGCATGCGAACCCAGACCACGGAGCAGGGGCTGGTGGACCTGCCTTCCTGGTGTCCACAGCCTGGGATTCTGGTTCCAAAACCAATTTCCCACGAGCAACAGCTCCTCCTCCTGCATAAGAGGGTGGCATACGATCCGTCCTGAACAATCGGGGCACAGTGACAGGTCCAAGGAGACTCAAGCCCAGGGCCACTGCCAAGGCCGGGTGCTCAGGGACTGCAGTGAGGCCACAGGACAGACGGCCTGCCCAGGGTGGGGCTGACACAGGAGGAAGAGGACCCGCTGTGGATGTGTGGGCATAGGACCCAGGACGCTGGGAAGGTTCTAGTCGTGGACTTGCCGCTCCTCGTCCCTAACTACACACCACCTTTATTTTTTTCAAGTTCAGCGTGAGGACTGGTTTTCTGTCCCCTGCAATCAAGTGTCTGACTGGACAGCTCTGAACAGGGCGGGGCGGGGTGTGCTGACGAGGGGAGGGCACCTGGGGGCAGGTTTTAGTTTGCTCAGGGTGGTGGCAGTATCTCTGCCACTGGAAGAGACCAGAACGATGAGGCGCAAGAGGGCACCACAGGAGACGCCGAGTTCCGGGGCCCCGCAGCCTCTGCCCTGGTCTGGCTCCACAGGTCAGTTAACCCCCTTGCTGGTACCGGTGCCTTTGACCTGGGTTCCCGCCTCCTGTCACCGTACTTAGATGAGCGGCTCTCACCTCCGGGCTGCAGGCCTCCGCTGGCCCGGCTGCACCAGAAGGCCCTGGGATTCCGCTGGGTGGGGGGTGGGGGGAGAGTGAGAATCTTCGTTTTGACAAAGCACAAGCGGGCTCGACTAGTGGCCTCCAAGACCCCCCGTCCAGAACTAAGATAGAACTCTGGGTTTTAGAAGGAATATACTCGGTGACCGGCTCACTGGGGACGCTTAACCAACGTCAACCAGAAACGGGCAGCTTTTATAGCTAGTTCTCCTGAGCGCCTAATCCCCTGCAAAAGCACCACAAACCATAAAAAATGCTGAGAAGAAAAACTCGTCACCTGGACTCCATTAAAGAGAAAGGCCTGTTCATCGAGAGACACTGTGAAGGGGGTGCTCGCGAAGGCAGGCCACAGAGGAGAAGATAACTTCAGTGCACATATCTGAGAAAGACTGGAATCCAGAACATATAAAGAACTTTCACAAGTCAGTAAGAAAAGCACCAAAAACCCAATGGGGAAATGACTGCAACAGGCTCGCTGCAAAAGAGGACGCTCAAAGCCGCAGCGTGAGGAGGAGGCCTTTCACTTGGTTAGTCTTCAGGGACGGGCAAATTAAAACCACACGGTGACACCGCCACGTACCTCCCAGAACGGCTAAAAGCAGACAGCTGATACCAGGCGTCGCTAAGGATGTGAGCAAGGGGCCCGCTCATGTGCCACGCGTGCGGGAGCGGAAACTGCTGCGGCCCGGACAGTGTCTGCTGAAGCTGCTGCGGCTCGGACAGTGTCTGCTGAAGCTAAACACACGTATGGCCCCCGATCCAGCAATTCCTAGGTGTCATCTAAGAGAAACGTACATATATATTCACCAGCGGTGAAGGGACGCTCCTGGCAGCACTGTCCACAGCGGCAGAGCGGTAAAGGCACGGGTGCCCCGCGGAAACGTGGCAACCACTGCCGCACGGGACACAGGGCCAGTTCACAAAGGCGAGGCGGACCGAAGGAAAACTGACAGTTTGCGAAGGAACACACACTGCGGGATACCGTTCACAGAAAGTTCCAAACACCAGGTGGACGACCCTCTACCCCCCCCGCCCCGCCCCCAACTGAAACCAAAGACAAAAGCCCAGGTAAACGGATGTCGAGCTTAGAGATCAGGCCAGTGGCTACTTCCAGGGAGGGTGGGGGAGGGGTGGTAACGGGGAGGAGACACGAAAGGGACCTTCGGGTGCTGGAAGTGCCCTACTTCCTGATCTGAGTGCTCGTTACATGGATGGAGACAATTAGCGAAAACCACCTGAGCTGTAATACACTTATGCTTTGTGTACTTTCACACAGCATGCTGCTGTCAAGTGAAAAATTTTTACGAAGGAAATGCCGTGTGGCCACGGAGGCATGGAGGGAGGAAAGACTGCCGCGTGGCCCTGATCACGAGCAGGAAAACATGGATCAGAGGCTCTGAAGGAAAAAGTGTTACACTTACGTGGTTAAGAAATAGAGAGGGCTTTGCCAGAGAGATGGCAAAATTGCGCAGAAAACAAGTCGAAACTTCTGGGGACACAGGAGGCCACGAGTTTCCTGATGACAAGGCTGAGGGTGAAGCAGAGACACGCGAGCCATCATCTGGCTAAAGCAGCGGCTCTCTGTGGGAGCAAAACAAGGAGGCTCAGACGGCCCCACGTTCGGGAAACTGGTCACGGGTGAGAGCTGGAGTGCGGCGCATGACTGCAGCCGGGGCCAGGGGTGTGGCCGGTGGAACCGGAGAGAGAGACACAAAACTCTGCATTGAGAAAAGCAGCTTCTGTAAGGAAAGAGTGAGAGGCAAGCCTCAAAACGGACAGCACAGGATGCTCAAAAGAGAGAGAAACACGGGTGAGGGCCTTGGAGTGCACTTGCAATCCATCTCAGCCCAGCTTCGAAGTGAGAGCTGGGTGATGTGAGCAACTGTGATAAGCCAGAAGGAAAAACAAATGATCTGGGAGAAGAGAGGGACAAGACACGTCCTCTCGAGCAAGAATCAAAACGGAGATTTAGACCCAGAAAGACATGCACTGTCCAAGTGCCAGGCAGTTCCAATGAGATTATGTCATCTAAACAGAGGCCGGAAATAGGTCGGGATAACGGCAGGCAGAAGTCTGGTGGGCCTGGGGCCTGGAAGGAAGACAGAGAAGGGCCCGCAGACTTTCTTCAGCGTTTCACTTCTGAGAGGTGGCAGCCAGCAGGGCGACGGCCCTGGGAGAGGATGACGAGGAGGAGGGCACATCAGGACGGATCGTGGGGGGATTCTGTGGGTTAATGCCCACCCTGGGCGGAAGGGAGACGCCACGAGACAGCAGAGCTTCTTTCCAATGGGGGAGGGGGGAGCAAGTCCAGACTGGAAATTGGGGGGCGTTTGCCCAGATGTCCCCCCGCTTCCGCGGTCTGGAGGACAAGCAAGAACCTCAGCTCTGGGATCCTGGGTGGGATCCGGCACCCCCATGGGGCTGTCCCAAGACTCGGGGCTAGGGAGCTGCGGGCAAATGCTCTAGTGCCCCAAGGACACTGAAAGATACCAGGGTGACAGTGACAGACCCGAAACCCATGCTCTCCGGGGAGCTGAGGCTGCAGACTTGTAGAGAAAGCTCCACTATCCGCTTCAGATCCCAAGAGCTCCTGG
This sequence comes from Catagonus wagneri, assembly GCA_004024745.2. Lineage (NCBI taxonomy): Eukaryota > Metazoa > Chordata > Mammalia > Artiodactyla > Tayassuidae > Catagonus > Catagonus wagneri. Next base: position 4,445,921 of record PVHT020000012.1, on the reverse strand, counting down.
GTGGGCCCTTGCAGCCTGGGTTACAAAGCACCCTTCCTCCCAGGCTGTACTTCACACGGGCTTGTGCTCTCTGTCTGAGACCAAATTCCACGCCAAGGTTCCCTCTGGCCAGGGCGCGGCCGTTACTCGAGCTCAAGAGTTGGGAGCTCTCCTTCCACGTGGAAGGGGCGGCTTGTGGGTCTGCAGCCGTTCCCAGGCTGCACTTGACGGAAACCCTTCCGCGCATGTTCCTGAGGACGGGGCAGGTGTGTGTGGGATCTTGGTGGCTACCTGTTCAGAGAGTCCATCTGTGGGGAGAAAAGAGAGGACCAGCCAGGGGCCTCCCAGGGCAGCCTGAGGAAACCCAAGGTGAAAAGGTCGGGTTAAAAGGATGAAAGAAGAGCTTCCTGAGAACTGTGTCCTGCAACGGACGAACAGGATACGCTCTGTAACAGCTGTTCTAGGAGCTGAAAGAGCACTTTTAAGCTCGGGGCACCCATTTGTCTCTCCAGGCTCGGATGCATCTCTGCTCCAAGGAGGCAGGAGGATGCAAGTGACCTTGAGGGGCCAATTCCAAACCTGCCGATGTTTTGTTAAGTCGCTGCATTGTGATACCCACCCGCTACTTGCTTGTTAACTGAGCTGACTTACCAAGGTCAAAACTTGGCTAGTTTCCTGGCATCCTTACGTAAAGTATAAACAGATCCTGAGACAACTGCAGACTCCATAACCTCTTAAGCTTCAGAGAGAAATTCACTGTCAACTTAGTCCCTGGCAACAGCCCTTGACACTCACCCCCGGCCCTGTCGGCTGCCTGAGCCGTGTGCTAGGGAGCTGATGTGTAGACTCCAACGAAAGTGCTTTTCATTGGAGACTGGAAAGGGCTCAGCAGGTGCCACCACTCAGGTGACGAGTCTTTAGAGGCTTTTTAAGGCATCCTGTGCAATGGGCATGGGATGGTCTCTCAGACAGATGCTCTGGAAGCGGGGGCGAACGGCTGGCTCTGTGGGTCACATGGTGTCCCCCCTGCCGGTTCACCTGTGACCTCTAACCTCCCACAAGCCCTGCTCACAGTGAGAGGATCTCCAGCCTCCTTCTAGTCCCTGCTTCCATCAGCACAGCCCCTGCCCCCACAGGGATCCAGGAGGACCCCAGAAACATGGGACATTCCCTCCAAAGCTCCCCAGACCTCCAGAGCAGGCTGCACAGGGCTCCCTCTAACCAGCACTTCCTCTCCTCCCCCCACACCCCTGGCTGCATCTAATTAATCCCAGCGTGGCCTGGCAAGGCCCGTCACATGTGGTTTCCATACTCCAGAAGAAAATACATCACTTCTTACAGGGAGCGCCAGTGTGTTTGACAGAGGGCTCCACAGGGGCAGTGTGGGGGGCGGCCTGCAGGAGGCAGAGCAAAGCCACCGGCCTGCCCCCAGGCCTCCCTGCCGCCCCGGGGTCACAGATGGTTCCGTGAGGTGCTGGGGTGCTGGCGCTTGGCCACAGATTAGAAGACGATAGAAATGGACTGGGCTGGGCTCTCTGAATTCTGCCCCTTTGAGGGCAGGGCCTTCTCATCTTCTCTGGCATGTCAGATTGTGTCACTCTGCATTCACACGCCCTCAGCACTGTCCCCAGTTTAAAGCGTTTTCTGCCACACACTCCCTTTGCTGTCCTGCATTTCAGCAAAAGCACTGGGGCCTGGCCTCTGGGGGAGGCTCCAGAAGATTCACACAGGCAGCTGGGCAGGCTGACTTTAAAGACGACAGGAAGGAAGTTTCTTCTGAGAGGGAATAAGAAATTCCTTGAAGAAACCCTCCAGCCCTGCTCAGTGTCCCGTCTCCTTCTTCTCGGCTGGGGATGCAGTCAACACGGCTGCAGCTAGTGGAAGGGCCCATCCGCCTGCATTCTGGGGAGGTGGGTCAGGGCCTGTTTCAGGAGACAGACTTGGGCTGGCACGTGTGTCGCGGCAATCTGTTTTTATTCTGAGCAAACGAACGCAATCCATTAAAGGGGCAAGAGAAAGAGGGCCGAGCAGGGCCTCTCAGAAGCACTCCCCGCAGGCAAAGCTGCGTTTCTAAAAGGCCACGTGAACAGGGATGTGGGTCTTGGCCTTTACTCGATTCATCCTTCATTAGAATCAGCACGATGGGCTTTGGGGGACCCGACCACTGCCCCCTGGCAGGTAAGGTGGCACGCAGAAAGAGACGGGAAAAGGGGCTGCACCTGATGCCAAACAAACCGGAGGCCGGGAAGCTAGAGAGAGCGAGGAGGGGAGCTGGGGTCTGCGGGGATGGCGGTGTGGGCTGCCCCGGCCACAGCGGTCATCTGGGCCCCGCTGAGGGACGTACGAGGACAGCAAAGTGGAATTTCCCAACTATAGCATGAAAGAGAGCTTCTTTTGAGCCACCGAGTCCCCCCCACCCCGGCTCTGCAATTAAAAACAAGTCCAGTTTCCAGTGGCTTCCTAAGCCTGGGCTCCCCTGCCCACCACCCAGCTCAGCAGCCGGGCCCCCAGCACTGGGCTCTTATGCAGACGCGGGGCGCTGGAGGGGGGGCGGGCAGCGCGGATCGGACTCCGTGCTGGACTGGACAGGCTGCCAGGCCTGTGTCAGAGGCAAGAGGAGGACCAGAATGAACCCGAATGAACTAGAAGCCTTATCCTAGGGTTGCTCTGGGTCGGGTCTCCCGGAAGAGGCCTCATGACCCTCTCTCCCGGGTGCCCCCCACCCCCAGTTAGGGGCTTCCCTTTCTCTGGGGACGCTGCTGGGGACCGCAGCCACCAAGTCCTGGGCTGGATGGGGTGCAGCCCTCGAGTTCACGGCACAGTCACTGGTTGAGAAGCAAGCTTTCTCTGGCAAGCCCTCTCTGCAAGGCAGCAGGGAGGAAGGCGGGGGGAGGCACAGCTGATTCAGCCAAAGGACCAGAGGGCTGCGCTGGCTGCCAGCGAGCGTCCTCGGCCTCGCTCCCTTCCCAGCACAGAAGCAGGCCTTGTAAAGAGCCCAGCTGTCGGGTTACGCTGGAGTTCATATCGCAGTTTATCAAAGGGGCTGCGTTTTCTCTCTCCTCTCCTTTTCTACTGAGTATAGTGGGCCGGTTCGTGGGAAAACAAGCCCTGTGCTTGTTCTGCCTGCGACGGCGGACGAGGGGGAAGGGGCCGGAGGAGGGAAACGTACACGAACACCCACCAGGGCTGAGTTGTTTTAACGGGGCCGGGGCCGGGCTGCTGGTGGGTGCCAGGCCGGCAGGCCGGGTGCACTGGAGCCAGCTCTCGGCCCAGAGGGTTCAATTCTTTCCCCTCTCCTGGGCCTGGCTGCCCCTCCCCAGTGACCACCGTGGGAGGCTGAGGCCGCACCGTGAGGCAGAACAGCAGCTTCCCTTGACCAAGCAGTGCTGAGAGCTGGAACACGGTCTTACGTAACCCTCTCTGCGAAATGACAGGGCAGGCACCGTTATCCCTGTTTCACAGTCAAAGCAAAATAGGCTGGGAAACAGGACACAGAGTTGAACACCGGAGGGACCGGGACTCGAAGCCAAGGCTGTTAGACTTGAGAAGCTCCCCTCCCCTGTGGAGCCCTGGGGAGGGGCCGCGGGTTTGGGCGGGGCTGGGGTGTCCCCCTCTTCCCTCCATATGTGGGCCTGGCCCCAGTCCCCACAGCCTGGAGAAGGGGCTGGGCTGGGATCGGGTCACAGCAAGCCTGGCTGAAATGAGGTTTTTGGAGTCAAAGCGTCCTCACCTTAACTGTTACAGCCACCAGAGAACAAGGTCCTGTGGACATAGAGAGGACGGCCAACCGGCCCAGGGGCCTGGCTGGAGTTCGGGGCCTCACTGCCACCCCCAGCGGAGGTGCAGCTTGGGTCAGCCGAGTGCGGGCCTGAGGAAAGTCAGGCAGCTTCCTCAAGGCCGAGCCCCCCACCAGATGTTTGTCCTCAAACACTCTGGACGCCTTTTTCCTTCTATAGACAGTAGCTGTTCCCGGACCCTGAGCTAAACACACCACTGCAGGAAAAAAAATGGCTTTTCACTTGTTTGCCAGAAGACTCTTTCCTTTCCTTCGCAGTGCTCCATCTCGTTGAGAGGAGCGATACAGAGTCGGCTTAACACCTGAAGAAGGGGGTGAAGAATCTTTTTTTTTTTTTTCTTTTGCCTTTTGTCATTTTAAGGCCGCACCTGCGGCATGTGGAGGTTCCCAGGCTAGGGGTCTAATTGGAGCTGTAGCGCCAGCCTACGCTGTAGCCACAGCAACACAGGATCCGAGCCGCATCTGTAACCTACACCACAGCTCACGGCAACGCCAGATCCTTAATCCACTGAGCCAGGTCAGGGATCGAACCCACAACCTCATGGTTCCCAGTTGGATTCGTTAACCACTGAGCCACGATGGGAACTCCCAGGTGAAGAATCATTTACTGTGCTTATCAGGCCTGCGGCCTCATCTCGGCAGTCTGCACGGATCACAACCACGCTTTTCTTTAAAGCCGTCAGCACAAAAATAAGGACATGAAACGAGAGGCAGGAGGGCAGGCTGACAATCCCAGGGCTGGGCCCCAGCAAACCTCTCCTGGGGGCCTCGAGCCCTGTCTGACCACGGGGAGGAGGAAGGAACACCTCTTCAAGGCCTCCTCCACATCTGCCGCCGCGCTGTGCGCGCCCTGAGAGACCAGGATGGGCGCCTGGCACGCGGGCTTAGCAGGCAGGGGCCCCACAGAGCTGGCATGACCCAGAGGAAGCTGTAACTCCAAGTGACAGGTGCCTGTGCTGCTTCGGGGGGGATGGCAGCCAATGAAACGAAGGACTAGGAAGGACGACCTATATGAGGGGCCCAGTCACAGGTCCCTTCCGTCTGGCCCAGGTCCTTCGTGCTAGTGGCTCAGGGTTAGGAGAGCTCTGTGGCTGTGCAGGGCGGGAGCGAGGCCCTAGAGGCCAGGTGTGACGCCCACTGAGGCCCAGTGTGGTCCCCGAGGGACATGGGCTCCAGAACGGAGAGCGACTGCCACGCTGGATACACTGGGGCCCAGCAGGATGCGGAGGGGGGACCCCTGAGGAGCTGGGAGGCGGGTCACCCTGGGTCCTCAAGGCACCCGGTTCGGCACTCTATCACAGATGAGTGGCTGCAGAATTAGCACAGGGCAAGGGTCTGCGGCCCGGCTCCAGCTGAGCCGCGCGGGCACCTGGCCTCCTCTCATTTCCCTCCTGCACAGTGAGGACTCCCATCAGCCTGGGATGCCCAGGAGACTCTGCCGAGCAAGCGAGGCCTCACTGCCCTGGTGGCTGGAAATGGGGACGTGGCAGCAGTAGGGCCACCAGCTTTCCCGAGCCTGGGCCCTAGCGGGGCTGGGGGCGGGGGGAGGACATCCCCGCGCGCCCACGCCCGCGCCTGCGCACGCCTACGCTGCCGGCGCTTCAGCCCGGGATGCTGCCGACTCCCCCAGCCCCCTCTCCCCAAGCCCCCGATGGGCCACGCGAGACTGGCAGGGCATGGAAAAACCCATTACGGCCCAGCTCTCCAGAGAGGGAACTAGCTACAAATTCCTTTTTCAAAGGCCTCTCTCTCCACTGGTTCCCTGAAAGTCTTCTGGGCAAGGAGGCTCATCAAAGAGCTGACACCTCTGCAGTTTGGAAAGCCGCATGAAGCTAACTGTCACTTGTGTGGGAAGAGTCATTTTCCTGGTGGGGGGTCTCTTGCGCCACATCTAATCTCTGCTCCAGTCCCCGACCCGTCCAACTTGATGTGAAGCAAAAATGTGGAAACCGTCCTCTTTTGGCCGCTGAGGACAAGAATCCATTTCTGACCCTCGGTAACTGTGGTTGTCATCTGGGATGATTCTGCTCCCCAGGGGACCTTGGGCATTGTCCCAGCGGGGCGGGTGGGTGCTACCGGTGCCTAGACGGACGAGCTCAGGGATGCTGCTCGACACCCGACGGTGCGCGGGGCAGTCCCCTCCCCGGCAAGAATGACCCAGCCCCAAATGCCAGCGGCGCCGAGGCTGAGGGGCCCCGCTCTCTGAGAGCTCAAAAAAGCAGAGGCTGGTGGCGCCCTCCCAGCATCAGTGGACAACGCTTGGTGGTCCAAAATGTGGAAGCGCCTTCCTGCTGACGGGCACGGGCTTTGTGGTCCTGCTATTTGCCCTGCTGGCCAGGGAGGCCTGCCCCACCCTGAGACTCAGTCCTTCGACCCGTTTCCCAGGGTGGCCTCGGTGCCACCCCAACACCACCCCCCGCCTGGAGCTGGGGCCCTGTGGCTGCCCTAGCCTGGCCCCCTGCAGGCAAGCCCTCCATTTCCTTGTCTCTCATCCCTTTGGCTCTCCCCACACTCCGCAGGCTCCTCCACGCCTCCCAGGGACCGTCTTCGGGCCTCCTCTCCCCTCACGGCCTCCTGCTGCCTGCCTCTTTCCTCCACCTCTTTGTAGCTCTTGGCCTTCTTCTCGGCCTCCGAGCCCAGCTTCTTCCTCTTTCACCAACCATTACACACTGGAGCTCCGAAGAGCCCAGCTTCAGGCCCCTTCCCATGCCTCTTACTGCCGAGTGTTCTTACTAGCAAGGAACTAGAGTCTGCAAGGCAGAACCGGCTCACTTGGAACCTCGTACAGTCAGTAGGTGTTGAATGAATGGATCCAAGAGTGAGTGAATGAACGACTGTCATCAATTTTCAGATTTGTATCTTTGGGCCTAGATCTTTCTTTTGAGAGGCAGACACAGCAAAGTGCTTCTCCTCGAAGCTGCCTAAGTCAAACGTGGGACCCCCCTCCCTCCCTGCTCCTCTCCCGGGACTCCCGCCGCAAGGCCACCCTGTGGCTCACGTCAGAGTCCCGGCCGGCACGGCCACCTCCCTCTCCTCTCACCCGCCTCGTGCAGTCCGTCGCCAATCAAAACACTTCTTACTGATTCCTGAATCGAACTGCTTCTTCCCGTCCCCCCACCAAGCTGCTACCTTGGACAACAGCCTCCCAAATGGTCTCCCACACAGCTGCTCATTCTCTCCCAACAGCACAGTAATCTTTAAGAAAGCAATCTGGTCACACCGCTCCCTTGCTCAAGCCCTTTCGGTGGTGTCCCGGTGACCGCTGGTAGGGCCACTATCTTTAGTATGGCATTTCAGGCTGAGCCCCCACTTCCCGCCTCCTGGTTTACAGCAAAATGAGCTCTCCCAGCTCCTCCCTGCCCAGAAGCTCCCGTGCAGGCTGGACCCTGTGCCTGGAGTCCTTCAACTCCTCTGCTCCCAGATGGCTTTAGGAGCCCCCTGACTCCTAGGACCACGTTAGTCTTGTCTGCTCCCCGAGCACCCTGGACGGTTTTACTAACCTCTGTCTCCCTAGACGTTCTGATTTCATTGGTCAGGGTGCAGCGCAGCCACCACCGTTTTTTTCAAGCCTCCTTGGTCACCTAACTCACAGTCGGGGTGGGCACCGCTGCCGCCGAGTACGTAGGGCCACTCGGACTGCTCTGGGGGAACCCCTCTGCCTGGCTTTGTTGGGGAGCCTGAGAAATCTGTGCCCCCTCTAGATTTTTTGGCTTGAAGGTCACTCTTTTGGTGACTCGGCTTCTTGGAGCCACGCAAGAGGCAAAGGACCAGACCCGGCCAAGCTGCTGGTGGTGACAGCTCTGGAGGCCCCCAGTGCCTGGGGCTGGTGCCTCGGGACTGTCCAGGCTGGGCTCACACAGTGCCAACAACCTGGCTTTGCCAGAGTCACTGCTGCCACCAGCCGTGGCCAAACGCCATGCTGGCGGCTGGGTGCCCAGTACAACCTGGTTCACGTTCCGTCTGGCTCACCTACTTTCTTCCCTAAAGATTCCCACAAGGGTGTTTAACGAGAGGACCTCAAGGAAAACTGTCTCAACAAGTGAAAAACCAACTCATTTGTTTGAAAAATGGCGACACTGACCTGTCCCATGTCGGTAGCAACAGCAGCCTGGTGAGAAGGTGAAACGTCTTCGTTGCTTTAAAGAGCTCAAAGGTCAGGAAGAGAAGGAGGGTGGAGCGGACGAGACAATGGTTGCTTAGACCACTGGGCTAAGAATGAAAAGGCTGTGGGAGAAGAGAAGGCACAGGAGGCTAACCTGATGATGAAGGCGCCTCTGACCTCCAGGAGCTTCCGTTCACTGCTGAACCTCTTTAGAAGGTTGATCATGAACTTGTAAAAGTAGGAGTTCATGGTGGGAGTGGAAGGAGAACATTCCAAGCCTTTGGTACCTGCAGAGAAAGGGACAGAGCCAGGCTTTATTCTGTGTCCACGGAATGTAAGCAACATTCAGTGCCAAGAGGGTGGGGGAGGGTCTACGTATAACAAGACGAGGGACCATCTTCCATCAGGGGCCACGACGACAGCCAAAAAGCAAGGGTCAGGCAAGACACACGATAATACAACTCTGCTGACTGCAAATGCAGCCTTTCCCTGTCTACCCCTCCAGCCCAGCCCCCTCACTTAGTGAACACCCCCTACGTGTGAGACCCGAAGCTGGGTGCCAGGAATGTTTGCAAAAAAAACCCAAACACATTTTTACTTATTATCCCCATAAATAAAATACACTTGGGCTTTGTTTTGGCTGGTGACGAACAAATGGCAAGTCAAAGAGAAGAAAAAAGTAAGGCAGGCAATAGCCTCAACAGTCAATAAAGCCGCCAGTCCCCCCTCTCTGAGAGACTAAGCCACACTCCTTCCCCGCCCAGCGCTGCTGAGGACGCTGGAAGAAGTCACTCACACACACGGCCACCAGGCTGAAGCCGGCACACGCCGACGAAATGTTCCCAAGCGTGTTCCTCTGCACCCGATGTTTTGAAATCAGACATTCTTCTTTATCTTCAGGCCAAGATGCTCTTTTTGAGTAGTGCTCTCAGGACTTTCAAAGCCTCGAGCTTTACAGCCAGAAGCACATTCAACGTCTCCCTCTGACATGTGTCCCAGCTGAAAGTGCACTGAGGGCCAGATGCAGCCTCTCCCTGCAACCCCGTCCCAGCCCCAGCCTCGCACCCGTTCTCCTGTGTAAGGCCCTCAGCACAGAGGCAATGAGGGCAGTGCTGACAGAAGGCCTGGGTGACCCTGATGGAGCATGTTCACACGGCCCTTGGGTTTGCCTGGTTTCTCCTTTCTATTTTTGTTTATTTATTTTTGTCTTTTGTCCTTTTCAGGGCTGCAACTGTGGCATGTGGAGGTTCCCAGGCTAGGGGTCGAATCGGAGCTGTAGCTACAGGCCTACGCCACAGCCACAGCAACGCAGGATCCGAGCCATGTCTGCGACCTGCACCACCAAGACTGAGGACACAGAGACAATGACACTGTCAAGAGCTGTAGAGAAAACACTTTCTCTGGGAACTCAGGGAGTGCACCGGGGGAAGCAGAGTGGCCGACAGCAACATCTGTGGCCATCACTTTCCGGGCCGACCCCTCCCTGGCCCAGGAGCCTTGTGGGAGTCACAACTCCCTCCCCATCCAGGGGGAGGATGGCCACCCACCTGCACGAAATGGGCAGGGTGTGGGGTCCCAGGCTGCGTGAGGGGGTATCAGGTCCCAGAAGCATCAGTCCAAAGCCCAAAACAGGAACGTGTGGAGCCGTCCAGAGCACTACAAAGGCGCCTTAGAGAGGGGCCCCTGTTGGCTGACGTCACTATAGGCAGCATCGGCCAGTGGCCAGGAAGCAGCAGCAGTAAAACCTTCCTCCAGCAGTTGTGTCATTTTGCTGAGTTGAGACTTTACGTCCTTGCATGGTCCTTACAGGGAAGTGGCTGGGAACTGGAAAAGGTGTTTCCTGTTTTGTTTTCCTGGCTATGAACCACTCTATAAGGATTCCTTACCAGGAGCCACACCTTCAAACTGCTGTCCTCTTTCCTGAACCTCTTCGACAGCTCCTGTGAACTGTGCATGGGGTGGATCTTGAGTGAGAAGTCCAGTTCAAGGGCAGGCTTCATTGAACTTCTTGTTTGCAGTGTGTGGTTCTGGGTCCCTGCCCGGAAGAGCCTGGCCCTGGATGTCCCCAGTGACACCGGAACGGCAAACAGTCTCTGCTCCCTGGCCCAGAGGGGCTGTTGGCAGAATCCAGTGTCACATTCTTACAGATCAAGTTACTCCAGGCCCAGCTGGGGCTGATCTCTGAAGAGGTGGCTGCAGATACAGCTGTTGAGGCAGCTCGGTTGCTTCTCAGCCCTCGTCCCCATCCCACACTGGAGATTTGAATTCTGCTGCCTTCACAGTGGCCTGGCTGGAGGGCAGAGGCTGCACCGCCCTCAGTGGAGGTGCATGGGTTGCAGCCCAGCTCCCTGCAGCTGTCTGCTGGGTGTTTGCTTGTGATGGCTCCTTACGTCCCTGTCCCATTTCCAGGCTTATGTGCCATGGTATTCCAAAGGACAAAGGGACCAAAACAGAGACTGATCACCTGGGGCCACGGTCTCCAGTCCCCAGAGGCTGGCTGTCCTGGCAGGCAGTGGGGAGAGGTGCCGGGTGGTTCTGTCCCTACAGAGGCGGTGGGAAGGATCAAACACGGTGCCTTAGAGCTCAGATTGGGAGTCCATCAGACCTGGGTTCGGATCAGATCTCCACTGAACTATTTACTAGCTGTGCAATGTTGGGCAAGTCTCTGACCATCTCTAAGACTCAGTTTCCTTATCTGTAAAGTGGGGGCAGTAAGAGCCTCCATTCAATGAGACAAAATATGTAACATACTAGGCCTGGGGCCTCCTACACAGTCTGTGCTCAATTAACAGGCTCCATCACTGGCAAAGATGCCAAAACCCAGAGCAGTGCATGAGGCAAACGCTTCCCATTCTCCGCGTCTAGGAAAGGATGACTGAGGGCTGGGGACAGGCTGGGATGTCCCCGAGGGGGGAGACTTCAGATCTGGGACAGTTTCACAGCGCTTTCCTGGGAGGTGGGGAGGCTGCGAGGAGGGGCCCCCACCACCCCTGCATTCAGGGAGGGACATCTGCCCACCTCTTAGCTGACAGGCCGGCAGAAGTGAAGGCCTGGGGCTGCCCTGGACACGTCCCCGGTCTCCTTAGCCACAGCTCCCCCTGGGGCCCGCAGACGACTCTCAGTGCCCAGGAACGAATGGCCACTCCAGGAGCTGAGGCCCTTAGGAGGGAGGAGGTGGGCAGAGTCACGTCTGGGAGAAGCCACAGTGAGTGACTCCCATTCTCACAGTGCAGCGGCCGCTGGGAAAGTTTCCGCAGCTCAGTTTAAAGATCACAAAGAGCAGGAGGCCGGGTGCATCCTGAGTGGGGGCTGATGGGAACTTCTGGGGAGCTGCCTGAGGCCTCTGGCCCTCCAGGCTCCCACCGCCAGAAGGGACTCCGGTCAGGGCCGCTGCCCTGGAGAGAAGGAGCCTCTGCAGGACAGGGCAGGGTGCCCTGGGAAGCTCGCTGAGCTCTGGGCAGGGCAGCGCTCTCACAGCAGGGGAGGGCGACACTGGCCGGGTGGGCCGGGCAAGGATGGGGTGCCTCTGAGCTCCCCACCGACAGGGTGAGGGCCTCAGTCTCCCACTGGCCCCACCAGCCACTTTCCCGACTAACCAGCCCTTCAGGCCCGGCTGGCTTGAGGTCGAACCCGCAAGATGTTCACAGGCAGAGCTGCGGGCACGGGAGGAGGAGACGGGGTGGAGAGAGAACAAACGCGCTCCGGGGGCGTTACTGCAGGGCCAGACGGGCCTCTCTCAGCTGAACTAACTTCTGCCCGGCCGCGGCCTGCTCCTCCCCGGCCGCGGCCTGCTCCTCCCCGGGGGCTCAGCGCGCCTCCCCGGCCACCTCTGCCTCTTCAGCCCAACGACAGGCTCAGCTGGGGAGCAGCCTCCTTTCTCAGCAGCTGGTAAAGGCAGCCTTGCTGAGCTCTCCTGTGTGCGGGTGTGTGTGTGAGTGTGTGTGTGCACGTGTGTGCAGAGGGAGCCCAGGGCAAGGGGCTGCTGGCCATTAGGATGGGGCAGAGCCCCGACAGAAGCCCGCTGTCTGAATTCGGGGCACGGTCTCCGGCGTGTGCTACGAGGATCTGCTGGGATGACGGGGCCGAGGGGGCTTTAACTCAGGAGACATTAACAAGAGCACAGTCTCCCAGGCCTGCTGGAGACGCTGGGGGAGCTGTTCCGGTTGGAGCCGGGGAGGTGGGGAGGGGAGGACAACCTGGGGACAACCTGGCCGTGGGTCTCAGGGACGTGCCCTTTGCGGGGCCGAGGAGAGCAGGACTTCCACTCCCCAGTCCTCTGAGGACCAGTCCCGGGGCCGAGAGCCGCTGCCCCGCGTCTCTGGCTTAGAGGAGCGGCTCCGGCAGGAAGTGCACGTGACCGCGGCTGGCCCAGGGGCAGACAGATGCTGTCGGGAGCGCCCCGTGTACAAAACCAGGCCGGTGGGGTGGGCGGCCGGGGAGCCAGCCCCGCAGATGTTACTAAGTGAAACCTGATGTGGCGACATGAGAATCTGCAGAACGTCTCACAAACAACCTTCCCCGGGATGCTTTGGATTGAGTTTTGCGGCTATGACGTGAAGGGGCCTCACATGTCAGGATAAAAATAGCTCTGGCCTCAATACACAGCGCGAGTCACAGTTCAACAAAACCAGATGCGAAAACATTAGCCGCCCAAACCCTGGCTCGGCAGGGTCCCTGCTCGGCTGCGGGCCTCCCGCCTACCTCCCGGGTGGGTCTGTGGGCCGGTGCCTGGCCAGCCCCTCAGGCGGGCTGAGGGCTGCCCTGAGAGGGTGGGGGCGGGGCCGGGGGACCCAGCTGGATCCAGGTCCCTTGGCTGGCTGGCTGGGCGGTGCTGAGGAAGTGACACCTTCTCTGGGCCAGTTTCCGCCTGTGAACCTCGCAGGGATAAGAGCATAACGCCCGTGCCCGGCACAGGAAGTGCTCTGAGGAGGGGGCTGCAGCACTGAGAGGCTGGTATGGAACCAAGGGGACAGGCAGGGAAGGAAGGGGCTGGGAGAAAGAGTGGCCCCAGGCTCTCAGGAAGCAGGGCCTCGGGGGTGTGGCGTCTGCAAGAGTCAGCGGGCCCAGACTCCGTGGAACCCGACCCAGAAGGCAGTCACTTTCCTTACGGTGGAAAAGCCGGGAGCCCTCTGCCCCAGGCAGTCACCCAAATCTAGGGCTTTCCAGCTGTCTGGTTCACAGCAAGAGATAAGCTAACGGGCCATGGCAGGGCCGGGGAGGACCTTCCCGCGGCCGTGGCAGAGGAGAGGGGTTGTGTGGCTGCTGTGGGGGCAGGGCTGGGGCCAAGGGCCACGCTGGGGAGACCAGGAAGGGGCCTGGCTTGGAGGGAGCCAGGCTCTTCATCTGGTGACGGCCTGGGCCGAGGTCCTAGGGCAGCCTCGGAACCAGGGTTGGGGACTGGGTGGTCGGCCAGTACCCCTTCTTCTGTTACTGTAAGAAACTCTGGAAGAGGGGTGCTGGCCCTCACTGGGAGCCTGGTGCTAGGTGAGTATGACCCTGTGACCTGAGACGGTATTTCTCAAATGGAGAAGCAAACAAGTCACCTGGCAATCCTGATAAAATGAAGTTCTGAGTGTGGGCTGGGTCTGAGGGTCTGCATTTCTAATGAGCTCTCAGTGACGCTGAGGCTACCATGACCTGCACTTGCAGGGGACTCAGAGGTCATAGCCAGGACGGAAACAGAGGCAAACCCCACAGCACGATGGGTGGAAGGAATGGGGGCTGGCCGTGGATATCCTGGAAAGCTGCAGAGAAGAGCAGCCGTCCGAGCTGGCATGGGGCACGAGTGAGCTCTCGTAATAAGAGGGATGGAAGCTACGGCAGCATTTCACACACATGCGGCATTGACCTCAGCCGCTTCCCTGCGAGCTCACAGAGCCCCCAAGGGCCCATCACCCGACCCACAGAGGAGGGAGAGGTGGCACCGAGGCAGGACGCTTGGCTAAGGTCACAGGACAGGCAGGGTGGAGCTGGGCTGGGAACCTAGATCCTTCCGAGCCCAGCACCCACGTGCCTTTACGCTGCCTGAGAAGGGCTCGTTGGGGGAGGGCCTTCAGGGCTCAGAGGGCGGTCTTTCTGGGGGCTGGAAACGTCTGGTGTGGCTGCAGTTAGCAGACGGCAGTCCAGGGAGGGAGGCAGCAGCAGGGCAGGAAATGAGGTGCTGAGGTGGCCTAAAGCCGGAATGGGGGCCCTGAAGTCACCGTGAAGAGCAAGGACACTCCCTCAAATTGCTAGGCTGGGGCCACAGCCCGGCACCCAGAGGAGGAGGCCGGACCACCGGCTCCGCCACCACTGCTGGGCGAGGGCTGGCTCGCGAGTGTTCCTGTCCTGAGAGCACGAACGTGGAGGGAGGCTCTCAGGCCCGGCTCCCAGGCCGGCACCACCGCCTGCCACGATCCCCCGGCCCCGACGGGACAGACAGCAGAGCTGTCCTCAGAGACGTTGTGAGGGTCCAGGGGCTGATCCCCAGTGAGGGTTCCAGGAGCTGACGTGTGGGAAGCGCCGAGAACAGTGCCTCATCCTAAACGAGAGCTCAACGCGGTCGCGTCACTGCTGATACCGGGAAACTGCCAAGGAGGGCTTTCTGGGTTCATCTAGACCTTATTTCTGCACTTGGCCACACTGGGCTGGACTATAAGCAACACAACTGAGTCGGAATGTTCACTGTTGCCCATGTGTTTAGACCTGGGACCAGAGAGTCCTGCGGGACACACTGGCACGAGCTGTTTTATACCAGGAATGGGCCCCTGGCCAGAAAGGAAGGTCAGGAAGACTGGGTTTTGGGGGGCGAACATCAGTCCTGGGGTGACCTTTGGTCCCAGATCGCCACACTGCTGATGGGCGTGGCCTAGGCTCCCGCGTCTCCTGCAGCAGGATGTCCAGGCCCATCTCAACGAGGGACTCATCGCAAAGCCTCAGGCAGACCCCCTTGCGGGCCTCACCACCCCCTCTCCCCAGACCCTGGCAGGGCCCCAGATATGTCCCCTTGTGTGGAGTCGAGCAGAGATGATACAAAAGTTGCCAAGTCACGGGGGACCCACCCGGTTGTTTTGGTGTCATTTCACCAAATCACAAGTAAGGAAGACGGGGAAATGAGGTGTCCCTCCATGGGCTTCCCTCGGGGTGGCCCCCGCAGGCAGCGCCCCCCTCCCCAGCCCGGGGCTCTGCCGAGGTCAGGAACAAAGAGGGGCGGGCGGGAGAAGCAGGACCACCGCCTCTGCCCGTGCGGCTCCGAGCTAGAGGGAGAGATGTTCATGCCAGGCCAGGCGAGCGCAAAATCCCCTGTGGGCCACTCTGCTGTGGCCCCGGGGACCACTGCGGTGGCACATCTGGGCCAAACAGCAGCTGCCCAGGCGTGTGATGGGCCGGTTCCCCACCGCTGCATTCGCTCTGCACCGCCTGAGTTTACAGACTGGCCCCTGGCTTCACCTCTGTAGGCTCCTTGCCTCCCTGGCTTCCCAAAGACCCTTCGGGGTGGGGGTGGGGTGATCTTTCTTAAAGGGACACAGCTCTGCGGTCTGCAGGTTCTCAGAGCTGTGCCCGGGACACCCGGAGGAAGGCAGAATCCAAACAGGAAGGGGCTCTGGCCTCACAGCCCCTGTTCACATGCCCGGCAGGCCGGAAATAGGCAGAACGACCCTCTCGCGTGCCTGAGAAGCAACGGGAGAAAGAGCAGCCAAGGAGGAATGAGCGCGCACCTCCTGCCCGTGTTCTGACCTACAGACACCGCGCCATCCTCGCTGCCTGGCATGTGCCCTCCGCAGGGCGGCTGGGGCGGGAGAGGGGACAGGCACAGCTCTTACTTCCCAAGCTCTTCTATTACTACTACCTTGAGCTTGACCGTTTTTTTTTTTTTTTGGCGACACCAGGGATCGAATCCGAGCCACATGGCGACACCAGATTCTGAACGGGCTGTGCCACCTGAGAGCTCCTTGAGCTTGACCTTTTAAAACCACAGACCCATCTGAAAGCTCTGCTGTCAGTTGGGGACAACACGCATGCGTGGGTCCCACACTCCCTGCAGGGAACACGTGGGTCTTGGGCTGAGAGCGCGGGCCCACGGCGTAGGTACCCTGGAAGCAGGAAGCATTACCGGCTGCAGGCACTTCCCTGGTGCTCTTTCTAGGATGGAATTTCTGCCCGTCTGGCACAGCTGACTGTTTTTCTATGAACTCAGGGTGAATCCCTGGCTGATGTGAGCTAGTCTGACATTCTCATGAGCTGGGGCAACAGGTCTTCACTTTGGCCTCCTCAGCGGCCCACGTGTCTTGACGGGGCCAGGAGCTGGGGTTCAGAGCTCTTCGCCATCCAAGTCCCTATCAGCCCCTGCTGGGGTGGGGGTCTGCTGCCCACCTCCCTTGGCCAGGCCCTGCAGCCCCAGGGCTCACACCCTCCCCACTCCAGCGCAGACCTGGCCCATCTCTGCACCAACCAGTGAGCATTTCAGGATCACTGACTTCTCTGTGCCTGGGAGGGACAGATGCCTTACGGATGGGGGCAGTGATCACAGAGCCCCAGGAGAGCGAGGTGCCCGCTGCCCGAGGCTGTGCTGCCTCAGCTCCCCCCTCTGAGGATGCTCGATGGCTGCTTCCTGGGGAGGAAGAGCTGAGGGCTGGCCTCCGCCGGCAGGCAAACTTCTCTGTGTTGCTGCTGCTCTTCTCCCGCCTCGCAGCCCCCACCCCCACACTCAGCCTCTGGCATCCTTGCCACTCGTCTGTAGACTTCAGGTTGATCCCCAAGTGCTGACCTAGGGACACAGGATGGAGAGCTGACCCCTGAGCTGTGGGACAGGGTAGGAGTCTCTGCGGGGGTCTCGGGGTCAGGGTGTGGAAGCCTCCTGGCCACAGCCTCTGACTGTCCTAAGGAAATAGCTCACGGGCAGGGAACCACTGCATCCTGCGAAACAAGAGAAGGAAGCTGGGCTGCTGCTCGAGCCTCGGACTCCTTCCTTACTCAAGTCAGAAACAGCTGGAACTTGGGACCAGCTGCAGGCAGAGCATGCACAGTGGCAGTGTCCTGAAGCCTAGGGTCCTATGTGACACCCCACTGCAGGGGCTGGACCTCCAGTGTCACTGGGGAGATATCTTCAATGCCTGGGCCTTCTGGGACTGACCTGGGAGCCCTAGGGTCACCTCCACGTCCACCGGGCAGGTGCCCTTGGGGCCAGGTACCAGGACCCCTTCTGGGACCAGCACGGTGGGACTGAGGGTCTATGTGACCCTCACCTTCTGCACCAAAGGAGGTCTAGGACCTTGGATCTGGATGTCAAAAGCTGCTCAGGGGACAGAGTGGCACCCACACAAATGCCCAAGATTCGCTGGGTACTTTCCTTCCAGCTTGCATTCCTGGGCATTTTCCAGGATCCGGCGCTGGAGGGAAGTGGTGTCGGCCCGGGAGGAGGACTGAGAGTCGCACAGGCCCAGGGAGAAGAGCCACCTGCTACCTGGAAGGACCCCAAGGGGTGAGCACCACGGCCACCTTCACGTCCAAGCACAGCCCGGAAACGTCCTGTTTGAATTATTCCCTCTCCTGCCTGGGCCGCCTGCCCTGTTATTTTTAGCTTCTGGACAAGGAAGGAAATGGCTGCCGAGTCTTCCACCTGCGAGACCCCAGACTCTGCAGCCCCCTGATTCCTGACAGGGGAGACGCCACCCCAGGGAAAGAGACGATCAGCTGACTCGGACGGATTTATATTTAGCCAATGGTTCAAAAGCCTGAAAGGTGCAGGGAGGTGAGGAAAAAGGGATGCGAGGGGCTCCTTCCGGGGCGGAGTGGGAGCCAGGAGGGCGACGTCTGCCTGCCTCACCCCTGGATGAGCCCCAGGGCTCAAAAGGGACAGCCCAGTGGCCAGCGCGGTCCAGGATAAGACTGAGCACTGCCACCCCCAGGGTCCCCGAGGCTGCAGCCAGCGGGGGGAGACTCACCGGGAGTGCTCAGCAGGCTGGCTCTGCCGGGGGTGGGCACCTGGAGCTCTGAGTGGCCGACCCGGGGGTCAGGGCCATCGAGCGGGCCTGCATCGTCCGTCTGGCCTGCGGGAGAGGAAGCAATTTCTGCCAACACCTCCAGATCCTTGAGGATAACCTGGGGGAGAAAAGGAGAGGATGAGGGCTAAGGACCTCCATGCTGAGCCGAGGCTGGAGATGGAGGGCCGCCTCCAGGGCGTGGGGAGGGGCTGCGGAGGGCGATGGGCTGGCGAGAGCTGCCGAGACTGAGAGCTCTACCAACGACACGGAGGAGGAGAATACAGACAGGAGGCGGACGGGGTCAAGCAGAGGAAGGAAGCTGGAGTCTGAGGCCCAGGAGTCAGCTCTCCCAAGACCACACCTCTCTGGTCCCCAGGAGATGTGGACTCAGGCGCAGGGTGCAGTCTATGCCCTCTGCACCTCAGGGCTCTCAGGCTGGCCGGGCCTCAGTGTCACTTGTGCCCTCCAGGCCACGCTCTCAGGTGTGCCAGCCATGGCCCAGCCCACCCCCAGGCCACAGGACAGACTCTTCAGCAGAGGTGACCCCAGGCTACCCTCCTCGTACGGGTGTAGTTCAGGGCTCCAGGAGCACTTTTCAACTTTCAGATGCAGCGTTCAGTTCTCAGCCGCCTCTGTGACCCTCACACACAGTCCTGAGAGCCCGCGGACCTTTAGAGGCTGTCTCCTCCCACGCAGCACCCATCTCTTCCTGCTCCTCGCCCGGCACTGACAGTGAGCAAGGCGGTGCCTCAGCGGGGCGGGGTGCACCGTGTGTGCGTGCGTGTGTGTAAGTGTAACCCACCTGCCCCAGCTCCTCCTGCGGGGCCCTCACCTCACTGCAGGTAGACCCGCCCATCCCCCTCCGCTCCCTCTCGTCTCTGTGCTCTGAAGAGGGGCTGTGAGCTGTCACTGCCGTGAGCTGCGGTGTAGGCTGCAGACACGGCTCGGATCCCGCGTTGCTGTGGCTGTGGCCTAGGCCGGCAGCTGCAGCTCCGAATCAACCCCTAGCCTGGGAACCTCTATCTGCCGCAGGTGCAGCCCTAAAAAGACAAAAGAAAGAAAGAAAAGAAAGCTACTGTCCTCTCCTCATGGCTTAAAAGTGATTCTTGGCTCAACAAGAGTAATACCAGTGCCTCTGCCCACCTGCCCCGGCTGCTACTTCTCCTCCTGGCCTCCCTCTGCCAGCCCTGGCCCCTCTGTCTTCTCCCAGCAGCACAGGGTGTGCAGCGCGCAGCTCCCCCGCCGCACCTCATCCAGGCTGGACACGGAACTCCTGCTCACAAACACCAGCCCCGTCTGCCCAGTCTGGTTCTCTCCCTCCTCTCCCGGCTCTCAGCCCCGCCCGAGCACCTGCTGTGCCGTGTGCTGGGCCTGCAGGTGAGCCAGACACGCCCTTGCCCATGGCCTTGCCCAGATGCCTGCCTTTCTGCGCATCAGCGGGTGTGATATCAGAACACTCTGAGGGCAAGGCCTGCAGGGAATGGATCCACGCTGGCTGAAAGTCATGGCTGCTAAGCACCCAGCAGATGGCAGGAGCAAGGGTGGCCTCCGTGGCCAGGCCGAGAGCTGGGGCCCTGGGTGGGTCTAGTCCCAGACCTCTGCTTCCACTGAGGGAGGCCCCCAGAAGACTCTTCACTTCAGCGATGACAGAAAGAGGTGGAGGGGGGCAGAGGCAGCAGAGCAGCAACGGCGCAGTGCTGGGCGAGGCGGCCGTTCCTCCAGCACACGCACCCAGGGGGCAGCGAGCAGCTGTGCCCAGAAGAGTCAAACAGAGTTACAGGTTTCTAGGGTTTCATCCAAGGGGGCCGAAGACACATCCATGCAAACACTTGCACAAGAACGCTCCCAACATTGCTGTTCATCATAACGGGAAGGCGGTGACGCCCCTACGATTCTGAATGCGTCTCTTCCCCACACCACGCCACCACGCAATTTTCTGACACAAGCTGGGTGTCCCACCACTCAATGCAATTCTGACACTCTACCTGGAGACAGTGCCAGGCCCATGGGTTGAGGGCTCAGCTGTATAAGACTGTGCCCTAGAGAGATGTCTTCAGACGCCCATCATAAGTCCAGGCTGTCACTTGTTTTGACTGACGGGCTGCAGATCATAAGTTCCCAGGAACGCTTCTTGGGTTTAACTTGCTCGAGCAACTCAGAGAACTCAGGAAGCATTTTCCTTACGAGAGCCCCAGTTTATCATAAAGGATACGACTCAGGCCCAATGGACGAGAAGCACAGGGTAAAAGGGCTGGGGAAACGGGCACAGAGCCCCACGCCCTCGGAGCGCGGCACTCTCCCAGTCTCCGCGAGTTCTCCAACCCGGCAGCTCTCCAAACCCCATCCTCCTGGGCTTCTATGGGGCTTCACCGCATGACTGATGAAGTCACGGGCCATTGGTGATTAATCCACTTTAGCCCCTCCCTGGAGGTCAGGACGCAGCGCCAAGGTCCAACTTTCTAATCACAGGATTGGTTCTCCTAGAAACCAACCCCCACCTTTAGGTGGGATCCACGGTCATCTCGTTAATCTAACCAAAGACCCCTTTATCACTCTCATCACTTAGGAAATTCTGAGAGTTTTAAGGGCCTTTGTGCCAGAAGCAGGGAAGGAAGATCAAATATATACTTATTATATATTGCAGTATCACAAACCCAAATGTACATCAACCGACAAATGGATGAAAACAATACATCACATCCACGCCATGAACTATTATTTGGCAATAAAAAGGAGCCAAGTTCTGATACTCTCTTCAACACAGAGGAAACTTGAAAACATTTGCTAAGTGAAAAAAGCCAGATGCAAATGGTCACATACATTTACAGGAAATATTTAGAAGAGACAAATCTACAGAGACAGAGGTCGGATGTGGTTGCTGGGGAGAGTGAGACATGGGGAGCGACTGCCAACGGGCACAGGGGTTTGGGGGGATGTTATACTTTAGAAGGATAACTTTTATGATACATGACCTGGCTCTTAATAAAAAAAAGAATCAAGGAGTTCTCCTGTGGCACAGTGCGTTAATGATCTGGCACTGCCACTGCAATGGCTTGGGTTGCTGCTATGGCGGGTTCTGTCCATGGTCCGTGCCATGGGCACGGCCAGAAAAAGCAACAAGACGAAACAAAACAAAAAGAATCAAGTCGAAACCCCAAACTAGCACCCTAGTACCCAGTTCAGGGCATGCCTTGATCAGTTTGCCCTTGGCTATGGGGGTGGGGCCGCTCACAAAGGCCTGGACTCCCCCAGGGGAGCCAAGGGGGCCGGGGACCTGATGCTGACCCTATGGGGGCACAACAACCCACACCAGGCTTCCAGCGGGTCCTTATTTCCCTGCCCGTAAAGATGCTTGGGTAGAACCACTATGCCTAAGAGGAGAGGCCTGGCCCATGAGCTGTCCCCACCCTCTAAGTGGCCCTAGGGCCAGGCCATAAGGAACGCGGAGGCCCAAGGAGGCAGCTGTCCCCACTCCCAGGCCTCACGTGGGATTAACGCCTGTCGCACATACAAGCACCTGCTCAAGGTACCAGGGAGGGTACTTCAAATGTGGTTCTAGTCCCCAAACTGGAGACCCGTAAGCTACAGGGGGCTTTGCAGTCGATCACAGTCCTGACTTCCAGTCTGGACCCTGCCATTCAGCTGATGACCCTGGACTTGCTAACTTCACCATACAATCCCCTCCCCTCAGCGTCTACTGAGCGCCCACGGTGGGCAGGGGCTGGTGCTGGCTGGACGAGATGCAAGGCTGAACTGGGCCTGCCTCCGAGAGAGTGATAGGCGACAGCACTGACAAGCCAGCGCCCGTGCAATGGGAGCTGGCAGCTTGGCCTCAGAGGGCTGGGAGGCTTCGAAAGTACCCGAGCCCCAGGTTGCCAGGGAACCAGCAGGTAGAGGAAGGCACGCGAAGCTTGCTCTTAACCAGCATAAGCCTTTCATGGACACAGGAACAGACGCATGCGGCACATTCCAGGAAACTAAGCCCTGGCCTGGCTCTGGAGCGGGGTGTGGGGCTGGGCAGAAATCGGGCGGAAGCCACAGGCAGGGCAGGTCATCAAGAACCATGACCCAGACAAAGGGGTAGGTCTGAACTTGGTTTTGCAGGTGATGGGGAGCCTGAGCTTCCTCATATGTGCCAGTGGAGTCTCGCCCTTGAAGGCTGTTGTGAAGACTACAGGAGATGCTTTATGTATCACTTCTTCTTCTTCTTTTTTTTTTTTTTTTTTTGCTTTTTAGGGCCGCACCTGAGGCATAAGTTCCCAGGCTAAGGGTTGAACTGGAGTTACAGCTGCTGGCCTGTAGCACAGGCACAGCAATGCCAGATCCGAGCCACATCTGCACCTACACTACAGCTCAGAGCAACTGCAGATCCTTAGTCCACTGAGCGAGGCCAGGGATCAAACCCACATTCTCGTGGATACTAGTTGGATTCATTTGTGCTGTGCCACAATAGGAACGCCTATGTATTACTTCTGTTCAGAGATTTTTGGTCAGTGGCCCTGGCTCAGGGACTGGGCAGGGACAGCGGCGCTCACAGAGGCCTTCGGATTTCCTCTCTTCACCAGAGGGAATCTGCGTCGCCCATCTCTGTACACTTTCTCCTGCCCACGGGAGAGCGCAGCCAGCAAAGCTGCATATCTCACATTCTGCATTCTCTTATTTTAGAAAGTTTAACACCAAATGGCAAATGAATGCAAATTACACTTCAATTGACAATTAAAGACGGAATGTTGTGTACAGTTTCCTTGAGTAATCCTGGCCACTCCTCTGGTGTCTACATTACCAAAAAATGTGTCTCTGGCCCCCGGAGGCTAAAGGTGATGGACAGGCCTGCCTGGGGCACCATCACGTGCACTTGAAAACACACACACACATACACACACATACACACACACACACACACACACACACACACACACACACACACACACACACACACACACACACACACACACACACACACA
>PVHT020000012.1:4392891-4416781 GCA_004024745.2 Catagonus wagneri | reverse complement strand
AAAAAAAAAAAAAAAAAAAAAGGAAAGGTGGGCGGGGACAGGTGGTGTGCGTCTCTGGAGGTCCCCAGGTCTTTCTGGGCTCTGAGAGCCCCCAGCTCTGTCCAGGTGACGGAGGTTCCCAACCCTGGCTCCCCTCCGTGGACTCCTTCCTTCCTGTTTCGCTGGGCCTTCCTTCGGGAAAGCAAGCCTCCCCTTTGCCCACTTCTCAGTCCACCCTCTGCCCTCATCAGGAGCCCGGGGTGCCAGGCAGCAGCCCTCTGCTCAACTCGAGTGCTTCAGTTGACGGTGTGGCTTTGGGTCCTCGCGTGCCCATCAGTGGAGGGAATCTAGGCGGAGACAGACTGAAAACCCTCCAGGCACATAAACCTGTCCTCCTAGAGCAGAGGATGGCAGCCGGTGGCAGGGATGGTGGGTATCGTGGGTCCCCCGGTAGCCGAGGGAGGCTGATGTGAGGCACTGAAAGCGCACAGTGAGGAGACATGGGAGAATGAGAGCAGCAAGGCCTCCCCCAGGCAAGGCGCTCCTCAGTGTCTGCCATCCAGGGCTCAGGGCTGAAGACATCCCAAGACCAAAGCGGTGACAGCCGGTGCCTCTGCTGGGCCATCGGGGCTGGGCTGGGCTGTCCCTGGGGCCTGAGACTGGAGGCCTGTGTCTCTGCCTTGCTGGCCGCAGCTTTTCTCCCTTCCCATTCCTCGCTCTCCTCTTGTTCTCTGTCCAGAGCCTGTGCACTAAGCCTCAGGGTCAGCCGCAGGGAGAGTGGAGCGGACCGGGTTCTGCATCCTTGCCCTGGGCCCCGGAAGGCTGCAGCTGGAGAGGCCCTTTCTCGCTTGGGCTGTCCATGCCGGGGCCCAGCTTCTCTCTCCACGTGGGCTGGGCTCTCGGTAAGAAGAATCAAGTTCTAGGCCCCTGACACCTCGCCCCTTGGTTCTTCACGCTGGCATCGGATCTGACCGTGTGATCTGACCGTAAAGAGATTTTCAGAATTGCAGTGGGGGGTGGAGGAGTTGTTTTTGTTTGTTTTGGAGAGTGGATGGAATGAAAATTGGAGTGAAATAAAAACTGAGGCAGGGACATGAGACGGAAAAAACAAGTCCCATTCTTACGGAAGACTGTCCACTTTTGAGCAGGCGCATTAGTATTCTAGGCAGTGGAGTGAGGACCACACAAAGTCAGAGCTGGACGGGACTAACCCGAGCCAGTCCAACTGAGTTTTAGGGAGGAAAACTGAGGTGAGGGGATGCTGTGGCCTTGCCGGGTCCCACGGAGAGGGTGGCAGCGTGGAGCAGAGGCCTGTCCCCTCCTGTTTCTCACCTGGCTGCTTCCACACCGGCCCTCAGCATCCTAGCCACTGGCCCCACTCCTGAGGCAGCCCAAAGGGGCAGGTCAAAGTCAAACGCATCTGGACAAAAGGGGGCTGGTGTATAAAGCAGTACCCCTCCCCACCCTGGTGGGACTACGTGCAGCAATGTCAGACCTTGTGTGCGGCTTTAGATGTTCTAGAATCAGACAGACCCCACTTCCAATCCTGGCTCCTGGCAGTGTGACCCCGGGCAAGTTATCTTCCTCAAGCCTGAATTTTCTCTTATGTCAAACTGGGTGTAATGAAAACCACTCCGTGACTGCCAGGCAGAATCGTTAGGACAATAGATGCAACGCACTCTGGCCAGTGTGACTACCCCATAAACTGGTTTCTGCCCTCTCCCTCTCCCAGACACGTGGGGTCCCACACACCCATCGTGGGATCCAAAGGAAGCCAGCATGGGAGTGTTGAACAGGCCATCAATGACTTTCTAAGCTGCCCTCAAATGAAGGCCTGAAATTAAGTGGCAGCCCTCACTTTTGGGGCAGACATTGAGGGATGGCCAATTTCTTTTCTTTCTTCCCGTCCTTTTTTAATGGCCATACCTGCAGCATATGGAAGTTACCAGACTAGGGGTCAAACTGGAACTGCAGCTGAGGTCTAGGCTGCAGCTCACGACAATGCTGGATCCTTAACCCACTGAGTTAGGCCAGGGATCAAACCCGCACCCTTTGAGAGACAGCATCAGGTTCTTAACCCACCAAGCCACAATGGGAACTCCAAGGGACGGCCAATTTCCAACAGAAGGCCCTCCCTCTCGGGGACAGGGGGGCACAGCATGTCACCCTGGATTGTGAGTCAGAAGAGGAATCCATGGGGACTAGGGCCTCCCACCACCCTCATAGCCCAGCTCTCGGGTTTGGGGCTTCCCCCCACAAGGAAGGCCCTGTTGCCACCAACTAAACCCTTTACAGCGGAGAAATGAGTCTCTGGGCCCGGCTGGCCAGTCCGCCGGAACAAACTGACCACGGCTCCCACGGGGGAGGAAAAGCGAAGGCTGGGTGGGCCGAGGGCTGGAGAGGGAAGGGATGCGATGGGACAGCAGGGCTGCTGCTCCCTGAGACAGGGGAAGCCAAAGGCAGCCTCACCCAATCTGCTCCGGGGAACCCAGGCCACCAGTCAGGCGCCAGGCAGCGCCCACAGTCACACCACCGCCGCGCCGCTGTTCCGCTCATCGCTTAGACCAGCCTCGGCCTGTCTCTCTTTTGGGCTCGGCTTGGCCCCTCCGGGATCTCTCCTTTGAAAGATCTGAGAACCTCTTCCACTCCATTTCTCCTGGGCCCCGGACCACGAAAACATATGAAACCCTCTCCCCATGCCCAAAAGCCCACCACCCTCAAACACAGCCGTGTCTGTTCTCCAGCGACGTCCTTGCTGGTGAGGGGCCAAGCACCCCGACAGAGAGTGGGGTGACGGGCCAAGCCCCGCACCGGACAGAAGAGCTTAGAGCCCCCTGTGGGCTCCTGCCCAGGGGTGTGGGCACTTCTGAGACACATCACGGGGTGCAGGACGGGGAAGGCACTGGGCCACTCCGGCCTGGGGATCGTCACTGCTCCCGGTGGACTCTGCGTACCTGTATTAGGTGCCCCCAGACCACTTCTGAGACTCACCTCCAACGAAGCCAGCTCTCTCCGCCTTAGCTGTGGCTGCACCGTCCCACCGACGTGACAGCCAGCCCCCACTCTCCAGGCAGGTAATGGATTCCTGAGCTAGAAACTCCACCACTGTCGTGAACAACGCCCTCACCATCCCACCCTCCAGATTTTCTAGAATTTGATCACATAAGCCATACACTCCCAACCGTGACTTCTCTTCAAAGTTACTTTGAAACTGGGAGAAGGGAAAGAGGGGGGCTTCTTCTGCTCTCCTGAGAACTTCTGCTCTAAAATCTTAAGGGAGCCCCAGCTCCGAGACGCTGGGAAGACGCTGGGGAGGCTGCCTCTGGCAGGCAGGCACTGCTGGGTCTCATTGGGATCAGCAAGAAGCTGTGGCAGTGAGAGGCCCCAGAGCAGATCCTCCACCAGTGACGCCACATCCCTTCCCTTCCCTGGACTCGGGCAGCCAGCTGGGTGATGCTGCAACACAGCCTGCTGCTATCGGGGCCTCGCTCTGTCTCAGGGTGCTGGGGGGCTGAGAGAGGGGAGAAAGCACAGGGCTGGGGGACTAGTCCTGCAGCTCGGTCTTCCTCTCGGTTTTTCTATGACCTGGAGATGGATGATGAGCCCCAAACAGCCCTGCTCACCCCGGCCAAGGCCTGTGTGGTTCTCGAGACAGGCAAGGAAACAGGACAGAGACCTGCTTCCGTTATGGCTTTTGCTGCTACAGCTGAGGCAGGAAGGGCGTAGAGCAAACACAGAGCCCATCTTCCTGATTTCAGTGTGTCTCCGCCGTTTTCACAGAAATTGTAACCAGCATCAGAGCTGGTAACGTTTACCGCGTGTTTACATGTGCTGTGTCCTGTGCTGAGCAGTTGACATTTACGATTTCATTTCGTCCTCAACGGCCTGGGAGGGCAGTTGCACTATTATGTTCGGTTTTCAGATAAGGAAATGCGGCTCAGAGAGGTTACGTCTGTTGATCAAAGTCAACCAACTATTAAGCGGCAGAGCCAGGACTGGACTCCTAGACGGCCTGGCCATTAGGCTGCCCTGGCACTTGGGAAAAATATTACCAGAAAGGATGCTCCTCAAAGTCACAACAAAATTTTAAACACCGAAAGTAAACTTCGTAATGAGTAAGACCTACAAAAAAGACCCCAAGGCTTTACAAGATGACTTAAATGGGGACAAGCCCTGCTCCTGGGCAGGAGAGTTCAACAAGGCAAAATGTCAACTTCCCCCCTAAAAAACAGACTCTTACGAAGGGCCAGGATCAGGCCGGGAGTGTTATGCTGGCCCTTTAAATGGTCTATGAGGCCCGTGCAGACATCAGTGGCCTGCCCTTTGCTCAGATTCCAGCCCAGGCCTTGGGGGGGGGGGCTCCAGACATCCTCCCAGGTTTCTTCTGAGATGAAGGCTTTTTCTTATTCTATGTATTTGTTTGTTGAAAACAGACTGTATTTTTAGAGAAGTTTTGGGTGCACAGCAATACTGAGCAGAAGGCACAGATTCCCCACATACCTCCTGCCCCCCGCCTTCCTCAGCGTGGTAGCGCGTCTGTTACAGTCGATGAACCTAGGCTGACACGTCATTTCCCCCAAAGCCCGGAGCCTACGGGAGGGCTCACTCTCGGTGTTGTACCTTCTGGGGGTTCAGACACATGTGTGCTGACACAAACCCACCTGACTCCCTGAGGATTTTAAATTCAGGTTGGGAGGCACTTGGGCCGAGTGTGGGATGGGGGTGAGGAACATCAAGGCCCCTCCCGGGTCAGCCACACCACCAAGAACATGGAGAGGGCCTGTTCCCGGGGGCTCACAGGGCAGCTGGCATCATCCAGGCAGGGAGGCGGCAGCCCCACCTCCCGCCAGGGTCCAGCAGGAAGCTCTGCGCACGTGCCCCACATTCCACGGGGTCACATTTTTCACTTAAAAACAAGTAATTGGATCTCTAGCTAATGGAGGATTTCTACTCTGGTGCCAAGAATATTCATTTGACACCTGCAAATTCTTTCTGACAAAAGGGATTTTCAGATAAAGTCTGCAAGGAGCAGGCGGTACCGAGGAAATAGCCACTTATCCTGAATAAGGCAAAGCAGAGACAAGCGAGGATGCTAGAGGGGTGTGGGCTACCAAGCTGTCATGGGGGTGGAGTGGGGGGATGGGGACGGAGAAACAGTGGCACACAAGACACCCCAGTGAGGTCATGTGCCAGCAGGACTGTGGAACACGGCACAGGGGGCAGAAATTAGGAACGAGATTCTGGTGAAGAACCAGGATGTGGCAGTCATGACTCACCAGTGATACCGAGGTCCCCAAGCAGCTCCCCTAGAGACGGAGAGCAGGGACTCCGCGCCTGTCAACAGCAGCACCACCTGCCCCGCCCACCGCCAGCAACTGTCCCCAAGAGCAGCTGCAATCCTCGCCCCACCGGAGGCCCACACGACGTGCCGCAAAGCCTGACAACATTTGGCACTTCAGCAAATCGAGTTTCCACAGCCGCAACCCGAACAGAGCTGTTTAATGGACTGCGTCTCCTCTGGCTCCCTTTAAATGCACACGTACACAAAAACCAATCGCAAGCAAAGAAGGCTGGATGGGATTAAACAACTCAATTTAGAGGATTGAAAACTCAGCTGCTTCCACTGAAGTCCGAGGGAAGGGACCAATCAGCAGAGTTCTTCCCTTCCTTTTTGTATTGAAATGAGGGCTGTGACCACGCGCAGTGAGTCACTCCTAACTCAGGCAGAACTGGGCCAAGTCCACCTGGGCCTCCCGCTGCAGCGGTGGGGTGGGGGGGACAAGGAGCAAGAGGGGGTGGCGGTGTGTGTGCCCGCGCGTGTGCGCAGTGGGCAGGCAGGAGGGGACACGCGGCAGATTCCCAGGCGACCTGGTTTGGGTTTTTCTGGAAATGCAGAGTACCTGACAGGACCTACAGGCCTGTCTGCAATTTTTTTTTTTTTTCAGCTCAGGTTCAGGGAAGCAAAGTCAGGTTGCAGGACAGCTGCCCTGGGCCCAACACAAGCCTGGTACCAGCCCAGGAAAGACCCAGGTGCCACCCACCACTGGAATTTGTGAGCCATGTCCCTTTCCCTTTTTCCCCAACTGCCTCAGCCGTTGTCCACCTCTGAGTTCCCAGTGGGCAGTCGGGAGGCTCGCAGATGCCCGTGCCTGCTGCCTCGCGGAGCCCACAGCTGGCCGGAGCCCGGAAGCGGGAAGGGGAGGGGTGAGTCAAGGTGATGCCAGCATCTAACACGCGGCCTGGAGCTGGCACAGGCGGCAGGATGCTATCCTGGCAATGGGCCAGGCCCCAACGCAAATCCCGCCCCCTGCTGGGAGGCAGGGGAGTTCTGAAAACAAAACGTAGGGAACAGAGTAGGGAGAGGAGTGCGGCTGGAGAAGCCCTTCTGCCGCCTCGGCAGTCCCACTCCCCCCGCCTCTCCAGGGCCTCCCCACTCGGGGTTACTCCTGCTGCCTGGGATGGGGCCACCCTTTTGCTCTTGGTGACCCCAACAAAGCAAAGCTTCAGAGTCCAATTTCAAAATGGAGCCCAGCTAAAATGAATCCTGAGTGCCTGGCAGGTGACCGGCAGGGCACCTGGCATTTTTGGTGGGTCGTTTCATGCTCACAACCCCACGCTCTGTTACTAGCCCACTGGACGGAGAAGGAAACAGGTGTGGAGTCGGGAAGTGACCTGTCCGCGTCTGGGCAGTCAGGCGGGCCGGCTGTGGCCCCTGGGCTCCCCAGCCCCCACTCTCCACGGCTTTCCAGGCACAAGGAGCTCCCCGCCCGAATGCTTTCCTGGCCGAGGCCCACAAAGGAAGAGGCCGTATTCCCACAGACAAGAACAGTGAACACGGCTCTTCCTCTAATGGATGGATTTCACCAGGTGTGAGCAACCTGGGGGTGGTGATTTAAGAGACCAACAGCAACGAAATAAGCACCTCTCGGCGACGCAACCCCATCAGTCATCCAAAAGGGGAGGCCAGCAGCCGGGGCACAGAGGAAGGGGCGCTGGGGACCTACCTCGTCGGATTCATCCGATAACGTTTGGAGTAGGATGGGGAAGAGGCTGTCCGTGTGCCGGAACATCTGGAGAGCAGAGGAGCGGGGCCGCGTGAGCTCCGCTTCGGTCCAGGGCGGGCTTCCCACTCCCCACCCCCACCCGCGGGCATCTGCTGCTCCTCTGCCTGTCAAGGTTCCCCCAGGACCGCAACGACCAAAACCCCTAGCGAGCGTGGGCAGGCCCTCGAAAACCACCCGGAAGAAGCCCCCCGGCCCGGAGGGCTGAGGGTCTGGGGCTCACCTTCCGGGGGGTCTTGATGTAGAGGTGGTAGAGCCACTTGAGGACGGCGATCCTGGTCATCATCCCGATGGCCATGTCGCTGAGGTGGCAGTTCAGCACCTGCACAATCCCGTCGAGGTGGAGGGTGACCGGGGCCCTTTCGCTGCTGTGGGCGAGACCACGGAGGAGCCAGGTTGAGCCCCTCGGGCCCTCTCCCTGCGAGCCGCAGAGGCGCCCCGGCCGCGCACGCTCAGAACTGCACGCTCTGGCCGCTGTCCCGGGCGCGGCAGACGGCACACGCCAAGCGTGGTGCTTGGAGGGCTTCTCTCCCTCCGCTCCCCTCTTCCCCCTCCAAGGTAGGAGCTAGAACAGCCACTTTCTGGGAGGAGGGGCAGCCCGGGCGCCGTCCCACTGCCCTTTTCTCTGCCCGGCACTAGCAGGCTTGTACTAGAGACAACTCTCTGATGTCACAGAGCCGGGCGCTGGCAGACCCCAGAGTTGAAAGGCGGTTCAGCCCCCTCAGGGCATTATGTCCAGACCCTTTGTTGATAAAACAAAACCTCCAGATCCAGAGTCCAGGGGGTGGCCCTGGTTACGCCCCTTAAATCCAACAGGTCCTTCACCAGGCCCCCAAAGAAGTATCTCCAGTGAGGACGGGGATCGTGGCCTTTCACCTTATCCACTCCCGGGCACTCAGCAGTGTCTGGCCTGGCTGAGAGACCTTGAGAGTTGCCTCTGAAGCTGTAACATTCCGGTGTGAGTTAGGAAAGAGGTGACACAGCTTCAGCCTACAGAAACGGAGCTTGTGCAGGCTGCCTTTGCTCAAGTGAGGCGCACGCTCCCCGGTTCCCTGACCCCGAGGCCTTTTCGTCTCTAGGCAGAGAAAAGTCCTACAATGCAGCCCTGAGAAAGGTGGGTGCTGATGGGACACTGACACTTAGCCCTCCGACCAAAGCATGGCACCCCGGCAGAGGCTGGGGTTGTCAGGGATGGGGACAGCAAGGACAGGGAGCCTTGGGATGTCAGGGAGGGGCTCCCCTGCCCCCACGTACACTCTCTTGCCTGCCTGTACAAAACGGTCTTTCGTGGTATTTCCAGGCTACTCAATTATTAATTTGCATCAGGAACTCGATGCCTCTGCTTTCCTAACCCGCCTGCAGCCTCTCTGAAGCTCATTTGATGTGAATTCCTAAAGGGCATGATTCTGAGCTCTGTTAACTGCTATTTAATGTGGTTTGATGATTCCCCATGGTGCTCGTTTTGGGGTACAAGTGGGCACTTCTATCCTCTGGTGGCCAAAGGGGCGGGCCATGTGCGTGTGCAGCCTGGCTGCCCTGAGCCTCTGGCTGGGGTGAGATTTCCCTGAGAGCCACATGGCTGGAAGTTCAGGGGTCTTCTGAGGACAGCCAAGCATGTGGGTTCTTTGGTGGCTTCAGAAATATGGGGAGGCGTTCCCGCTGTGGCACAGAGGGTTAAGACTCTGACTGCAGTGGCTTGGGTCGCAGTAGGGGCACAGGTTTGATCCCTGGTCCTGCCAAGTGGGTTAAAGGATCCAGAGTTGCTGCACTGTGGCTCAAATTCAATCCCTGGCCAGGGAACTTCCATATGCTGTGGGTGCAACCATTTAAAAAAATAAGAAGACAGATGGGGAAAGTCACACAAAGACAGACAGACAGGTCCTGGGTGGCAAACATGGCTCCCAGAAAACCTCTTAATTTCTCTCTCTCACATTCACTGTCCAAAAGAAATACAATGCGAGCCACACATGGATTTTTTTTCCTTTTTCCTTTTTTTGGCCCTGCCTATAGCATGTAGAAGTTCCTGGGCCAATGATCAAACCCGCACCACAGCAGTGACCCAAGCCACAGCAGTGACAATGCTAGCTCTTTAACCTGCTAGGCTACCAGGGAACTCCCCACATGTGGAATTTTGTGTTTTCTGGTTTTCTATTAAAAAGCAGGTGAAATTAATTTTAATGATATATTTAAATTACCCCAATATACCCCAAATATCATTTCAACATATAATCAATACAAAAATCACAATATTGATCAGTAACAAGATACCATATATTCTTTCTTTTGGGGGCCACAGGTGTGGCACATGGAAGTTCCATATGCCTGCCTGTGCCACAGCCATAGCAACACAGGATCTGAGTTGTATCTGTGGCCTATACCACAGCTCACAGCAGTGCCAGATCCTTAACCCCCTGAGCGAGGCCAGGGATAGAACCTGTGTTGTCATGGATACTAGTCGGATTCGATACTGCTGAGCCACGACGGAACTCCATATTCTTTTTGTGTCCCATGTCTCTGAAACCCAGCATGCATTTCCCGCCTACAGCACACCTCAGCTCAGAGTGGCCGCAGCACACACTCGGCAGCCACATGTGGCAGTGGCTCCCACCAGGGACAGCACAGCTCCAAGGCTGATCCAGGGCTTCCTAAGCATTTTCTTTCCTTCTCTGATGATTTCCTAGACTCTCCCTCTTCCTCCACCGAGAGCCAGGACTTACTGACTAATTGCCAAGTCCTTCTTTTCCGCATCCTGCTGGCCTCCTACTGGGCTCCTTCTGGCGTGTTCTTTAAGCTCTTCTCCCTGGGCGGGCAGGAGCCCATCGCTGGAGATGCTCCAGATGCCCACATGCAGCCCAGGGCCTTCGCAAAGCGAGCTCAGAAAGTGGTGGGGGATGAACAGAAGCCCCTTCCCTGTCTATTCCTTCCTGAGCGCATGAGCCCACGGTCGGCAGGAGCTGGCACAGGGGGCCAGGGCGCCACGAGTGCCCTGGGTCTGACAGGTCGCTGCCACATTCTCAGCTGAAACAGCCCCCAGGAGGGAGGCCTTGTTTTTACTGACCCGGGGGACTCAGGGGTGCCCTGACCTAGCATAGCTGGTCCTGAGCTGCGAGGGGAGGAAGGCAGTGCCAAGGCCGGCTCCCCCATCGAGCTGCAGTCCAGGCCCAGAGGAGTGTATAAACCTCAGGGGTCGGGGAGACGTACCGGCACAGCTCTGATAACAAGAATGACTGCGATTGATGGTAACTCTCGCGTTTGGGAGATATGCTCTGCGCCAGGCGCCCTGCTGAGCTCGGTCCCCGCACAGCCTCATTTACTTCCCTCAAGGGCCCTATGCCAGCGGCAGCGCTATTCCCATCCTGGAGACGAGGGAATCAGAGCACAGAGACACTGAGTAACCTCTCCACATCGCACAGCCGGGAAGCGGTGGAGCCAGCTTTGAATGTGAGCAGTCTGAGTCGAGAGTGCCCTCACCCACAGCACGGCACCATGCTCAGGAAGGTCAAGGTGGCCTCATTTCTGACTGTCCCCTGGCAGGAGCCCCTGTGTAGACCGGCCACTCTCCGGCCAGGTCAGACTTGCAAGCCCCATGAGTTGCAGGAAGAAAGAGACTGTCACATACACCTCTCAGTGTAAAAAGTCTCCATGGGGGGTGAGAGAGGACACTGGGATCTCTATGGGGGGGGGCACCCCAAATCCAAGTGCCCCAAATGGGACCCCAAGATGACAGACTAGCCAGTCCCTTGGCCAGCAGGGCTCCCTAACTCACAGTGGTCCTGAGATGTCTCTACTGAGGGCAGAAAGCAAGGGCCAGCTTGGCACCTCCCTGAGGTGGCACTTTGTCGGGGCCAATTCACAGAGCCGGGTGTGAGGTGGTGGCACCCTGTGCTAGCCGTCCCTGACTCCCCACGGCAGACCTCCCCAGGCATGGGCACCTTTGACTGCTGGGAAAGCAGGTGTCAGCTTCACCGATCAAGAACTTCGTGGCTGAAAGAGGCCCCTGGGTTCATGTAACCCAGTCCCCGGATGCACAGGTGAGACAGCACGGGGCCAGTCTGAGGCCATGTGGCATGGAGAACTCAGTCCCTCAGCTGGAGAGACTCTCCCCGGCTCTCACGTCCCGTGACTCTCACTTCCTGTGGCTGGATGGAGCTGAAGGCCGTGGGAAGCAGGGAACCGCCGAGACTGACCTCGGTGCCTGGGAAAGGGAGGCTCCACGATCCTGCCCGCCTCCGAGGGGGCAGCTCGCGGCGGCTCTGCCGGTGGGGCTGGCTGCCCGTGCTCGGCTGCGCGCATGCGCTGTGGGGAAACCAGGCTCTGGAACCCGGGCCCTTTCTAGAGCAAGCACGCTGTGCCGTGCGCTCAGCTCCCGGGCTGCTGGTTTGGAGCCTGAGCTGCGTGCTCTCTGCCCTCGCTCACCTTAACCAGAGAGAACAGGATGGAGCTTACCCACGGTTTAAAACACACTTCAGCACTGCTTCCAAAACGTCTAGACCAGTCACTTCTGGGGCTCCTGAGTTATTTCAAGGTGTCTGCAAAAGCCCATTCCTACCAAGCATTTTCTCATAAAGCATCTCATAATGAAGGTCTGACATGCGTACATCCTACAATATTCAAATGCATGGTGCTACTGTGGCTATTAAAATATCGACCTATTGAATAGGCTTCTGATGCTACCAATACAGCATGATAAACCCTGGCACTTTTCTCTGGGAGGCAGCTCTTTATTTCTGGAATGACTAATCCTTTACGGTACTCATAAGTTACAGTTCTAACCAAATTAAAACAAAGGTAAATCTAAAAAAGGAACTGTTTCGGAAAAAAATTCAAAGTTGTTCTTTATAAAAGATCTTTACATCGTTTTTTTTTTTCAATCATCACATGCTATAGGTTGGAAGCACTGACTTCTAGATCTTTCTGCTTGTCTTATGCAGCCAGCTGTGCCAGGAGACCTGTACTGAATGTCCCCAGTGAGGCTGGTCCATGGCAAGGCCCCATCCATCACAGTAGAAGCCTGTCTGGGGCTGCCATGTCAGGTCATGGCCCATCACACAAAAGCTTCTGCAACTGTGACTAATGAAGTTCAAACGTGTGGGTCTGGGAATCAGACAGACCTAGACTGAATCTAAGTTGGTCACTAGTTAGCTGCGTGACTTTGGAAAAGAAGTTAACCTCTCTGGGCCCACATCCTCATGTGTAAAACGGGGACGATAACGAGGGTCGTATAATAATAACGGTAACTAAAGGGGTGGGTACCGCCCTGACACCTAGTTTACAGATGAGGAAGCTGAGGCAGGAGAGGTGAAGCTGCTTGCCCCGGGCCACGCGGCCAGGATGGTGAAGTCAGAATGTGCGCCCAGGCGGCGGGATTTCACCACCAACGATTCACAGCGACGAAGAACACATAAGCCCCCCCCCCCCCCCGCCCCCCGACAGACAGACAGACTGACAGACAGGGACAGGAAGAGAGACGAGGAGGGACAGAGAGAGCGGTGGAGACCATTCTTCCTTAACCTTTTCCTCAAGCTGTGGGCACACTCCCTCCCTCCCTCCCTCCTCTCCGCCCTTCCCAGGGAGGCCAGTTTCCAAGTGCCCTTGGGGCCTGGAGGACCCTGGCGCCACTCCCCGGAGCCCGTGCTCACTACAGTGACCTCGTCACCCCTGCTCTCCCCTGCGGCTGCTGTCCACCTGGGGCCATGTGCGGCTCTCCCAGCATCCTGGGTCAGAGGCGAAATGAGGGGGGGGGAGAAGAGGCTGATGCTCTCGGTAAGTCAGTTACTCTCCCTGTGTTTAGGTCCAAGTGAGGAGTTAAAGATTGAAAAAGAAATCTGGGGAGTTCCCCTGTGACGCACGGGGCTAAATATCTGGCCTTATCACTGCAGCAGCTGGGGTTGCTGCTGTGGCATGGGTTCAATCCCTGGCCCGAGAACTTCCACAGACCACAGGTGAGGCCAAAAAAAAAAAAAAAAAAAAAAATATATATATATATACATACATATATATATATACATATTAGGTGCAAGGATTGGTTTCAAGGAGATCCCTGGACCCTTGAAGGTATTTTCAGAGTTTTGTGCATAAGGAAGAGGGCCCAGAACTTTCATCAGATTCTCAAGGGGCCAGTGACCACCAAGAGGCTCAGGAGCGTTAGTCTCCTGGCAGTTTTCTGTTAGGCAGAGACGCTTCTCTGTCTTGAAGGGTCCCCAGTCTCGCTGCTGCCCTTGGCTGGCCTGCACTGAGCGAGACTGGCACCTGCGGGCAGCTCACTGGGTGAGCAGTGCACCTGGAAACCACAGGATGGGTTATGTTTCTTGGTGACCCCGGGAGACACCGTCTTGCCCAAGCTCACTCCCCCTCTGGCAGCGCCAACTGGCGGAAGTCACACCCCACCCTCCTGTCTTCAGCTGCCGTCTCCAGTGGGTGGGGGCCCGGGCTCAGGTTTTGTGACTGTGAAGGCCGCCCTCCTCTCTGGCATAGCTGGTGATGCAGGCCAGCAGCTGCCATGAGGACACCTCCTTTGGAGGGAAACAAAGCACTAGATAATTTGCTCTCACTTTTTTTTTTTTTTAATTTCAAAGGGTAATACAGGTGTTTGCTGCTGAATGACGGGTATAAATCAAGACGCTGGTTCCAGCCAGGTGGTCCCTGGCTGCAGCACAGGAACCGAGGCCTCCTTTATGCAAGTGGACCTTTGTCTTGCAAGTGAGACAGTGGGCCACGCCCACCTCCACAGGCGGTCACTTACGCCCCATCTCTGCTCCTCCTGGCCCACTCCCACCCGCACTGCCGCTCCCACGGAGCAGGATGTTCCCTGGCGGCCTAGATCGGCAGCAAGTCTACTTCCCATCGCTGGTTTCATCCCCCTCCCTCACCTACCCTCCCTGGCGCTGCCAGAGGGTCTCCTAAACTGGAGGTCTGCCCCCCCAACTCCCAGGGCCTTGACTGAGGCAGGTTCCACTGCAGGACATGCCGGACTCCCAGCACCTCCATCCAGACCTCTGCCCCCAGTTCTGGAATCCAGTCTCCTAACCTGGATCCAGCTCTTGACGGGCCCACTCATGCACCTGTTCCTCCTCCCGCCCCAGCTGGGGAAATGATACCAGGATATCCTGATCTGGCTCAAGGCCCAAATCTACAAGTTCTTCTTTCCCTCATTTCCCTCCTCTCACTCCATCCCCCCATGGGCAAATGCTGTCAACTCTACCTTCAAAAGAGATCTCAAGCCTATCACTTCCTTCAGACTGAATCCTTATCCCGTCTGACCCCCTGACCAGTCTGCACCCACCTGAGTCCCCCCTAAATCCATTTTCCTTTTTTTTTTAGGGCCGTACCTGCAGCATATGGAGGTTCCCCAGGCTAGGGGATCTAATTGGAGCTGCAGCTGCCGGCCAATTCCAGAGCCACAGCAACACCAGATCCGAGCTGCGTCTGCGACACACCACAGCTCACAGCAATGCTGGATCGCTAACCCACTGAGCAAGGCCAGGGATCGAACCCGCAACCTCATGGTTCCTAGTTGGATTCACCAACCGTTGCACCACGACGGGAACTCCCCTAAATCCACTTTCTACATAGCAGCCGCGACCTCTGCCCCTCAACCTTAAAGTGGAGATAATACTACTACTGACCCTATGGGATTTAAACATCAGTAAAAGCTATTGATGCGACACAAAGCGTTTGGCACAGCTGGGCCCGGGAAGCCCTCGGTGAATGTCCATTGCCGTCAGCCGGCGTTCCAGCAGGCCTCAGCTGCAGCACTGTCACTTCCCACCAGCACCCTCGAAGCCCCCAGCAAAACCATCACTACCCTTTCCAGCAACTTCCTGCTGACTTCTCTGCCTCCCTGGAGAACCTCAAGGTCAGGGACCACATTCGGGGACTGAGTCTTTATCTTGGAACCTGAACGTCTGAACACAGGCAGGTGTTCTGGACGTGTGTGACAACCAGTTAAAAACAAATAAGTGAATACTGTTTATTGACTTGCTCAAATAATTTCAGACAGGTCCTAGGAACAGTCCATATTTAAAATCAATACTGGCACACTCTGAAAACACCCATAGGATCCTTAGAGATAAGAATAAACTTTAAAATGATATAAAAGGAGAAAAGATCCTAAAGCTCTGGGAGAAGGTTGCCTTGGTGTGGAGCACATATTTTCTCTTCACGAGTGACCAGATCCCCCAGGCCACGTTCAGTGCTGAATTCAAAAGGAATAAACCCTCCCAGAGAACAGCCATCCATTCCAGCCCCATGACCAATTGGAAAAAGCTACCAAGAAAAAAGTGACGTCGAGCGAGCGAGTCTAGGGGGCTCAGACAGGGACAGAATGGTGATAATTCCCTCCCCAGGGGAATGTCATCATCCTGCAGAGTTTGGAGGGGGCTGGCGAGGAAGGGGATTAGCTCGCTGCTTGGCCTGCACTGCCCCCATGTGGAAGGCCACGCTACTACAGTCAACCTGGCACCTGCGAGAGGACAGCTCCTCCACCCAGGCCTAAGCCTGCGCTCTCCCACTCAAATGCTCTGGACTCTCCAACAACCTTCCCTGGTCAGTCTCAGCCTTGCGTTATCCTGGACAAGGAAAAGGGGCTGAGCAAAGGCATCTGCAAGTGTCTCCCTGTAGTCACCCTGCATTACCTACATACTTTTTTTTCTTTTACAGCTGCACTTGTAGCATTTGGAGGTTCCTAGGCTAGGGGTCAAACTGTAGCTGCCAGCCTGTGCCACAACCACAGCCACGTGGGAACTGAGCTGTATCTGTGACCTCCGCTTCAGCCCACAGCAACGTCGGACTTTTAACCCACTGAGCGAGGCCAGGGATCGAACCTGTGTCCTCATGGATGCTAGTTGGGTTAGTTAACCACTGAGCCGCGATGCGAACTCCTTAACTACATTCTTAAACTTGTATTTATTGACCTCCAACGCTTCTAATCCCTCCCAAGAGGCTGTCTGTCCATCAGAATCAAGTTGGGTAGGCTCGCTTGGTACCCTTCAGACTCCCTCATCAGGCACCGTCTGTGTCCCACAAATGGTGGTCCAAGCACTCTGCCTTGGGGCTCTGCTACACGCAGGAAAGATCTAGGTCGCCTGCTTGACAGGCCACTTACCCGGCTGGAGAGAAGACACCGATGCTGCTACTGAAGCTGGAGTCACAGGAACTGTCGGGCCCTCCTGGGGAGAGAAAGAGGAACAGGGCATCATGATTAAGGCTGTCGGGGTCTCTTGAATGAACAAGATGCCTGTCACAAGGACACACACCCTCCAGTCCCACACACTTTGATTCTGGCTTTGGGAAAGGGACGTGGCTCTGAACCCTGAGGACCCAGTGCCTAGGCACTCCCCAGAGCTTCTGGACGGTAGTATCCATGCTCGCAGGGTTGTAGGCACAGTGATCTCATAAGGAGAAGGATGCCAGAGCCGAACGCATCTGGGAAAACCCAGAAGGGGTTGTTGGTTCAAGGGCTGTGGATATTAAAGGGGACTTCTGGAACACTCACCATCATGAGCCACCAGGGAAATGTAAAGCAAAACCACAATGAGACACCGTTTCACACCCACTAGATGGCCAAAATAAAAAAAGATAACAGTAGCAAGCGATGGTGAGGATGTGGGGAAACTGGAACACTTCTACGTCACTGGTAGGAAAGCGAAACCGTGTGGCTGCTTTGGGAACCGGCCTGGCAGTTCCTCAAAAGGCTCTACACATTTAGTTATATGTGACCAGCAGGTCTGCTCCTAGGGAAACGAAAACTTATGTCCGCGGCAAAACTTGTACACCACGTTCACAGCAGCATGGTTCACAAGAGCCAAGAACAATCCAAATGTCTATCAAATGATGAATGGATAAACAGAATGTGTTATAGCCACACAATGGACTATTATTTGGCAATAAAAAGGAATGAAGTGCTGATCACACTACAACATGGACGAACCTTGAAAACCTTATGCTAAATCAAAGAAACCAGTTATACAGAGTTTGATCCTGCTTATATGAAATGTCTAGAACAGGCAGATCTACATAGAAAGTAAATTAGACATTGCTGAGAGCTAGAGGAGATTGGGTGTGGTGGCCATTTTCTTAAATTAGGGAAAAAAACCTTTTAATTTTGAGAAAATTTTAGATTTACAGAAGAGTTGCAAAAATAGTACAGAATTCTCTGTATTTTCTCCATCTAGCTGTCCCTAACATTAACATCAGGCACACCCACAGCGCAACTGCTAAACCAGCAAAGTCGCATTGATACATAGTACTAACTAAACTGCCTAATCCATGAAATTTCACCAGTTTTTCCAGGATCGAATCTGGGACCTCAAGCGGCATTTAGTTGTCCTGTCTCCTTGGTCACCTCCGATCACAGTTCTGCAGTCGGTCCGTATCATTCATGAACACACTTTGGAACCCCTGGTCAGTT
Source organism: Catagonus wagneri (assembly GCA_004024745.2). Classification (NCBI taxonomy): domain Eukaryota; kingdom Metazoa; phylum Chordata; class Mammalia; order Artiodactyla; family Tayassuidae; genus Catagonus; species Catagonus wagneri. The sequence goes on along the minus strand of PVHT020000012.1, from coordinate 4,399,333 downwards.
ACTTTGCAGAATGTCTCTCCATTTGGGTCCGTCTCATATTTCCTCGGGATTAGGCCGAGGCTCTGCATTTTGGGGAGAATGCCTCTGAAGTGAGGTGCCTTTTCAGTGCGTCATATCGGGGGTATATGATGTCTGTCTTATTACTTGTGATGTTAACCTTCACCCGATTACGGTACCAACTACCGGCTTTCTCTTCTGTAAAGTAACTGTGTTTCTCTTGTAATGAATGTATTATCTTGAGGAAGACACTTAAGGCTAGACAAATATCCAGTTTTTTTTTCCCTCAACAGTTCCCTTACTGCTTTTAGAACCCATCACTGATCTTGCCTACAACAATTACTGTGGAGTTTGCCTCATGGTTATTTTCTACATCCCTCTTTCCTTTACATTTATTAACTGGAATTCTTCTAAATAGAAGAGCTGTCCCTTCTTTGTCATTTATCTATCACTCGATCCATCCATCCATTCATTTATAACAGTACAGACCCATATTTATTGTATTCTGTGGGTTACACATTAAAATTATCTTTTTTTTTTTTTGGTTGTCGTTGCTTTTTTTAGGGCTGCACCCAAGGCGCAAAGAAGTTCCCAGGACAAGGGCAGAATGGGAGCTGCAGCTATGCAGCTGCAGGCCTATGCCATAACCACAGCAATGCCAGATCTGAGCCATGACTGCGACCTAGACCACAGCTCACCGCAATGCCAGATCCTTAACCCACTAAGTGAAGCCAGGGATCGAACACTTTTCCTCAAGGATACTAGTCAGCTTTGTTACCACTGAGCCACAATGGGAGCTCCCAAAACTATCACTATTTATACCGTTGTTCAAACGGTACCAGGCTTGGCCTCTTAAAAGCTTAAAATTATACAAGTAAAACATATTCTCACTCTAAAAATTTCAAACAAAACAAAGCAAAGTCCCCTTATCTCTTTAACCTTCGATCTTACTCTACATGTAGGTAACTACCACTTAGGCAAGCGTCCCGCTCAGCTTTTCCTAATCCTACTTTTTGGTTTGTAAACATAAACACAAATAGGATCAGAGAGATCTTTTGCAACTTGCTTTTTCTACTCCCCACTGCATCTGAAAGCAGTGCTATTCCAGGCGTGGCCTGTGCACGGCCCCTCAGTCCCCCAGTAAAAGGGCATGGTGACAGAAAAACTCCAAGCTGCCACTTGTCCCTTCTAGTCCCAGAGGCCCTTTGGGGGACAGGGCACTGCTCGGAGGGGGCGGGATGGGCTGTGGGTGTCAGCTGGGCCTCCTCCGGAACAGGCCTGGGGAAAGGTGAGGAGGACACGTGGCGAAGCCAGGAACAGCAGCCGGGGTTCCGCGCTCCTGGCTCCCTCTTGCCTTTTGGAAATACAGGCATTTACAGATGAAATGATACCATGTCGGGAACGGGAAGGTTCGTTTTGTTTCCGAATCTTTACTCTTACATCTCCCCCATGCTTCTTGGTGCACGAGCGCAGGCACTTCTCCAGGATCCCAAGCAGTGGGGCTGCTGAGTGGGGGGGGGGGGTGTCAGACACTTGCTCCTCTGATGTCACCAAGCTGCCCTTTAGGAAGGTTCTCCCTGAGATGAGTGTGGGGGCAATCATCCTCTCAAAGCCTCACTGGCAATATTAGTAATCTTTGAAGTGTTTGCTTAAAACGACACAACGTTTTACTCTGCAATTCTGGGATTCCCGAACAAGCTGAGCTTCTTGGTTGCCCTTCTGTATCAGTTCCCAGACCCGGGAGCCCCTGGGCCTGGCTCTGAGCCTGACTATCCTGTTTATTTGCCATGTGACCTTGGGCAGGTCACCTGCCTTCGCCTCCATTTCCTCACCTGTATAATGTGCCAGCCAGTGTCTACACCAGAGTTAGGACAATAAAGGAACCAACATCTGTTAGGGGGTTAAGATGAAAAACCTGTCTCACATCTCTCTTTCCTAAAGAAAAATTCTTAAGTGTTTAAGGCTTCCCAGACACTCTGCCAAAAGGATCTGCCAGACAATGTTTTTAACATTTACTCTCTGCCTTCTCCCAGTAGGAATGTTTGTTTTTTTCCAAACTCTCTCCATGGAATGCGTATTTCCCTTATAACAAGAGTAAAAAATGGGGGGGGGGGGTAGAGGAGAGTAGAAGTGAAGAAGAAAGAAAAGATCCAATTCGAATAACCACCACGAAGCCGGCAGGCGCCCCCAGTCCTCTGTGACCAAGCCCAGTGTCACACCACCTCTCATCTGTGGACCTGTCCCTGAGTTCCTCGAAGGCAGGTCCTGAGTCCGATTCCTTTGCATCTGCAGTGTCCACAGAGGGTGCTGACAAACACGGTCCCATCAAAAGTTTGCAAGTGTGTGGATTCCATCACTGGTTCACCCACGGCGGTGACCAGACCTCCACTGGAAACCGTGTCTATAGCTCTGCTCCTCACTCAGCTCCTGAGCTTCATCCCTGACCTTCTACAACCCCTTACGTAGGACTCACCAGGGGCCATGACCCCCTGGGCAATGCTCATGGTAGAAGACAAGGGGGCAAAAGCCCTGCTCCAGACAACCTGGCTATTCTGTAGTGGGTCTCATTACAAACAGGCACAGAAACAACTTGACACGGAAGCACCTGTTATTGGGAGTATGCTGAGAGCTTGATACACAAAAATCTCCCCAAAACTAAGGTTCCATTGTTATCCTATTTAAAAAATAAGTAATCTGATGGAGTTCCCGTTGTGGCGCAGCGGAAAAGAATCCGACTAGGAACCATGTGGTTGCGGGTTCAGTTAGCCTCAATTAGACCCCTAGCTTGGGAACTTCCATGTGCCACAGGTGTGGCCCTAAAAAAGACAAAAAGACCAAAAAAAAAAAGAAAAAGGTAATCTGAGACTTAGAAAGACCAAATGGCTTGTTCAAAGGCTAAAGGTACAACAGTCAGCAGGGCCAGGTCTCACAGGCAGGCAGTTCTAAGCATAGAACCTTGGCTGCGACATCTGAGACAACCAGGGGACATCAGGGAGGGGGAGCCAGAGCAAGCGAGTGGGCTGGGAGTAGTGACACACGAGTATGAGCCTGCCCTGACCCAAGTCCCGAGGTAACGGAGAAGCCTGTGCATGTGCGAGTGTGAGTATGTGTTCATGCGCAGAGAGCCTGGCTGCCAGGCCTCACAGTGGGGCTTGCCCGCAGGTGTGCTGTGGGACACACACGACACAGGCTGGAGTCAGGGACAGGGCACTGCGCAGGGCACAGGCAGGAGGCCCGGCCTTCATCCGGTTGGAAGGGAGCAGCAGAGTAAGAGCAAGCGGGAGAGCTGGTGAACCTGTGCCCGGAGAAGCTTAGTTGTGACTCGCCTGGATTGCTGGCACCTTCTCCTGCCACCTTGGTGAAGCGGTGGTTAGTTACAAGCTGTGCGGGTCTGGAGTGTGTGTGGAGCCCCCAGATTCACTGCTGCCATCTCTGGGAACTGCGATAAAGTAAGTTCTGCATCTGCTGAAGTGCTGTTTACGAGGCAGTAAAATCTGGAGCCAAGCTGCCAGAATGACTCCTGATTTAGGATGAGGCTCTTCTGGGCTGGGAGTTGTTGCAGGAATGCTTAGAGAAAATGTCTAAAAGGATAAACGAGCTATATTGGCCAGGAATCGAACCCGGGCCTTCCGCGTGGCAGGCAAGAATTCTACCACTGAACCACCAATGCTCCAGCTGAAAACTACTCTGTCCCCAGCGGTTTTGCTGCTTGGCTCAGCAAGGTGCTGGCCCAGCTGTAACTTGACTCCTGAGGCGGTCCCACACACGCAAGGCGGCTCCACTCCCCAGTCAGATCCACAGGAGGAGGCCCACAGGGTGTGCCGCTGGCCACTCTGCTCGGGTATTCTCAAGAAGCCCGGCAAAGGCAATGGAAGAAAATGCTTTAGAAATTCTTTTGGTTTCTGGGGGTGGGTCCCCGACTTCAGTCTGTGAGCCTTTAAAGATTTGAGTAGTTTCTGCATCATTTTACTCTTCCACAGATTCTGCTAAGACCATCACCCTAGAGTGACCTCTCAGTGAGGACAGCGGCCCCAGAGATGAAAAAAATCTAGAGCCCTAAATGACATTGAGAGAGTCAAATACCAAACTCCAACCAGCATCAAAGTGGTTTTCTTCATGGTGCGGATAAACAGGACATCAACATTACAGGAGTTTGAAAGGAGAGCACCAGAATTCCCAAGGACCGGATAATCCCAAAGTGGAGCTTCCTAACAACGCCCCCCACTCCCCGCCCCATGACTGGCACAGGGAAGGCAGCCAGCTTCTGAGTCTCTGGATATCTACTGTCGCGGCGCCAGTGAACCCCACGGCCTGCCCTCCCGCCATGCGCCAAACCTTTCTACAGAGACTGCAGCTGAACCCAGAAAAAGAGGAAGGAAAACTTTAATGCCCTTGGAGGCACAGAGTTCTGGAGGCTGATTGCCGGGGTTCAAGTCCCGCCTCTGCCACTTAGTAGCTGCCAGACTGCCAGATCCTGCTGCCTGTCTGCAGAATGACAACAGCAGCAGTCCCCACCTCGCCAGGCTGTGGCCAGAATTAGGAGCTAAGAGGTGCAAAGTGGCCCTGGTGGCTAAGTGTGGTCCCAAGTCAAATTCTACAAGCTCTGGGTCCCTGCTGCCTTCCCTGGGAGGTGAGGGGCGGGAGGCAGCCCACTTACCACTGGCTGTCCCCTCCTGCTTTGCCAAGGAGTCTTCGGGGTTGGGTTCTGCCTGCCTCTGCACCACTGGCTTGGGCTCGTCAGGTTCGTCGTCCTCAGGGGTGACCAGCTTCATCAGGCTCTGGTTACACACGTTCGCCACCTCCTTGATGCCTGAGTCCACTGATGTAAGGAGCAGCCCGACCCAGGGGTGCGTTAGGGGGCAGACAGGCGGGCTGAACTGGGCAAGTTCTCCTCGCCACACTGGTGTCCCTGCAAGATGCTCCCATGTCTCCTCACAGGGCCCCTCCCAGGGGACCCCGCACTGAGAAGATTTCACCCACCCAAGGCAGGGCAGTGTGAGCTCAGAGACTCAGGACCTTGGGACCTGGAGAGCTGCTCCATTTCTGTCAGGAAGGATGTGAGGTCCGGGGGCTGCAGTCTTATCTCTGTGTCCCTGGTGCTGCCCTGCCTCTCCCTGTCCATGCCCAGCTCCGCCTCTGACCACCTCGATGCTGACGGATCCTAAGGGAGCCCCATCCCATACTCCAGGGTCCTGCAATTTCGAGGCCCCCTTTGGGGCTGCTCTGGTTTCCCCCCTCCAGCGTGAAGGATACTTTTCTTGCGATCGTCGTAGGCCAGGCAGGGCAAGACAGCAGTCAGGATCCCAGAAGAGTAGGGCAGCATCACCCGGCCGGCCAGCTGGATGAACTCCCGCATCCAGCACATGGCTGTCAGCTGGATCAGGTCGTCTGGAACAGGGATTGGCTGGTTCCAGGAGGGTCCGCACAAGCAGCTGGCGCTCCCGCCCATTAACTATGCCAACATGGGACTGGAGGACCGGAAGGGACCAGAGGGCTGGAACTGCTTCTATCCGCACCGATACTGTCTCACACTTCCTTTTTTCCTTCCAAAGGTAAACAGAGGTGCCACGGAACTATAATCCTGCAGCAGGTTGTCAGTGTAGACATGACCTCGACCCGGCCCTGTGTCCACATAACTCTAGTGGGGCTCTGCAGCTCCTCTCATCAAGGGGTGGAACTTATTTCCCCACTCCTGGTATCCGGGCTGGTCGTGCTACAGTGGCAAGAGAAGGTGGTGGGGACGGCGGTGGGCCTGGTTGAAGCCTAAGCCTCAGGAGGCCCTGCGCACACCCACCAAGTCTCTTGGAACCTGCTGACGCCCCGGGGCTAGCCTGTTCATGATGAGACACATGACGATGGTTCCTGTGGCCCCAGATGACAGCTGGTCACTCCATGAGTGACAACATGGAGCACCCAGCCTCAGCCGACCCTCCAGCTGACTCTGGGCATCTGCTCGCGCCCAGCTCAGCCTGGACCAGATGAGCAGGGCCACCCAGATGGCCTGCAGACTCAGGACAATAAAAGCAAGGGTGAGGTGAGGGAATTATATTGTATGATGGTTTGATACTCAACAGAAGCAAAGAAATGCACAACCCCAAACTCCGAGCGTTTCAACTCACAGCACTAAAGCCCGGGCTGCCAGCAAGAAGGCTGCCATCGTACTCCCTTCAAGGGTCAGACCAAGTGAAAGAGCCTCCATGTTGACAAAGAGTAAGACTCTCTCCTACTAGGACCCACCACTCCCGGAGGACTCTCTCCAAGACGGTGAGAGAGAAAGGTGCCCCTGAGGAGGTGGCGGCGGCCGTGGGGCCCTCACACGCTCACCCGTGGTCTGGCAGTGGATCACCAGGATGTTGGCCATCTCAGCAAACTTAACACTGGAGGGGTTCTTCTTAATTTCTTTCAAGAATTCTCCCAGGACCACCTCACACCTACCAGCGGGCAA
>PVHT020000012.1:4371147-4391891 GCA_004024745.2 Catagonus wagneri | reverse complement strand
GCTGTTCAGGGCGAGGCAACCCAGACAGAGGGAAGAGCATGAACAAAGGCTCAGAGGAGGGAGAGAGGCCCTTGGTTTGGCAAAGCGAGGGACACAGGTGGAGGAGAGGCAGGCGACGGGGCCAGAGGGGCCATGCCCAGTCATATGCTCGCTCAAGGAACGGTTTTATTTTCTGGTGTCCCTGAGCAGTCAGGGAGGGCAGAGGTGACCTGCAGTTGTGGAGTGGTATGGACTTGAGCGACCTTTAGGGAACTCTGAAGACTACAAAGGCCTATGGCGAGAGAGCCCGAGGAAAAGGCCACTAAGGTCGGGTGACAGCTGGCAAGTGTAACAGGTTCTGGGGGGAGGAGAAGGGCTGAATATTCGTGTTCAGCTCGACCCGACCTCCAGGTTTGCTCTACACCAGCTGCAAGGCCTCCCCCACCCTGAATCCGACCACAGCGCAACTCAGGGCACCCCAGGCCACCCCAAAGACGCCTGGAACCCCAAGTCTGCTGTCTGCACCCTTGCACTTGGGGCAGAATATCCTCCATGGCCAGGAGAACAAGACCAACAATAACAAACACTGGTTCCCCGGGAGGGGAGGCCCCGAGAGCGGGTTCTCACCGGAACCGTCAGCCCGGAGAGCACTGGGCCTGGCCCTCTGGGTCACCCCCGGGCCCCAGCAGGAGGAGCTGTCCCAACTCTACCTGTCAAGCCAGGGCCAGCTGACCTCACCTCTCCAGTCTCCCCGCCCAGCTGCCCAGCCCCGCCTTCGGCTCCAGCTAGACTCCCCTCCTTTCTGGGCCCTTGGACACTTCCTGTCCTCTCCACTCTCCGGTAAGCTCCCTGCCACATCCCAGTCAGCCTTCAGAGTCCTGCTCAAGCCCAAGCTCCCGCTCTTCCTGTGCTCTCAGGGCGGGTCACTCCTCCTCTGAACGCTGAAGGACTCGGCGACCGGGCATTCGGGGCCCAGCACCTCTCCACGGAGGTCGGGGTTTCCTTCCCCCGTGTTTTGTGTTTCTAGCTCCCCGGCTCCTTGATACGGTCCTTGAGGACAGACTGGAGCCACGATTCTCCGCGTGAGCAGCGCCGCCCCTCTCCTTCGTGGAGAGCTCGGCACAGTAAGTGTGGAGCCAGGAAGCGCCTGCCCAGCCTGGCCGGCGGGGCTGAAGGACAAGGTGTCGGAAACACGAGGAAGCCCCCGCCGCCCTCTCTGTGTTCTGGGGTGGTCTGCTGATCTACGCTTAACCTGCTGGGTAAATCCAAATCGTATTTGGACACGCCTAACCCCTAGTTTATGACTCAGGTTCATAGGGGCCATGGGCTCCAGGGATCTGAAAATATACCCTGAGAATGACAAGGTTCCCAGAGCTATGGCTGGTGGCTGGGGACAGATACAGCTGTCAGGACGGGACCTGACACATGTCTGCCTAGGGGTGATGGATGCCCCAGTCCCTCGTGGGTGCCCTGTCACAGGACTTGGCCTCTCTTCTTTACAGGGACGTGCAGAGAGAAAAGGAACAACAGAGGGATGCAGAGGAAGTGAAGTTTGAAATCTGGGCGCCCCCAGCTCGAGGACTAGTCTTTCTTCAAAGGAACACTGTCTGCTCTTTCATCTCCAGGTTGTGAGCCACAGGTAGGGGATCTGAAGCTGAGCTAGTTCTGAAGGTAGTATATGGCCCAGAAACTTAGATCCCAAGTCCCTGGGACCTTTGCTGTATTAAGGTCACAGGCATTAGTATTCCCAGTACCAGAGAAGAGACCTGCCTCTGCCTCTCTCCTCTACAAGCCCTGACAGGGAGTGTCCTCTAGAGACGCTCAGAGCCTCCATTCTCACCCGGGCAGAGCTGCTGCAGGATGGCAGACACACCCATTCTCCAGGAGACACAGTCCCCCATGCCGGCGATCTCCACGCTTCACAACGTGCCACTCGACCACCTTGTCCCTGATCAGAGAAGGAACCAGAGACAGGCCAGGATGCATTTGGAATCCTCTTCCACCCAAGGAGAACCTGGGGCCACATCCAGCATCACAACCACAGCCCCGCACTGAACCCCTTGGCCTCTGTGGTGTAGCACACAGATAGCTGCAGGCTGCACGAGGACCAGGGACCTGGCCACCTCCCGAGCACACATTCTGTTTCAGGCGCCGGTTATCCCTCAGAACAACCCCTTCTCTAGTTACTATTATCTCAGCTTTCAGATTTGCAACAGATCCTCAGGGAAACCAAGCCCCTTTCTTAAGGTCACAGTGGATATGAACATTGAAAAACCTACCAAGCCCATGGCTTCTCAACTATACACGTTCCTCCCGCCTGTCTTTTTAAATCACAGCAGCTACAAAGGGCATACACCCAATTACAGAGGGTACTTCTTCCGCAGAACTCAGGCCCCAACTGAAGTGCAGCCTCCCCCGGCATTTTCCCCACCGCCCAGTGATCAGACATCTCTGGAAAACTTCTCCACCAGACCTGGTGTGCACAGATGAGACACATACTGGAGATGCTGAAACGAAGGCTCAAGCTTGTTTTTCTCTCTTGAAGGCAGGATGGATGCTACATGCCAGGTAATGTGCAGCGTGCTTTACACGCATCATCTCATTTGCACCTTGAAATACCCATGCAGCTAGGTAATATGATAGCCATTTCACCGATGGTGGGAACTGAAGCTCAGAGGTGCTAAGAAATACACATGAGGTCACACAACTTACAGATTTTGGTTTTTCGAACTTCGAGGTCCGAAATCTTACCCACCATGTTACATTATCACCTCTTCAAGCATCCTAGCTCCTACCTACCGGGTGTCAGGTACTTTACATGTATTATTTCATTTAACCCAATGCCATTTCATTTGGTGACATCTAAATGGCCCAGCCAGGAGGTGGCAGAGGTTTCAGTCACTGCACACACATTCCTATGTCTTCAGAGGAGACAGCCCCGGAGGTAAGGTGAGGCTAATAATTTCAGTGCCTTTGCACCATTAATTGAGAATTAAATAAGATCATGCATGTTAACCATTTCTGCATTCAATATGCTCATGTAAAACTACTAATGCAAAGTCAGAATCAGACAAACTGTGATCTTAACACACTGTTACAAGGTCAAGTTCATTCACTCACTGTGGGCTGAGAACCTGCTTTACTTCTGGCTCTAAGAAGGACAGAAAGATAAACCCAGAGTTGTGTTTAATCCTGTGGGGAAAACTTTCAGCCTGGACATTGGGCTGCCTGTCTTTTCTTGGCAGGTGCAGTGACCCAGCCCAGTTTTAGGTAACATGATGTCACCGGGGGACGTATCCAGGCAGTGGTTTCCCAGAGAGAATGTGGAGGGGAAACGTCTTCTCCATCTGCTTTGCTGAGTATTTAAGTGATGTGGTTCCCACTCGCTCTGTAGTCTCCAATAACTGAACATGAAAAGTGGGACATTTGCCTCTGAGGAAGGGCCAAAGAACTTCTGGAAAGCCCTGAGGGTTAGTTAAGTAAGAGAATGTACTCAACATCCACTGGGTATAATCAGCAGAAAAAGTGTGAAGGAGAAACGAATTCCAGACAGCAGGAGGCATGTCTGGCTATCAGGTGACAGCTGTGACCCCTTCATGAGCACTTTCCTCATGCTCTAACACAACCTACAGGTACACTTATCTTTAAAAACTGAGATATAACTCACATGCCATAAATTCACTCTTTTTTTTTTTTTTTTTGATCTTTTTGCCTTTCCTAGGGCCACACCCGTGGCATATGGATGTTCCCAGGCTAGGAGTCTAATCGGAACTGAAGCCACCGGCCTGCGCCACAGCCACAGCAACACGGGATCCGAGCCGCGTCTGTGACCTACACCACAGCTCACCGCAACGCCAGATCCTTAACTCACTGAGCAAGGCCAGGGATCGAACCCTCAACCTCATGGTTCCTAGTCAGATTCATTAACCACTGAGCCTCGACGGGAACTCTCATAAATACACTCTTTAAAAATTTTTTTTTTGGTGAAAGAAAGTGCAATGTTTATTGCAAGGTTATAAGCAAGGAGTCCAGGGCAACTAGTGCGCATAACACCTGATCTTCCTAATGAGTTTCAGCGTCTTTTTTTCAATTTACTTTAATTTTTACTTTATACTAGAGTATAGTTGATTTACAATGTTGTGTTAGCTTCAGGTGTATGGCAAAGTGACTAATTTATCTCTCACACACTCCCTTTTTCTCTCTTGCTTTTTAGGGCTGCACCTGTGGTATATGGAAGTTCCCAGTCTAAGGGTCGAATTGGAGCTATAGCTGCCAGCCTATGCCACAGCCACAGCAATTTGGGATCCGAGTCTTGTCTGCAACCTACACTACAGCTCACAGCAATGCCAGATCCCCAACCCACTGAGCAAGGCCAGGGATTGAGCCATCAACCTCATGGACACTAGTCGGATTTGTTTCTGCTGTGCCACAATAGGAACTCCCCATCTTTCCCCTTTGATAACCATAATTTGCTCTTCCAAGTCTGTGAGTCTGTTTCTGTTTCATAAATTCATTTGTATCACTTTTAAAGACTCCACATATAAGTGATATATGATATTTGTGCTTCTCTGTATGACTTACTTCACTTAGTATAATTTCTAGGTACATCCACGTTGCTGCAAATGGCATTACTTCATTCTTTTTTATAGCAGAGTAATATTTTGCAGTAAATATATAGCACAGCTTTATCCTTTCTTCTGTTGATGGCCATTTAGGTTGCTTCCATGTCCTGACTACTGTAAACAATAATGAGCATTATTGGAGTGCATGTATCTTTTCCAATTATGGTTTTCTCCAGATATATGCCCAGGAGTGGGATTGCTGCATCATATCGTGATTCTACTTTTAGTTTTATAGGGAACTTCCATACTGCTCTTAATAAATGTACCAATTTACATTTCCACTAACAGTGTAAGGAGGTTCCTTTTTCTCCACACCTTCTCCAGCATTTATTGGAGACTGTTTGAAGACGGCCATTCCGACTAGAGTGAGGTGGTACTTCATTGCAGATTGTTTTTTATATGTATACATTCTTTTTTCTTATTATGCTCCACCATAAATGACTAGATACAGTTTCCAGTGCTCTACAGCAGGATCTCATTGCTTATCCATTCCAAAGGCAACAGTTTGCGTCTATTAACCCCAAATTCCCAGTCCATCCCACTCCCTCCCCCTTGGCAACCACAAGTCTGTTCTCCAAGTCCCTGAATTTCTTTTTTGTGGAAAGGTTCATTTGTGCCATATTAATTGCACTTTTGATTTGCATTTCTTTAATAATTAGCTATGCTGAGCATCTTTTCATGCACTTTTTGGCCATCTATCAGTCTTCTTTGGAGAAATGTCTATTTAGATCACTTTTTGATTGGGTTGTTTGTTTTTTTGATATTGACTACATGAGTTGTCTGTATATTATGGAGATTAATCCCTTGTCGGTAGCTTCATTTGCAAATATTTTCTTCCATTCCGTGGGTTGTCTTTTCACTTATGGTTTCCTTGGCTGTGCAAACTTCTAAGTATAGTTAGGTTCCATTTGTTTATTTTTGTTTTTATTTTCATTATTCCAGGAGGTAGAGCTTTTGTGTTTTCAGGGCGCATGGTCTGGGCACCTCTATTCGCTGGCTCTGAGAGTCAAAGTTCAGGAACACCAGAGACTTGGCAGTGAGTCCATCCCTGGCCGTGAAGGGCGTCGTCTCTCCCATCCTGCAGTGAGGGGGTCCTGCTACCACAGTGTGGGCCACAGCACTCCCAGCCAAGGAAGCACCCACTCAATTTATCAGAGAGGCTGCTGGCATTTCTCCCCCATACTAGACTCTCCTGGAGAGCAGGGCCTGGAGTCTTACCAACCCTGTTTCCAGGACCGATGAGTGACTATACCTCCTAGTCACTGAAAGCCTGCAAAAACCTGAAAAAGCATTCTAAGATCTTAGCCTAAGGGTCTTAACCTTGAGAAAGCTGCGGGGGCAGGCTGGCGCAAGGCTCTGGTAAGAGCTCTCCAGGATGTCTCACAATAGACTCACACTTAGCTAGCAAATCCTGGTCACTTCACACAGCCTGCTCTTGAGAGTCTGAAGTCCGAGCCGTGTTCAGTCGAACCAAGCATCTTTTCCTGTGCTTTTAGTGTTTGAGAGGGCTGTCATCAACATAAAAACACCCTCCTCTTATTAGGAATGTTAATCCCTCACTCCAGCAGCGTATGGAGGACTGGCTGTCACCTGAGCAGATAGATTCTGGAATATGGAGAGTGGCAGTTACAACCATCGTGGGGATGTTCAAGTAAGAAATTTCTTTTGTTAAGTGTATGTCCCCTTTTTGGTAGGAAAAACCATTCATTGTAGTGGAAGCCTTTTGAGACAGATGATCCTGGTTTTCCATCCAGATTCTAGTTATGAAACCTTGGGAAGATTACTTAACTTCAAGGAACCTCTGTTTCCTCATGTGTGAAATGGGATAACAAGACCTAACAGAACACTGTGCAAAATAAATGGGATGAGGGGTGTACAAGGACCAAATCCTCCTGCCCCCAAGTCAGGCAGACAGTGCTTTACACAGGATGACTTTTAAAAAATGATCAATGTTAAGGACTGAATTGTTCCCCAACCTCCAGCCTTCTAATTCATGCAGCCCTGGTGGCAGGATTTGCAGACAGGTCCTATAGGCAAGTAATTACGATTAAATACGTCATAAAGGTGTGGCCCTGCTGCAACAGAATCAGCATCCTTAACAGCAGAGACACCAGGAAGCTCTCAGGTGAAGCCTAGGTAAGTTCCTGTCTGTCCCTGAGCAGTTTGTGAAACATACATTCTGAGGAACTTATCAAGCAGGGTGCTTCTCATTCCAAATCTGGCTGAAGAAGACTGGAAACTGAATGTAGAGTCTTCTAGGCCAGGGTTCCTCCAACTCTCACATGCACACAAATCACCAGGGATCACGTTAAAATGCAGATTCTGATCCACAGGTTTGGGGTGAAGCCAGAAACTTTCTAACAAGCTCCCAGGAAATCCTGATGCCTCTGGTCTATGGGCTACACATTTTAATTCAATGAATTTTATTTGTTTTTTATTTTTTTAAATTACTCAATGAATTTTATTATATTTATAGTTGTACAACCATCATGTGGGCTACACTTTTGACTATCGAAGTTATTAGACTGCAATGTTATTTCCCCACCAAAATGTATGGTCATTTATTCTTGTAGACTTGGACTGTCAAATGCTGCCAGGCACTGTGCTAAGTGAGGAGGATAAATAAAACAGGGTTGGAGTTCCCGCTGTGGCTCAGTGGGTTACCAACCTGACTAGTATCCATGAGGATGTGGGTTCAATCCCTGGCCTTGTTCAGTGGGTTAAGGATCCGGCATCGCCAGGAGCTGTGGTATAGGTGGCAAGCGCGGCTTGGATCTGGCATTGCTGTGGCTGTGGCGAAGGCCAGTGGCTACAGCTCAGATTAGACCCTTAGCCTGGGAACCTCCATATACCTCGGGTGCAGCCCTAAAACAAAGACAAATATGACAGGGTCTCTGCTCTTAAGAAGTTCATAGTCTAGCTAAGGACCTGGGGGGGTTTCCCCGAATCTGACAAACCAGGGGCAATGTGAGATACAAAACCAACCCCATTAAAGACACAACCTTTCCAGAACAGTCTGCACAGTGGGGGCACTTACGCGGGTTGTGCTGGAGGCAACAATAAATCAGAGATGAACAGGTCAATTTAAGGACTCAACCGAGCACTCAAGCTATAAGAAAACCAGACTTTCCTGAGAAGCAGAGCATGTGATGGACAAAACCAGGTGTCACGGTAGCTTCAGCCAATAAGACCACAGATAGGAAGCCACATCGGTACATCTGCCTGGGTCTCCTACTCAGTACAGCAATATTCATCGTTACCACTTGCTGGCTTTGGCAAGAGCCAGAATAAACACAAACAGCAGTGAGAAGAGGCAACACAAAAAAGTGGTGCTTGATGGGAGCAGTGAGGTGGTTTGGGGCATACAGAATGTTAGAGCAGAATGGGAGGGTCAACCTAGCAAAATCCACACCCTTTAGGTGAGGAGGAAACAAAAACCCAAAGCAGTTTAGGCAGCGGTTCTCAACTGGGGTTATTCTGCACCTCCAGGGTACTTATGTGTCAATGTCTGGAGACAGTTTTGGTTGTACAACTGACGGAGTGCTACTGGTATCTACTGGTAGGCACCAGAGATGCTACTATAAAAACCCTGTAATATACAGGACAGTCCATCACAACCAAGAGTTATCTGCCCCAAAATGTCAGCAGTGAACGGTGCTGAGGTTAAGAAACCGAGTCAAGGAATTTGCCCCAGGGTCAAAGAAAGTCATACCACAGACTAGATTAGGGAGGGTGTCCAACAGAGCATTCAGCAGTGATGGAAATGTTCCAAAATCTGCACTGTTAGGAATCCCTGTGTTGGCACAGTGGGCTGAGGATCAGGTGTTGGCACAGTTGCGGCTCAGACCCCAACCTGGTTCGGGAACTTCCATATGCTGTCACTGCAGCAAAAAATAAATAAGTAAATCTGCACTGTCCATTATGGTAGCTAACAGCCACATGTGGACATGGACATGTGAGAGAGATGCATAGTGTGACTAATCAACAGCATTTAAAATTTTGTTTTTGTCTTTAATAAGTTAAAGGTAAATAGCTACACATGGGCAGTGGCTACCCTACTAGCACAGGGCAGAACTACAATCCGTATTTCCTGGTGCCCAGACTGGCGTTCTTTCAGTTTCACAACCTGTTTCTTTCTATTTTTCTGAAATTACTCACTCAATTGGCTTTATCACAAAGATTGGGCTGGAAAACATACAAATGTAAAATAACCAAAAAATATTAACAAAAGATGCTCAGTTAATACCTTATTTTGTCATTTTAAAAAATAAAGCAAAACGTCAGATCATGGTTACACATAAAGTGGTCCTCCATTATTCTTGGTTTCAGTTACCATGGTCAACTGCAGTCAGAAAATATTGAAAAGAAAATTCCAGGGAATTCCTGTTATATCTCAGTGGTTTAAGAACCCGACTAGTGTACATGAAGATTCTGGTTCAATCACTGGTCTTGATCAGTGGGTTAAGGGTCTGGCATTGCCACAAGCTGTGGTGTAGGTCACAGATGTAGCTTGGATCCCACATTGCTGTGGCTGTGGCGTAGGCTGGCAGCTGTAGCTCCAACTTGACCTCCTAGCCCTGAACTTCCATATGCTGTGGGTGTGGCCTTAAAATTTTTTTAAAAATCTATAAAGAAAATTCCATAAATAAATTACAAGGGTTTTTTTTGGCCATACCCGTGGCACGGGGAATTTCCTAGCCCAGAGAATGAACTTGTACCAGAGCAGTTCCTTAATCCAGACCCTTAACCCGCTGAGTCACTAGAGAAATCCGTAAGTTTTAAACTGTACGCCATTCTGAGAAGTGAGATGAAATCCTGTGCTGTCCCACCAGGACATGAATCATCTCTTCCTTTAGCATATCTAGGTTGTATATATGCTACCCACCCAGTAAGTAGCTGTCTGGATTATCAGATAGACTGGCCAGTATTACAGTGCTTGTGTCTGAGGAATACTTATTTCACTTTTTTAAAATCCCAGATAACTTTTATTTGACTATTTCTTTTTTTTAATGATTTTTATTTTTTCCATTACAGCTGGTTTACAATGTTCTGTCAATTTTCTACTGTACAGCAAGGTGACCCAGTCACACATACATATATACATTCCTTTTTCTCATATTATCATGCTCCATCATAAGTGACTAGGTAATAGCTCCCAATGCTATACAGCAGGATCTCACTGCTTATCCATTTCAAATGCAATAGTTTGCATCTATTAACCCCAAATTCCCAATCCATCCCATTCCCTCCCCCTCCCCCTTGGCAACCACGTATCTTTTCTCCAAGTCCACGAGTTTCTTTTCTGTGGAAAGGTTCGTTTGTACCGTATATTAGATTCCAGATGTAAGTGATATCATATGGTATTTGTCTTTCTCTTTCTGACTTATTTCACTTACTTAATATGAGAGTCTCTAGTTCCAACCATGTTGCCACGAATGGCATTATTTTGTTCTTCGTTATGGCTGAGTAGTATTCCATTGTGTATAGATACCATATCTTAATCCATTCATCTGTCGATGGACATTTAGGTTGTTTCCATGTCTTGGCTATTGTGAATAGTGCTGCAATGAACATACGGGTGCATGTGTCTTTTTCAAAGAAAGTTTTGTCCAGATATATGCCCAGGAGTGGGACTGCTGGGTCATATGGTAGTTCTATATTTAGTTTTCTGAGGTACCTCCATACTGTTTTCCATAGTGGTTGTACCAATTTACATTCCCCCAACAGTGCAAGAGGGTTCCCTTTTCTCCACACCCTCTCCAGCATTTGTTATTTGTAGACTTCTTAATGATGACCGTCTGACTGGTATGAGGTGCTACCTCCTAGTAGTTTTGATTCGCATTTCTCTAATAATCAGTGATGTTGAATATTTTTTCATGTGCTTGTTGGCCATCTATATATCTTCTTTGGAGAAATGTCTATTCTGGTCTTTTGCCCATTTTTCAATTGGTGAGTAACCCTTATTTTGAAACCTAATAATGGCCCTAAAGCACAAGACCAATGATGCTGGCCATTAGAATATTCTCTTACTGTGCCTATTTTATAAATTAAGCTTTATCATAGATATGTATATATAAGAAAAAGCACTCACAAAACAGGTTCAAAAGATTCTGCAACCAAACTTAAGGTTACCAAAAGGGAAATGATGGAAGGAGGGATAAACTGGGAGGCTGAGCATGGCATATACAAACTACTATATACAAAATCTATAGTAACAAGAACCTGCTGTACAGCACAGGGAAATCTACCCAATACTCTGTGATGGCGTATTTGGGAAAAGAATCTGAAAAAGAATGGATATATGTATATTTATAACTGATTCACTTTGTTGTACGCCTGCAGCTGACAACATTATAAGTCAACTATACTCGAATAAATTTTTTTAAACAAAGCAAAAAACCCCAAACGTAACATATTAGAGTTCAGTACTATCCAAAGTTTCAGGCATCCACTGGGTCTCGCGGCGTATGCCTCACAGATAAGAGGGTACTACTGTACATGCATTAAGACTGCAGAACAAGAAAGGTCAAATTATTCCTACTTCCATTTGCAGGGAAGAGTGATATGACCGAGATAAAACAAACAGCCCTCTGAGCCTGTGCCTTCCATTTCTCAGAAGCTGGGAAAGAAATGAGGCGGGTCAACATCATTAGCAAATTCTCAGGCTTCCCACCTTCCTCCCATTACAGTGGCCGCACCATGTGCCTAGCACTGTATTAGCACATACATCACGTTTTCATCTCACAGATGTCCTAAGTAGCAAACATACATTATGTCACTTCATTCTCCGGGCAGCCCTATGGGGCACCAGGAGGTTAAAGAACTTGGCCCAAGTCACACCATCAGTCAAGAGCAAAACTGGGACTCCCAATGTCCCGGCTCTTAAGCACGGCGCTGAGGGCCTGAATCGTGGGGTAGCAACACTGGCTGCAAAAGCGCGAGGAGTTGTCCCGGGGAATGGGACCCTTGCATAGCCAAGGCGGCGTCCCGCCTCCGCTCTCCACGCCCCATCCCGCCGCCTCCCAGGTGCCCGCGGCTCTTACTTCTCGATCTCCAGCGCTGCCACCTTTCGCTTTTCGTAGAGCTTGTCATTGAGGGCGCGAACGATGTTCGGTGTGAGCGGCGCGAAATCCTTCTCAGGGTTCATGGTAGCAGCTCGCGGCGCTCTGCGGTGCCCCGCACCTCCTCAGCCAGCTGCAGCCCGGGCCGCGCCAGGGCCAGGGGAGTCTGCGGCTCCGCGCTGCCTCAGGCGCCGGCTCATGGACCAAACCGCCAAGGACCTGTCTAGCTCTGCAGTCGCGCGCCGCCTCAGAACCCAAGCCTGGATCTCGTCGTCGCACACCTGCCCCCGGCTGCCAGCAGCTCACGAGACCCTATCCTAGCCGGCACCTGCCGGGCTCAAGGGGCTGAGGCCATGTTTCCCGGATCACGTGACTCGCAGCAGCTTCCGCCTTCCGCCCGAAGGACCCGCCTCTCGCCAGTCAAGCCGCTGTACGAAGGCAGCAGGTGGGTTGGCCACACTCCTGAAAGGCTCCGCCTTCTCCTCTCGCGCTCCCGCTTTCAAAACTAACATAGTCTGAGTCTGGTTTAAGATCTGTTAGTGGGGTGTAGTCCGTGCACTGGACTGTCTGCGTGTGTTAGGCTAGCATATGGTGGGCTTCTGTAGTTCGTGGGAATGAAGGGGCTCTTGGAGCCTGACTTGCTTAGCGTAGTTTTTCTGCTACTTACTGAATCCACTAGTTCCTTCATTACTTAGTCACCAATTTTTCATATGCCAACAGTATTTCCCAAGTTGGAGTAACATCATCTTGATTTTTGCCATATCCTAGTCACTTGTGCCATTATTTAGAAAATATTTTCTCAAACTCCCTTAAAATTTTTTAAAATTCCTACTTTAGCCTTGCTTATACCCTAAAATTGTGGGTTCGGGTAGTGATATATTTTTCTAAAACACATAAATAGATTGCAATTAGACAGAACTTTGTGCCTACCTCCTAAAAATCTCACATACCAACGGTGGCTGACACCCCAGCATTTGGAACTCAGGGTGTGTTTTACTATCCTCTGATAACCTGGAATACAGAAGCCTCAAATGTACAGAGTGCAGGTCTCCAGATGGATCCACTATAAAGCAGCCCCATCAGGTGTTTTGAAGTCACACACGTGGTGGAACAGAAATCGAAACTTTGTGATAAAATTTTTAAAAGCACTTTATGGATGCAGTACAGCTAAAAATGCAGTAACAGGGATATGCATCAGAGTTCTTTATCAAAGCGTCTGCAGTGGACAGGGACTTAGGACAAGGCTTGACCACAGTGGTACCCAATGAGGATTAAATATTGTTAAAATTCACCTGAGTCAATTTGAGGCTCTGATTGGTTTTATTCAACAACTCGTGACTCTGGCAGTGTAAATTCTAGCTGATAGGCGCTTCAAGGAGTTTTACAAAATGAAAGGCTTTTAAATGGGTAGAACAGGAAGGGAACTGGGAGGGAAGTGGGTTTTTTCAGGCACGTCACCTTCCTTTGGGGAAGTGTGTGTGTGTGTGTGTGTGTGTGAGAAAGTGGGAGGTGTCTATCACGTACATTACCTAACCAGAGCTGATAAAGTAATTCCAGTTTAATTAAAAGTCACATTCTTGGGTGAAGCTGAAACTGCAATTAGGTTAGATATTGTCTTGATTTGCTGACATGGGTGACACACAAGTGACTCAATTTGGGACTTGTTTCTTTTTTTCTAACAATGTTAACAAAATGCTGGTGATTCTTTTCTCTAATGAGTGAAAAGCACTCATATAAAGCTTAAGCAGTCTTGAAAATGGAGTGTAATCTTCAATCCATAGGTCAGAATCCCTGGAACACAAGTGAGAGGCTATGGTAGGCAGAATTCTAAGATAGCCCCTAAGAATTCCTCCCTTTTGTGTAGAAGCCCTGTAGAATCCCATCCCCTCAACTGTGATCAAGTCTTGTAAATATGATGGACTATCATTCTAACAATTACGTTATAAAGAAGAGATTTTACAGATGCAATTGAAGACCCTAATCAGTTGAGTTTGAGTTACTAAGAAGGGAGATTACCCTGATTGTGTTTAACCTAATCAGGTTAGGTCTTAAAAGCAGAAGAGAGCTTCTCTTGCTGGCGTTGAGGAGTAAACAGCAACAAAAGTGAACTGTCTACGATAGTGGTCTCTAGTTGCAAAAAGTATTCCCTGTTGTCAGTTGCCAAGAAAATGGGACTTGAACCAAATAGCTGCAAGGGAATGAATTTTATCAACACACTGAGGGAATTTGGAGGAGAATCTTTCCCCAGTTGAGCTTTCAGAGGAGGATGCAGCTGGGTGGCTCATTAGCTGGGGGTTTTTGAAGATGTAATTTTAAGAAATTGGCTTGCAGGTATCTAAACATATTTAGATGTAAGCTTTCATAAATGCTTCCCAGCCTTAAGTCTAGAGGAGGAAATTCTTGATAAAATGATAAGTTCTACTTAAGTTTTCTTTTAGATTTTGGTGACAAGAATTTAGTGATGACTTTTGTGGTTAAAAGATATGTTTTAAAACTGTAAGATTTTTAAAAGAATTATTTGTAGAAATCCTTATTTCTCCTCCATCATTTCAACAACGTTTATTTTCTTTCATGAGAGACTTATGTGAGACCATCATCGTCAAAAGAGATACACATTGAACCAAAGGAGCCATGTCGTTTCAGTTATTTTAGATTCAAGTGACTACCTAAGAAAGGAGGAGCCTCAGGTTGAATTAATTTGATTCTAATAGTTTGGGCTCAAAACATCCGCCCATTTTACCATCTACCTTCCCATTTACGAGAGATTAGGAACTTAAATTAGAGAAGCTTTGAGGCTGTTAAAGAAAATTAAAAACGCAGGTCTTTGTCACCCAGTCAGATTGAATTTGGGGGTCCTAAACAACTAGAATTTTAAATTTAACCGTAATTCAAATTGCTCTCAATATTCAAAGACTACGACGTGTGTACGGTGCAGCAAAACATTCACACAGTAGCAAATTACTGAATGTTTACAGACTCAAATTTTCGCCTTGTTCTTTTGTACCACTTTTCTGTGTGACAGAGTGGACGGTTTCCGTTACTCCTTATATAACAAGCGGGTGGTGCTGCTACACCCCTACGTTGGGGAAACAATTTGCATTTTATAACTGGACAGGAAAGTCCTTTGGTGAGGGAGAAGGCTAGAGGAAGCGGAGGCAGCTGGCATGACCATAGCACACGGTCCATGGGTTACGCTTGAGAAGGCTTCAGCCCTAAACCACCTGGTCCATCAAAAGGGAAGAAAGCCGTCGTCTTGGCAACACTGCTTGGTCCCGCCCTATCATTTCGCCCCGCCCACCGCCCTCTACGTCTGTGGTCCGCTGGACTTCGATTGGTCCATCTGCCTTTCACGCTGCAAGACGTTCGGGGCCGCGAGACTCTGGACGTCGTATTTGGATATGTGGCGCGGCGAGTTCGCGCGGTGGAGAATGGCGCTGGGCGTCTTTCTGGAGCCCCAAACCCCGTGGTGAGCGACCCTGGAGGGAGAAAGGTGAAGAGGGCAGACTAGGTGAGGGGGGGCTGAGTCAGAGAGGCCGCCTCGAGATGCGGACTTCCGCGGGGCTGCTTCACTCCCTGAGGCTCCTCTCTGTTCGCCTCCTCGCAGCCTCTAGGTTCTTCTCTCACTTGGTTTTTCTCGCGTTTCAGAGGCTACGCGCCCGCCCCTTTCCTTTAGCCCTCGAAAGAAGGCTTCTCCTGACGCTCCCTTCCCTCTTTCAGGAACGGTTTTTCTCAGTTTCCTTCCCTCCCCGGGAGCAACCCTCCGAGTCTGCGGTGCTTCCACCTCCCCCAAGCCTCCCTGACCTCCTGCCTGTCCACGTCTCCGTCACCGACGCTGTCAGGAGCTTTCTACCCGCCGTTGTCTGTGGAAACTGCCTCCTGAGCAACCTGAAGTGCCGTATGAAGCGCTACAAAAGCGTAAGTTCTTGTCCCAGCTGCTGACTCTGATTGAGGATGGATTCATATGGAAAATGTGATTATTTTGCGCTTTTTTTTTTTTTTTGTTCTTGGTCGGATCTTGTTGACATGTAACGTTTCATGTTGGCGTTACGAATACTCGTCCAGACAACAGAGTAGAGTCAATAAAGTTGGAGGATAGTCAAGCTCAGGCTGGATTGTTAACGTAAAACACTGATTTAAAAACCTTCTCTTCCTTAGCCTTTTCTCTGTTTATTATGATCTGACTCCCCCCTACCATGTCCCCATCTATTGAACTTCAAATGGAGAGTCAGAACTATTTAAGGACTTGTATAAATGGACATCTTTTCCTACATGTGCAGTCTACGACTAAGAAAATCCTCCATCTTCTAATTTGGTAAATTGTCTTGATTTTATGTATGTCCAGCCCCTGGAACAAAGATTCTTAACTTTTTGTCATAGACCCCATTAAGAGCCAAGAAAAACCTTAGAGCTTTTGTACAGAATATGACACATACACCTTTTATATAAATTTCAGGGAGTTTTCGAGGCCACTCTGAAGTATGGATATACACAGAACCCCAGTCCAGTTCTAGAAGGTTATTTCTATTTTTTTTTAAAAAAGTGGAACTAGTTAAACAGCCACAGCAGCTAAATGTTTTACTTCTAAAAACTGGCTGTCATGTAATTTCTGCGTTGTTTAAGGAAGTGGGGGTTGAGAAGTCTGAAGCAGGTTTATTAGTGTAAATTTCACTCACCTGTGTGTAGTAAAGCCACTCTACTGACATGCGGCTGTGGTGAAGAAAAGTGCAGCATTAATTGCAGGTGCCAAACAAGCAGTCACTGTGGCTAATGCTGAAAGGGCCCCAAACTAACTGAGGACTTTTAGGGAAAGGTTTTTAAAGACAAAATGAGGGAGAGGGTTAGGGGATATATGATCAGCTCTTGGACGTTCTGATTGATTGGTGGTGAGGTACTGTATAATCACCATCATCAGTCTTCTGGTTCCAACCAGTCTGGGTCAGCATGCAGTTAACTTCTTCATCCTGGTGTGGACTTCAGTATCTGCCAAAGCTCAAAGGATATTATTTGTAGCGTTTAAGGAGGTGCTGAATGTCCTTGACTTTGTTTTATGGCCAAACCATTATTATTTTGTCTTCCTTGCTTGTTTTCCTTTATGTATTTTCTTACTTCCGATTAAATTTTGTTCTTGGAACTCGGGGAAAGCCTAGGATGCTGAAGTTTTTCTGCAAACAAGAGGCAAGTGGTGGAGTTCCCTTCGTGGCACAGTGGAAACTCATCTGACTGGGAACCATGAGGTTGCAGGTTCGATCCCTGTCCTTGCTCAGTGGGTTAAGGATCTGGTGTTGCCGTAAGCTGTGGTGAAGGTCGCACAAGAGGCTTGGATCCCATGTTGCTGTGGCTCTGGCGTAAGTCAGCGGCTACAGCTCCAATGGGACCCCTAACCTGGGAACCCCCATATGCTATGGGTGTGGCCCCAAAAAGACCAAAAAAAAAAAAAAAAGAAAAAAAAAGAAAAAGGCAGGTGGAAGACATGGAGGAGGGGAGATTTGTCCTGGAAAGGCCCCATAGGCTCCTGGTCAGTTACATTAGTAGCACAGCTTTTAAAAGAGCACTTGGTTAAGAATTTTAGAGAAGTCACTAAAGTGCCTTCTAAAGGTATAAGGTTGTTCACAGATGAAGGTATGGGCACACAGGCATACATGAAGTAAACTGACAAGATTTTGTAACTTGTCCCTTTGAATAGGAAGGAAAAGTAGCAAAATTCTTTCTTTTTTCTTTTTTTTTTTTTTTTTTGGCCTTATCTAGGGCCACACCTGCGCATATGGAGGTTCCCAGGCTAGGGGTCTAACAGGAGCTATAGCCGCCAGCCTTCGCCACAGCCACAGCAACGCCGGATCCTTAACCCACTGAGCAAGGCCAGGGATCGAACCTGCAACCTCATGGTTCCTAGTCGGATTCGTTAACCACTGAGCCACGGACAGGAACTCCAAGTAGCAAAATTCTTGATCAACCTCGAGTTAAAATAATTTATGTGCCTGATTTTTTTTTTTTTTTGTCTTTTTGCCATTTTAGGGCTGCACCCGGGGCATGTGGAGGTTCCCAGGTTAGGGGTCTAACAGGAGCTATAGCTGCCAGCCTACGCCAGAGCCACAGCAACGTGGGATCTGAGCCACGTCTGCGACCTACACCACAGCTCACGGCAACACCAGATCCTTAACTCACTGAGTGAGGCCAGGGATCGAACCTGCAACCTCATGGTTCCTAGTTGGATTTGTGTATGCTGAGCCCCGACGGGAACTCCGTGCCTGAATTTTTTGATGTTTTATATCAAAATCATTTTTATTGTGAAATTCCACTAACCTGTCCTGAATGTAATTTATGTTATCACACGTTGTTTTTTTCACATTAGAACTTTAATTCACTTGGAACTTAGATTCGTGTATGTGTGACAAATGGCTTTAACTAAAATTTTTTCATTGTTCTCTTGCTATTTGTAAAACCATGGCCCTGGGCCAAATGTGGCCCAAGATCTGGTTTTGTAAATAAAATTCTATTGGAATACAGGCACATCCATTTTTTTTACTTGTTTGGCTTGTTGTTGGTGCTACAGCATCAGGGTTGAGTAGCTGTGACAAATTATATGGGCTTTAAAGGCTAATATATTACTGTCTGGCCCTTAAGAGAGAAAGTTTGCCAACCCCTAGAATAGGACATCCTTTCATCCCTGAATGGATAATGTCATTTTCCCATGTAGTTTCAAATATATATATATACACGCACACACTCACATGCATATATACATATGTTTTTGAGCTTTTCTAGTCTGTTTCATTTGCCTAACCCTGCACATATAACACGGTATTTTAATTACCTTTGCTGTAAAACAAGGCAATATCCAGTAGATTAATTGCTTCCTTTACTCTCTATACCAAATTGTTCTTTGCTTTATTTATTCTTGGCCCTTAGGGCTTTCATACTAATTTTTATGATCAGTTTATTAAATACCATGGGAAATCTTTTTGGGGTTTCGATAGGAATAACTTTGGATATGCACATTAATTTGGGAAGAATTGTCATCTTTACAGTATTGTCTTTCCATCTGTGAACATAGTGTCTCATGATTGTCTTTTATTGCGATTTTAAAATTGTTCAGAATGTTCATAAGGGAGATTGGTCTTAGCTTTGCTTTCTTGTGATTGTCCTGTTTTAGAATTAGGTTGATGCTATCTGACTTCTTTAAATGACCTGTGATGTGTTCTTCTCTAGTTCTCAAAAGATTTTGTATAGGATTGGTAATTTTCTGTTATATATTTGATAGAAAACACTAGGGCATCCTCCCAGGCCTGGCACTTTATTTCTGATAAATTTTAAATGAAATTTTAAAAATGAGAGTAAATTCTTTTTGCCTACATCTTAGCATTTCAGGCACTCTGTCTATTCTCTTTTTTTCAAAGGTGTGACTCATGTTTTGTATTATGAGCAACTTGGCCCTTTTCTTCCTTAGCTCTGTCACATCCAGTTCCTTGTCGAAGTGTTTGGAAACTTGACTCTTATTCCACATTTTTTGAGAGCATCAATCCCCACTACTACACTCATCTTTATTTTTATTTATTTATTTATTTATTTATTTATTTTCCCACTCATCTTTAGAGTCAGCCCCTACCTCAGCCTCGCTTAGGACTTAAGGTTAAGTTTTTTGAGAATGGTGGGGGTAGCACGTGACCATAGAGGGAGACTCCTGAGAATTGGACCTAAAATGACAGTCATTTGTGGACAGAAAAACCTAGGAGATGAATAGGAAAGACAGGCAAAGAAAACAATTACTAATTCCCTATTGGACCTCGGGTAAATTATTTCCTGTCTGGAACGTCAGCTTCTCCTTAACATGAAGGAGTAGACCCAGATGATCTCTGAGACCCTTCTAGCCCTAAGGTGCTGTGACAGTAACCTGTGGGTCACAGAGATGATGTGCATAAATGAAAACGAGTCCAAACCCTCAGCCCAGGGAGCAAAAATCCAAGGATGAACTAGAGGGTGAGAGAGTGGTAGAGAGAAGAACTTGAGTACAAAACTATGTATACATGTGAGTTTTTCTGGGAAGGGGTTCAGAACTATTAATGGGGTCAGTGGCTCAAAGAGTCTAAAAGATGAGGATCTCGGAGACTCTTGCAGCTTAGAAACTGCACAGCTCTGAGACTACCAAACCCAGCCAGCACTTTCCCTTTTGGTCAGGGGAGAGAGGAGATTGGGCCTGTCTCTTGTCCTGCTGAACCCAGGTCAGGGATTTACTTGCTCACAGGCTCTGGCCTGCATCTCCTTCGTACTGCACCTCAGTTCCCACTTTAGGCCAATGTACTCTGGCCAGTCACTATGGGCACCTCCATGTTGGCAGAGTAACAACTTTAATTTTTGAAAGATTTACTTTTAAACAAGATGTAGGAATTCCCGTCATGGCACAGTGGAAACGAATCTGACTAGGAACTATGAGGTTGCAGGTTCGATCCCTGGCCTCGCTCAGTGGGTTAAGAATCCGGCGCTGAGGTGAGCCGAGTGAGCTGTGGTGTAGGTCGCAGGTATGGCTCAGATCTGGCATTGCTGTGACTGTGGCATAGGCTGGTAGCTGTAGCTCCAATTAGACCCGTAGCCTGGGAACCTCCATATGCTTCGGGTGCGGCCCTAAAAAGCAAAACAGAACCCCCCCCCAAAAAAAAAACCCCAAATCAGATGTGTTTTTTTTTTTTTTTTTGTCTTTCTGGGGCCGTACCAAGAAAGTCTTTCCCTCATGCTCCTTTATAATCAATTCCTTGACCCCAAACCTATCTCCTAGCAACCACTGATCTGATATCTGCCACTGTTGGTTTGTACTTTGAGAATATCATGTTAATGGAATTCTATAATATGCAGCCTTTTTTTTTATTTATTTTTTTATTTTTGCATTATAGTTGGTTTACAGATTTCTGTCAGATTTTCCAACTGCACCATGTGGTGACCCGATTACATGTACATATATGGATTTGTCACATGTAATTAGATATAGTTCCCCATGCATTACAGTTGGAGCTCCTTGCTATTCCATCATTAAAGCAGTAGTTATCCCCACTCCCTCCCACCCCTCCCCCACCCCTCCCCCGCCCCCTTGGCA
>PVHT020000012.1:4339655-4361973 GCA_004024745.2 Catagonus wagneri | reverse complement strand
TTCTACCCAGTTATTTCAAGGGTTTCTTGCAGTTTTTGGAGGTTTAAATTGATCAGCATTCAGATGATGATTTGTCCAACTTGTTTTATATTTAGATGCGTTTTTTGCTGTATTTGTGGGAGAGGGTGAGCGCAACCTCTTACTCCTCTGCCATCTTGCCCCCAAATTTTCAATATGCAGCCTTTTATGTCTGGCTTCTTTCAGTTAGTATTGCCGGAGCTTGGCCTCTGTACACTGGTACTGAATTGAGTCATGAAGACAGAGTTTTGGTTGAAGCAGAAAAGAGTAGCTTTATTGCTTTGCCAGGCAAAGGAGGCTACAGCACGCTAGGGCCCTCAAAACTGTGTCTCGCCCTGGAGGAGGAAGTGAGGAGTCAATATTCAAGGAGCAGGGCATTATCAGCTGGTGGACATTCTTCTAATTGGTTAGTGATGAGGTAATTTGGAGTCAGCATCATCAGCCTTATGGTTCAAACCATTCTGGGATCTACGTAACTGTGGGCAGCATATAGTTAATGTCTTCCCCCTGGTGGGGGCTTCAGCATCTGCACAATAGCTCAAAGGATATGGCTCTGAAAATAATCAATGGTCCTTGAGGAAGAAATAAAGGTCTGTGACTTTGTTGAATGGCTAAACTGTTATTATTTTGAATTGCTTGACTGTTATCCTTTCTCTCTGCTTTTTCTCACTTCTCTGATTCAATCTATCTATCTATCTATCTATCTATCTATCTATCTATCTATCTATCTATTGTCTTTCTGCCTTATCTAGGGCCGCACCCGCGGCATATGGAGGTTCCCAGGCTAGGGGTCTAATAGCTGTAGCTGCCCGCCTTTGCCACAGCCACAGCAACGCGGGATCCGAGCCGCGTCTGCAACCTACACCACAGCTCACGGCAATGCTGGATCCTTAACCCACTGAGCAAGGCCAGGGATCGAACACGCAACCTCGTGGTTCTTAGTCAGATTCGTTAACCACTGAGCCATGATGGGAACTCCTATTTATTTATTTTTTGACTAATGTTTTTCTGTAGACAAGGCAAGGCAGAAGTTGTGGGTAAGAGTTTATTCTGGAAAGGCCCCATCGGGTCTTGTTTGGTTACATTAGCATAATGCATTTAAGATTCATCTATGTTTTTGCATGTATCAGTAGTTTATTCTTTTTTTGTGTATAAGTAGTCCATTATACATATGTACCATAATTTATCCATTAGTGAGTTAGTGAATGTTTGGGTTGTTTCTAGGTTTTGGCTATTAGTGAGGCTGCTATTACCATTTGCCTCCAGGTCTTTGTGTGGTCTTACGAGTTTTATTTTTTCTGGATGACTACCTAGGAATAAAACTGCTAGGTCTTATACGCGTATGTTTAACTTCTTAAAATACTGCCATACTTTTTCCAAAGTGTCTGTTCCATTAGTTTTCTTACTAGCTGCATCTGGCAGTTCTAGTTATTCTATATCCACATCAGCCCTTGATGATGTTAGTAGTTTAAAATTTATTCTGTTTAGTATGTATTGGTGTTACATTGTAATTTTTTTTTTTTTTTTTTTTTTTTTGTCTTTTCAGGGCCGCACCCACAGCATATGGAGGTTCCCAGGCTAAGGGTCCAATTGGAGTTGTAGCCGCTGGCCTACATCACAGCCACAGCAACACCAGATCTGAGCCGTGTCTGCAACCTACACCACAGCTCACGGCAACGCCAGATCTTTAACCCACTGAGCAAGGCCAGGGATTGAACCTGCAACCTCATGGTTCCTAGTTGGGTTCGTTTCCACTGTGCCACGACAGGAACTCCACATTGCAATTTTCTTATTAAAGTATAGTTGATTTACAATGAATGTTCTGTCAATTTCTGCTATACAGCAAGGTGACCCAGTCATACATAAATACAGTCTTTTTCTCATACTGTCTTCTAACATGTTTTGTCACACATGATTGGATATAGTTCCTGTGCTATACAGCAGGACCTCATTACTTTTCCATTCTAAATGGAATAGTATGCATCTACTAATCCCAAACTTCTAGTCCATCCCACTCCTGCCACCTCCCTCTTGGCAACAAGTCTGTTCTCCACGTCTGTGAGTCTGTTTCTGGTCTGTAGATAGGTTCATCTGAGCCATATTTTAGATTCCACATATAAGTGATATATGGTGTGTGTGTGTGTGTGTGTATACATACACACATATATATATAGTATTTGTCATTTTTTTAATGATTTTTATTTTTTCCATTATAGTTGGTTTACAGTGTACTGTCAGTTTCTACTGTACAGCAAAGAGACCCAGTCACACATATACATAGTTTTTCTCACATTATCTTCCATCATGTTCCATCATAAGTGACTACATAGAGTTCCCTGTGCCATACAGCAGGATCTCATTGCTTAGTCACTCCAAATGCAATAGTTTGCATTTACTTACCCACACTCCCAGTCCATCCCAGTCCTTACTCCTCCCCATTGGCAATCACAAGTCTGTTCTCCAAGTCCATGAGTTTCTTTTCTGAAAATAGATTCATTTGTGCCGTATAGTAGAGTCCAGATATAAGTGGTATCATATGGTATTTGTCTTTCTTTTTCTGACTTACTTCACTTAGTATGAGAGTTTTTAATTCTATCCATGTTGCTGCAAATGGCATTATTTTGTTGTTATGGCTGAGTAGTATTCCATTGTGTATATATACCACATCTTTTTAATCCATTCATCTGTCCACGGACATCTGGGTTGTTTCCATGTCTTGGCTATTGCGAATAGTTTTACAGTGAACATGTGGTGCATGTATCTTTCTCAAGGAAAGTTTCATCCAGATATGTGCCCAAGGGTGGGATTGCTGGGTCATATAGTTCTTTATTTAGTTCAGCTCACGGCAATGCCAGATCATTAACCCACTGAGCAAGGCCAGGGATTGAACCCACAACCTCATGGTTCCCAATCAGATTCGTTAATCTCTGCGCCACTTCGGGAACTCCTGGTGACTGATAGGTGTGAGGTGGTACCTCCTAGTAGTTTTGATTTGCATTTCTCTAATAATCAGTGATGTTGAGCATATTTTCATGTGCCTGTTGGCCATCTGTATATCTTCTTTGGAGAAATGTCTATTCAGGCTTTTTGCCAGTTTTTCAATTGTATAAGTTGTTTGTATACTTTAGAAAATAAGCCCTTGTCAGTTGCATCATTTGAAACTGTTTTCTCCCATTCTGTAGTTTGTCTCCCCCGCCCCCCACGGTTTCCTTTGCTGTGCAAAAGCTTATCAGTGTGATTAGGTCCCACTGGTTTTTTTTTGGCTTTTTTTTTTTTTCTTTCCTGTTTAGGGCTGCACCTGTGGCATATGGAGGTTCCTAGGCCAGGGGTCAAGTTGGAGCGACAGCTGCCACCCTACTCCACAGCCACAGCAATGGAGAATCCGAGCCACGTCTGTGACCCACACCACAGCTCACAGCAATGCCAGATCCTTAATCCACTGAGCGAGGCCAGGGATCAAACCTGCAACCTCTTGGTTACTAGTTGGATGTGTTTCTGCTGTGCCACAACTGGAACTCTGGTTTATTTTTGCTTTTATTTCTGTTGCCTTGGAAGACTGACCTAAGAAAACACTTGTAAGGTTGATGTCAGAATGCTTTGCCTATGTTCTCTTCTAGGAGTTTGATGGTGTCTTGTCTTACATTTAATGCTTTAAGCCATTTTGAGTTTATTTTTGTCCATGGTGTGAGGGTGTGTTCTAGTTTCATTGATTTACATGCAGCTGCCCAGTTTTCTCAGCATTGCTTGCTGAAAAGACTGTCTGTTTCCCATTTCATATTCTTGCCTCCTTTGTCAAAGATTAATTGACTGTACGGGTCTGTGTTTATTTCTGGGTTCTCTATTCTGTTCCATTGGTCTGTATGTCTGCTTTGGTACCAGTACCACACTGTCTTGATTACCGTAGCTTTGTGTATTGCTTGAGTCTGGGAGAGTTTGCCTCCTGCTTGTTTTTTGTTCCTCAGGTTTGCTTTCGCAATTCTGGGTCTTTTATGGTTCCATAGAAGTTTTTGGATTATTCTATTTCTGTGAAAAATGTCATTGATAATTTGATGGGGATTGCATTGAATCTGTAGATTGCTTCGGCTAGTGTGGCCATTTTTACAATATTCTTCCAGCCTAGGAGCATGGAATATCTTTCCGTATTCCATGAATATAGAATCTGTATTCTATATTCCATGAATATAGAATCTGTATTCTGTATTCCATGAATATAGAATCTGTATTCTGTATTCCATGAATATAGAATCTGTATTCTGTATTCCATGAATATAGAATCTGTATTCTGTATTCCATGAATATAGAATCTGTATTCTGTATTCCATGAATATAGAATCTGTATTCTGTATTCCGTGAGTATAGAATTCTTTGAATCCTCTTTAATTTCCTTGTTTAATGTTTTATAGTTCTCAGATGTAAGTTTTTCACCTCCTTCGTCAGGTTTATTCCTAGGTACTTAATTTTTTGGGTTGAAGTTTTAAAAGGTATTATGTTTTTGTATTTTCTAATATTTCATTGTTAGTATACAGAAATGCAACTGATTTCTGCAGTTAATCTTGTATCCTGCTACTTTGCTGAATTTGTTGATCAGTTCAAGTAGTTTTCATGTGGAGTCCTTAGAATTTTCTATGTATAGTATCATATCTGCATAGAGTGACAGTTTTACCTCTTCGCTTCCAGTGTGGATACCTTTTATTTCTTTTGTCTGTTTGATTGCTCTGGCTAGAAATATTTCAATATTATGTTGAGTCAAAGTGGTAAGAGTATGTGGGCATCCTTATCTTGTTCCAGATTTTAGCAGGAACAAGATAAGGATAAGTATTATATTCTCCATTGAGTATTATATTTTTCGTGGGTTTGTCATAAATGGCTTTTATTATGTTAAGGTATGTTCCCTCTATACCCACTTTGGTAAGATTTTTTTATCCTGAATGGATGTTGGACTTTGTCAAAGGCTTTTTGTGCATCTACTGAGATGATCCTGTGGTTTTTGACTTTGCTGTTGTTGAGGTGGTGTATAACACTGATTGATTTGCATACGTTGAACCATCCTTGTGAACCTGGGATGAAATCCACTTGGTTGTGGTGTATGCTTTTTTTTATATGTTGTTGGATTTGGTTGGCTTAAAATTTTCTGGAGAATTTCTACATCTATATCCATCAAAGATATTGGCTTCTAATTTTTTGGTAGTATATTTGTCTGGTTTTGGTATTAGGGTGATGGCAGTTTCATAGAATGTCTTTGGGAGTGTTCCTTCTTCTTTGATCTTTTGGAAAAGTTTAAGAAGGATGGGTATAAGTTCTTCTTTGCATGTCTGGTATAATTTCCTGTGAAGCTATCTGGGCTTAGACATTTATTTGTAGGGAATGTTTTTAATTTTTAAATTTTTTTTTATTTTTCCATTATAGCTGGTTTACAGATTTCTGTCAATTTTCCAACTGTATAGCGTGGTGACCTGGTTACACATATTTGTCACAAGTGATTAGACATAGTTCCCGGTGCTATACAGCAAGATCTCCTTGCTTTTCCATCCCAAAGGCAATAGTCTGCAGCTGTTAACCCCGGACTCCCATACCATCCCAATCCCTCCCCCACCCTCTTGGCAACCACAAATCTGTTCTCCAAGTCTGTGATTTTCTTTTCTGTAGAAAGGTTCATTTGTGCAGTCTGTTAGATTCCAGATATGTGATATCATACGGTATTTGTCTTTCTCCTTCTGACTTACTCAGTATGAGAGTCTCTAATTCCATCCATGTTGCTGCAAATGGCATTATTTCATTATTTTTTATGGCTGAGTAGTATTTCATCGTGTATATATACCACATCTTCCTAATCCAGTCATGTGTCGATGAACATTTGGGTTGTTTCCATGTCTTGGCTATTGTGAATAGTGCTCCAACGAACATGTGTGTGCAAGTGTCTTTTTCAAGGAAAATTTTGTCTGGATATATGCCCAAGAGTGGGATTGCTGGGTCATATGGTGGTTCTATGTATAGTTTTCTAAGGTACCTCCATACTGTTTTCCATAGTGGTTGTACCAGCTTACATTCCCACCAACAGTGCAGGAGGGTTCCCTTTTCTCCACACCCCCTCCAGCATGTTGTTTGTGGACTTATTAATGATGGCCATTCTGACTGGTATCTCGTGGTATCTTGTGGTAGTTTTGATTTGCATTTCTCTAATCATCAGAGATGTTGAGCATTTTTTCATGTGCTTGTTGGCCATCTGCATCTCTTCTTTGGATAAATGTATCTTCTTTGATCTCCTTGATTAATGTTTTGTACTTCTCTGCATATAAGTCTTTCACCTCTTTGGTCAGGTTTATTCCCAGGTACCTGATTTTTTTGGGGTGCTATTTTGAAAGGTAAAGTATTTTGGTATTTTTAATATTTCATTGTTAGTATACAGAAATGCGATTGATTTCTGAAGGTTAACCTTATATCCTGCTACTTTGCTGAATTTGTTGATCAGTTCAAGTAATTTTGGGGTTGAGTCCTTAGGGTTTTCTATATATAATATCATGTCATATGCGTACAGTGACAGTTTCTTCTCTTCCTGTTTAGATGCCTTTTATTTCTTTTGTTTGTCTGATTGCTATAGCTAGGACTTCCAATACTGTGTTGAATAACAGTGGTGAGAGTGGGCATCCTTGTCTTGTTCCTGATGTTAGTGGGAAGGCTTTCAGCTTTTCTCCATTGAGTACTATATTTGCTGTGGGTTTGTCTTAAATGGCTTTTATTATGTTAAGGAATGTTCCCTCTATCCCCACTTTGGTAAGAGTTTTGATCATGAATGGATGTTGGACTTTGTCAAATGC
Organism: Catagonus wagneri; assembly: GCA_004024745.2. Lineage (NCBI taxonomy): Eukaryota > Metazoa > Chordata > Mammalia > Artiodactyla > Tayassuidae > Catagonus > Catagonus wagneri. Next base: position 4,355,140 of record PVHT020000012.1, on the reverse strand, counting down.
TTTTTCTGCATCTATTGAGATGATTATGTGGTTTTTGACTTTTCTTTTGTTAATGTGGTGTATGACGTTGATTGATTTGCATATGTTGAACCATCCTTGTGCACCTGGGATGAATCCCACCGGGTCATGGTATATGATCTTTTTTATGTATTGTTGGATTCAGTTGGCTAAAATTTTGTTGACTATTTTTACATCTATATTCATCAAAGATAGTGGCCTATAGTTTTCTTTTTTGGTGGTATCTTTGTCTGGTTTTGGAATTAAGGTGATGTTGGCATCATAGAATGTTTTTGCGAGTGTTCTTTCTTCTTCGACCTTTTGGAAAAGTTTAAGGAGGATGGGCATGAGTTCCTCTTTGTATGTTTAATAGAATTCACCTGTGATGACCAGGGCCATCTGGTCCTGGACTTTTATTTGTAGGGAGTGTTTTTATTACGTATTCAATTTCATTTCTAGTGATGGGTCTCTTCAGCTGATCTGTTTCTTCTTGATTCAGTTTTGGTGTGCTGTATGTCTCTAGAAAGTTGTCCATTTCTTTTAGGTTGTCAAATTTGTTGGCATATAATGGTCCATAGTTTTCTCTGATGGCCTTTTGTATTTCTGCAGTATCCATTAAGATTTCTGCTTTTTCATTTCTTAATTTCTTTTTTTCTCTCCTCTTCTTGGTGAGTCGTCTGGCCAGAGGTTTGTCAGTTTTGTTTACCCTCTCAAAGAACCAGTTCTTGGTTTTACTGATTTTTTTTCTATTTTTTTTTAAATTTCTATTTTATTGGTTTCCTCTCTGATCTTTATGATTTCCTTCTTTCTGCTGACTTTAGGTTTTGTTTGTTCTTTTTCTAATTCATTTAGGTGGTGGGTTACATTGTTGATATGAGATATTTCTTCTTTTTGTTAGGAAGGCCGGTATCGCTCTGCATTTCCCTCTAAGCACTGCTTTTGTGGCATCCCATAGATTTTTTTTTATTTGCTTAATGAATTTTATTTCAATTATAGGTGTACATAAATCATCACAAGTCAATTTTACAGGTTTTGTATCCCAAACCCACAGTGCATCCCCCCACCCCCCAGATTGTCTTATTTGAAAAACCAAGGTTTTCCAAAGTCCATGCGTCATTGTCTGTTCTGCAAAGAGGTTCATTGTATCTTTTTAGTTTCCACATGTAAGGAGTAGCATTGGGTGTTGCTGTCTAATTGTCTGACTGGTTTCACTTCACATGCTAATTTCTAGGTCCATCCATGTTGCTATAAATGTTGGTAATTCTTTCCTTTTAATGGCTGAGTAGTATTCCATTGTGTGTATGTACCATATCTTCCCTATCCACTCCTCTGTCGATAGTTATTTAGGTTGTTTCCATGACCTGGCTATTGCATAGAGTGCTGCAGTGAACATTGGAGTACATGTGTGTTTTCGAGTCACAGTTTCCTCTGGATAGATGCCCAGGAGTGGGATTGCTGGATCAAACGGTAATTCTATTTTGAGTTTTCTGAGGAATCTTCATACTGTTTTCCACCAGTTTGCATTCCCACCAACAGTGTAATAAAGATCCTTTTTCTCCACACCCTCTCCAGCACTTATTGTTTGTAGACTTTTTGATGATGGCCGTTCTGGCCAGTATAAGGTGGTACCTCATGGTGGTTTTGACTTGCATTTCTCTAATGAGGAGTGATGTTGAACATCTTTTCATGTGTTTATTTGCCATCTGCATGTCTTCTTTGGAGAACTGTCTGCCTAGATCCTCTGCCCATTTTTGGATGGGGTTGTTTGTTTCTTTTGTATTGGGCTGTAGGAGGTGTTTGTAAATTTTGGAGATTAATGCCTTGTCGGTCGATTCATTTGCAAATATTTTCTCCCATTCTGTGGGTTGTCTTTTCATTTTGTTTAGGGTTTCCTTTGCTGTGCAGAAACTTTGAAGTTTAATTAAGTCCCATTTGTTTATTTATCTTTTTATTGTCCTTACTCTGACACATGGGTCTGAGAAGATGTTGCTATCATTTATGTCAGAGAGTGTTTGGCCTATGTTTTCCTCTAAGAGTTTTATAGTATCTGGTCTTATATCTAGATCTTTAATCCATTTTGAGTTTATTTTTGTGCATGGTGTTAGGAAGTGTTCTAGTTTCACTTTTTTACATGTAGCTGTCCAGTTTTCCCAGCAGCACTTATTGAAGAGGCTGTCTTTTCTCCAGTGTCTATTCTTGCCTCCTTTGTCATAGATTAGTTGACAATAGATGCGTGGATTTGATTCTGGGCTTTGTATCCTGTTCCACTGATTGTATATTTCTGTCTTTGTGCCAGTACCATATGGTTTTGATGACTGTAGCTTTGTAGTAGAGTCTGAAGTCAGGGAGCCTGATTCCTCCAGTGTGCCCTATTTTAGATTCCACATATAAGTGATATAATATGGTATTTACCTTTCTCCTTCTGACTTACTTCACTTAGTATGAGAATCTCTAGTTGCATCCATGTTGTTTCGAAAGGCGTTATTTCATTCTTTTCTATGGTTGAGTAGTATTCCATTGTGCATATGTACCACATCCTCTTAATCCATTCATTTGTTGATGGGCATTTAGGTTGTTTCCATGTCTTGGCTATTGTGAATCGTGTTGCTATGAACATAAGGGTGTATGTATGTTATTGAATGGTGGTTTTGTCAACATATATGCCTAGGAGTAGGATTGCTCAAACACATGGTAGTTTTATACTTAGTTTTCTGAGGAATCTCAGTACTGTTTTCCATAGTGGTCATACCAGTTTACATTCCCACAAACAGTGTAGGAGGGAGGAGGGTTCTGCTTTCTCCACAACCTCTCTAGCATTTGTTTTTGGAGACTTATTAATGATGGCTATTTTGACTGGTGTGATGTGGTACCACATTGTGGTTTTGATTTGCATTTCTCTAATAATTAGTGGTGTTGAGTATTTTTTCATGTGCCTACTGCCTATCCATATATCTTCTTTGGAAAAATATCTGTTTAGGTTTTCTGCCCATTTTTCAGTTAACCAAACTGAAAAATGTTTTTTGTTCCTGAGCTGAATAAGTTGTTTGTATATTTTGGAGATTAAGCCCTGGTCATTTGACTTATTTGCAACTATTTTCTCCCATTCCATAGGGTGCTCTTTCTCTCTTCCTTCCATCCTTCCTTTCTTCCTTCTTCTGATGATGGTGATGATTTCCTTTGTTGTGCAAAAGCTTGTAAGTTTGATTAGGTCCCATTGGCTTATTTTTATTTCTATTGCTTTGGGACACTGTCTTAAGAAAGCATTTGTATGACTGATGTCAAAGAATGTTTTGCCTATGTTCTTTTCTTGGAGTTTTATGGTCTCCTGTCTTCTATTTAAGTCTTTAAGCCATTTTGAGTTTATTTTTTGTGCATGGTGTGTTGCGCAAAATTGATTTGCATACGTTTGTCCAGGTTTCTCAGCACCACTTGCTGAAGAGACTCTCTTTTCCCCATTTTGTATTCTTGGCTCCTTTGTCCAAGATTAATTGTGTATAGGTGTCTGGGTTTATTCTGGGTTTATTTTATTATTATTATTATTATTATTTTTTGCCTTATCTAGGACCGCTCCCACGGCATATAGAGGTTCCCAGGCTGCCAGCCTTTGCCACAGCAACGTGGGATCCGAGCCGCATCTGCAACCTTCACCACAGTTCATGGCAATGCCAGATCTGCAACCCACTAAGCAAGGCCAGGGATCAAACCTGCAACCTCATGGTTCCTAGTTGGATTCGTTAACCACTGAGCCATGATGGGAACTCCTATTCTGCGTTTATTTTATATCTCTAATCTGTTCCATTGATCTGTATGTCAGTTTTCCTACCAGTACCACACTGTCTTGATTACTGTAGCTTTGTAATATTGTCTGATGTCTTGGAACTTGGGCCTCCTGCTTTTATTTTCCCTCAGAATGTCTTGGCAATTCTGGATCTTTTATGGATCTGTATAAACTTTTGGAATATTTGTTCTAGTTCTGGAAAAATATCACGGGTCATGTGACAGGGATTACATTAAATCTGTAGATTACTTTGGGTAATATGGCCATTTTAACAGTATTAATTCTTCGAGTCCAGGAGCATGGGACATCTTTCTGTTTCTTTTTTTTTTTTAATATAGAGATTTTTATTTTTCCATTATAGCTGGTTTACAGTTTTCTGTTAATTTTTCAACTATACAGCATGGTGACTTGGTTAAGCATACATATATAGATTCATCACAAGTGATTAGACATAGTTCCTGGTGCTATACAGCAGGATCTCCTTGCTTTTCCATCCCAAAGGCAATAGTCTACATCTGTTAACCCCAGACTCCAGACCATCCAATTCCCTCCCCCTCTCCCTTGGCAACCACAAGTCTGTTCTCCAAGTCTGTGATTTTCTTTTCTGTGGAAAGGTTCATTTGTGCCATATAGTTGACTCCAGATATGTGACATCATATGGTATTTCTCTTTATCTTTCTGACTTACTTCACTCAGTATGAGAGTCTCTGATTCCATCCATGTTGCTGCAAATGGCATTATTTTATTTTTTTTTTATGGCTGAGTAGTATTCCATGGTTTATATATACCACATATTTCTACTCCAGTCATCCATCAATGGGCAGCTGGGTTGTTTCCATGTCTTGGCTATTCTGAATACTGCTGCAATGAACATGCCTGTGCAAGTGTCTTTTTCAAGGAAAGTTTTGTCCAGATACATGCCCAAGAGTGGGCTTGCTGGGTCATATGGTAGTTCTATGTATAGTTTTCTAAGGTACCGCCATACTGTTTTCCATAGTTTTTGTACCAGCTTACATTCCCTTTTCTCCACACCCTCTCCAGCATTTGTTGTTTGTGGACTTATTCTGACTGGTGTGAGGTGGTATCTGATGGTAGTTTTAATTTGCATTTCTCTAATCATCAGTGATGTTGAGTATTTTTTCATGTGCTTGTTGGCCATCTGTATATCTTTGGAGAAATGTCTATTCAGGTCTTTTGCCCATTTTTCAATTGGGTTGTTGGCTTTTTTGGTGTTGAGTTGTATAAGTTTGTATATTTTAGAGATTTAGCCCTTGTCCGTTGCATCATTTGACACTATTTTCTCCCATTCTGTAAGTTGTCCTTTAGTCTTCTTTTTGGTTTCCTTTGCTGAGCAAAAGCTTATCAGCTTGATTAGGTCCCTTGGTTTATCTTTGCTTTTATTTCTGTTGCTTTGGGAGACTGACCTGAGAAAACATTTGTAAGTGTTGGGTCAGAGAGAAGTTTGCCTATGTTCTCTTCCAAGAGTGCAATGGTGTCTTGTCTATATTTAAGTCTTTAAGCCATTTTGAGTTTATTTTTGTGCATGGTGTGAGAGTGTGTTCTGGTTTCATTGATTTGCATGCAGCTGTCCAGGTTTCCCAGCAATACTTACTGAAAAGACTGTCTTTTTCCCATTTTATGTTCTTGCCTCCTTTTACAAAGATTAATTGACCATAGGTGTCTGGGTTTATTTCTGGGTTTTCTATTCCGTTCCATTGGTCCAAAATTCTGTTTTGGTACCAGTACCACACTGCCTTGATTACTGTGACTCTGTAATATTGCCTGAAGTCTGGGGGAGTTATGCCTCCTGCTTGGTTTTTGTTCCTCAGAATTGCCTTGGTGATTCTGGGTCTTCTGTGGTTCCATATATGTCACGGGTAATTTGATACTGATTGCACTGAATCTGTAGATTGCTTTGGGTAATATGGCCATCTTTATAATGTTTCCAGCCCATGAGCATGGGATGTCTTTCCATTTCTTTGTATTTTCTTTGATTTCCTTGATTGATGTTTCATAGTTCTCGGCATATAAGTCTTTCACCTCCTTGGTCAGGTTTATTCCCAGGTATTTGATTTTTTGGGGTGCAATTTTAAAAGGTATTGTATTTTGGTATTCTTTTTCTAATATTTCATTGTTAGTATACAGAAATGCAATTGATTTCTGAATGTTAATCTTATATCCTGCTACTTTGCTGAATTTGTTGATCAGGTCAAGTAATTTTGGGGTTGAGTCCTTAGGGTTTTCTATATATAATATCATATCATCTGCATACAGTGACAGTTTCACCTCTTCTCTTCCTGTTTGGATGCCTTTTATTTCTTTTGTTTGTCTGATTGCTCTTGCTAGGGCTTCCAATACTATACTGAGTAACAGTGGTGAGAGTAGGCATCCTTGTCTTGTTTGAGATTTTAGTGGGAAGGCTTTCAGCTTTTCTCCATTGAGTATTATATTTGCTGTGGGTTTGTCGTGAATGGCTCTTTTTATGTTAAGGTATGTCCCCTCTATCCCCACTTTGGTAAGAGTTTTGATCATGAATGGATGTTGGACTTTGTCAAATGCTTTTTCTGCATCTATTGCGATGATTACGTGGTTTTTTACTTTTGTTATGTGGTATATGACGTTGATGGATTTGCGTACACTGAACCATCCTTGTGCACCTGGGATGAATCCCACCTGGTCATGGCGTATGATCTTTTTTATATGTTGCTGGATTTGGTTGTCTAAAATTTTGTTGAGGATTTTTGCATCTATATTCATCAAATATATTGGCCTACAGTTTTCTTTTTTGGTGGTATCTTTGTCTGGTTTTGGAATTAAGGTGATGTTGGCATCATAGAATGTTTTTGGGAGTGTTCCTTCTTCAACCTTTTGGAAGAGTTTAAGGAGGATGGGTATGAGTTCCTCTTTGTATGTTTGGTAAAATTCACCTATAAAGAAGCCATCTGGTCCAGTACTTTTATTTGTAGGGAGTGTTTTGATGACATACTCAATTTCATTTCCAGAGATTGGTCTGTTCAATTGATCTATTTCTTCTTGATTCAGTTTTGGCAGGGTGTAAGTTTCTAGAAAGTTGTCCATTTCATCTAGGTTGTCAAATTTGTTAGTGTACAATTGTTCATGGTATTCTATCTTCCATGTCTCTAATTCATTCCTCTTCATTATTCAGTCTGCTCTTTATAGCCTTTAGCTGAGTTTGCATTTCTGCAAATGAGTTTTCTAGCTTTTCTTGACTCCGTCTTATATTTTCTAGTTCCTTTCTAAGGGAATCTGCGTTGCAGTTTGTGTCTTCTCTTAATTCCTTGATATTCAGCCTTAATTCCTCAAGTACTTTCACTACCTCCCTTCTGAACTCTATTTCTGTCAGACTGCAGAGGTCTGTTTCATTGTTGACTGCTTTAAATGACTTCTCCTGTTCCTTTAATTGGGAGTGCTTTCTGAACTTCATCTTGCGTATGCTTTTCTTTTTCTGTGAGTCTGGGGAAGCTGCACTATAGTCTCGTAAGGCTACTTCTAGGCAAGGACATCCCTTTGTCTTTTTTGGTGGGGTTACTATTTATTTTTGGTGTAAGAATTTGAAAATTTGGTGTGTCTTTCATCACTGCGAGCAGGCTGTTATCTCCCTGGTGCTCCGTGTGTTTTCATGGAGAAGGAGATAATGGATAGGGCCAGCATTTGGTGCCTGGTCACTGTGCTCTCAACAGCAGCAAGGACCTTCAGGAAGGTGACACTGGCTACTCCTAGTTTCAGGGCCTTGGGAAGTGGTATTGAGCTCTAGGCAGATCTACCACGTGTCCAGAGCACTTGGCAGTAGCGGCAGGCAGATGTGTGAGTTCCCAGGCTAGTGAAAGCCACAATGGCTAGTGTTCAATTGCAGTCCCCTCCTCTGTGGTGGTACCTATTCAGGGACTTCTAGTGATAGCGGGCCATGGTCATCTCTAGAGCCAGTGATAACTGTGGTGGTTTGCCCCCTCCACCTGTAGACCATGCATGAAGCAACACATCTTACTTAGCCCACATAGGAGGTGCTGTATAGGTTGTTCCTAGTTGCAGGGTCCTGGGAAGTGATAGAGATCAGTCATATGGGTACTGCCCAGAGCACTTAGCAGTGGGATCATCAGGGCCAGTGTGTTCCCGGGAGTGCGAGAGTACCCATAAGTGGTATTCAATCCCAATGCCCTCCTCTGTGGTGCCCTTGAGGTGACTGGGGCTGCAAGTGGTGCCCTGTCGTTCCCATCTCTGGAGCCAGAGATAACTGCGGTGGTTTGCCTCTGCCCCCTGTAGATCTTGCAGGAAGCACCTTGTCCTGCTTAGCCCCTACAGGATGTGCTGCATAAGGTGCTCTTAGTTATAGGTTCCTGTGAAGAGAGAAGCATCTGGGCACTTCCCAGAATGTTTGGCAGTGGCAGCTGCAGGGCAGGTGTGCTCCCAGGGGTGCGAGAGCAACAGCAGGTGGTGTTCCGTCATAGTGTCCTTCCCTGTGGTGCCCTCTGAGGCGGTTGGGGCTGCAGGTGATTTTTGTTCAGGTATTCCCTGTGGTGGTGGGCCACACACGCCTCTGGCATCAGGGATAACTGCAGGGGTTTTCTCCCTCCCCCTCTAGGTCACCAGGAAGCACCCTGTCCCAAGTAGACCATGCAGGTGCTGTACCAGCTGTTCCTAGTTGTATGGACTTGGTAACAGACAGTGAACAAGTGTCTGGGCAGTGCCCTAAGGGTTTGGCAGTGGCAGCTGCAGGGCATGTGTGTTTCCAGGGGAGTGATAGCAACACCATCTGGTGCTTGGTAGACCCTGGCTCACACTAGGGGCCCCTGCTGCCCTTAGCCCACACTAAAGGTACCTGGCCATGGGTAGCCTGCACAAGAAGTGCCAGACCTCCTGTATATGAGCAAAAGTCTTACGGATGGCTGTGCCGGAGATGCCTGGACCACTGTGTGCGAGCAAGTGGCCTCTGGGTTGCGGGCAGTTTGCACCCCGAGAAGCCTAGCAAGCTGCTTCCCATCGCGGGTGGGCTGTGCCCAGAGACACCTGATCTGCTGCTTTGGGCTAGCAAGTGGCTTCTGGTTGCTAGTGGTGCTGGCGGGCTGTGTCCAGAAGATGCCCAGACCACTGCGGTCTAGCAAGCGGCCTCCGGCTGCTGGCGGTTTGTGCTTGAGCTGACCTGCCCTCTGCGAGCCCAGCTTGAATCACCATGCCCTCTGCGAGCCCACCCTCTGCGCATGCTCTGGTGCAAGGAGTTTCCTATGATGGTCAGCCCCTCCTGCGCTTGTCCTCCTCAACAATGGCACCTTGCCTCTCCTGGGGGTCCGGACCTTCTCCCAGGTTCCCTCTTTCCTGGCATTCCACTCCCCAGCCCATACAGTATCACTCCCCTGCCCATGGTGCACTGCTCCTTAGCCTCTTAGGCTGTCTCTACACCACCAACCCCAGCCCTCTCCCAGGGACTGACCTTCGGAGCCTAAGTCTCAGCACCCAGCCCCCGCCTGAGTATCTGGGTCTGTGGTGTCTGTGTCAGTGTTCAGATGATCTGTGAGGCTCTTGCTATGCTTTGTCGTTCTTAGTCCAGCTACTGCACTTTCCTCCGTAGCAGCTTTGAGGTCCCTCCAGTTTGGCTGATCTTTCTATCGGTTATGTGGCTTTCCAGGGTATGCGTTCCTTTTCTCCTTCACAGGTCCCTCCCAGGAGTGCTAGTGCCATCCTGATTCCTTTTCTCTCTCTCTCTCTCTCTCTTTTTGTTCTACCCAGTTATGTCAAGAGTTTCTTGCCCTTTTTTGGAGGTTTAAATTCTTCCACCAGCATTCAGTTGATGTTCTGTGCAAGTCATTTTACATATAGATGTGTTTTTTTGATGTGTTCGTGGGAGAGGTTGAGCGCGACCTAACTTACTCCTCCGCCATCTTGCTGCAACCCTCATGTTTTTCCATTTTTTGACTTGTCTTTAATTTCCTTGATTAATGTTTTATAGTTCTCACCATATAGGTCTTTCACCTCCTTGGTCAGGTCTATACCTAGGTATGTTTTTTGGTGTGATATTAAAAGTTATTTTTTTATATTCCTTTTCTAATATTTCATTGTTAGTATACAGAAATGCAGCAGATTTCTGAATGTTCATCTTGTATCCTGCTACTTTGCTGAATTCATTTATCTGATTGAGTAGTTTTTGTGTGGAGTCCTTAGGTTTTCTATATGTGGTATCATGTTATATGCTCTTCCCTTCCAGTGGATATCCCCTTATTGGATATGTGTATCACAAAGATCTTCTCTTGCTCTGTGGCTTGCCATTTCACTTTCTAAATAGTGTCTTTGATGAGCAAGAGTTCTTAATTTTAATGTAGTCAAATTTCTTTATTTGTTCCTTTATATTTAGCACTTTCTGCGTCCTCTTTAAGAAATATTTTCTAATAACTTAGTGGCTTCATAACTTAGTGAATTCACTCCAAACAGAATTGAGTAAAATATAATAAATAAAATAACTTAGTGAAATCACTCCAAACAGAACTGAGTAAAATATAATAAATAAAAAATAGCAAGGGTGTTCAAGGAAATAAATAAGGAATAATTTCAATGAAGAACAAAAGATGAAGAATGAAGAAATCACCTGTAGAAAAAAGACCACAAAGCGTGAATTCAAAAATGCAGTGAAGTGATTGTGAAACAACAGAAGGAAATAAGATGTTGGTCATAATTAAGGAAGTAGAAGAAAAAAATTGGATGAAGATAACATTGACAAGAATATAGAGCGAGTTAACATTCATAAAAGCAAATAGAAGATCGAAATGAGAAAATTTAACTTTGAATAAAAATGAGGAATTAGTTTAAAAGAATTTGAAGAAGAGAGATATATACAAGACAGAGGAGTTCTAACACACACATAACTGTAGTCCCAGGAAAATAAAGCAAAATAGAGTAGAATAAATATTTACAGATATAATTTAAGAAATATTATCAAAATAAATGCTCTGAATGTATTACACATTGAAAGGGCCACACTGTTTATGTTGAACAAGATTGACTCAGAATAGTCAAAATGAGTTTTTTCCTAGTAGACTTACTAGATTCCAAAAAATAGTGACTGCATTCTTCACATAGGAGAAAAGTTTATGCCATTTATAAGGGGAAAAAAATGTCAGGCTTACTTCAGTGACTTACCTTGGGTTCTCTGGAGGCAGTTGCTAAGATGAAGTGAGGAGTGTATATAATACCTTTGAAAGGAAGAGAAAGAAGCTTAGTTGGATAGGGACAGGGGATCAGTCTATGATACTGACCTGACCTAGTCTTTGTTAGTCCAATGGGGAGATCCAGAGCAAAGATCCCCTATTTGATGAGACCTACATTTGTCATGTTAGCCAGGCTGTTGGTACTATCAACTAGTCCAGTCACTGCTGGGACTGACCTAAGAAGAATAAATATATATGCCTTTAGCTACAGCTGCTTTGCCCAAGTACTGCACTGGGAAAAGCATAACTTTGATTCAGAAGCTAAAGCAGACCCTGCTGAAACTAACAGCTGGAGGTTGTCAGCTGACCTTACTGCCCAGAGGTGAGCAGCAAATTCTTTCATAAAGGGGGATTTGAGCATGGTTCACGTTTTGTATTATGTAGATCTAGTCCTGCCTACCTATGAAGGCAGCAGCTCCTCTGGGACTTTAGTGGGCCTCTATTCCTGAGAGGAAACTTAGAATAGGGAAGTTAGCAGGATGAACTTCGACTTCACTGCTGCAAGTTGGTCTCAGGAGTACAGAGGTACTCATTGTCTCTAAATTCTACATTTCTTTTCTTTTTCTTTCTTTTTTTTTTTGGCTTTTTAGGGCTGCACCTGCAGCATATGGAGGTTCCCAGGCTAGGGGTCGAATCAGAGCTTCTGGGCTACACCAGCACACAGACACAGCAACACAGGATCCAAGCCATGTCTGCAACCTACACCCACAGCTCATGACAACACTGATCTTTAACCCACCTGAACAAGGCCAGGGATCCAACCCACAACCTCATGGTTCTTAGATTCGTTTCCACTGCACCACGATGGGAACTCCCCTAAATTCTACTTTCATTCTAAATTCCCTTCACTTTCAGCTACCAGCTCTGCTTATCTCACTGACTTGTCTTATAGGGTGACCCAAAACAAATCCTCATACCCATCTCAAGCTGAGGATTGCCCTTGACAGTTCAGTCATATTTGGGCAAAAAAAAAAAAAAAATAATACCGAGATGCCCAATTGTGTCACTTGAATTTCACACTTTTCTTTTTGTGCTACTGTGTAGGAGAGGCCAATTTTCTTCTGTTAAGAGATTGTTTTTTCCTGATAAGAGATTGTTTTTTCCTGATAAGGTGGTGATTCCTCTTACAAGGAGTGTATTACAGCTAAAGCTTCTAGCTCCACAATACCAGTTTAAAGTAATTCTTGCTGTATCTCCTGGTGAGAGTGTTCTGTCTTTGAAGACCAGGACCCCTAACTCTGTAAAGCCCAGATTTGTGGAGCTGGGAAACACAAAATCCCCTCTATTTATCGAAAGTGATGGTAAGTGGGAGCCCCTCCTGTTTACACTCCTTGGCTCCTGGATGCTGTGGCCTACTGAGGACACAAGCACCACATAAAGATCTCTGATTCAGTGTGTATACCAAGATCTAGAAGATGACTCTCCATCTTTGACGGATATTACCTCTGAGGCGGTGCTTCATCTATACCATTCAGCAGTCTATTCCAATGTTCCATTAGGCTGGAAGCTTCTAAATAGTACAATAAGTGATACAGAAGGGAGATGCCATGGGCCCATTTCTGTACTCCCTTTATTATAAAGTGGGTTCCCTGGCTGGATGCAATGTTCTGTGGGATTCCATGCCTATGGAATAAGTATTTCTTAAGGCCCTGAGAAAAGGAAAAGCAAGCCCATGTCCGGAATAGGTATCAATTCTTCTGAGGGAAGAAACAAAACAAAACAAAACGGCTGGTCCTTCCAGGATGAAATGTAATCAGCTTTACATCTAATGGTTGATTGCCATATTGGAGGCTCAGTATTAGTGTTTCTTGCTGGCAGGTTGCACATTTGGAGACAATAGCAGCTATATCAGCCTTGATTAATGAGGGTCTGGGATGCTGGGGCCCATGAATAGTCTCTATCTGTGCTACACTTGTCACTTCATTTGTAGGCCTATAGACCTGAATGGCCAGTGATAGAAATGGAGTAATATTAGCTCTCCAAATAATTTTGTTTACTTTGAGGTTTAATGCTCTTTCCATGGTAAATGCTTCCTGGTGAACATTAATGTGTAATGCAAAGATACTTGTACTTCATATCTACTCTCATAGTCCTATCCATATGCCTTTGATCCAGAATTCCTTGTCTTTCAATCTTTTACCTCCCCGATCCCTGACCAGTAGGCCAAGCCATTTGTGATTGTCTATTTGTCCATACACACTCTTACCATAAGCTGCTTCTCCTCCATAAAGTGGATAACCACTGCTGAAGCTCTGACCATTGGGAAGATTTTCTCTCTCCATTGTGTCGTCTTCTTCTTCTTTTTTTTTTTTAATGGCTGCACCACAGGATATGGAAGTTCCCAGGTTAGGGATTGAATTGGAGCTACATCTACTAGCCAAAGCGACAGCCACAGCCACAGCCACAGCAAAGCCAGATCTTTGCCGCATCTGCAACCTACAGCACAGTTCATGGCAATGCCGGATTCTTAACCCACTGAGTGAGGCCAGGGATAGAACCCATATCCTCTTGGATACTAGTCAGATTTGTTTCCACTGTGCCACAATGAGAACTCCTCTATTATCTTTAAAGGTTGCCCCTGAATGAGGCTAAAATGCAGCTACTGTACATTTTGGTTTTGAGTCTAATACATTAATTATTTTAAAATTCAGACTTTATCCACCTCCTTTATGTTGTTTACATAGGTGTATATTTTACAAGAGTTGTTTATAGTCCATAGGTGAAAGTTGAGACAGGGCTCTGGTGCACTATGGTGGATGTTACGGGGGTCTGGTCTACCTGCTCGTGCAACTTAAGTATATGCTTTGGTCCTGCTCATGATTATCATTTATGCCCTATTTCTGTCTTAGAATGGATTACTGGTAGGCCAACTTAACATTATGACTTGGGTTCAGCAGTTCTGGACTTATGGTCACTAGGTGTCTATGGTCAAATATTTGATCTCTCAAGTTTCAGTATCATGCCAGAAGGTGATTTTTAAAAGTCATGTAATTTTATGCTGCAGAAGTCATGGCTTTGCCCTAGGACCTCAGGGTTTATGTTCCGACTCTTCCCCTAGGACCTGCCACAAACATACTGCACCTTTTATCACAACTAATACCTGCACCACCCCTGTACCTTCTATAGAGCTCATTCTTGTACCTGGACCCATTCAAAGCTGGCAACTTTATTACCTAATAAATAGGCCAGAGCAATATTTCTAGTTATAGGGAGTTCCCGTCATGGCTCAGTGGTTAACGAATCTGACTAGGAACCATGAGGTTGCGGGTTTGAACCCTGGCCTCGCTCAGTGGGTTAAGGATCCGCCGTTGCCGTGATCTGTGGTGTAGGTTGCAGACATGGCTCGGATCCCGCGTTGCTGTGGCTGTGGTGTAGGCTGGCAGCTGTAGCTCCGATTAGACCCCTAGCCTGGGAACCTCCATATGCCGCGGGTGAGGCCCTAAAATGACAAAAGACAAAAAAAAAAAAAAAAAAAAAAAATTCTAGTTATAAACTATGTTGCCTACAGAACCTGAAAAGATCTATAGGTATTGTACTTCCTACAAATAATGACAGTTTTTCCTTTTCCTTTCAAGCTTAAGTCCTATTTCTTTCTTTTTAAATTTTATTATAGTTGATTTGCAATGTTCTGTCATTTTCTGCTGTATAGCAAAATGACCCAATTATACATATATATGCATTCTTTTTTCACATTATTCTCTATCATGTTCCATCACAGGTGACTAGATATAGTTTCCCTGTGCTATACAGCAGGACCTTTGTTTGTTCTTAGTGGCTTATAAATTGAGGTTTGTAAATGGCTTTTCTTAAATATAGATGTTTTTGTTAAATCCTATTTCTTTCCCTTGCACTGTACCAGCTATTGTCTCCATAATACTGCTAAATAATAGTGGTGAAAAGTAAACTACTGAAAACTTCTGCGCTTGGTACATTTTGAGGGGGAAGGGAGGCTCTTTGATAATTAAACATTTTTTTCCTTTGGTACTTTATTTAGATTTGCTTTCTTTTTTGAGGTACATTTTTATGATTTACATTTTCCTGAAAATTCACCCATTTCAATACTTTCAAATATATAGAAAGTTAAAGTAATTTGTTGTCATTTGTTTTATATTTCCTCTGAATCTGTTATTTCCCCATTCTTTTTCTTTCAGTTTTATTGAGATGCTCTTGACATACATTACTGAACAAGCTTATGGTGTATAACATAATGACTCACATATTATAAAATGTTATTTTCCTGTTCTAATTTTTTTATTTTTTACCTTTTTTCTTGTTTGGACAACTTACTAGCTACATGTTTTTTTTTTTTTTTTTCTCAATGGATTTTATTTCAATTATAGGTGTGCATAAATCATCACAAGTCAATTTTACAGATTTTGTATCCCAAACCCCCAGTGAATCCCCCCACCCCCCCAGATTGTCTTATTTGAAAAACCAAGGTTTTCCAAAGTCTGTGAGTCATTGTCTGTTCTGTAAGAAGGTTCATTGTGTCTTTT
>PVHT020000012.1:4319706-4338655 GCA_004024745.2 Catagonus wagneri | reverse complement strand
GTATGGGGTTGCTTCTATCGCGTAATTGCCCCTCCTACCTCTTGATGTGGTCTCCGCTGTGTCTTCTGGAGCAGAGTATCTTTTTTGGAAGTTTACAGTCCATTTGGTTGAAGGTTGCTCGGCATTTGGCTGTATTTTTGCTGTTTTTCGGGAGAGAAGTTGAGCTCCAGTCCTTCTATTCCGCCATCTTAATCCAATCCCCCTTATTGATTCATTTTAATGGCCTGTATGTCTATAAACAGTTGTCCATTTCTTCTAGGTTGTCAAATTTGTTGGCATATAATGGTTCATAGTATTCTCTTACTTTATTCTTTATTTCTACAGTATCCATTGAGATTTCTTTTTCATTTATCGTTTGGTTTATTTGGGTTCTCTCTCTCTTCTTCTTGGTGAGTCTCGCCAGAGGTTTATCAATTTTGTTTACCCTCTCATAGGACCAGATCTTGATTTTATTGACTTAAAATTTTCTTAAGCTCTATATTGTTGGTTTTCTCTGTGATCATTTTGATTTCGTTCCTTCTGCTGCTGAGTTTTTTTAATTACTTAATGAATTTTATTACATTTATAGGTGTATCACAATCATCACAACCAAATTTTTATAACATTTTCACCCCAAACCCTCAGTGCATCCGCCCACCTGACAACCTTTCTCATTTGGAAACCATAAGTTTTTCAAAGTCTGAGTCAGTATCTGTATTGGAATCAAGTTCATTGTGTCTTTTTTTTTTGCTTTTTAAGGCGGCACCCGCGTCATATGGAGGTTCCCAGTCTAGGGGTCGAATCAGAGCTACAGCTGCTGGCCAGTGCCACAGCCACAGCAACGTGGGATCCGAGCCGCGTCTGCAACCTACACCACAGCTCACGGCAATGTCAGATCCTTAACCCACTGAGCAAGGCCAGGGATCAAACCTGCAACGTCATGGTTACTAGACGGATTCATTAATGCTACGCTACAACTCCCACTGTGTCCTTTTTTTAGATTCCACACATAAGAGATAGCATTTGCTGTTCATGTCTTATTGACTGACTTCACTTAGTATAATTTCTAAGTCCAT
Organism: Catagonus wagneri; assembly: GCA_004024745.2. NCBI lineage: Eukaryota > Metazoa > Chordata > Mammalia > Artiodactyla > Tayassuidae > Catagonus > Catagonus wagneri. Next base: position 4,337,600 of record PVHT020000012.1, on the reverse strand, counting down.
CCATGTTGCTGCAAATGCCATTATTTCTTTCGTTTTAATGACTAATATTCCATTGTGTATAAGTACCACATCTTTATCCACTCCTCTGTCGATGGACATTTAGGTTGTTTCCATGACTTGGCTATTGTGTAGAGTGCTGCAATGAACATTGGAATACATGTGTCTTTTCGAGTCATGGATTTCTCTGGATAGATGCCCAGGAGTGGGATGGCTGGATGAAATGGTAATTCTATTTGTAGTTTTCTAAGGAATCTCCATACTGTTTTTCACAGTGGTTGCACCAATTTACATTCCTACCAGCAGTGTAATAGGGTTCCTTTTTCTCCACACCCTCTCCAGCACTTACTGTTTGTAGACTTTTGATGATAACCATTCTGGCTGGTGTAAGGTGGTACCTCATAGTGGTTTTGATTTGCATTTCTCTAATAATGGGTGACACTGAACATCTTTTCATGTGTTTTTTGGCTATCTGTATGTCTTGTTTGGAGAATGGTCTGTTGAGATCTTCTGCCCATTTTTTGATGGGGTTGTTTGTTTTTTTGGTATTGAGCTGTAGGAGGTGTTGGTAAATTTTGGAGATTAACGCCTTGTCAGTCAATTCATTTGCAAATATTTTCTCCCATTCTGTGGGTTGTCTTTTCGTTTTGTTTAGGGTTTCCTTTGCTGTGCAGCAACTTTGAAGTTTAATTAAGTCCCATTTGTTTATTTTTCTTTTGCTTGTCATTACTATAACAGGTGGATCTGAGAAGATGTTGCTGTCATTTATGTCAGAGAGTGTTGGGCCTATGTTTTCCTCTAAGAGTTTATAGTATCTGGTCTTATATCTAGGTCTTTAATCCATTTTGAGTTTGTTTTTGTATATGGTGTTAGGAAGTGTTCTAATTTCATTTTTTTACATGTGGTTGTCCAGTTTTTCCAGCACCACTTATTGAACAAGCTGTCTTTTGTCCACTGTATATTCTTGCCTCTTTGCCATAGATTAGTTGACTGTAGGTGCATGGGTTTAATTCCGGGCTTTCTATCTTGTCGACTGATTGATATTTCTATCTTTGTACCAGTACCATATGGTTTTGATGACTGTAGCTTTGTAGTATAGTCTGAATTCAGGGAGCCTGATTCTTCCAGCTCCATTTTTCTTTTTCAGGATGTCTTTGGCTATTCTGGGTCTTTTGTGCTTCCAAGCAAACTTTAAAATAAAAATATTTCTAGTTCTGTGAAAAAGGTCCTTGGTAATTTGATAGGGATTGCTTTGAATCTGTAGATTGCCTTGAGTTGTATAGTTACTTTGATAATATTGGCTCTTCCAATCCAAGAGCATGGTATGTCTTCCCATCTGTTCATGTCATCCTTGATTTCTTTCATCAGCGTCTTAAAGTTTTCGGAGTACAGGTCTTTTGTCCCTTTAGGTAGGTGTATTCCTAAGTGTTTGATTCCTTTTGTTGCAATGATAAATGGGATTTCTTCCCTAATTTCTCTTTCTGATCTTTCGTTGTTAGTATATAGAAGTGCAGTTGATTTCTGTGTATTAATTTTGTATCCTGCAACTTTGCCAAATTCATTGATGAGCTCTTAACAGTTCTCTGGTAGAGTCTTTAGGATTCTCTAGGTATAGTATCATGTCACCTGCAAATAGTAATAGTTTTACTTCTTCCTTTACGATTTGGATTCCTGTTATATCTTTTACTTCTCTGATTGCTGCGGCTAGGACTTCTAAAACTATGTTGAATAGTAGTGGCGAGAGTGGATATCCTTATCTTGTTCCTGATCTCAGAGGACATTCTTTCAGCTTTTCACCATTGAGAATGATGTGAGCTCTGGGTTTGTCATAGATGGCCTTGATTATGTTGAGGTAGGTTCCCCCTATGCCCACTTTCTGAAGGGTTTCTATCAGAAACGGATGTTGGATTTTGTTAAAGGCTTTCTCTGCATCTGTTGAGAGGATCCTATGTTCATCAGTGAAACTGGCGTGCAATTTTCTTTTTTTGTGGTATCTTTGTCTGGTTTTGGTATCAGGGTGATGGTTGCCTTGTAGAATGAGTTTGGGAATGTCTCTTCCTCTGCAGTTTTTTGGAATAGTTTCAGAAGGATAGGCGTTAGCTCTTCTCTAAATGTTTGATAGAATTCGCCTGTGAAGCCATCTGGTCCTGCACTTTTGTTTGTTGGAAGTTTTTAAATCACAGTTTCAATTTCAGAACTTATGATTGGTCCATTTATCTTTTCTGTTACATCTTTTTGAGTCTTGGAAGATTGTGCTTTTCTAAGAATGGGTCCATTTCTTATACATTTTCAGTTTTATTGCCATATAGTCGCCTCTTATGATCCTTTGTATTTATTTCTGTGTTGTCCGTTGTTACTTCTTTTTCATTTCTAATTTTATTGATTTGTGTCCTCTCTTTTTTTTTTTTTCTTGGTAAGTGTGGCTAAGGGTTTACTAATTTTGTTAATCTTTTCAAAGAACCAACTTTTAGTTTCATTGATCTTTTCTATGGTTTTCATTTCTATTTCATTGATTTCTGCTCTGATCTTTATGATTTCTTTTCTTCTACTAACTTTAGGTCTTGTCTGTTCTTCCCTGTCTAGCTGCTTTAGATGTAAAGTTAGGTTGTGTATTTGAGCTTTTTCTTGTTTCCTGTATTGCTATAAACTTCCCTCTTAGAACTGTTTGTGCTGCATCCCATAGGTTTTGGAGTGTCATATCTTTGTTGTCATTTGCTTCTAGGTAGTTTTTGGTTTCTTCAGTGATCCATTGGTTGTTTAGTAGCATGTTGTTTAGTCTCCACGTATTTGTGTTTTTTTTTTTTTTGTATTTTCTTTCTCGTTGTTGATTTCCAGTTGTATAGCATTGTGGTCAGAAAAGATGCTTGGTCTGATTTCAATTTTCTTAAAGTTACTGAGGCTTGATTTGTAGCCCAGAATGTGATCAATCTTAGAGAATGTTTTCATGCACACTTGAGAACAATGTGTATTCTGTTGTGTTTGGATAGAATGCCCTATAAATATATGTTAAGTCCATCTGGTCTAATGCTTCATTCAGGGCTTGTGTTTCCTTATTGATTTTCTGTCTGGATGGTCTATCCATTGCTGTAAGTGGTGTGTTAAAGTCCCCTACTTGCTTTGGTTTCTGCACCACTTCTGCATGTGGGCAACCCACTGGAGACTGACAGTAGAGCTTAGACTCCATGGTCACCTGAGTCTCCTCCCCTAAAACTCAGTTGTCTGCAAATTAACATATGTCTTTTCTATCAAAGGAAGTCTTGGTTACTCTATTTTGTTCCTGCTTCATCTGGGACACCCTCCTGTACTACTCCCCTCTTTCTCTCTTGTCCCAGTAACAATTTGTTTCAAATTAGGGAACCGAGAAGAATGTGCAACCTGACCTGACCAGTGAGAAGGGGACAGGTGTACCACCTGCGTTAGGGATAAATAGGGGGCATCTTTCCTCTTTCATGTGTGCTTTTTGAGAACTCATGCCCTTCTGCAGAAGTAAGGAGCCTTGTTGAGATCTCTCCGTGTAATGCGTCTCACTTTCTGACACTGACGATCCGAGCAAGAGTCATTTTTCTCCAACAAATCTGGGGGCTTGTCCGGGATTTGGGGTCCACTGGAGCGCAGATTCTCGAGGAGAGGAGATGCGTCCCATGGCCCCATTGCAGTGGCTCTGAATTGAGTGGTTCGCGCCAGTGAAATTCAAACCTGTGGAGGGATCTCGATAACTCAGGAGGACAGTTTGAGGAAAAAAAAACAGCAACCATGGTGGCCAGGCAACTCTGTGCACGGACCAGGATAGGAAAGATGTGGGGGTGATCGAGTATCTCCTTGATGGCCAGGGAGGGGATCGATAAGTCTCAAAGTTCTCGGGAGAGACAGACGATTTCAGGTGAAATCATAAGATCAGAGCACAACGCTCAATAGGTCCCGGGTGGGACCGGAGGTCTCAGGTGGAATGACCGGAGATAGATGATTTCAGGTGAAATCAGAGGATCTCAGCAAGATCCTGGGAAAATGGGAAATAAGTCTTCCCAACCAGCACCTGCACTCGGAGGATTGAATTGCGGGGGTAACCAAATTACTTTAAACAGTCCTCTGGGATTAATGTTAAAATATTGGGGCGGCAATCCACAGACGAAAGACAGAAAGAAGGGGAAAATTGGTTAAATACTGTTCTTTTATCTGGACACAGACACCTGCTCTCACTCCATCCGTCTTCTGGCCAAAGATCAGATTGGATGAGGATTGGGTCTATCAGCTGCTCATTCAGTTTGTTTAGGACAAGACACCGGAAAACTGATTATGCTCTCTGTTGGCCACAGGGACCGGTGATCTTCTTTCCCCTCAGAGTACGGCATCAAAAGGGAAATGAGAAAACCTGAAGACATTCTAGGACCTCCCCCCCTCCATGGGACCCCCTTGGCTCGCTGCCACCACTTTACAATCCCCGAAATGACACCGTGCCCACCTCCAGCCACAGCTAGCACCACTGTCGCGGCCAAGGAATGTGGGACGGGGAGGGATATGAAGCCCACCACACAGGCATGAGCACACTGCCGCTGCTTACAGAGTCAGAGGAGGAGGGCGAGGCTGTGGGTGCAAGCACGCTGCCTCGGCCCTCAGAATCAAAACCCATCGCCTCAACAAAATCAAAGGATATGACAGGGCCTTTATTCCAGACTTAGGTGAGAATTAAAACAATGTCAGGAGGAGTTCCCTTCGTGGCTCAGAGGTTAACGAATCCGACTAAGAACCATGAGGTTGCGGGTTCGATCCCTGGCCTTGCTAATTGGGTTAAGGATCTGGCGTTGCTGTGAGCTGTGGTGAAGGTTGCAGACGCGGTTCGGATCCCCGTGTTGCTGTGGCTGTGGTGAAGGTCGGCAGCTACAGCTCCTGTTAGACCCCTAGCCTGGGAACCTCCATATGCTGCTGGCGCGGCTCCGCATAAAAGGCAAAAAGACAAAAAACAAAACAAAAAAAACAATGTCAGGAGGATATTAAAAATTTTCCTTTTTCCACTGCTACTCCTGGGAACAGAGAAGAGTCTAAGGGAGGTTCTCTTAGGTGGGGGAGGAATAGGTTATGTAAATGCCTCTTTAACCAGCACTGAGGTCCAAAATTTTAAGAGGAAATTGCCGCTATTGCTGGAGGACCCAGATGGGGTAGCAGATCAAGTGGGTCAGTTCCTTGGACCACAAGTCTGTACATAGTCCAAATTAATGTCTATTTGGAGCGTTCTATTTTCCAGGAAAGAAAGGCGGTTAATTCAAAGGGCAGCCATGGCCTCATATGGGAGCAAACCCACCCTCCCCAGTCGTGGGGAAGTTATGGCGAAAACTAAATTTCCCAAAGAGGACCCCGGGTGGGAAAATAACAATGCCATCCACTGGGGGCATATGATGGATTTGAGAAATCTCATAATTCAGGGAATTAGAGATGACATACCTTGGACTCAAAAATATTTTTAAAGCATTTGAAGTAAGGCAAGCTAAAGAGGGACCAACAAAATATTTGGAAAGACTCAGAGCTCAGGTAAAAAGATACAGTGGAATAGATTCCATCGACCCTTTAGGAAAGGGCATACTCAAAGAAAAAAAATAGAGGATTAAAAAGATAAACCATTGGAGAACTTACTAAAAGAGGCACAAAAAGTTTATGTGAGAAGAAATGAAAAATGAAATTCTGTTTTATCAAGGGAAAAGAATAGATCTGTCTTCTAGCTTGCTGTAAATGGAAAATAGGGGACAAACTAATGGATACAGCAAGTTCTGGGAGGTTTATGGGAAGCAGACATTGAGAGAAGGGTTATACATTGTCAGAACTAAGTTTAAAATAAGTTTGAGTAAATTAAACTAAGCTGATACAAAACTTGAAGTTGACTTTTCTTTGTTAAAAAAGTTTCCTTGGAATGCTACTTAGATAACAGATTATATAATGTTCTTTTAAGTGATCTGCTGTATTTGCTTTTGAGATCTCTTGTAACTTTGGTTAAGAAAAAGTATTATCCAGAGTGACCTATGATTCTATCTACCCAAACTAAAAAAAAATGATTTCTTTATAAACACTATCAATTATAATCAAAGTGCTTTTAACTCAGCTAACTTCAGACTGCTTCACAAGATCCTTGAGGCATTCCTAAAAAAAAAGTTAAATTTACTAGAATTATTTGAAATATTAAAATACATAGAGCGTATTATCAAATGAGTGATAAACCTCAGATTATACAGATGAATGGATTTTTTTTAATACAGATATTCTAGAACTTACAGTTTTTGAAATTTGGATATGTACTAGTAATTTTTTTTCCAGTTATTTCAAAATGTTATATGTCACAACTGTAACGAAGTTTCATTGTCAATTTACATTGCAATCAGATTTAAAATGTGCCTTCTTTTGTCACTGTTAAGTTAATGGCTTTACTCTTACGTCTTTACAAAAAAAAAAAAAGTTTCCTCTTCAAGAAGATCTATAGAAAAAACTTTAAAAATAATAATACAATTTTCTGACTTCCGGAACTTAATGATGAGCTGGGTAAGAAATTAAAAATTCTAAAAGGAAATCTGATGATTTCATAAACAGTTAAACAAAAAGGATAGGTTACATTGGACTGTGTGGACTGGTGAATATGGTTATAATTTTATGGTTTCTATTTGAAGTAACATTGGCCTTTAATCTGTGTTTTCCAGGTATAAAGAAATTCTCCCCAACAAGCAATTTGGTGATTTATACCTTTGTAAGCAGAATTGAAACATTTCTCTCTTCTCTACCTGATTTCTTCAGAAAATGGAAACTCTCAGGTTCCCAGAAGCTTTGTTTATAAATTAGGAAGGCCACGTTGTATGTAGCCTGTAGAAGCCTCAAGGTATTTGGGTTTTTAAAAAGGAAGGAATTCACCTAGATCTTTAAGATAAAAATCTTTAAGACAAGCCCTTGGTATGTCTTTCCTAGCCCTGAGATGTCTTTTAAAAGCTTAGTCTGAGATTCCTTATAAAGTTCTAACAAAGCCAATTAAGAAAAAAAACCCTATATGATCAATTATATTTACATAAGTCATCAGGTCAAGGTTGTTGACACCAGACTTAATTGGCAAATTAGTCTTGGTTTGGCTATATTTGATAAAATGAGAATAATTTTAGAGAGGAAGAAATGTTTCAATGAACACTTGCTAAATCTGTTAATCTGATTCTATTAATTGTAGTCAGTATTAATAAGACTTACTTCCTAGATAGTTCTTCGCTATTATGTTATATTGCTGCAAAGTTTAACTGAGCATCTAAAAGAACGTTCTAAGCTTGTCTCTAAAGGTTTTCTTCTGGTGTTCCCACCGTGGCTCAGTGGTTAACAAATCTGACTAGGAACCAGGAGGTTGCAGGTTTGATCCCTGGCTTCGCTCAGTGGGTTAAGGATTCGGCGTTGCCGTGAGCTGTGGTGTAAGTCTCAGATGCGGCTCAGATCCCACATTGCTGTGGCTCTGGCTTGGGCCAACGGCTACAGCTCTCATTAGACCCCTAGCATGGGAACCTCCATATGCCGCGGGTGCAGCCCCTAGGAAAGACCAAAAAAAAAAAAAAGTTTTTTTCTCAGCGATCTGTTTTTGAATGAATATCAGATGCCCCAGAATATGCGACAAGGGGACTATGCATACTGAAAAGGACATAATATAAAAGGACTATTTTTTTCCAAGCTTGTGGAGGAAGGCCCTTATCCCCTACTATGGAGCCAGGAGGCAATACAACAATTCAAGGATCTGAGGGAAGTGCTAACGGGTGCCCCTGTTCTGACTCTACCATCCTTTGAAAAACCTTTTCATTTACTTTTAAGTGTGGACAGGGAACGGCTCTAGGGGTCCTCACACAGGAACATGGGGGAAATCGCCAGCCAGTGGCCTTCTTTTCCTGCCTCCCGGACCCTAACATCAGAGGATGGCCTGAGTGCATACAGTCGGTAGCCGCCATCGCCCTATTAACTGAAGAAAACAGAAAAACTCACCTTTAGAGAAAGGCTGACTGTTAGTATAAAAACAGGATACAGGGACACAAATGCTTGGTTGAAATGGATAAAATATTCTGTAGACACAGTACACAAAGCAGCTGTTACGCTTGTGCCACTGGAGCCCCAAGTGGTTCCCATTCCTCTGGGATGGTCATCAGACCCACGGGGTTCTGAATGTGTGATGACCCTCTTCCAGGACAGAACAGCCTGAAATAATGAGTCCAGTCGGACTTCATGACTGCTATTCCCTGACGTCAAAAGTTTTGCGGGTCAGCCCCCGAGAACTGTTCAGTGGCCAAATACAAACATCAACTTCTCCTCGTGTCTGAAACGACAAGAGGCAGAGGTGATTTTCTTGGGCAACCTGACCAGGTGCGGTGAAAGCCGGTCCTACAACACCCTCCACAATAAATCCCAGTTCTGAGTGCCCCAGGCAGATGTCTGGTGGTATCGTGGGGTCTACTAATGGGCACCCTTCCATAAAATTGGAGTTGCACCTGTACTTTGGTGCAGTTGGCCATCCCTTTCACCCTGGCATTTAGACCCCAATATAAAACTCAGTCAAACTGGAGGGAACGAGACACCACCCCAGGGGGATCCTTTGACCCCCAGGTCTATATTGACTCAATAGGTGTTCCACGGAGTGTCCCAAATGAATTTAAAGCAAGAAGTCAAATAGCTGCTGGGTTTGAATCTGTTCTCTTGGTGGTCAACCATGAATAAAAACGTTGATTGGATAAACTACATCTATTATAATCAACAAGGATTTGTTAATTACACTAGAGATACCGTTAAAAGAACAGCCGAACAGCTAGGCCAAGCTATTCAAGTGGCATGAAAAAAACAAAAAAAGACTCGCTTTAGACATGTCGCTGGCAGAAAAGAGTTTGAGGTCTGTGTAATGATTGGTGTTCAGTGCTGTACCTTTATTCACAATAACACTGCTCCGGAGGGCACCATCACTAAGGCCCAAGGCGGACTAATGACCTTAGCCGATAAGCGTTCAGAAAATTCTGGTATTAATGACCCTTTCACAGACCTTTAAGAAAAAAAAAATTGGTTTAAAAAAAATGGAAGTGACTATAGCTTTATTATTTACCCCTCTAATTATTGTAGTTAGTGTCCTTGTCTTAGTTGGATGTTGTATAATTCCTTGTGCCAGGGGACTTATTCAAAGATTAATAGAAACCACCCTGACCAAACAACCAGGACCCCCTTCCCAGCAAGCCAATATGCTTCTGATGGACACAATAGAACATGAAAGTTAAACTATGCTCAAAGAGTTTGAAGAAGATTTGATTAAAAAAAGATGAAAGGGGGAAATTATGAGAATTAACATGTCTTTTCTATCAAAGGAAGTCTTGGTTACTGTTTTTTTGTTCTTGCTTCGTCTGAGACACCCTCCTGCACCCCTCCCCTCTTTCCCTCTTGTCCCAGTAACAATGTGTTTCAAATTAGCCAACCAAGAAGAATGTGCGCCCTGACCTGACCAATGAGAAGGGAACAGGTATACCACCTGCATTAGGGATAATAGGGGGCATCTTCCCTCTTTTGCGTGTGCTTTTTGAGAACTCATGCCCTTCTGCAGAAGTAAAGAGCCTTGTCGACATCTCTCCGTGTTCATGTGTCTCACTTTCTCACACTGACAATCCGAGCCAGAGTCATTTTTCTCCAACAGTTACAGAGCTCTGTCCTCCAGTCCCTCCAGGCTGCCCCTGCACAGCCAACTCTCTCCCCAGATGTGTTCTCTAAGCCCCGTGACCTAGCCCCTAGCTCCTGCCCATATCAGTGGTCCTGTGTCTCAGGCTGGGGCATGCAGGGTAGTGGCAAGGACCTGCTTGCAGGTTTTGCTGGGGTATCTGGCACTCACCGCACTCCCAAAATAACAGGGCAAGATCTGGAGCCCACTCACAGGTTTTGTGGGGTTATCTGGCACTCAGGCATTTCCAGCATTGTGGAGATAGGGCTCAGCACCTGCTTGCAGGTCTCTGAGCAGCCACTCGCCTCTGGATCCCATGATGGTGGCAGAGCTTGCCCTGCCCCTGGACCTCTTATAAGTGGCCCCCTGTTGCCTGAGAGTGCTCTCAAGAGAATCAGTTCTAGTAGTGACCCCACCTCTTTCCTCCCCAGCAACCCTCCCCCCACAAATGGTCCCTTGCCTCTCTGATGTTACCAGGTTTCTTCTGAAAATACTTTTCATTGTCACAGCAGCCTCTTCAGGCTGTCTCCACATAGTCAACCTTGGTCCTCTCCCTGGGTCTGATTTCTTTTTTTTTCTTTTTTTCCTTTTTTTTTAAAGGGCCGCACCCGGGGCATATGGAGGTTCCCAGGTCAGGGGTCGAATCGGAGCTGGTAGATGCCAGCCTACACCACAGCAGCACTGGATCCAAGCCGCGTCTGTGACCTATACCACAGCTCATGGCAACACTGAATCCTTAACCCACTGAGCGAGGCAAGGGATTGAACCTGCATCCTCATGGATGCTAGTCAGATTGGTTTTTGGTGAGCCACTATGGGAACTTCCTGGGTCTGATTTCTGAAGCCTGAGCTTCAGCTCCCAGCCCCTGCCTGCTCTGGGGGACAAGGCTGCTGAACAGTGAGACAGTGCTCACTTTCTGGGGTTTCTCTGTTTTGCCTTTTGCAAACCAGTTGCTGCCCTTTCCTCCTAGGTCCAAAGTTCATGCTCCATCCAGGCTGATCTTGCCACCAGTGAGAAGAATTTCTAGGGTACAGGAACCTTTTCTCTTACATGGCTCTCTCTCTCTGGGGTGCAGGCCTATCCCAATTTCACTCTCTCTCTCTCCCTTCTTTTCTTTATTCCTTTTTTCCCCCTGTCCTACACAGCCTTGTGGGGGTTTTCTTGGCTTTTCAGAAGTCTGAGGTCTTTTGCTGGCTTTCAGTAGAAGTTCCACATGAATTGTTCTGCTTGTAGATGTATTTTTAATGACTTTGTGGAAGGAGGTGAGCTCCACATCCTACTCCTCTACCATCTTGATTCTGTCACCCATTTATCGTTATTATAAAATATTAGCTATATTTTCTGTGTTGTACAATATATCCTTGTAGATTATTTTATACATAATAGTTTTACCTCTCAATCCCCTGCCCCTCTTCCCTCTCCTCACTGGCAACTACTAGTATGTTGTGGGTTTTTTTGGCTGCACCAATGGTATGTGGAAGTTCCCAGGCAGGGTTAAAACCTGAGCCACAGTGGTGACGGGAAACATCTGGCAGGCACTAGTTTGTTCTCTATACCTGTGAGTCTGCTGCTTTTTTGTTATATTCAGTAGTTGTATTTTTTTAGATTCCACTTATAAGGGATAGCATTCAGTGTTTTCCTTCTATTTCACTTGGCCTAATACTCTCCAAACTCCATCCATATTGTTGCAGGTGGTAAAATTTTGAATTTCACTTTTTATGGCAGAGCAGTATTCCATTGTGTGTATGCGTGCATGCATGCGCACACACAGCACATCGTCTTTATTCATTCTGTTGATGGACAGTTTGCTTCCATATCTTTTAAGTAATACTGTTGTGAATATTGGGGTGCATGTTAGCTTTTCAGATTAGTGGTTTTGTATTGTTTTTAAATACATACCCCAGGAGTGGAATTGCTGGGTCATAGGGTAATTCTGTTTTTAGTTTTTTAAAACCTCCATGTTGTTTTCTACAGTGGTTGCGTCAGTGTACATTCTCACTAAAAGTGTACAAGTAAGTGTTCCCTTTTCTCCACATCCTTGCAAACATTTTTACTTTTTTTCTTGTTGACGATAGCTTTTCTGATGGGTGTGAGGAGATAACTCGTGATTTTGATTTGCATTTCCCTGATTATTAGCAATGTTGAATATCTTCTCATGTTCCTCTTGACCATCTGCTTTTCCTCTTTGGAAAAATGTCTGTTCAGGTCTTCTGCCCAGTTTTCAAATTGGATTTTTTTTTTTTTTTTATGTAGAGTTGTATGAGCTGCTCATATATTTTGACTATTAACCCTTTATTGATCATATCATTTGCAAATATTTTCTCCCATGCAGTAAGTTGTCTTTGTTGTTGTTGTTGTTGATGGTTTCCTTTGCTGTGCAAAAGATTTTAAGTTTAATTAGGTCTCATTTGTTTATTTTTGCATTTATTTCCTTTGTTTTAGGAGACATATCCAAAAAGACATTGCTATGATTTGTATCAGAGTATTCTCCCTATATTTTTCTATAGGCATTTTATAGTAGCCAGTCTTAAATTTAGATGTTTAATACATTTGAGTTTATTTTTGTACATGTTGTTAGAGAATATTGTGATTTCATTCTTTTTTTTTTATTTTATGTCCTCGTTTGGTTTATTTTTATTTTTATTATTTTTTATTTTTTTTTGAATTTTATTGCAATTAAAGGTGTACAAAAATCATCACAAGTCAATTTGATAGCATTTGCATCCCAAACCTTCAGTGCATCCCCTCACCCCCCAGATTGTCTTATTTGAAAAACCAAAGGTTTTCCAAAGTCTGTGAGTCATTGTTCTGCAAAGAGGTTCATTGTGTCTTTTTAGTTTCCACATGTACGCCGTAGCATTGGGTGTTGCTGTCTAATTGTCTGACTGGTTTCACTTCACATGCTAATTTCTAGGTCCATCCATGTTGCTATAAATGTTGGTAATTTGTTCCTTTTAATGGCTGAGTAATGTTCCATTGTGTGTATGTACCATATCTTCCCTATCCACTCCTCTGTCGATAGTTATTTAGGTTGTTTCCATGACCTGGCTATTGCATAGAGTGCTGCAGTGAACACTGGAGTACATGTGTGTTTTCGAGTCACAGTTTCCTCTGGATAGATGCCCAGGAGTGGGATTGCTGGATCAAACGGTAATTCTATTTTGAGTTTTCTGAGGAATCTCCATACTGTTTTCCACAGTGGTTGCACCAATTTGCATTCCCACCAACAGTGTAATAAGGATTCTTTTCCTCTACACCCTCTCCAGCACTTATTGTTTGTAGACTTTTTGATGATGGCCATTCTGGCCGGCATAAGGTGGTAGGTACCTCATGGTGGTTTTGATTTGCATTTCTCTAATAAGGAGTGATGTTGAACATCTTTTCATGTGTTTATTTGCCATCTGCATGTCTTCTTTGGAGAACTGTCTGCCTAGATCCTCTGCCCATTTTTTGATGGGGTTGTTTGTTTTTTTTGTATTGAGTTGTAGGAGGTGTTTGTAAATTTTGGAGATTAATGCCTTGTCAGTCGATTCATTTGCAAATATTTTCTCCCATTCTGTGGGTTGTCTTTTTGTTTTGTTTAGGGTTTCCTTTGCTGTGCAGCAACTTTGAAGTTTAATTAGGTCTATATGACATGATACTATACCTAGAGAATCCTAAAGACTCTACCAGAAAACTCTTAGAGCTCAACAATGAGTTTGGCAAAGTTGCAGGATACAAAATTAATACACAGAAATCAACTGCATTTCTATATACTGACAACGAAAAATCAGAAAGAGAAATTAGAGAAGCAATCCCGTTTACCATCACATCAAAAAGAATCAAATACTTAGGAATAGACCTACCTAAAGAGACAAAAGACCTGTACTCTGAAAATTATAAGACATTGATGAAAGAAATCAAGGATGACATGTGAACAGGTGGAAAGACATACTATGCTCTTGGATTGGAAGAGTCAATATTATCAAAATGACTATACTACCCAAGGCAATCTACACATTCAATGCAATCCCTATCAAATTACCGAGGACATTTTTCACAGAACTAGAACAAAATATTTTAAAGTTTGTTTGGAAACACAAAAAACTCAGAATAGCCAAAGACATCCTGAAAAAGAAAAATGGAGCTGAAGGAATCAGGCGCCCTGACTTCAGACTATACTACAAAGCTACAGTCATCAAAACTGTATGGTACTGGCACAAAGACAGAAATACAGATCAATGGAACAGGATAGAAAGCCCTGAATTAAACCCATGCACCTACAGTCAACTAATCTATTGACAAAGGAGGCAAGAATATACATTGGAGAAAAGACAACCTGTTCAATAAGTGGTGCTGGGAAAACTGGACAGCCACATTTAAAAAAATGAAACTAGAACACTTCCTAACACCATGCACAAAAATAAACTCAAAATGAATTAAAGATCTAGATATAAGACCAGATACTATAAAACTCTTAGAGGAAAACATAGGCCAAACACTCTCTGACATAAATGATAGCAACATCTTCTCAGATCCATCTGTCAGAGTGAGGACAATAAAAAGATAAATAAACAAATGAGACTTAATTAAACTTCATTCTTTTAAATATTGCTGTCCAGTTTCCCCAGTACCACTTATTGAAGAGACTGTCTTTTCTTCACTGTATATTCTTGCCTCCTTTCTCATAGATTAGTTGACTATAGGTGTGTAGGTTTATTTCAGGGCTTTAGACCATATCCCATTGATCTATATTTCTGTTTTTGTGCCAATACCATACTGTTTTGAAAACTGTAGCTTTGTAGCTTTGAAGATAGGGATTATGATTCCTCCAGTTCTGTTTTTCTTTTTTAGGACTGTTTTGGTTTGGGGTCTTTTGTGTTTCCATACAAATTTTCAAATGATTTATTCTAGTTCTGTTAAAAATGCTGTTGGTATTTTGATAGGGATTGCAGTGAATCTGTAGTTTGCCTTGGATAGTATAGCCATTTTAACCATATTAATTCTTCCAATCCAAGAACATGGTATATTTTTCCATGTGTTTGTCCTCTTCATTTTCTTTCATCAGTATCTTGCAGGTTTTCAGGCACCGGTCTTTTACCTCCTAGATAGGTGTACTCCTAGGTTTCTTACTCTTTTTGATGGAATGGCTAACGGGATTGTTTCCTAACTTTTCTTTCTGATAGTTCATTGTTAGCATATAGGAATGCAACATATTTCTGTATATTAATTTTGTGTACTGCGGCTTTACTGAATTCATTGATGAACTCTAGCAGTTTTCTGGTAGCATCATTTCTACATTTAGTCATCTGCAAACAGTGACAGCTTTACTTCTTCTCCAATTTGGATTCAATTTCTTTTTCTTATTTGATTGCTCTGGCTAAGACTTCCAAAAACTATGTTGAATAAAAGTGGCAAGATGGGCATTTTGTCTTTTCGGAGTTGCAACTGCCCCTACACCACAGCCACGTTAATGCCAAATGCGAGCTGTATCTGCAACCTACACCACAGCTCATGGCAATGCCAGATCCTTAACCCACTGAACTGGGCCAGGGATCAAACTTGCATCCTTATGGATACTAGTCAGGTTCATTACCACTGAGCCACAATGGGAATTCCTACAGTCAGATTATTAACCCACTGAGCCACAGCAGGAATTCCAGCAGTTTTCTTAATTTTACCAAGGCTTCTTTTGTGTCCTAGTGTTTGATCTATCCAAGTCCATTTGAAAAGCATGTGTATTTTGCTTTCAGGTGGAATGTTCTCTCTATATCAATTAAGTTCATTTGGTCTAACATTGTTATTTAAGGCCATTGATTTTTCTGGCTGGGTGATCTGTTCATTGATGTAAATGGGGTGTTAAAGTCCCCCAATATTTCTGTGTTATGGTTGATTTCTCCTTTTATGTCTGCTGATACTTGCCTTATAAATCTAGGTGCTCCTATGTTGGGTGTGTATATATATATTTAAATTTTTATATTTTCTTGGATTGATTCCTTGATCATTATGTAGTAACATTCTTTGTCTTGCTAGAATTTTTTTTTCTTTTTAGGGCAGCACCTGCAGCATATGGAAGTTCCCAGACTAGGGGTCGCATTGGAGCTGCAGTTGCCAGTCTATGCCATAGCTGTAGCAGCTCGGGGTCTGAGCCACTTTTGAGACCTATACCAGCATGTGGCAATGCCGGCTCCTTAACCCACTGAGAGAGGCTAGGGATTGAACCTGCATCCTCACAGATAGTGGTGTGGTTTTAACCTGCCGAGCCATAACGGGAATGCTAACATTCTTTATTTGAAAGTCTATTTTGTCTGATATAACTATTTCTGCTCCGGCCTTTTTTTTTCTTTTGTCGTTTTAGGGCCACACCCACAGCATGCAGAGGTTCCCAGGCTAGGGATCTAATCGGAGCTGTAGCTGCCAGCCTACACCAGAGTCACAGCAATGCCAGATCCGAGCCACATCTGTGACTTACACCACAGCTCATGGCAACGCCAGATCATTAACCCACTGAGCGATGCCAGGGATCGAACCTGCAACCTCATGGTTCCTAGTTGGATTTGTTAACCACTGTGCCACAATGGGAACTCCTCTGGCTTTGTTTTGATTGCCATTTGCATGGAATACTTTTTTCCAACCTCTCACTTTTAGTCTGTGTGTTTTTAGATCTGAAGTAGCTTATAGGCAGTATATATATATGGGTCTTCTTTTTGTATCCATTTAGCCACTCTGTATCTTGATTGGAGCATTTCGGCAATTTACATTTAAGGTAATTATAAATATGTATGTTCTTAATTGCCATTTTATTAATTGTTTGAGGGGTTTTGTAGGTCTTCCCCACCCCCTTTTGTTCTTTTGGGATTTGATGACTATCTTTGGTGGTATGTTTGATTTCCTTTTTCTTTTTGGTTGTATATCTCTTATAGATATTTTGTTTCTGGTTATTGTGGGGTTTTTATGTAGCAGTTTGTGTAATTATTTTAATTTGCTTAACTCAATTTCAAATGCATTTTAAAAACACTGTCTTTGGGAATTTCTGTTGTGGTTCAGCAGTAACAAACCTGACTAGTATACGTGAGGACACAGGTTTGATCCCTTGCCTTGCTCAGTGGGGTAAGGATCCAGCATTGTTTTGAGCTGTAGTGTGGGTCACAGATGTGGCTCAGATCTGGTGTTGGTGTGGCTGTGGTGTAGGCTGGCAGCTGCTGCTCCAATTTAACCCTTAGTCTGGGAACTTCAGTAGGCTGCTGTGGGTGCGGCCCAAGGGAAAAAAACAAACAAAACACTGTATTTGAACTCTACTCCCCTCATATTTACTGATTTTGATATCATATCTTACATCCAGTTGTTTTGTGTGTGGTAGATATAGATGCTTGTTGTATATACAGATGATTATACTACTTATGTATTTTTTTTTTCTGTCTTTTTAGGGCCACACCAAGGGCATATGGAGGTTTGCAGGCTAGGGGTGTAATCGGAGCTGTAGCCACTGGCCTACACCACAACCACAGCAATGACAGATCCAAGCCGTATTTGTGACCTACACCACAGCTCACAGCAACGCTGGATCCTTGACCCACTGAGCGAGGCCAGGGATCAAACCCACAGCCTCATGGTTCCTAGTCAGATTCGTTTCCATTGTGCCATGATGGGAACTCCTACTTAGGTATTTTATTTATTTATTTATTTATTTATTTAAATTTTTGCATTATAGCTGGTTTACAGATTTCTGTCAGATTTTCCAATTGCACCGCGTGGTGACCCCGGTTACATGTACATATATGGACTTGTCACATGCGATTAGACATAGTTCCCTGTGCTATACAGCTGGATCTCCTTGCTTTTCCATCACCGTAGCATTAGTTAACCCCATTACCTCCCACCGCCTCCTCACCCCCTTGGCAACCACAAGTCTGTTCCGCAAGTTCATGATTTTCTTTTCTGTTGAGAGGTTCATTTGTGCAGTGTTTTAGACTCCAGTTATAAGAGATTTCATATGGCATCTGTCTTTCTCCTTCTGACTTGCTTCACTCAGTATGAGGGTCTCTAATTGCATCCATGTTGCTGTGAATGACATTATTTTATCCTTTTTTATGACTGAATAGTATTCCATCATGTATATATACCACATCTTCCTAATCCAGTCATCTGCTGATGGACATTTGGGTTGTTTCCATGTCTTTTTTTTTTTTTTACCTTTTTTTGCATTATAGCTGGTTTACAGATTTCTGTCAGATTT
>PVHT020000012.1:4292778-4312312 GCA_004024745.2 Catagonus wagneri | reverse complement strand
TTGCGGGTTCGATCCCTGCCCTTGCTCAGTGGGTTAACGGTCCGGCGTTGCCGTGAGCTGTGGTGTAGGTTGCAGACGCGGCTCGGATCCTGCGTTGCTGTGGCTGCGGCGCAGGCCAGTGGCCACAGCTCCGATTAGACCCCTAGCCTGGGAACCTCCACATGCCGCGGGTGCGGCCATAAAACCCGCGGCCATAAAAAATGACAAAAAGGCAAAAAAAAAAAAAAAAAAATTTAAAAATAATGTAGTAATAGCATGAGGACAGATGAATATAAACCTACTGAATAAAACTAGAACTGAGAATCCTAAATAAACTTTTATAGTTACAGTTAACAGGTTTTTTTTTTTGGCTTTTGCTTTTTAGGGCCACACCTGCGGCATATGGAGGTTCCCAGGCTAGGGGTCGAATTGGCGTTACAGCTGCCAGCCTATGCCACAGCCACAGCCAAGCCGCGTCGGCGACCTACACCATAGCTCATGGCAACGCCAGATCCTTAACCCACTGAGCAAGAGCAGGGATCGAACCCGCAACCTCATGGTTCCCAGTCGGATTTGTTAACCACTGCACCATGACTGCAACTCCAGATTTCTTTTTTTAAAGACACCAAGAGAATTCATTGGGGGAAATTAATCTTTTCCACAACTAGTGCTGGATCAACTGGACTTCAGGAAGGGGTCTTGGACCCCTTCTTCACAACATATACTAATAAAGTCAGTCCAAATACATCATAAGCCAAAGTTAAGAACTATATTTAAAACTATAAAATTGTTAGATACTATTCAGGGATAAATCTTTATGATGTTAGGTTGAGCAATGGTTTCTAAAACATGGCACCAAAAGTACATAGGACAAAAGAAATGGATATTAGGGGGTTCATCAAAATTAAAAAGCTTTTATGTTTGTAAAAACAAGTCCACAAAAGGGAAGAGAATATTTGTAAACTATATATTCTAGATACAGGTCCCATATCAGATAAATGAACTCTCATAACCCATAAATTAAAAAATACAATTCAATTTTATGGAGTTCTGTTCATGGCTAAGCAGTTAATGAACCCAACTAGGATCATGAGAATGCAAGTTCAATCCCTGGCCTTGCTCAGTGGGTTAAGGATCCGGCATTGTCTTGAGCTGTGGCGTAAGTCACAGCCACAGTTCGGATCCCAAGTTGCAATGGCTGTGGTATAGGCCGGCAGCTGTAGCTCCGATTCAACCTCTAGCCTGGGAAATTCCATATGCCATGGGTATGGCCCTAAAAAGCAAAAATAAAAAATAACTCAGTTTTAAAAATGAGATCTGGAAGTTGCCATTGGGGCATAGTGGAAACAAATCCAACTACTATCCATGAGGATGCAGGTTCAATCCCTGGCTTCACTCAGTGGGTCAGGGATCCAGCATTGCTGTGAGCTGTGGTATAGTTCTCAGACACAGCTAGGATCCCACATTGCTGTGGCTGTGGCATAGGCCAGCAGCTATTGCTCCAAGTCGACCCCTAGCCTGGGAACTTCCATATGCCACAGGCATGGCCCTAAAAAGAAGAAAAAAAAATGAGATCTGAATAAACATTACTTTAAAGAAACCATACAAATGCCCAAAAGTACCTAAGATGCTCAACATCCTTAGCCATCATGGAAATGCAAATCAGCAACGGAGTTCCCATCGTGGTGCAGCAGAAACGAATCTGACTAGGAACCATGAGGTTGCGGGTTCAATCCCTGACCTCACTCAGTGGGTTAAGGATCCAGTGCTGCCAAGAGCTGTGGTGTAGGTCGCACATGCGGCTTGGATCTGGCATAGCTGTTAGCTGTGATGTAGGCCGGCAGCTACAGCTCCGATTAGACCCTAGCCTAGGAACCTCCATATGCTACAGGAGTGGCCCTAAAAAGACCAAAAAAAAAAAAAAAACACACTATGACATACCACTTTATATCCATTAATACTAGTATCATTGGCTAGCATCAAAAAGAAAAAATAAAACAGAAAGGAAAATAACGTATGTTGGCAAGGATGTAGGGTAATTGGAAACCTAATATACATTGCTATTTGGAATATAAAATGGGACAGCTACTTTGGAAAATAGTCTGGCAGTTCCTTAAAATGTATGACCTAGCAATTCTACTCCTAGATATATATCCAGGAGAATTAAAAATATATGTCCACAATAAAAAGAGAAATAAACAAATGGGACTTAATTAAACTTCAAAGTTTCTGCACAGCAAAGGAAACCCTAAACAAAACAAAAAGACAACCCACAGAATGGGAGAAAATATTTGCAAATGAATCGACTGACAAGGCATTAATCTCCAAAATTTACAAACACCTCCTACAGCTCAATACAAAAGAAACAAACAACCCCATCAAAAAACGGGCAGAGGATCTAGGCAGACAATTCTCCAAAGAAGACATGCAGATGGCAAATAAACACATGAAAAGATGTTCAACATCACTCCTTATTAGAGAAATGCAAATGAAAACCACCATGAGGTACCACCTTACACCAGCCAGAATGGCCATCATCAAAAAGTCTACAAATAATAAGTGCTAGAGAGGGTGTGGAGAAAAAGGATCCCTATTACACTGTTGGTAGGAATGCAAACTGGTGCAGCCACTGTGGAAAACAGTATGGAGATTCCTCAGAAAACTCAAAATAGAATTACCATTTGATCCAGCAATCCCACTCCTGGGCATCTATCCAGAGGAAACTGTGACTCGAAAACACACATGTACTCCAGTGTTCACTGCAGCACTCTATGCAGTAGCCAGGTCACTGAAACAACCTAAATAACCATCGACAGAGGAGTGGATAGGGAAGATATGGTACATACACACAATGGAACATTACTCAGCCATTAAAAGGAATGAATTACCAGCATTTATAGCAACATGGATGGACCTAGAAATTAGCATGTGAAGTGAAACCAGTCAGACAATTAGACAGCAACACCCAATGCTACCGCTTACATGTGGAAACTAAAAAGACACGATGCACCTCTTTGCAGAACAGACAATGACTCACGGACTTTGGAAAACCTTGGTTTTTCAAATAAGACAGTCTGGGGGGTGGGAGGATGCACTGTGGGTTTGGGATACAAAATCTGTAAAATTGACTTGTGATGATTTTTGTACACCTATAATTGAAATAAAATCCATTAAGAAAATAAAAATAAAAAAAATAATAAAATGTAGAAGAGGCTTTATATGTATTATGAGAACAAATGAAAGAAATTATAGTTAATGATAAAAAAAATATGTCCACACAAAACCTTTCACTTGAATACTCCTAACATTATTCATAATAGCCAAAAAGTAGAACCACCCAATTGTCTATCAAGTGATGGAGCAGATAAGTAAAATGTGATATATGCATAGCATTAGATATTATTTTAATCATGTGAGGAACCTAATCAAAATGGTTTCTTATGAAGATTTACTATAGGATCAATGTAGATAATCACTTGGGGTGGGATGGGGAGATGCTGAGAATGCAGAAAGGAAGGACATTCAGAGATTGCTTCTGTATCCCAAAGATGCATGAACTAAGGCAGCAGGAGATGTAATAGGAAAGATGAAACAAATTTCAGAGATATTGCCTAGAAGTAATGGAACTCAGCAAGTAATGAAGGAGTAAAGGAAACAAAAGGAGGACTCATAGCAAGCTTCTACTTCTGAGGACTCCCCTCAGGCAATGTTATCAGAGTAAAAGTTCCACAACTGTCCAATATCAAAAATCAGTAAACTCTAAGAGAATAGGCTACAGAACCAGACTCACTGCATTCAAATCCAGCTTCTCAATTTCCTATGTTGCCTTGAGCAAGTTACTTTGCAATTCCAGTAAAGTGAAGATACTATCACCTAATTCACAGAGCTGTGAGGGTTAGACAATCAATACATCCATACATATAGGCACGTAAAAATATTCCAGATACATGCAGGTTCCCTAAGTCTTAGCTCCTCTCATTAAGTCCCTATCCCATGAATTTGCAGGAAGTTTATCTCTTTACTATGACCTAAAATTTGCATGGAACCTTGCATTAACTGATGATAGCTTATACCCTGTGAATGCCTGATAGGCAGAAAAGAGTCTCAAGCTGTGGCATGGTGAATTTGCCTGTTTATTCACCAGTAACTAGCTAGCAAATATTAATAACGTCATTGTAAAAATGGATACATTCAGACTTTTGATTTGAAGGCTAACGGCTCAATACATCAACTCCATTTCCCTTGACTAGTTGCCCTCTTCTGCACATATATTTACTGTCATCAATTACTGCCTTTTGCAGGAACTGAATATTCAGCATCTGGAAGGATTAAGCAGAACACTCCAAATTAAGAAGGAAATAGATGTGTTCTTAATCCCTAGAAAAGTTTTAGTAAGCTCTCATACTTCCCACCTTTCTTTGTTGGGCCAGTATTAAATGTAGTTCTGTTCTTTAGCTGACGGTGCTTTCCAGGGTACAGTATTTCCCCATAGAGGAATTTTTTAAAAATTATAAATAAAAGACAAAAAAAAATGGCGCAGTGGTTAACAAATCCGACTAGGAACTATGAGGTTGCGGGTTTGATCCCTGGCCTCACTCAGTGGGTTAAGGATCTGGCGTTGCCATGAGCTGTGGTGTAGGTCGCAGATGTGGCTCGGATCCAGCATTGCTGTGGCTGTGGCGAAGACCAGCGGTTACAGCTGTGATTAGACCCCTAGCCTGGGAACCTCCATATGCCGTGAGTACGGCCCTAGAAAAGACAAAAAAATAAAAACAAAAATATAAAAATTAGAAATAAAATATCCCACTTTTTTTTCCCCGACAGATGAGAACATTAGAACACTGATATTTTTTTTTGTCTCTTTGCCTTTTCTAGAACACTGATATTTTAATCTGTGCCTATACAAGAAGGAGTTGTGTCAACACAGTGTTCCCAGCTACAGCACTGAAAAAAGCAAGTATAATTAATTAAAGGCAGAAGAAACCACATGTGGAGCCTAAGCCACTGAGATCCAATGAAGAGTGTCATCATCAGAGTCAGTTCGCTACGAACAAATCTTTTTGTCAGTCTCAGGAGGGGAAAAAAAAAAAAAAGACATAGCAAAGTTAAAGTGTGATGCTACAAAGGAATAAAATGGTGGTGTCAAACATCAATATTTAAACTAAGGACTAATAAATAGTATTTATGTGGTATATACTTCCAGAGTAGGAACACTACTCCTCATATCATAAAACATCTTTGGATGTAAACAGATGCCTATTAAACACATATATGTTGTACAAGACAGAGCTGAAGCACAAAAAGGGAAAGAAGCTGAGCCAAGATCACAAGGTAAGGGTTTAGCAAAGATGAATGATGCTCTTACTGCGTTTATTCTACAATATTGGTTATATTCCTTCCTCAAATCCTAATTTGGAGCTGAAAATACCATTATCATGTACTATCTTGCAAAATTTTTTATTCTTTTTTTAATAATTTATTTTTTTCTATTATAGTTGGTTTTCAGTATTCTGTCAATTTTCTACTGTACAGCAAGGTGACCCAGTCACACATACATACATATATTCTTTTTCTCACTATCTTCCAAGAATAAGCTCTAACTATATTCTAACAATAGTTTACTTGCCCATCTCCTGCTCTTTTGTCCAGGCCCCAATCACCAGAGAGGCAGTACAGCACAGGAAAAAGAAAACAGGGCAGATGTGCCCAGGTTCCAACCTCAGCTCTACCATTTCCCAGCTCAGTAACTTTAGGGCAAGTTACTGTTTTGAGATTCTTTTTCCTTATCTATAAAATAGGAATGATAGCAACTACTCAAGTGTTAGGCTAAGGCTTTAATGAGATAAGATAGGTAAAGTACCCAGTTTATTTCTTGGCATATACAGTTGATGCTCCATAAATAATTTAGTAACTTTTGATTTCAAGAACACTGACCACTTGTTGATTTTATGTTACCATACTCTCTAGATTATATATTTCTTATGACTACAGTTTCTCTTCTTACCTGTAACACAGCCTTACTCACCTGTTTAGTAATAGGTGTAACTACCTACTGGTCTGCATATATATATATATGTATATATATATATATATCTTGGGGTTTTTTTGTAGCACAGGACTACAGAATGGTTATCAGGTATGGGTTCTTGTGTCAACTCTGCCCATTGTAACTGATTACATTTGAATCCTGGCATTGATTCTTAAGAGCATACAACTGTTGGCAAGTTACTTAACTTACCTGTGTCTCAAAGGTCCTGACTTGTAAAATGGAGATCTAAAAATATTTTCTTAAAGAGCTGCTATGAAGATTAAATATGTTAAAGATACATAAAGTATTAAAATAATGCCTGGTACAAGTATGAGCCTGAAGAACATTTGTTTTTACCTGATAATTATATATGTATAATGAACATTATATTTATTCTAAACAGTATTAGACATTTCTCAGAATTTATATAATATAAAGTTGCAGAGGGGGTATTATTAAAGCATTAGGAACATGTATAAAGGGAAAATATTGACAAATATAAGATAGAAAGTGAAAAAGAATTAACATAAAGAAAGAACCCAGGCTTTAGAGAAGGCACCATGTAATGAAATGGTAAAGAATACAACACATAAAACTGCAATATCTTAACTGTTAGGGTCAGAAGCCTGGAAAAGACAGTAGGAAGATTCAGACAGATGATGAAAGAAATATAGGTTACTCAAAAACAGTAAAAGATATGCGCAAAGGTAATGAGAGGAATAGCAAAGGCCCATCTGGAGGCCCATAAACAGATTTGTCTGCCTGGAAGTAGGGTTCATGTAGAATACTTGACCAGTGCTGTCAGTTCCTTTCCCTCGGAGCTTGGCATGCACATAAACGGTGCCCGTTACACGTCAATGCAAAAGAATGAATTGTAACTGCAGCCAGTCTAAAATGCTAGATTAGGCAGAGCTTCCCAGTAAAAGTATAGCAAGGCATAGTGGTGTGCCTAGATTAGGTGAAAGCTGTACTGAGAGGGTGACTCAGCCCTCAGAATCCAAAACCTCCAACCATAAGATGGCCAGCTTACACTAACCCAGTGTCCCACACAAGTATCATTTTCTAAGTGTACCATGCCACAAAAAGTTGGAAAACAATAAATTAAAAATATGACTATCAGGCAATATGCAATAGGAAAAAGATAAAGAAGACTAAAATAGAAGAGGCTATACTGTATAATAGTCGTTGCCTAGTTTCGTGGTACTCTGAAAGATCAATTCAGCATGGAAGATGGAAAGACAAGAAGCAAGAAGAGATATTCAAAACAACTGTAATAGGTACAAAAAAAATAAAGGCCTAAATTAGAACAGCCACAAAATAAATGAACTCAAAACAAGTTGTGAAAGAATAACTGCTTAGAGGAGTTCCCATCGTGGCTCAGTGGAAACGAACCTGACTAGTGTCCATGAGGATGAAGGTCTGATCCCTGACCCTGTGCAGTGGGTTAAGGATCATGCATTGCCATGAGCTGTGGTGGAGGTCACAGACACAGCTTGAATCCCCCTGACCCCCACCCCCCAAAAAAGATTCTCTTTTTTTTTGGTACTTTTTGTCATTTTAGGGCCACACCCACGGCATGTGGAGGTTCCCAGGTTAGGGGTCTAATCGGAGCTACAGCTGCCGGCCTGCGCCACAGCTACAGCAATGCAGGATCCAAGCCGCATCTGTGACCTACACCACAGTTCATGGCAACGCCGGATCCTTAACCCACTGAGCGAGGCCAAGGATAGAACCTGCAACCTCATGGTTCCTAGTAGGATTTGTTTCTGCTGAGCCATAACGGGAACTCCTTTTTTTTTTGTCTGGTTAGGGCCCATCCGTGGTTTATGGAGGTTCCCAGGCGAGGGGATGGATCAGAGCTGTAGCCACCTGCCTATTCCACAGCCACAGCAGTGCCAGATCCCAGCCAGGGCTGCAAGCTACACTACAGCTCATGGCAACACTGTATCCTTAACCCACTGAACAAGTCCAGGGATAAACTTGTGTCCTCATGGATAGCAGTCAGATTACTTTCCCCTGAGCCATGAGGGCAACTCCAAGATTCTCATATTAATTAATTTTTGCTCAGACTTCCCGTCATGGCACAGCAGAAACGAATCCGACTAGGAACCATGAGGTTGCGGGTCCAACCCCTGGCCTTGCTCAGTGGGTTGAGGATCTGGTGTTTCCACGAGCTGTGATGTAGGTCGCAGACACAGCTCAGATCCTACATTGCTGTAGCTGTGGTGTAGGCCAGCAGCTACAGTTCTGATTCCACCCCACCTGGGAAGCTGCATATGCCATGCATGCAGCTCTAAAAAGCAAAAGAAAAAAAAAAAGCATTTGTGCTCTCTTTTATACTTGTAACTATTACAATGCCCAATAGTGACTCCCTTGATCAGTATATACAATGTCACTGAATAAGCTCTCTGCACTTTTTAACTTGCATCCTTTTTCTCAAGAGAATGATACCTCTTTATCCAAATACCATAGTAAAGGAGAAACTTCATGTCAGAGATCACTAGGTAGGTATACTTACAAAGTAGAAAGTCAGGCAACAGTTGGCTTTTAGCTGTCCTGTAGTTGATGTGAAAATAATCAACTGAATAGCCTTCGATACACCCTTTGAATAGTGATCAAGCCATTTCAAAGAAAACACTTCCCTGAAACTGATACATTAAAGCAGAAGTTTAGTTAAATTAATCAAATACCATTATCCAAGCCCATAAACAGAGGTTCTTTCAAACCTTAGATGAAATAATTCCCTTATAAGAGCTCAGACAAAAATTACTTTTCTATATGACAATTATAAGAGATCACTCTTCATTCTCAGAATAGCAGAAATAACTGAGGTTGCAACCCTTAATCCTTGAGTCTAACTGTGCTTATATACTGGGTTATCCACTGAACCACAAGTCCATCACAAGCTGACATATGATTATTGCTTTCACTACAATTTATTCCCATATCATAGTAGGCCTAG
This sequence comes from Catagonus wagneri, assembly GCA_004024745.2. Taxonomy (NCBI): domain Eukaryota; kingdom Metazoa; phylum Chordata; class Mammalia; order Artiodactyla; family Tayassuidae; genus Catagonus; species Catagonus wagneri. The sequence continues at coordinate 4,303,343 of PVHT020000012.1, read as the reverse complement.
TTGTACATGCAAAAAAAAAAAACTGAGGGTCCGAGAAAATCAATATATACAATCCACACTGCAGAGTACACTGTTACATAATTTCCTTCCTCTTAAATGTGAACAACTAAGGCCTGTGTGCCAGAGCAGAGCCTGTCAGAGGGAGATGAGTAGCATAAAAGGCCTAATAAAGCAAAGGGCTGTGTTATGTAGGCCCCATAGGCCACTGGAGGAGCCTTAGCTTTTGCTTTGCAATAGCCAAGGCGAAACAGTGATGTAACTTTATGTACTAAAAGTACCACCTAGACTGCTGTGTTGAAGAGGCTGCAGAGGGACAAGGGGAGCAACAAAAATTCTTTCAGTATCCAGGATAGTTTTTCATATTATAAAAAGAATACATGGGAGTTCCCGTTGTGACGCAGCGGTTAACGAATCCGACTAGGAACCATGAGGTTGCAGGTTCCATCCCTGGCCTTGCTCAGTGGGTTACGATCCGGCATTACCGTGAGCTGTGGTGTAGGTCGCAGACGCAGCTCGGATCCCGCGTTGCTGTGGCTGTGGCATAGGCCGGCGGCTACAGCTCCAATTTGACCCCTAGCCTGGGAACCTCCATATGCTGCGGGTGCGGCCCTAAAAAAAAAAAAAAAAAAAAAAAAAAAAAAAAAAAAAAAGAATACATGGGAGATTGGTCAAGATGGTGGAGTAGAAAGACCCTGAGTTCACCTCCTTTCACAAGCACCCCAAAATCAAAACTATCTACAGAAAAATCATCAACGAAAAAGACCAGAGCCTACCAGAAAAGATATATAACCAAAGACGTAAAGAAGGAACCAAAACAAGATTGGTAGGAGGGGCAGGCTGGCGATATAATCAAGTCCCATATCCCTGGGTAGACTACCCACAAACTGGAGAATAATTATAGTGCAGAGGTTCTCCCAGAGGAATGAGGGTTCTGAGTCCCATATTGGGCTCCCTAGCCTGAGGGTCCTACACAGGGAGATAAGCCCCTATAGTATTTGGCTTTGAAGGCCAGCAGGGCTTAATTTCTGGAGTCCCAAAAGAATGGGTAAAATAGACACTTTTCTCTCAAAGTGCACACACAAAATCTCAGATACACCAGGACCAAGGGCAAAGGCAGTAATTTGACGGGAGTCTGGGCCAGACCTACCTACTGGTCTTGGAGAGTCTCTCCCAGAGAGGTGAGGGGACAGCTGCAGCTCACCTTGAGGACACAGACAGTGGCAGCAGCCATTCTTGCAAGCTTTCTAGAAAATGGACACTGGTGCAGGTGGGTGCCACAGCTGGATCCTCCTTCTAGTTCATTAGTGCCAAGACCTGGCCCCACCCAACAGTGTGTAAATGCTAATTCTGGAACACCTCAGGCTAAACAACCAACTGGAAAGGTGTGGAGAGTAGGGGACACAGCCCCAACCATCACCAGACAGGCTACATAAAGCCAGGGCTACCTCTAGTCATGCTTCTAAACATGGCCCTGCCCACCAAAGGCCCAGGATACTGATCTACCCACCAGTGGACAAACACAAGCCCTGCCCTCCAGGAGGCCTGGACTAGCCTCTAGGCCAGGCCTACCCACCGGGGGGGGGGGGGGGGGAGAGGCAGGTATAAGAAAACCACAATCTCACAAGTTTGGATCCAACCCACCCACAGCAGGATAGACTCTAACCTGGGACCAGCTAGGCCTTGGTCCTTTCCACTCACAAGCCAACACAGGCTTCAGGCACACCTGATCCTGATCCAACTGTGTCCGGAACTGACTTCCCCCAACCAAAAATCTGACGCCTGCTCTGGACCCCAGGGCCCTTCAGCCAGACTCCAGGACACAGATGTGCCTGCCAGTAGTAGTTCAGCACTAACCCCAAGACCTGGCTCCATCCACCAGTAGATGGACAACAGTCCTGGAGTTTCCTGGACCCTGACTCCTCCCACCAGTGAGCCAGCACTAGCTCCAGGGCCCCTGTGGTACTACAGTCAGCATATATCTTAGTTAACAAGAGGAAAGTGACTGCTGGGACAAACAGGTCACTTCTCCAAGGTCCGGAAATGTAATTAGCCTACCAGATACACAAGAATACAAATAAAAACCTAGGTAAAATGAAGCAACAGAGCAACATGTTTCAGACAAAGGAACAAGATGAAACCCCAGAATAATAACTAAGTAGAGATAGGTAAACAAGAAAAAAATTCAGGGTAATGATTGTAAAGATGATTAAAGATGTGAGGAGAAGAATGGATGCACAGAGGGAGAAAAGTTTTCAATGAAGAGTCAGAAAATATAAAGAACAACCAGAGATGAAGAATACAATCGGTAAAATGAAAAATACACTTGAAGAAATCAACACTAAATAAAACAGACAAATCAGTGAACCAGAAGACATCAAGTATGGAAATCAATGATGCTGAAAAGGATAAAGATTAAAGAACGAAAAGAAATGAGGACAGTTTAAGAGACCTCTGGGACAATGTCAAACATGTTAATATTCAAATTACAGAGGTCCCAGAAGGAGGAGAGGATGAGAGCATATTTGAAGACATAATAGCTGAAAACTTTCCTACCTAGGAAAGGAAACATTCTCCCAAGTCCAGGAAATGCAGAATCCTATACGGGACGAACCCAAAGAGCAAGACGTACTGTAATTAAAATGACAAAAATTGAAGAGAAAAAATATTCAACAGCCTGGAGGACAGATGCGGGGGTCAAAGTTGCCAGGGAAAGGTGCAGGTGCCAGCCTCCTGTATAATTCGCAGGAAACAGCGCAGGGGTTGGGGGGGGGCACTCATCAGTAACAGCCAGGCACCCCCTACCTTGGCTGGGGCACCCAGTGGGAGGAGGCTGGGCCCCTGCAGTGGGTTCTGCTGGAACCTGGGGACACCATGGTTGACCGCCAATACCCGGGCCTGGGCCTGGGCCTGGGCCAGGTGCACTGCCCAGGCCTCAAAGCCTGCTGCTCCAGCAGTGCACACCTGAATGGTTGCTCTGGATCCAGGTGACGGAGGCAGGGTACATGGGGACCTTGGGGCCACAGAGCAGGTCCCCACCCCCGCACGCCCCCTGGCGGCTGAGTGTGAGTTCCACCGCTGGACCTGTGAACCCACTTGCCAGGGCCAGCGGGAGGCGACCTAGGGCTAGGAGGCCCCTGGCAGAAGGTAGAGGCAGGTCCATCTTCGTTGCCCCGTAGGGAGGCGCTAGGGGTGAGGGGGGTTCAAGCCACAGGAAACAAAGTGGGTGTTCCTGTGCTCTGCCCCCAAAGCATTTTAAAGGGGCCCCTACAGCAGAAGGAAAACTAAGAGCTGGGGGGTTGAAGGGGTGGGAAGGGTGTGTCTACAGAGAAGTCACCCCCACCAGGATGCCAAGAACCCTTTCCCCAACTCCCTATCCTTAGCCTTCAGGTATGGAGTGGAGGTGGGGGAAGGGCTCTCTACTGTCCTCCCTGGCAGCACGGGGTGCCCTCGCCCCCCCTGCCCCGCACCCACAGTGCTCCGTGCCCGCCACCTCCACATTACCTGGCTCTGGCATAGCTCATGGAGTCCGGGCAAGTCAGAGCCCCGGGAGAAGGCCAGCATCTGCTTGCACCTGTCTTGGCCGGGGAACTGGAGATGCCCCAGCACCCAGCCTGGCCAGAGCTGGGGAGCCACTGCTGCTGCTCAGCTGTCTGAGTGGGGGGTGGGGACGCCATGGCCTCAACCCCTGGCTGCAGCTGGAGTGGGAGCTCCAGGCAGGGGTGGCTCTGCCATGTCTCCCCTTAGCAGGGCACTGGTGGTTGGGAATGGGGAGGGTGGGGGAGGGGTCCTCTTTCAGCCAAAGGGCCCATGTGCTCTCTCCAGGCCCAGATCTCTCTTACTGCGTGTGGCTCCCCAGGTCTGCTATAGCTTCTGGGGGGGAGGGAGGTGCTCCTCCTTAACTGCCATGCCTGCCACTAGTTTGGGCCTCAGATGTCTCAAGGCTCTTTTTTTTTTTTTAAACCACATATCGCTTTCCTCTTTATTTCACTAAAATATATGGTACCTGGAACATTATCATCATCATGCTTGATGTTCTTTAGTACTTCAAGTATCGTTTTGTCAAGAATGTCTAATGCCTTTACAAACTAGTAAACACTATTTCCTCCAGTTTTATATATACATAAAATTGAGATAACAAAAAGTAGGAGAAACAGAGTTGAAGCTAGATAGGAATGCTTTAGAATAATTCAGAAGAGACCACATAAATTCTACAGAATGTATTTGAGCCTGTTCTAACCTTGGGATCATATGCCTCCCAGAAGAGATAAAGAAATCCTCCCACCAGTGCACGCTGAAAATACTGATTACACTCTCCAGGAACTGCCGTGTTAGGCATCATTTCCTGTATGCAGAATACACAGCCAGAGCGTTGGAGTCAAACACAGTAAGCAGAGGCCAGATATTTCAACTCTTAAAAAGTTTTTTGGAATATTACAAATTCTGAAAGACTGTTAATATTTTCCTTTTACCAGTTCTTGAACTACTGCAGAACTGTTGCCTACTCCCTTTTTGTGCTTTTATATTTCATATAAAACCTCACAATAAATGTGGGGTGATTTAAAATACAGAAAGAAAGAAAGAAAGAAAGGAAGGAAGGAAGGAAGGAAGAGAAAATACTAAAAGTAGCAAGGGGATGAGTTTTGTCATGGCTCAGCAGAAACAAATCTGACTAGTATCCATGAGAACGCAGTTCAATCCCTGGCCTCACTCATTGGATTAAGGATCCAGTGTTGCTGTGAGCTGTGGTATAGGTCACTGACACAGCTTGGATCTCGCACTGCTATGGCTGTGTTGTAGGTTGGCAGCTACAGCTCCAATTCGACCCCTAGCATATGGAACTTCCATATGCTGTAGGTGTGGCCCTAAAAAGCAGCAAAAAAAAAAAAAAAAAAAAAAAGTAGGAAGGGAAAAGCAACAAATAACATATAAGAGAATTTCCATAAGACTATTAGGTGATTTTTCAGCCAAAACTCTGCGGGCAAGAAGGGAGTTGCATGATAGATTTAAATTGATGAAAGGAAAAAAACCTACAGCCAAGAATACTCTACTCGGCAAGACTCTTGTTCCAATTTGATGGAAATCAAGCAAAAGCTAAAAGATTTCAGCACCACTAAACCAGCTTTATTTACAACAAATGTTAAAGAAACTTCTTTAGGCAAAAAAGGAAAGGCCACAACTAGAAATAAAGTAACAAAATGAAAAAGCTAAAAAGTAAAGGCAAACATACAATAAAGGTAGGAAATCATTCAGACACAAAGCTAGTAGGAAGATTAAAATACCTAAGTAGGGGGAGCTCGGCAAGATGGTGGAGGAGTAAGAGGTCGCGCTCACCCTCTACCACAAATACATCAAAAAACGCATCTAAATATGAAACAATTTAGACAAATCATCATCTGAATCCTGATTAATTTAAACCTCCAAAAACTGCAAGAAACCCTTGAAATAACTGGGTAGAACAACAGAAGGAAAAAAAAAGTGAGAGAGAGAAAAGGAAACAGGACAGCACCCAGCACCCCAGGGAGGGAGCTGTGAAAAAGAAAAGGAATCCGGAGTTCCCATCGTTGCACTGTGGTTAACGAATCTGACCAGGAATCATGAGGTTGCAGGTTCGATCCCTGGCCTTGCTCAGTGGGTTAACGAACCGGCGTTGCCATGAGCTGTGGTGTAGGTTGCAGATGCGGCTCGGATCCTGCGTCGCTGTGGCTGCAGTGTTGGCCAGTGGCTACAGCTCCAATTAGACCCCTAGCCTGGGAACCTCCATATGCCGCAGGTGCGGCCCTAAAATGACAAAAGGCCAAAAAAAAAGAAAGAAAGAAAAGGAATCCACACCCTGGGAAGACACCTAACCAATGATCAACGGAGCTAGAGGGACATCAAAGCCTGAGAAAAGCACAGCAGCTGGATTGAGATTGGAAAATTGGAGATAGAGACTCACACAGATGACCTGAATACCAGCGCAGACACCACAGCCTGAGGCGCCGGGCAGTGCCTGGGAGCTGAGACATAGGATCCTAAGATTAGTCCCTGGGAGAGGGCTGAGGTCGGTGACGGTTGCAGGGATAGGCTAGGGAACAATGAACTGGAGAAAGAGCAATACTCTATGGGTTATAGAGCGTAAAACCATGACTGAGGGAACCAGGGAATTCTGGTCCCGCAGGGGAGGCAAGCCTCCATTGTCAGGCAGGAGGAGAGGAGGAGGGGCTGACTGCCATAGGAAGCACCTTGAACTAGTGCGCAGGGTGGGGCGGCAAAGCCCATGCCACAGAGACAGCAGTGGCATTGGGGCGGAGCCAGTGGAGGCTGCAGCTGCGGCGGTGGTGGCAGAGCCTGTGCCTTGAAGCCTGTGGGCAGAGCTCTGTGCCAGGTTGTGGACCCAGGTGCCTTTGCCATCCAGCATCGGCGGGGGTGGCGGGGCCCTGTGCCTGTCCACGGACCTAGGAGACTGCGCCAGCCCACAGAGTTGGTATCCCTGGCGGGCAGAGCCCTACGTGACCACACGGAGCTAGCATTCACAGAGGGGCGGAGCCAGCACCAGCCACAGGAACCAGGAAACCGCCCCAACCCATGAGCAAGCATCAGCAGAGGGGCAGAGCCAACACCAGCCTGCTGAACCAGCCTCTGACTGGTACCCCTTGTGGTTCCAATCACCTCAAAGAGGACTTTGCAATCAAACACTAGCTTTCATGGCTCTCATTCCCTGGGGAAATCATACTTCCTGCTGCTGCAACTGCCAAATGCTCAGGACACCTGGTAGATCTGCCTAGAGCTTATGACCACTTCCCGGGGCCGGGCAACTACGAGTAGACAGTGCCACCTTCCTGCAACTGAGAGCATAGAGACTAGGCACCACCTGTTGACCTTAGGCATTCCTACATTCTCACAGAGAACCCTCAGAGTACCACTGAGATAACAGCCTGCTCACTCCAAAGAAATAGACAGCAAATATTCAAACTCCTACGCCATAAATAAATAGTAACCCCACCAAAAAAATACAAAGGGGTGCTCCTCCCTAGAAGTAGCCTTCCAAGACTACAGTGTGGCTTCCCCAAACTCACAGAAAAAGAAAACCACAAACAAGATGAAGAAACTCAAAAACCATTCCCAGTTAAAAGAACAGGACAAGTCATTTAAAGCAGCCAACAATGAAACAGACCTCTGCAGTCTGACAGAAACGGAGTTCAGAAGGGAGGTAATGAAAATACTTGAAGGATTAAGGCTGAATATCCACGAATTAAGAGAGGATGCAAAGAGCAATGCAGAGTCCCATAGAAAGAAGCTAGAAAACATAAGGGGGACCCAAGAAAAGCTAGAAAACTCATTTGCAGAGATGCAAACTGAGCTAAAGGCAATAAAGAGCAGTTTGAATAATGCAGAGGAACGAATTAGTGAGGTAGAAGATAGAATAACAGAAATCACACAATCAGGACAGCAGACAGAAAATCAAATGAAAAAAACATAAAAGCAATTTAAGAGATCTATGGGATAATATAAAGCAGCCCAACTTACGCATAATAGGAATTCCAGAAGGAGCAGAAAAAGAAAAGGGCATTGAAAAAATATTTGAAGAAATTATGTCTGAAAACTTCCCAAATCTGAAGGAATCTGACATCAAGATACAGGATGCTCAGAGGGCCCCAAACAAGCTAAACACACACAGACCCACACCAAGGCCTATTATATTAAAAATGGCAAGAATTAAAGATAAAGAGAGGATCCTAAAGGCAGCAAGAGAAAAGCAAACATTAATTATAAGGGATCCCCCATAAGGCTGTCAGCTGATTTCTCTACAGAAACATTACAGGCTAGAAGGGAATGGCAAGATATATTTAAAGTGCTGAAAGGAAATGGCCTGCAACCTAGAATACTTTACCCAGCAAAAATATCATTTAAAATAGAAGGGGACATAAATTTCCCCAACAAACAAAAGCAAGAGAGTACAGCAATACTAAACCATTTCTAAAAGAACAGCTGAAAAGGTTCCTATAAAAAAAGAAAAAAAAGAAAAGTAAAAAGTAAGAATTAGAATGGAGGAAACCACAATTAGAAAGCAGTCATTCAAATAAGCCCACATGCAGATCTAAACATGAAGATGCTAAAATAAATAAATAAATTAGTTAAAATAAAATAAATTACAAAAAAAAAGAAACAACCTCATACATTGTGGGGAGGGAAAGTAGGAAAACGTAGACTATTTCTTTTTTTTTCTGGTGTTTTTTTTTAACTTAAAAAATTTTTTTTCTTTAGTCTTTTTTTAAAATTTTCTTTTCTTTTTATTTATTTATTTTTATTTTTTTGTCTTTTTACCTTCATCTAGAGCCGCACCCACAGCATATGGAGGTTCCCAGGCTAGGGGTCTAACAGGAGCTGTAGCTGCTGGCCTTCACCACAGCAACACGGGATCTGAACCGCGTCTGTGACCTACACCACAGCTCACGGCAACGCCGGATGCTTAACCCACTGAGCAAGGCCAGGGATCGAACTCGCAGCCTTATGGTTCCTAGTTGGATTCGTTAACCACTGAGCCACGAAGGCAACTCCTAATTTTCTTTTCTTAATGTTGTCTTTAAGCCTATATGGTTATCAGGCCACAGCAAGCAGATATAAGAAGATGTTAACATACTTAAAAAACAGGCCAACCATAAACCAAAACGGGACATCTAATCCACAAATACTGAAAAGAAAAAAACTCAAGTATAAAATAATTGGAACACATCCATCCAAAAATAGAAAAGAAGAAAAGAGAAACATAGAATCAAGTGGAAACAAGATCTAAAATGGCAATAAATACATATCTATCAATAATCACCTTAAATGTCAATGGTCTGAATGCTCCAGTCAAAAGACACAGAGTGGCAGAATGGATAAATAAGCAAAACCCTGCAATCTGCTGCCTACAAGAGACTCACCTTAGAGCAAAGGACACAGATAGATTGAAAGTGAGGGGATGGGGAAAGACTTTTCATGCCAATGGACAAGAAAGGAAAGCAGGAGTGGCAATACTCATATCAGACAAAACAGACTTTAAGGTGAAAGCCATTAAAGAAAGACAAAGAAGGACATTACTTAATGGTTAAAGGATCCATTCAAGAAAAGAATTTTACAATTGTCAATATATATGCCCCCCACATAGGAGCACCCAAGTACCTACAACAAGTACTATCAGACATAAAAGGTGAAACAGATGACAATACAATAATTGGAGGAGACTTTAACAATCCACTCACATCAATGGACAGATCCTCTAGGCAGAAAATCAGTAAGGCAACAGAGATCCTAAACGACACAATAGAAAAGTTAGACCTAACTGACATTTTCAGGGCATTACATCCAGAAAAATCAGAATATACATTCTTCTCAAGTGCACATGGAACATTCTCAAGGATAGATCACATGCTGGGGCATAGAGCTAACCTCAACAAATTTAAGAGTATAGAAATTATCTCAAGTACCTTCTCTAACCACAAGGGCATGAAACTAGAAATCAACCATAGGAAAGGAAATGAGAGAAAACATACTACATGGATACTAAACAACATGCTTCAAAAAACGAATGGGTTAATGAAGAAATCAAGAAAGAAATACAAAAATACCTTGAAACAAATGAGAATGAAGAAACAACAACCCCAAATCTATGGGATGCCGCAAAAACGGTGTTTAGAGAGAAGTTCATAGCATTGCAGGCCTTCCTCAAAAAAGAAGAAAAATCTCAAATCGATAACCTAACCCATCACCTAAATGAATTAGAAAAAGAAGAACAAAAACACCCTAAAGTCAGCAGAAGCAAGGAAATCATTAAGATCAGAGAGGAAATCAATAAAATAGAAATTCAAAAAACAATAGAAAAAAATCAATAAATCCAAGAGCTGATTCTTTGAAAAGGTAAACAAGATTGACAAACCTCTGGCAAGACTCATCAAGAAGAGGAGAGAAAAAACCCAAATAAACAAAAAGATGAAAAAGGAGAAATTACAATGGATATTACAGAAATACAAAAAAACCATGAGAGAATACTATAAACAAGTCTATGCCAACAAATTTGATAATCTAGAAGAAATGGACAAATTTTTAGAGACCTACACCCTCCCAAAACTGAATCAACAAGAAATAAATCAACTGAACAGACCAATCACTAGAAATGAAATTGAGTAGGTCATCAAAACACTCCCTACAAATAAAAGTCCAGGACCAGATGGCTTCACAGGTGAATTCTACCAAACATACAAAGAGGAACTCATACCCATCCTCCTTAAGCTTTTCCAAACAGTTGAAGAAGAAGGAACACTCCCAAAGACATGCTATGATGCCAACATCACCTTAATTCCAAAACCAGACAAAGATACCACAAAAAAAGAGAACTATAGGCCAATATCTTTGATGAATATAGATGCAAAAATTTTCAACAAAATTTTAGCCAACCGAATCCAACAGCATATCAAAAAAATCATACACCATGATCAGGTGGGATTCATCCCAGGTGCACAAGGATGGTTCAATGTACGCAAATCAATCAACGTCATAAACCACATAAACAAAAGAAAAGTTAAAAACCACATGATTATCTCAAT
>PVHT020000012.1:4215276-4280907 GCA_004024745.2 Catagonus wagneri | reverse complement strand
GCCACGGGTGCGGCCCTAAAAAAGCAAAAAAAAAAAAAAAAGATCAATGTTAAGGACTGAATTGTTCCACCCCCAGCCTTCTAATTCATGCAGCCCTGGTGGCAGGATTTGCAGACAGGTCCTATAGGAAGTAATTAATGTTAAATACATCATAAAGGTATGGCCCTGCAGCAATAGGATTAGCGTCCTTAACAGCAGACACTCAAGGAAGTTCTCAGGTGAAGCCTAAGTAAGTTCCTGTCTGTCCCTGAGCAGTTTGTGAAACATATGCTCTGAGAAACTTATCAAACAGGGTGCTTCTCATTCCAAATCTGGCAGAAGAAGACTGGAAACTGAGTGCAGAGTCTCCTAGCCTCCAACTCTCATGTGCACACAAATCACCAGGAATTGTGTTAAAATGAAGACTCTGATCCACAGGTTTGGGTGAGGCCGAGAAACTTTCTAACAAGCTCCCAGGCAATCCTGATGCCTCCGGTCTGTGGGCTACACTTTTTGGTTTAATTCAGTGAATTTTATTATATTTATAGTTGTACAACCATCATGTGGGCTACGCTTTGCAAAGTCATTTCCCCACCAAAAACGTATGGTCATTTATTCCTGTAAACTCGGACTGTCAAATGCTGCCAGGCACTGTACTAAGTGCTGAGGACAAATAAGAGAGGGTCTCTGCTCTTAAGGAGTTCACAGGCCAGTTAAGGCCCTGGGGGTGGGGCATGTCTCCCTGAATTTGACAAGCCAGGGGCAAGGTCAGATACAAAACCAGCCCCATTAAAGACACAGCCTTTCCAGAACAGCCTGCAGAGTGGGAGCAATTACACAGATTGTGCTGGAGGCAACAATAAAGCAGAAATGAACAGCCCTATTCAAGGACTCAACCAAAGACTCAAGCGGAAATGGAGCAGGACACATGGTCCTTCCCCACCGTGTCCTTCTGTCTGTAGAAAAACTTCAGCCAAAGAATAAGTTTAATCAGAGAAGTGAGAAAATGCAGAAGCAATAAAAAAGTCAAACAAGATAAAATAATAATAGTTTAGTCATTAAACAAAGTCAAGGACCTTTATTTCCTCCTCAAGGGGGATAGATAATACTCCCAGCAGTATCCTGTAAGCTGTCGTGTAGATACTGAAACCCCTGTCCCAGGGAGAAGAAGGTAACTACGTGATGACCGTAGCTTGACATAAGCTGTCACAATTCCCAGAACTGGTCTCAAGCAAGTGGCAACAAACCCACCCTGGAACTGAAGGTCAACTGCACTGAAAACAATCAGGATGACACTAGTCAGACCACCACATGACCGATTTCAAGATGACTGTCAGAGCTGACTGTGCTTTTTTTTACACGTAGCCTCCTCTCTCCACCTATACACCCTGAAACTCGCCTCTACAAGGTCTTGCCCACTGCTTGTCAGCAGGAGGGCATCGACCTTGGACAGGAGACACGCCCTTCACTCCCCAACCCTCCTGCTGCAGGCTTCCAAAATACGGCAGACTTTCCTTTTCACCAACCTTGCCTCTTTATCAGCCTTAGAACAGCAAGCTGCTGGACCCCACTTTTGGAAACAAAGCCATGATAAAACCGGACCTTCCTGAGAAGCAGAGCGCATGATGGACAAAACCAGGTGTCAGTGTAGCTTCATTCACTACGACGATGGACACAGACTCACATCTGTACACCTGCCTGGGTCTCCCACTCAGTACAGCAATAATCATTACAACTTCCTGGCATCGGCGAGAGCCAGAGTAAGAGCAGCAGTGAGAATACTGAGCACTCAAAAAAGTGGTGCTTGATGAGAGAAGCAGTGAGATGGTTCTGGACATACAGAATGTTAGAGAAGAATGGGAGGGTCCATTTAGCAAAATCCACACCCTTTAGCTGAAGACCCAAATGAAAACCCAAAGCAGTTTAGACAGTGGTTCTCAGCCGGTCCTGGGGAGACATTTGGCAATGTGTGGAGTCATTTTCGGTTGTACAACTAACGATCAAGTGCTATCCAGTGGTAGAGACCAGAGATGCTACTAAAAATCTTATAATGCACAGGACAGTCCACCACAACCGAGAATTATCTGCCCCCAAAAGCCAACAGTGCTGAGATGAAGAAACCCTGAGTACATCTGGTTACTGAACATGTGAGACGTGCATCATGTGACTGAGAAACTGTATTTAAATTTTTTATTTTCTCTTTAATAATTCAAAATTAAATAGCCACAGGGAGTTCCTGTTGTGGTGTAGAGGAAACGAATCCTACTAGGATCCCTGAGGATTCGGGCTTGATGATCCCTGGCCTCACTCAGTGAGTCAGGGATCCGGCGTTGCTATGAGCTATGGTGTAGGATGCAGACATGGCTTGGATCCCACATTGCTGAGGTTGTGGCTGGCAGCTATAGCTCTGATTCAGCCCCTAGCCTGGCAACTTCCATATACCTCGATACAGCCCTAAAGTGCAAAAACAAAACAAAACAAAACCCAAAATACAAAAAGTGTAAATAGCTACAGATGGCCAGTGGCTACCCTATTGGACATGGCAGAACTACAATCTGTATTTCCCGATGCGCAGGCTGGTGTTCTTTCATTTTCACAGCCTGCTTCTTTCTACTATTCTGAAATTACCTACCCATCTGGCTTTATCACAAAGATGTGACTGGAAAAAATGCAAATGTAAAATAACAGCAGAAAAATCTTAATAAAATGTTCAAAGTTAAGCACCTTTTTTTGTAACAAAATAAAAGCAAAATGTCAGACGGTTGCCCCCCCCCTTTCATTCAGGGTTTCAGTTACCAATGGTCAACGGCAGGTCAGAAAATATTAAATAGAAAATTTCAGAAATAAGCAGTGCTTTAAACTGTACACCATTCTGAGGGGTGAGATGAAATCCTGTGCTGTCCCACCACGAATCATCCCTTCCTTCAGCATATCCGTGCTGTATATGCTACCTACCCACTCAGTAGCTGTCTGATTATCAGATTGATTGATTCAGTATTGCTCCAGTATTGCAGCAGCTTTTTTTTTTTTTGCTTTTTAGGGCCACACTTGCGGCATATGGAGGTTCCCAGGCTAGGGGTCCAATCGGAGCTACAGCCTACACCACAGCCACAGCCATGCCAGATCCGAGCTGAGTCTGCCACTTACACCACAGGTCACAGATCCTTAACCCACTGAGCCAGGTCAGGGACCGAACCCTCAACCTCACACTTCCTAGTTGGATTCGTTTCCGATGAGCCACGAAGGGAACTCCTGAAGTGCTTTTTTCTAAGTAACTCTTATTTGACCTAAACGGCCCTAAGGTGCAAGGCTAGTGATAGCAGCCATTTGGATATTCTCTTACCGTGCCCAATCTATAAATTAAACTTCATCACAGGTATGTATATATGTAAGAAAAAACATAGTATATTCAAAGTTTGGTACTATCCAAGGACCCAGGCATCCACTGGGAATCTCGTGACGTACCCCTCACAGATAAGAGGGTACTACTGTACCTGTAATAAGACTGCAGAAAGAAGAAAGATCAAATTATTCCTATGTCCGCTTGCATGCAAGGGTGGCAGGACAGAGATAAAACAAACAGCCCTCTGAGTCTTGAGGTTTTGAACCTGATTTCTCCACTTGGCAACTAATTGTCTCTTTCACTTCTCAAAAGGTGGGTAAGAAATGAGGCAGGTCGACATCACTAGCAAATTCAGGCTGCCAGCCTCCCTCCCATCACAGGCCACTCTCTGCTTTGCCCGGTCTGACGGAGACCACGCGGAGGCTGCACCACGTACCAGGCACTGTGCTGAGTACCACACGTACATCCAGTCGCTTCATTCTCACCGCAGCCCTAAGCCGCAAACATACACTATGTTACTCCGTTCTCCGGGAAGCGCTTTGGGTCACCAGGTGAAAGAACTTGGCCCAAGTCACACACCATCAATCAAAAGCAAAGCTGGGACGCCAATGTCCCGCTTTGGCGCTGAGGGTCTGAATCGTGGGGAAGCAACACCGGCTGCAAAGGCGGGAGGAGCTGTCCCACGGAGTCGGATCCTCGGCAGAGCCAGGGCGGGGTCCCGGCTCCGCTCTCCACGCCCCCTCCCGCCGCCTCCCAGGTGCCCGCGGCTCTTACCTGATTTCCAGCGCTGCCACCTTCCGCTTTTCGTAGAGGTTGTCTTTGAGCGCGAGATGTTGTCGTGAGCGGCGCGAAATCCCTCTCCCGGTTCAGGCAGCAGCTCGGCGCGCTCCCCGGTGCCCCGCGACTCCTCACCCGCGCGCGGCAGCCCGGGCCGCGCCGGGGCCAGGGGAGTCTGCGGCTCCGCGCTGCCTCAGGCGCCGGCTCTGGGACCACGCCGCCCCGGGCCTGCCTGTCTCGCTTCGCCGCCGCGGGCAGCCTCGGAACCTGGGCCTGGACCCCCATCCCCTCACACAAGCTCGAGGCCGTCAGCAGCTCACTAGTCGGGTTCTGGCTCCGCACTCTCATCGCTCGACGGGTAGCCGCTGAGTTACTCGGTTCAGGTGAAGCCTCAGCGGCTTCCGCTTCCCCCCAAGGACCCGCCCCTCGCCAGCCACCCCCACTGGCAAACTACAGGTGAGTTGGCCACGCCCCCGAAAGGCTCCACCTTCTCCCCTCTGACTTTGAGAGATGGTTACCGGGGCGAGTGGTCCGTGCGCCCAACTGCCTGCACCTGGGCTGCTTAGCGTGCGGCGGCTTCCGAAGACCTTTGTGAGCTGACTCGCTTAGCATAATTGATTTGATACTTACCGAATCTGTTGGTTCCTTCACTACTTAGTTACCAGTTTCTCATATGCCAATGTTTCTCAGATTGGAGTAACACCATCTTGATTTTAGCTATAGTCTAGCCATTTGTACTATTATTTAAAAATATTTTCTCTAATCAATTCACTTTTTAAAAATCTTAAACCCCTACTTTAGCCTTGCCTATGCCCTAAAATCACGGGTTTAAATAGGGATATATTTTTCTAAAACACATAGATTGCAGTTAAAACTAAACTATCTGCCTACCACCTAAAAATCTCATATACCAACAGTGGCTGTCACCCCAGCATTTGGAACTCAGGGAGTCTTTACCATGCTCTGATATCCTGGAGCAGTGGGTTACAGAAGTGCAGAGTGCAGGTCTCCAGATGGATCCACTATAAAGCAGGCCCCTTCAGGTGCTTTGAAATCACACAACGTTGTGGAACAGAAATTGAAGCTTTGTGATAAAATTTTTAAAAGCCCTTGATGGATGCAGTGTGGCTAAAGATGCAGTAACAGGGATATGCATCAGAGTTCCTTATCAAAGCGTCTGCAGTGGACAGGGACTTAGGACAAGGCTAGACTGCAGTGGAACCCAAAGAGGATTAAATATTGTTTAAAAATAAAATTCACCTGAATAAGTTTGAGGATCTAATTGGTTTTACTCAACAACTCATGACGCTGACAGCATCCCATCTAGCTGACAAGTGCTTCAAGAAGCTGATCAAAACGATAGGTTTTGGGGGCAGAATGGGGAGGGGGCCAGGAGGGAAGTGGATTGCTTCAGGCATATCACCTTTCTTTGGGGAAGTGTGTGCAGGGGGTGTCTATCATGTAGATTACATAACCAGAGCCTGGGTCAGGTAATTCCAGATTAATTATTAAAGGTCACAGTCCTGGGAGAATTTGAAATTACAGTTAGGTTAGGCCTTAAAAAAAAAAAGACATTTTTAAGTGGGAGAGACATTCTCCTGCTGGCCTTGGGGAGTCAATAGTAATAGCAGTGAACTCTGTATGATGAATCACTTGGTAAGGACCTGAGAGTGGCCCCCAGTTGCTAAAACTGGTCCCCTGTTGTCATTGCCAAGAAAATGGGACTTTGGTCAAGTAGCTGCAAGGAAATGAATATTGTCGACACACTGAGGGAGCTCGGAAGAGGCTCTTTCCTTAGCTGAGCCTCCAGACGAGGGTGCGGCTGGCTGGCATGTTGGTTTCATGAACCCACTGCAGTCCATTCTGCTCTCCCAACCCAGGGGAACTGAGATAAGAAATTTGTATTGTTTTCAACGGCTAGGTTTGTGGTAACTTGTTTTGCAGCCCTCATAAATATAGGAGCTAACCCCAACCTCAGCAAGTTGTGGAGGGATTGCATCTAGAAAAAAATCTGTGCTTTTGGAAACTGTGCTTTCCTTTACTGGTGGGGTTTTCACAGCTTTTAAAATTTTTGCCAACACAATCTGACAAGTGACGGTATTTGCACTTACAATCTGAAAACTGCCCCAATACAGATTCAGCTCCAGAAGAAAATGTGTTCCTTAAAGCGTCCTCCTCTTACCTTAATACCAAGTAGCACTAATAAGGACATTTCTAGATGTCTTGCAAAGTACGTATTTAGAATTTTAATGATGGCTGATGTAAAACAATGAAAAAATTTAATCAATGGGAATGATTTGGATTTCTTTCTCCAGTGTGTATTCAGTTCCATTAGACCTACATCTAATATAACATTTCATGTGTTTCTTTTGCTATTTGGTTTGGCTTTTTCTTAAACTGAATTTCCCAAGTGTCATATGTGTTACAGTTTTTAATAATTGAAACAGTAAGGAAATTTTTTTTTGTTATTTTTACCAGAAGGAACTCTTTTCTTCTGAAATCACTATGTTGCTAAGAAACCAGCTTTTTGCTCAAGGCCCAAACCAATGCTTTGTCTTACCTTTAGTTCAGAAGTTTCTAGAATTAATTTTTCCCCCTGATATTTTAGAAAATGCCAACTAGTTAAGGTTATTTGTGCATAACTGGACTGGCAGTGGTGCTGAGGATAAAGCCCAAGGGCCTCCACTGCCTTCTGTGTGTGCTCACTTCTTCTCTGTCCCTGGGGGCCAGCCCTGGCCAGGCTGGCTCTGCTCAGACTCTTCTAGATTAGGGGATAATTAATAAGACTGGTTGCACACTGGCCATCATTTCGCAGTTGTAACTCATCTGCATATGTGTGATGAGGGTGGTGGTTGTTACATAACTTATGGGCATTGTAGCAAGAGGGTGCTGGTGACACTAAAAAACTGTACCCAAATCTTGAACCGCACAAAATAGTTTCTCCAACAGCAATGTGATTCTGCTGGGGTGTCAGGACAACATGTTGAGGGTATAAGGGGCTTGGGAGATCCCACACTTGGGATTTCTTGCCATCTGGAAGGCCCTCATGACGTCACAACAGAATCACCTCTGACCTGAGGCGTGTCTCCCCCAAAGTGATGGTTAAGCGAGGATGCCACACTCACCAGGTCCTCCGTGTCGAACAGCATCGGGGACCCCATTCACATCATTTTCTGTGCACGATGGCCTCTGGGATTGTGCCACCTGGGCCCTGATATGTTCTGAACACCCCCAGTGTGGTGTCTCCCAGCCTGCTTTGCTGAGAACGCCTTCCTTCTGATGTGACTTCCACCAGCTTGTGTCAGGATGATGCTCGTCTTCACCAAGCCTCCCCTCTGTTGAGCTGCTCTGCCATTCCAAATTTCCCAGTAGGAAACAATTTTGTTACTGTCTTTTTTGAGCCCAAGGACCCATAAGAACCAGCTCCAGGGAAGCGATGTGCCCCATCTCAAGTCATCCTGGAAGGGGGTTCCTGCTGGGGCGGGGTCTGAGCTGGGTGCTGGGTCCCAGGGAGGAGGGTGTGCCTTCTAGCTCGGGCCTGTGGGGCTTTGGGCTCCAGCCTTGGAGCTGGAGCAGGGCTGAAGCAGCGGAGTCACCCCTGGCCACCTACAGGCATCGTTTTGCTGGCAGCGACACTGGGAAGTGGCCGGTGGCGGTGGCGGTGGCTGGGAGCCCCGCAGCCTCAGAGGAACATATCTGAGTCCCGACCTTCACAGCAAGAAGAATCTGGAGTCTCATCACCCTCCAAAGGCGGATGTTTTCGCCAGCTTCCCTAGCTTCCTCCATCTTCCTGCCGTCTCAACAACTGTTTCTCCTACTAGGTTTGAAAATGTTGAAAGGGTACCTGTCGTGAAGAAGAAGGTGGTGGGCTAACTGCTCCCACCCCACCCGCTCCGCCTCTGGGGACTGGGTGGGAGGTGGAGCATCGAGGGGGTGCCCGAGCCATTCACCAGAGCTGCTGACACGTGTCTCCAGGGCTCTAAGGAAGAGCTTTAGGGCTGCGGAGTCAGCAGAGGCTCAGGTTCTGCTGGCGGGATCTCCACTGCCCTCTGCACACAACTGCCCCCCACCCCAAGAGATGCCACTAAAATGCAGATTCTGATGCAGTAGTTCTGGGCCTGGGCCCGAGCACCTATATTCCTAACAGGTTCCACGGGATGCTGACGTGAGGAGGCAGAGGCTTCAGAGCTGTGCTGACCCCAGTGGGGTCCTCAGAGCAGCAGCAACGCATCCCCCAGAACTCGGTAGAAATGAAAAGTCTTGGGCCCACCCAAACCTTCTCAACCAGGCCCTCTGGGGGGTGGGGCCCAGCAGTCACCGCTTTAGCAGGCCCTCCGGGCGGTTCCGATGGACACTAAATGTGAGACCCACCGGTTTCTTCAAACTCTGTATTTACCAGTTAGAGGGCTCTGCCCTCTTTGCTGCTCAGTGCTCTTTGCTTCTTTAACCAGTGGGAGTTACCTGTCCTCTCGTTCCCTGTCATTACTCCTATCAGCAAGGTCTTGATGGTTACAAAGTTGAACTGGGAAGTGTGTGCTGCAAATCATTTAGGGAAAGCTTCATGGGGCACCAGCTGTGCCTAGAGTGTGGTGGGATGAGGGCCGGGGGGAGGTATAAAGAAGTGGAAGAATCTCCCTTATAAGAGGTTTTGTAAGGTCTTGGTGAAACACAGGGTGCTGGGCTGCACCCCTGAAGTTTCTGACTCAGCAAGTCTGCAGTGACCCCGAGAATTTGCATTTTTAATAAATCCCCGGGTGATGCTGAGGCTGTTGGTCTAGGGATCATTTCTGAGCACCACCTCTTTGCAGCACTCACTCTCAAATGGCTGTCTTCTTTCTCGCCTCCTCCCTCTCTGGCAGGTGAGCTGGAGGGGTGAGACGAGGGGAGACAGTGGAGGCCAGGGACCTGCAGGGGGGTGTGTGCCTTTGTACGTAAGTCAGTCCACTCCAGGCCCAGTCTTTAACCATCTTTATTTCAACAAGTAAGTAGCTCTGCTGATACCACTAAGGACCAGGGGTGAGTCTGGGGAAGGCACTTGCTCAGTCCTCCTTGGAGCTGGGGCTTCCATGGTGCTTTGCTTTTGAAGAAAGGCACCCACTTAGAATGTCCATTCAGGTGCACACTAAACGGCTGCAGTTTAAACACATCAAACGGGGACAAGCTCCTCCCCCTGGAAGTAGATTCCTGTCCAGTTGCAACATTAATGGCCAGGTGGGGGTTTGATCTGTAGCACTGGCTTGTGACCCTGCCCTGCAAGCTAAAAAGAAATGATGCCCGTGGCCCTCCTGGGACCAGTGAAATTAGTATTTGGAGAGGTGGGGTCTGGACCAGAATGAGGTGATTCTGACGTGCGGCTGGGTGGAGAATCACGGGCTGAGTGCTGTGCACGAGCAGGGCGGGCCGAGGGCCAGGGACCTGGGCTCCCCGTTAGCCTCTCCTATTAGGACCTGGGCTTGAGAGAGAACTTGCTGCGGGAGCGGCCCCCAACTGTGTCTCTGCAATAACTGCCCTAACGTAGCTGCCTATTGCTTTGAAAACAGTGACTTATTTGGCTTTTATGTGAAAGCAGAATGAAATACCGCACTGAAGTAGAGTCTCATCTAAGGGCTCTTTAAACCATTACGGGTTTTTGAAAGGAAGCCGAGGCGCCCCTGTGCGGTGCACTGCCAACGCCACCGTGTGATGGAAGGTCAGGAGTGTGACACCTGTGTCATCTTATTAACAGTGGAGATTATCACCTGGTGCTTGGGCTCTGGAGATACCTTAAGAAACTAAATCAGGAGTTCCCGTCGTGGCTCAGTGGTTAACGAATCCGACTAGGAACCATGAGGTTGTGGGTTCGATCCCTGGCCTTGCTCAGTGGGTTAAGGATCCGGCGTTGCTGTGAGCTGTTGTGTAGGTTGCAGACACAGCTCAGATCCCGCGTTGCTGTAGCTGTGGGGAAGGCCGGCAGCTACAGCTCCTGTTAGACCCCTAGCCTGGGAACCTCCATATGCCGCGGGTGCGGCTCTAGATAAGGCATAAAGGCAAAAAAAAAAAAAAAGAAAGAAAGTAAATCTAGAGGCTCGCCCTTGCAAAGTAAAATATAGCTGTTTTGTATCATTATCATGTTTAATATGGGATAGCTACATTTCATACAGATATCTGGAATTCGTGCAATACAAAAATAAGTGCCCTTAAAACTGAACTGGAGAATAAAACAGTACCTTTAGAATTTGGTCATTTTCTCTATTCGTCGAGGGCCTAGAACCAATAATGGTGTCAAGGCTGAAAAGATGGTCTGTTGATGATGCAGTAACGTCGGCTTCCACTAGGGGGTGACCCCCTTCAGGTAATAAACCCACTTAATCCCGGTGTCGCTGCCTTCGCCGGGCGGGCAGCTCACGATCAGCTTGCTGGTGATGGGTGTTTTGCTGCCCGAGGGGTTTCCTTCAAAGTAGACGACGATGTTGTGGATCTTCTTGGGCTTGACGGCGTCGACGGCGCGGACGGAAAAGGCCGGGTTCTCCACGATGAAGGAGAAGGTGACCGGGTGGTAGAAGACGTTCTTGAAGGGGATGACTATGCTGTACCCCGCCCGGATCAGGAACGGGCCTTGCGGCTTGGGCGGCAGGGCCACTCCGAAGAGCGGGATGACGTACTCCCCGCCCGCCAGCGACGACAGGCTGAGCGCGCCCCTGCTCTCGCCCAGGCGGCTGGGCTCGAAGTAGACCTCCGCGCTGACCTCCGAGCCGCCCTGCGCCCCCGGGGCCGCGTAGATGACCTTCTCCGTGTGGAAGTCCGGACAGTCGGTCTGGAAGGGGGACAAACGCGCTCAGCCCACACGGGCCCCCGAGAGCAAACCAGCAGCTCAGGCCGGTCCCAGCTTGTGTGAGGCCGGCGGGTGACACAAGAGCCGAGCCCTATACCGCCCCTGAAGAGCAGCTATTGCTAGTCTGACCTCTATTTTCCTACGGAGACACTGAGGCCAAGGGATATTAACCAGACATACAGTAAAAAAGGAGCCCAAGCCTCTTGACCATGGCCGGGGGACTTCGATGTTAACAGGGCACAGGCCACCCAGGGTAAGACGCAGCCTCCTAGCTCCCCCTGCTGCTGGGTGTGGTCACAGGAAGTTGTTCCATGGAGTGTGAGTGGCAGCGATGTGCACGGAGCCTAGTTTTCCCCTTGCAGATGCCTGCAATGTGGGACTAAGCCGGTTCGGTCCCTGTGGACCAGAGCAAGTGTCTGTAGGAGATGACAGAAGGGTCTGGGTGCCTGATGTCACCAAACTGAGTTCCAGCCCAAAGTGCTTATGCTCACACTGCTGTCTGAGAGAGGAATAAAGCCACAGCTGGTTGGCTTTGAGGGGTTTCTGTCTCAGTAGTTAAATCCTACATTCAAACTGATTTAATAGGTAAAATACATGGAACATTTACTATGGGCCAGGCTAGGTTTTTTTTTTTTGTTTGTTTGCTTTTCAGGGCCACACCCGTGGCATATGGAGGTTTCCAGGCTAGGGGTCTAATTGGAGCTGTAGCCGCCGGCCTACGCCACAGCCACAGCAATGCAGGATCCGAGCCACGTCTGCAGCCTACACCACAGCTCATGGCAATGCCAGATCCTTAACCCAGTGAACGAGGCCAGGGATCGAACACACAACCTCGTGGTTTCTGGTCAGATTCATTTCCCCTGCGCCACCACGGGAACTCCCAGGCTAAGATAGATATATATATATATATATATATATATATATATATATATATATATATATATATATATTTAAGGAGTTCCTGTCATGGCTCAGAGGATTAAGAACCCGACTAGGATGTGGGTTCACTCCCCGGCCCTGCTCCTAAAAAGACATTTTTTTTTAAATATATATATTTAAAAATTCTGACAACTACCCTGCGAGAATTATTCATACAAAGAATAAATGCTGAAGAGAGGGTTCCACAGCCTATATGCACAGAGTGCCATGCTCTAAGGTCTTACTATATTGACCACTAAGCAGTTTGTGGGAAGCAAAGCCCCCCACCCCCCAGCTTGTTCAGCTAGAAAGTCGGTGAGGAAGAAGCCGGCCTGGTACCATCTATTTCTAGCTGGGGCTGTCCAACTAGGTAAAGCACCTGATTCTGGGTTTCACATTCTGAACCCTCTGTGTCCTCCTTCCATCACTGCTGAGCCCAGACTTCTGGAAAGGGATGTGCAAGGGTGGGGCAGGGGCTGCTCACCCTGCAGTAGTATTCTGTCTTCTGCCGGGTGTAATTGGTGAACTTGGCAAAGATGCTCTGGCCGCTGCCAAGAACAGTCTGGAAGTGGACAGGCTTTTCAGGAAGTGCTGGTGTGGCCTTCAAATTGAGCTCATATGGGTAGTAGCCCAAATCACTGTTGTGCAGTGTTAGTCTCCCGAAGGTTTCTCCAGGTTTCAGGGGCTGGAATTCAAATGAGAATGTGCCCTGCAAGAGAATACAGAGGCCCCTGTGATGCTGCAAGTACCCATCTCTGCCCAACCTGAGGCTAGAGACCTTGGAGCAGGTTGGTGGCAGATGCTCATAGCAGTGTTGAGCCTGGGGAGCCTCTGACCAAAGCAGCCTGCTTTTCCTCCCCTGGACCCCTCCCAGATTTCTATATCTGGAATCTCTTTGAATCTAAAAATTGGTACTGGATCCTCTCTTGAGAAGCATAATTTTGGAGACAGGGGTGAGCAGGCTGGAGGAGCAGGAGGGCTAAAGGTCGGCCAACTTCTTCTTTGCTCATAGCCAGTCTCTGAACAGCTTTCTGGTTCTACCATCATTTGGGAGAGGCTTTCTCCTTCATCTGTTATCATCCATAGCGAAATAAAACAAGACCCAAAGAGTATTGCTTATAATAGCAAAGTAAGGTAAACAATTCAGATATATTAGCAGGAACAGTTGGGTAAATACATTATGCTTTACTCACTTTGATGGAATATTATGTGGCCATTAAAAAGGAAGAGCCAGAGCTCTAAGCATTGAAATAAAAGGCATTGGTGATATTTTCAGTGGAAGAGAGAAGGATCTAGAAATGTATCTAAAGCTCTAGAAATGTGTATGAGCTCATTTTTGCAGAAAAGATTATGTCTATGTATATACAGAAAAGAGACAGCAAGGATATATGGAATTGTCACCAGTAGTTATCTTAGAGGAGGGGAGATGGGATTGTGGGAACTTTTACTTTCTATTTTGTGTACTTTTATAGAGTTAAACTTTTATTTTTATCATGAGTAGGTATTATTTCTTTCTCTCTCTTAAAAAAAAAAATCTAGGTTGGGAGTTCCCTTGTGGTACAGCAGGTTAAGGATCTGACATTGGCACTGCAGCAGCTTGGGTTGCTGTTGTGGTGTGGGTTCACTTCTTTGCCTGGCACAGTGGGTCAAAGGATCCATTGTTGCCACAGCTACGGTGTAGGTCATCACTGTGTGGCTCAGCTTTGATCCCTGGCCTGGGAATTCCATATGTCACGTGTGGGGAGGCCAAAAAAGAAAAAGAAAACATAGAACAAATAAGATAAAGAGGAAGCACAGGGTCCCATATTAACCTGAATATGTCACTATTATACTCATTATAAATGAGATAAACACCCAGGTGAAAAAGGATTGTTAGACTGGATTAAAAAGCCAAATCCGTCTCATCTGTATACTATTTTTAAGAGACATTTAATCATAGGGATACAGAAAAGTTGAAAGAATGATGATTAAAAAAACCACACATCACAAAAATACTAACCAAAAGAAAGCCGTATTCATATTAGTCAAAAATAGATTTTAAGGCAAAGAACATTACTAGAGACAAAGAAGTTCACTTTATAGTGAAGAGTTTCAAGTCACTAGAAAGATAATTTTTATTGAACTAGTAACTTCAAAGTATATACATAAAGCAAAGTATATACATAAATCATAACATGACAGAACTACAAGGATAAACAGAAAAATCCACAATCATAGTTAATATATGTTAATATGCTCTCCTAAAACTGATCAGATAAGCAGACAAAGCTATCAGTAAGGCTATAGAAAGCTGAACACCAAAATAGCAAATATATTCTTTTCAAAAACAGAGTAAGATGTTTTTAAAACGTCCATATATTGGGTCATAAAACAAGTCTAAGCAAATTCTAGAATACTGAAATAATATAGACTATATTCTCTGACCACGAGCTAATGGCAAATGGCAACCGGAAAAATTCACATGTTTGGAAATTAAGACACTTTTAATAACCCATGAGTAAAACAAAGAAGAATTAATAATAATGAAAATTAGAACACTTTTGAACTTGATAAGAAATATTAGTACATAATAAATAAAAAAATTTGTGTGCTGTGGCTAAAGCAGTACTTAGAGGGAGATTTATACTCTTAAATGTATATATTAGAAAATGTGGAGAATTACAAGTTAATTCCCCAAGCATTCATCTTAAAAACTAGATAAAGCAGCAGCAACCCAAAGGAAGCAGAAGGACGGAAATAATAAAGAGCAGAAATTAAGCAACTAGAAAGAAACCATACAATAGAGACTAACAGCAAAGCCAAAAGATGCTTTTTTGAAAAAAAAAAAAAAAGTCAAGAAACCTCTAGCAAGACCGATGAAGAAAGAGAGAAAGTACAATACCAGTATTAGAAATGAAAAAAGGACATCATGTAAAAAAGTAATAAGATTCGTGCTGTGAGACCTGATGTTCTTATGAGGTTGTCTAAAATGAGAAAAACATGTCAGCAGGGCCTGTGGTGGCCTCACGTGTGATAAATGTGTCCGTGACAGGACCAAGCATGCTGTCCTTATTGAAGAGCAGAAAATAGTTGTCAAAGTGTTGAAGTCACAAGCACATAGCCAGAAAGTTAAATTTAAAAAAATGAAGCTTAAGAAACTTTTAAAACTTTTCCATTATAGCTGGTTTACAGTTTTCTGTCAGAGTAATAAAAAAATAAAAAAATAAAAAAAACCCAAAAGGTAGTAAGATAATAACAATGTTATGCCACTATTTTGACTGCAGGAATGAAATGGAAATGCTCTTATCGACCCAAGAAGAAACAGAACATCTAAATGGTTCAGCATCGCACTGAAGGAATTAAATCACTAGCGACAATCTTCCCACAAAGAAAACACCAGATCTCGATGGCTTCACCTGTGAATTCAAGGAAGCCATAATTTCAACCTTTTATAAGCTCGTTCGCAGAACTGAGAGGGTCAGAATATCCCTGGCCCTTTTTTTACGGCTAGCCTAAGTGACAGCCACACTGGACAAAGAGCATGAGGAAGAAAAGCACAAGGAAGAAAAGCTCACTGAAGAACACAGATGCAAATCTCTGCCACAGACTATTATCCATCTGCCGGTAAGAAGGGAAATTAAGACCACAAGGAGTCATTGCTTTATCAGGAGTTTATCAGATCGGTAAACCTTAAAAATGTCCAACAGTACTAAGGTGGCCTCACCTTACTGGTTGGCAGTTGTCTAGTGGTTGGCAATTAGAGGCAGGCACACCCTGTGACTCAGGGATCCCACGCCCGGGTGTACACTGTGGAGAAATGCATGCACAAGTGCCTTACGGGGCCACGTGTGCAGAAAGATCCATGGCAGCTTTATCCACCATAGCCAGATGCTGAAACCAACACGAACACCTGGCAACAGTAGGATGGATATCTAAATGGTGGACTAGTCACATGGGACAGTCAACAGCACAGAATGATGCATGAAGCTCAGCTGCACGCAACGGCATGGGTGCCCGTCACCACTCACAACTCTGACCAAAAGAAATACAACATTACAGGAGCTCTCCCTGTGGCGCAGTGGGCTAAGGATCTGACTGCGGCAGCTGGGGTCACTGCAGAGTTGTGGGTTTGATCCCCGGCTGGGCTCAGCTGTGGCATAGGTCACAACTGTGGCTCAGATCCAGTCCTTGGCCTGCACCCTTTCATATGCCATGGGTGTGGCCATAAAAAAACCCAAAAAACGAAACATTACAGAATGTATACAATGTGATTTCTTTTGCACAAAGATAAAAAACAGGCAAAACTAAACTATGTAGTTTAAAAGCAAGACATGATTAGTAGAAAATAAAGACAGTGGTCACTTTCAATGGTGAAGGACAGGGTACTGTGATTGTAAAGAGAGGGGTCTGCAGAAGCGGCATTTTTTTTTTCCATTTTTGACGACCAACACTGCAGCTGTGGCAATGCTGGATCCCTGACCTACTGAGCCAGCTGGGGATCAAACGTACACTGCCTCAGAAACAACACTGGATCCCTCACGGGCTGTGCCACAGTGGGAACTCCCTGGAGGTGGCAGTTTTTAATATCTCGTCCTGGGAATTTTTTTTTTTTTTTTTTTGGCTACATCCTCGGCACGTGGGAGTTCCCGAGCCAGGGATCAAAACTGTGCCACCCACAGGGACCGAAGTCACTGCAGTGACAATGCTGGATCCTTAACCTGCTGCGCCACAAGAGAACTCCTGCGTATTGGTTTAATAGATATTTATTTCATAATTTTTTGTTTAAACAAACATGTTTATATGCATTAATTGGTTACACATACACATACGTATGAGTACGTGTATGTTTTATATATTTTTCTGGATAGACTTTATAGTCCACAATGAGAAATATAAAAATCAATAAAGTAAAGGGCGTGGAGATTCTCCGAAGAACAAGACAGATCCTAGTTCTGAAGGCGGAGCGAGAGACTGGGGGCGCAGGGAGCACACCGGGTGGGCTCAAGCTGGAGAAAGAGAAGAGGTTTGGATGGAGTCCGACAGCGAGGGTTTGGAGCGTTAAGCTGATACAAAGAGCATTTATCTTCCCATCAGTTCTAATTCCAGGCTGCGTCCTCCCAACCGCCGTCGGGGTTCCCCGTGCGCCCTCCCTGATGTGGTCTGTGCACAAATGAGCACGTATACGAATGTGTGTGTGTTGTACACTCGATGCAGTACTATGTGCCCCCTGCCATCCTTTCTACCACTTACATTTTATGTGACTTGTATAGTTAGGAAAAACAAGAAAAACATTTTAAATTTGAGCAAGGCAAACAAACACATAATAGAGACAGGAGTTCATGCTAAGTCGGTCCCTTCCACACGGCCTCACCAAAGCTCGGTGTGGTCTGGTTTATGTGAGGACGTGGGCAGCAGAGGAGAGGAAGGAAGAGCAGAGTGATGGATGGAGCGTCCCTGGGGTGGGCCCTGCTCAGGGATGCACAACATGGGTCCAGAGCCTGCATCCAGATACCGGGGACTCCTGGCAGGCAGGGCCGTACCTCGGAGTTGGCCGGCACCACGAACTGGGAGGGCAGGCTGAGGTCAGGCACCCGGCACTCCGTGGAGAAGGTCACCGAGTAGGGCAGCGGGTTCTCCAGCTTGATGGAGGCGGACACGCTCTGCCGGATGGGGCTCACCATCTCGATGGTTTTGATGACGCCTGAAGGGATGACCTTGAAGCTCACTGTGTAGTACAGGAACTCACCGGTCACCTCGTTTCGGAAGATCACCTGAGTCCACAGAGAGGGGCGGAGGCAGAGGGTTGGTCCAGGTTCCCTGTTAGCGGAGCCTGGTGCACGAGGCGCAGGGACCAGGCTGACACGGGCCCTCCCGGCCCATCTGCAGCCCTTCCCCTCAGGTACTCTGCTCCGGTTCCCCCGGGGAGAGAGCCTTCACTAGCTGGGCTGCTTTAGAAGAGGCTAGAGCAGCACTGTCTGCTGCTGGAGGTGAAGTGTCCCCAGTGGGACAGCGGAGTGGCCCTGAAGAACAAGCACGACCTTGAGAGGTTCAGGTTATAGTGGGCTTCACTCCACTCCAACTCCTGTTTGCTGCCAGGACAGTTAATAATAATAACATAAGAAGGGCACCTAACCCTTAATGAGTGATTACTGTGTTCTAGGCACTGGAAGTCCCTTTTTTTTTTTTTTTTTTTTTTGGGCCTGTGCCTGTGGCATGTGGAAGCTCCCAGGCTGGGGATCAAGCCACAGCAGCAACCTGAGCGACAGCAGTGACAACGCTGGATCCTTAACCTGCTGAGCCACTAGGGAACTCCTGGAAGTACCTATTTAATTCACACAATTGTAGGCCACATTACTGTGCCTCTCACCAATTTTTCTTTTTTTTTTAAGAGGAGAAGGTTGAGACTTAGCAATATTAAGTATGCTGCCCAAGGTCACAAGCGGAGAAACGTCAGAGCCAGGAACCGCGCCCAGGCTGGATTGACTGCAGGGCTCACACTCGTCGCTGCCGCATCATCCACTCACCCCTGCGCCTGACTTTTTGCTAAGTTGCTCCCCCTTCTCACGTCTCTTCCCAGATGACTGATGATTTTGAGCCTCTTCCCATGCGCTTCTTGGTCACTCGTGTATCTAATTCCGGGAGGCTGAGTCTATTCAAATTTTTTGTCCTTTTTTAATACCTTGAGTTGTTTCCTTACTACTAGGTAGTGATATTTCTTTACATATCTGCCTTTTGACTTTCAGCCTTTTCCTGTCTTTAAGTTTAGAGTGCTCTGACATGCTCGTAAAGTAATCATTTATAAATGTGGGTTGAAACTGGCCCTCTTGCTATTTATTTTCCAATTGTCTTTTATTTTTTTCAGGCCCCTTTTGCTACATTCTGCCTTCTTTTGGATCAATGTATAAACTTTTGGGATATACTCTATTTCCTCTACTGGCTTTTTGGTTATATTTTTAAAGAACAGAATTTTAGCAGTCGCTCAGGAGCTGATGACATGAATTTTTAACTTATCAAAATTTATGTAGAATCAGTAATTTATCACTTCCCACTTTACAAATGTCGCTTTACGCTTCCCACCTCGCATGCCCTACTTCACACATGTAATAACCTTATTAAAGTGTAAGTGCATTTACCTATCCGCCCCATCTTTTGGGCTTTTGTTGCCGTATCTTTTACTTCTACAATGTTATTATATTTGCTATAAGTTGTCAGTCATCTTTTTAGGAAAGCGGTGAGAAGAATAAACACATATGTTTACTATTTATGCACTGATTTGCCATTTTTAGAGCTCTCCTTTCCTTCCAGGGGATCTAGTTTTCCATCTGGCATCATGCCTTCAGACTGAAAAATAGCTCTGAGCATTTGTGCAGTAATGCAACTCTGCTGGCCGTGAATCCTGTGATTTGAAAATATCTGCTTTATCCTGTGTTTTATTTATTTATTTATTTTGTCTTTTTGCCTTTTTCTAGGGCCACACTTCACAGCATATGGAGGTTCCCAGGCTAGGGGTCTAATAGGAGCTGTGTCTGCAACCTATGCCACAGCTCACGGCAACGCTGGATCCTTAACCCACTGAGCAAGGCCAGGGATCGAACCCGCAACCTCATGGTTCCTAGTCGGATTCGTTAACCACTGAGCCACGACGGGAACTCCACCCTGTGTTTTAAAGAATACTTTCAGTGAATACAGAGTTCTAGGCTGATAATCTCTTTCAGCACTCTGCAGAAGGCTGCCATTATTTCTAAAGAGAAGTCAGCGGTCATTTTTATTGCTGCGTCCCTGTACGTAACTGATCTTTTTAATCTAGCTGTTCCAAGTTTTTCTAGTTATCTTCGGTTTTCAGCAGTTTTACTAGGATGTGCACAGGCTCAGTTTTCTTTCTTTCTCCTGCTTAAGGTCCACCAAGTTTCTTGGCTCTGTACATTATTTTGAGAAAGTTAAAATTAGAGAAATTTCAGCAATTATTTTTCCAAATAACTGTCTCCCCTATTCTCACTTTCTTCTCTTCTAAGACTCATATTTCGCATGTATTAGGCCATTTTCTATTTTCTCACAGGTTCCTGAGGCTCTGGTTATTTTTTAAAAATCTTTTCCCCCCTTGGTTCTTCATACTGGAAACTTTTTCTATCGATTGGTTTCAATTGCACCAAGAAATCTCGTGTGTCCAATCTGCTGTTAGACACACCCAATGAATTTTTCATTTCTGTTTACTGTACTTTTCAATTCTAGAATATCCATTTGGTTCTTCTGTATAGTTTCCACTTCTCGGCTGAGATTCCTTATTTGTCTACTAAGACCATTTCTATTGAATTATTTGAAATATTTTCTTTTAGTTCTTGAACATGATTGTAACAACTGCCTTAAAGTCTTTGCTAAATCCAGTATTTGGCCCATCTTGGAATCAATTTCCATTGACTGCTTGTTTTTTCTTTTAACAGTGGGCCACAATTTCCTGCTTCTATACAAGTCTAATAATTTTTATTTGTGTCCTGGACACTGTTGATGATCCCTGTAGAGATCGCAGATTCTATCTTCCTCATAAGAATGTTGATTTTATTCTAGGTGGTAATTCAGTCACTGATTTATCACCTTAAATTGGTGCAGTTTTGGTTTTATGCTTTGTTAGAGTGGATACGTAGAAAGTTCGAGGTGTTTCTCAAGACCTTCCAACTTGGGGAGGGTGGAGATGGGGCTCAACCTCCAAATTTTGTCTTCCCTGCAGATCTCAGGTTTAGGCTTTTTAAGAGTGCTTCCACAGAATTCTTATCCCAAGGGCACGGGCCTTTGTGGTATTCCAGCTGGGCTCCTAGGATGTTAGTGAGGCGTTAACGCAACCTCTCCCCTCGGGCTGGACGGCCCCCAGTGTCCCGCACTGACTAACCATAGCACTTTTGTTCCTTTATCAACCTCATAGCAGCTGCTCTCTGGTAAATCTCATGTAGTCCCGTTCTGTGCACGTGCGGCCCCTCACCAAGGACTTCGAGGGGTGTCAGCAGTTTTACTAGCCTTCTGTCCCCCTCCCCCGCCAGGCACTGCCGGCTCCTCTCTGGTGCCCAGCCCTGTGGAGACCAGCTCCTTCAGCCTCTCCAGACCCTGACTTCTGCCTCCTCAGTTCAGTGCGGCTGCTGTGCTTTGCTTAGGCTCTGGCTGATGGCACCGCGGTCAGGAAACTGTCCCAAGGCTGAGAGGACAATCGTGGGCACTCATTTTATAAGTTTCTCTTCTCTCTGATGGATTGCAGTATTGTGCTGCCTGTAGTCCGATGCCTCAGAAGAGTTGCCTCAGATATTTTGACTGCTTTTATGGTTGTTTATAAACAGGTGGGCATTTATGGCAGGGGTCTAGGTGTTCCAACGTAACCTGAAGTAGAGGTGCTTTTGACTTTTAATATCTTTTTTGGGAGTTCCCGTTGTGGCTCAGTGGTAACGAACCCAACTAGTATCCACAAGAACACAAGTTCGATCCCTGTCCCTGCTTGGTGTGTTAAGGATCTGGCGTTGCTCTGGGGTAGCAACAATTTGACCTTTAGCTTGGAAACTTCCATATGCCACAAGTGCTGCCCTAAAAAAACCCAACATTTTTTGTTGTTATTGTTAATTTCATTGTAAGAGATTCTCTGATCTGGTTTGCTGTCATTTTTACCCCCAAATTAAAATCACCTGTATTTTAATACATGTATTTATTTAGATTTCTCTAGTCATACCTACAGTTGATGAACATCTATTATTCTCTCCCTACCCTTCTCTGTGAATGAGAAAAACCTCTTATTTCCCCATCTGCTTCCCAATGAATGAGAAACTTTTTTTCATTGCCTTACTTTATCCTTCCCCTTCCTATTTCCTGGACTGAGGTCATAGGAAATATTAATTGCAGAGTGCTTCTCACCAATTATTTGAAATTAGCTATCCCTTTAATTTTGGTTCTTTGGTCTCTCCTTGTACTTTTCTTCTGGATTCATTTACAGAGGAGCCTGGTGACAGAACTCAGCTCTGCTTCTATCTGCCTGGTTTGCTCTCCCCCAGAGCCCACTGCACATTTCAGCCTTCCCTTCCTTTATGCTTTTCTATTCCCAGTATCCTATTTTTCATTTTCATGGCCTCTAACTGATTCTCTTCCACGACAACCTATTTTTACTCCCTGTGTATGATGATCTTCCTTTCTCCCTTTGAGGATATTAATGATATTCACTAAAAATCCTCCATTTCCTTTAATTACTTTTTCATCTCAGGAGTTATCTGTTGAGCTGGTGTTTCAATTTTGACGCTTTTTTTTTTTTTTTCCCCTTCAGATGGTTTGTGATTCCTTGATTCTGAGGTTCTTTGTCAGTCTGTGAACGCGATCTGAGTGGATCAGCCTACCTCCATGACGGTGGGATTTTTGCTGGCTGGGTTCTGCCAGGTTCTCTTCTGGAAAGGGGAGATTGGTTCCTATATTTATTCCTTTTTTTTCGCTTTAAAATTTTGTCTTCAGTGATTCCATCCTCCATCTCAGCTTCGTACTATCTGTAAGCGGGTAATCCCCACGTATTCTCCTCATCCCTGACCGCTCTTGTCAGTCGCTGATCCATCCATATGTGCCCCCTTTCTTCAAAGCACTCATCTCCCTTTATAATGACGCATTCATAGTGCGACTACCCGACGAACGCCCATCTCCCTCCGCTGGACTGTGTGTTCCATGAGAGCAGAGACTGTGCCTGTTTTTGATCATTGCTGGGTCACCAGCACTTAGTATCGCCTAGGGCCCACGTGCTCAGTAGATACCTGCTGAATGAATGAATGAAGTAGGAGGAAGAGCTTGTGTGTGAAAGACCGTGTGGAGTCTTGGGGTCGACGGCTCTGAGCTGAATCCTGGCTCTGAAGTCACTAGCCGTGTTAAGTGCTTAGCACTCAGAAAAGGTAACTTCTATTATTATTATTGTGGCCTGGTGTTTGCTGGCCCAGTGTCACATGCTGCTTAAGGATTTTTGTGATCCCGTCACCTTGAAGGCTCTGGGTAGGCCTACACTTTGGCTGGCCGTGCAATCTGGTCTCATCTTATATTGGGAGTCTGGGAATCCTGAATGCCTGTGCCAGTCACTCTAAGCAGTCAGCCTGAAAGGATCAGGATAGGCTGGCTCGGGGAGGACGGCTCCGCTCCCTGACACCAGCACTGACCTCGGGGCAAACGTCCAGGGTCCCAGGGCAGTGCCCTTAACGTGTGGATACCTTTGCCGTGTACAGCCCCTCCTTGTAGGAAAAGAAGTTCAGCTTGTAGTCTTTCTTGGAGGCAGACAGCACATCGATGTAATCACGGCCCTTTAAGGTGACACTTAGGTCAGGCTTGTCTGGTTTCAGCATTTCCACAATGACCCGGAATCTGGGGGTGCACAGGGGTGCAGAGGAGAGGACAGACAAAGTGAGATGGCTTTCCCAGAGGAAAGAAGGCGAGGTGCCATATCCACTGCTCATTTCATGGAAAGCACATGGGTCCAGGGTGCTAGTCTGCACTGTGTCACTAACGATAACAGTAGCTACCATTTGCTGACCACCTATTATGTCCCAGGAACTGAGACAAGGCTCTACATGTGTTATAGGCCTTGAATCCTCACAGTGTCTGTAGGAAACACATCCCATTATCCTCTCCATTCTCCTAGTGAAGAAACAGAGGCTGAGTGGAGGAAGAAGACGCTCGGGGGAGCGCCAAGTCACAGGCAGACCTGGCACTCACACTTGGGCCTGGGCCCTCATCCGCCGTGCTAAGCGGGCAGCCCTCAGCGGGTTACACCTCTTCTGCCAGCCTTTGGCTCCTCTTCCATAAAAGAAGGGGACCAGCTGGTTGGCCTCAGGCTCCTCTAGTTCTTGCATTCTCCTCCTCTCTCTCTGCAAGTACAAGATCCAAGGGATGTCCTTCTCTGGCCAGTGGCTTAGGTGATAAAACACAGCCCCAGTAATAACAACCATGACTATCATTTGAAAATAATAATAACAGCTAACACTTACTGAGCACTTATTTTGTGCGGGTGCTGTTCTAGGAGATTCACAAGTCATCCCCGCTCAGAGACAGCTCTCAGCAGGAAGCTCTCTCTGAAGGCTCAGAGTTCAGGCAGTGCCTGGCCACATCGGGGAACTCTGACCCTTTAGCCCCCAACATCCACCAGAGGCGCTGACTAGGGGAAGGGCCAGGCTCCACATGGCAAGTCCCCCTTCCCCCGGCCCCATCCCCTCACCTCTGGGGCTTGTTCAGCCAGTTGGTGACTGGCAGGAGCTCAGTGTAGGGCGTCTTACACGGCACTTCTCGGTAGATACTGGCTACGGCTTTGGGGGGCTCGGAAGTCCCATGCAGCATATACAGCCAGCCAGTCCCGTCGGGGAGGGGGAAGAAGAGGGTGCCCTAAGGAGATGAAGAAACGCGAAATGACACAGAGGCTCCTTTATTTGTTACCTTTCAGGCGTGGTAGTGACACAGGATTGATGGAGGCTCTGCAAATAAGCGTAACACTTGTGGAGAGCAGCTTGCTAATATGCTTCCAAGAGTCATAAAAATGTTCACGTGTATATATTTTTCTTTTTAAGGCCACACCTGCGGCATATGGAAGTTCCTGGGCTAGGGGTTGAATGGCAGCTGCATCTGTGACCTACGCCACAGCCACGGCAACGCTAGATCCTTAACTCACTAAGCGAGGTCAGGGATGGAACCTGCATCCTCATGGAGATTCTGTTGGGTTCTTAACCTGCTGAGCCACAACGGGAACTCTGTTCGTATGGATTTGAAACAGGAATCAATCCCGGGGAAATTATTGATGACACATCCCTCCAGAGGAAAAAGTTACACACAAACACACGTGTATATCAAAACCATCTATACTATACTGATGAAAATTTGAAGATAACTTAAACATCCAACAATTAGGTGATGTTAAATAAATTACGGAGCTGTCACTCAATGAAATACTAGGCAATCATTAAGAATGATTATCATGGGAGTTCCCTTCGTGGCTCAGTGGTTAACGAATCCGACTAAGAACCATGAGGTTGCGGGTTTGATCCCTGGCCTTGCTCAGTGGGTTAAGGATCTGGCATTATGAGCTGTGGTGTAGGTGGCAGATGTGGCTCGGATCCCGCGTTGCTGTGGCTGTGGCGAAGGCCGGCAGCTGTAGCTCCGATTGGACCCCTAGCGTGGGAACCTCTATATGCCGCGGGTGCGGCCCTAGATAAGGCAAAAAAAAAAAAAAAAAATGCTCATGGTAGAATGTAAAGTGAAAACAAAGAGGATGCAAAGTTGAGGATGCTGTGATGGCAGCTGTGGCTGAATCTCAGTAAGTGCTGGTAGTGGAGACAGAAGAAAGTTTTTTCAAGGGGATGGAAGATTGTGGCTTTTTTTTTTTATTACAGTTATTATGACATTATTTGTACCTGTTAAGTGTTAATTGCTTGAGTCTTTGACCACATCTCAGAACTGAGTCTCTGGTCCAAGAGAATCTCCTCAACATGAAAACATATGAACAAAGGGGAAGCTTTGGACTTGATAAATGGCCTGATTCCCCATTGTTCCAACACGATTTGTGGGGTCCCCTTTGTTCTAAAACCCTCTGAGCTCCTAGCCTTTCTTGCACAATTCCTCCCTCCAACCACTCCAGGAAACCAACAGGGGCGCACGCTCAGCCTACCTGATGCTTGCGGTTCTCCAGGTTCATGGTGCGGGGCCGGTATGTAATCTCATAGGGCTTGTTTTGCTGATGGGGCTCCAGGGTGACGAACTCCGGCCCCTCCCAGTGCTCACCCTCAAAGATGGGATGCAGGTTCCAGGTCTGGTTGGTGCGGTTTGAAAGCAGGATGGTCTGTGTGTGCTTGGAACGCACCTGGCAGGTGAAATTCACCACCTGGAAGGTAACAGGCACCTCAAGCAGGCAGTGGAATTAATAAATATGGAGCTCAAGGAAAGATTTAAGCTGGAGATATATATAATACTTGGGAGTTGTTAGTTCAGCAATGTTTCTTTATGGCCAAGAAACTGGATGAGATCATCCAGAAGTAAGTGTATTTAGAAAAAAGAAATTTCAGACTAGTTCCTGGCTGGCACACTCCAGTGTTAAGGAAAATCAGAAGTGGAGATGAGAAGGAATAGATAATAAGGTGGGAGGAAAACCAGGAGAGGGTGATATCATGGAGGCCATGTGATGGAGGAAGTGTCTGGAGGGGGAGGGGCTTGTTCAAGGTGCCAAATGCTACAGGCAGGTCAAGTAAGATGAGGGGTGAGAACCAGCCACTGAATCTAGCAATGTAGACAGTGCTGCACTGGTGTAAAGACAGTCAAAGAGAACACTAATGGGACAAGAACAGAGCCGAGCAAGAGGCCCACACCTATATGATCAGCTGGTTTTTGACCAAAGTGCAAAGGCAATTCAGTGGAGAAAGGATAATCTATTCAATGAAAGGTGCCGGAACAACTGGATATCCAAGTACAAAAAAAAATACAGTGAATTTTTATCCATATCTTATACTACATTCAAAAATGAGCTTTAAACAGACTGAAGATCTAAATATAAAACTTGTGTCCTGAATATAAAAAGAGCTATCAGAACTCAAGAATAAGAAAACAAACAACCCAAATAACAATAGATTTCAACAGACACTTCAACAAAGAAGATACATGAATGGCAAATAAGTACCTGAAAAGATACTTGATATCATTAGTCATTAGGGAAGTGCAAATTAAAAACCACGTTGAGATACCAGTACATACCCATTAGAATGACTAAAATTTTAAAAACTGACCATGCCAAGTGGGCGAGGATGTGGTGCGAGTGGAAGCGTCAGACGCTGCTGATAGGAATGTAAAAGGACACCACAACTTTGGAAAACAATTTGGTGGGTTCTTAAAAAGGTAAATATATACCTACCTTTTGACCCATCCATTTCCACTCTCACATGTTTACCCAAGAAAACGAAAGCCTATATTCTTGCCAAGGCTTGTACAAATACCTTTAGACTATACCGTGTGATTCTATTTACGTAACATTGTTGGAATAACAAGAGACGGAGATTAGGCGTCATTATCACCATAATCAAGGTTGCCAGGAACATGGCTGACAGTCAACTACTGGTTTCTAGGAACAGGGCTAGTAGAGGGTTAACCCAAGACTGTTTCTTTAACCATTGAGAAGGAGAAAGGTAGTCACCTTTTACTTACAGAGCTTATAATAGAATTTGATCTAGACAGACATGTCAACACAACCTTCCTTGAGAATGAAACGTCTGAGTTGAGAGCTGAAGAGTAAACAGGATTTAACGAAATGAAATGAATATAAAGAATATAAGAGGGTGAAATGAATATATTGGCACTAGGAACAGCAAGTGCAAAGGCCCTGTGGTGTGAAGGAGCAGATCTGAATGTCTGATGTGGGTGCCAAGGACCATTTGAACAGAGCCACTTATTTCTAGAAGGTCTGATCGAGTTCCCCTGTGAGGCCTGCTGGGCCCACCCCAGCCAAGCGGCCATCTGTGGGCAGCAGTTACTGACCTCTTTTACTGCAGGTGGCCCCACGCAGACTCCAGACAGGGTTAGGCTCACAGGATTCCCTCCCTGGATGAAGCAGAGCAAGTTTTTATGGAGAACCTCCTTGCCCACCTCGGTGGGATGGTAAGTCACTTCGAAAGAAACCTCCATGCCTGCGGTGATGTAGCCTTCTTCTGGGCGGATGGAAAAATGGGGCTCAAATTTCCTGGCATCCCATTTAAACCTTTTCCAAGACAAAAGGAGACAAGGAAGACAGTTTACTATCACTGAGCAAACGGACTCTGCCTGGGCTTTCAGCGGGGAGGTCCGGCCCCTCCTGCACTGCCTGGGACTGGGGAGGAGGCAGACTGCCGGGCAGAGCAGAGGCAGGTGTGACAAAGGCCAGGTCGATGCCAGGTAGGACCTCTTGGTTTCTCCTGGAGCTGAGCAGGCAGGGAAGTGGCACATCTTATTTTTTCCACAAGTGACACAATGGGGGGCATAGGCCTGAACACACTTACACATATGCAACCATGATCACAGAGCTAGGAGATGGCCAGGCTGGGGCTGGAGCCCTCCCGAGACCGTGGCCATAAGCACTCCCCACACTGCTTCTCAGCTGTGGCCCAGGAGGGTAGAGATCATCCCTTCACCTGAGAGATGCCCCCATTCTTGGTGGCAGTGGGACCTGATGGCCCTCTGGTCTGGCACTGGGTCCAGGCAGGAGCCAGAGGGTGTATGGTGCAGACCAGAACTTCCAGTGCCAAGGCCACCATACCACAGCCTCAGGGTGCTGTTCACACTGAGATCGGCATGAAGGGTGCCCCCTGCAGATGTGTGGGCACCTGCTGGCGTGAAAGGAGAACCTGGTAAGGAAAGCTGCCATAGGTATACCTGGGTTCTAATCCCATCTTTCTTAATTCCTGGCTGTGTGACCTCAGGCAAGTCACCTAGCCACTCTGAGCCTCACCTTCATCTGTGAAATGCGGACACATAATATCTGCCTTAGAGGGTCCTGGAATAGTTAAAGGGGATTGTATACATAAGAATGCTCAGCGCCGCACCTGGGCATTGTAAGTTGTTGCTAAATGTATGATTTTGGAAAAGTTGCCTAATCTCTTAATACCTCAGTTTTCCCTTTTGCAAATGGATCAGTCATCAAATTGTTCTGGGGATTAAAAGAGACGAGCCACATAAGGGCACTATCACAGGTGCCAAGCCAGTTCTCCATCACGTTAATTTTAGTAATCACGGCAGCAACGATCATCCCGAGGGAAGGGAGGGGATGGAAAACAGGCCATAGAAATCAAAAAAAGGCCATGCTTGTAAAACAAACGTCTGCTCCGAACCCGGGTGAACCCAGGCCCGCAGGGCTCTCCTACCTCGCACCCACGTCGCCCGTGTTCGACATGAGGATGCGCCGCGTGGCTTGCGTCTGACACACGACTGGTCCGAAGGGAACATGCTCCTGGTCCAGCGAGACCTCCAGGGCCTGGCAGCAGCCACTGAGGAGGAAGAGGGGCCGCAGGAGCCCCAGGCACTCCACGAACACCTCCTCGGAGAAGGGAGGGACCCGCTTCTTCGGGGCAAAGGTGACCTCCAGCTTACGGGCCTCTTTGGGCTTCAGGGTGATGTTGCGGAACGGCGTCAAGGTGATGACCTGGACAAGAGGGTCGCGGGCCTGAGCAGCGGGCGCGGGGCGGGGAGGGCGCCCGAGGCTGCCTTCCTGGAGGTGCTGCTGCAGGGACCGTAACCGCCAGGAGTAAGCCCACTCTGCCCTCACCGGCCGCGTCACCTGTGACTTTTTGTGACTTACTCTGCGGTTACGGTCTGGATCCCCTGTACAATCTGGCACATAGCAGGCATGCAATGAATGGACGCTAATTCGCTTTCCAACCCCTTGCAAATCACCCCTGCTCTCTGGTGGAGGAAACGGGAAAAGCAGGTAGAAAATGCTCCCGGGGTTCCCTGACCTCTCTCCCCGGTGTGCCGGTGAGAAGGCCCACTCTCTCTCGGCTCCTGCCCGACGGACCAGTCTCCTCGGGAGAGTGTGGGGCCTGCATCTGGTGATTCATACGTTCTAAAGTTCAAGGACCACTGTTTGAACTTGAAGGGTCTTCGTTTTCCCCTTGCTGGTGGTAAAATTCAAATCAAAATCAGCTTGAAGAGGGAGTTCCTGTTGTGGCGCAGCAGGCTCCAAACCCGACTAGTACCCGTGAGGACACAGGTTCGATCCCTGGTCTCGCTCAGTGGGTTAAGGATCCGGCATTGCTGTGAGCTGTGGCGCAGGTCACAGACACAGCTCGGCTCCCGCGTTGATGCTGCTGTGGTGTAGGCTGGCAGCTGCAGCTCTGATTCAGCCCCTAGCCTGGGAACCTCCATATGCTGCACGTACAGCCCTAAAAAGAAAAAGAAAGAAAAAAAATCGTCTCGAAGGAAGCTAAGGCCCTCTTCACCTGGAGCCCCCTCCCCCGGTATGGAGTGCTGCACAGTCACCAGCAGGTGGGCTGTGCAATCAGGAGTCAGCTAATGGCTGAATCACGACAGCAGAGTGGTCTCAGAGGTCTCTCAAAACACAATGATGGAAGTGAACCAGGGAGACGGTGCCGACACGGGCTGCTCTGGCAGCTTCCATCTCATGAGGCAAAACAGGTGTGGCCAAACTGAGGTGCCCTGACCCACTGGGTCCAAGCCAGGAGGAGAGTCCTTACCAGAAACGACCATGTGGCACCTGATCTCTGACTTCTAGCTTCCAGAACTGTGAGAAAACCCAGGTCTTCTGTTTAAGCCACCCAGACTGGTGTTTTGTTACGGCGGCTTAAGCAGATGAAGGCACATCTTTATATTTCCAGCACTTAGCACGGGTTTCCTCAATAAGTGTAAGAATGGACTGAATGAGGTAGGGGACAGATACAGTCCTTCTCAGAATGAAGTCTATCTGCTCCGTTTGCAAAGGGCCACCCAGACACTGGGAGACGGGCAGCAGGCAGCCAGGACTGAAGCTTCTCTATTCAGGGAACTCAAGGACGAAGCTTTAGCAACAGACAGGCTCCTTTCACACAGCAGAAGGGAACATAAAGAGGGACAAGATTTCAGGGGCAGATGAGTGATGTGTGTTGAAACACCCTCTTCCTTTTGGTCTGAGAAGCCCACCTCTAGGACTATATCTTAGCAGAGAGTCAGGGATGTACACGGTGGTTTGTTTACATGGATATTACAATGTTCGTAATAGAAAAAATCAGGAACACCTGAAATGAGCCAGAAAAAGGGTTGATCTCTCTACACAATGCAGGTAAAAATGAACAAATGACACCGAATGTTTTTGATCTATAGGTAGATGGTAAAAGCAGGTTTTAAAACAATCTGAACATTATAATCTTATTTTTTTTTAATGTGCAGGAAAAACAGGAGAAAGGTACCAGAAGGTTAAGTGATCATTCCTGGGTACGAGATAATCAGGGAGTTTTTCTTTGTGATTTTCCATATTTTTCAAATTTTCTGCCGTGAAGCTACATGTATACTCATTGGAGTCTAGATCTTCCGACTAGTTCTAGATGATCAGAGGCAGCGCAGGGAGAGCTCTTAGAACGGCCTGGTACACTGAAGGTGCCCCAGAACCATGAGGTGTCAGTGTCGCTAGCACGGTCATCCATGTTGTCGGGGGGTGTGGACAGGACACTGGGGGCCCCGAGCACCAACCTTGGGTTCCTGGAGTTCCGGAATCGAGAAGAGGACTGACTGGTTAAATGTGAGCTGGGCTTGGCTGTTGTTCATGATGGAAATTGTTTTTTTCACCACCTGTCCAGGCAGGACAGCTCCTAACTTCACAATCTTATTGGCTGGATCGAGGACTAAAATCTGTGGGACAAGAAAGACAGTGGGGGTGGGGGTGGGGGGCTTCATCCGTTAATGAGGAAAAGAAACTCGATACATGCATCCTGGCGAAGCAAGGGTGGCTCCCTCTCTTCCTGTGACCCACATCTTTACCCTGGATGGGCACTTGCTCACTTAATAAACGTTTATGTCTTAAGTGCCCACCAAACAACCTGTCCTGCACTTACAAAGTTACAGGTGGGAGGGGAGAACTCTCGGAACAAGGGCTGAGCTGGCCTGGGGGTGCGGGAGTCCCCCCCGAGGAAGGCACGTTCACCCTGAGAGCTAAAGGCAGGCAGGGACGGTGGGTTTCAGGCGGGGTGGGGCAGGGCAGCGTCCCAGGGAGGAGACGAGCTGAGGCAAGGCCCCGAGCTGGAGGGACCCTGACATTCAAGTGCAAACAGGGGTCCTCCAACTTTAGAACATATGAGCTTCCCAGTGCAGGCCTCACACTCTCCCGAGGAGACTGGTCCATCTGGCAGGACCTGAGAGTCGGCCTTTTCACCAGCGCACTGGGGAGTGTGATCAGGCCTGTGGATGGGCGTGAGGGGGAGACTGAGAAGACGGTTTGGAGGCAGGGTCAGGTTTTATTCTGGGAGAAGTGGGCAGCCAGGGCAGCCTGGAGGGGCCCGGTCAGGGATCTATTTTGTGAGCATGCTTCTGGCTCGCTCCTCTGTGGAGACGGACTGGAAAAGGAATGAGAGATACCGGGGGCAGCAGAGGTGGAAAAAGCAGATACATTCCAAAGTCCTCATCTAAAACAGTGATAAAAACGCTGGCCTGGGAGTTCCCGCTGTGGCTCAGCAGGTTAAGAACCCAGCATGGTGTCTCTGAGGATGCAGTGTCTATCCTTGGCCTCACTCAGTGGGTTAAGGAACTGGTGTTGCCACAAGCTGCAGTGTAGGTCACAGATGTGGCTCGGATATGGCGTTGCTGTGGCTGAGGTGTAGGCTGGTGGCTAAGCTCTGATTCGACCCCTAGCCTGGGAACTTCCATATGCAGCGGGTGCGGCCCTAAAAAAAAAGAAAAAAAAAAACAAAAACCAAAAAAATGCTGACCTGGATGAGGCGAACATCAGGTTGGGCCTTGCCCTCCAGGATGGCGTGACCACAATGAACAATACTCACCGGTCACTGTCCTGTGACCAGTCACTACACTGCACCCCTCCCCCAACCATCTTTCTGTCCAGCCCCCATGTTTCCATTTCTTCTACAAAGGCAAGAGTCTGCAGAACCAGCCTGTGAACTCCCAGAGGTCAGAGAACGGGCTTAATCTACCAGCGAGATTTCCACAAAGCACCTGACACTCAGTGGGTACTGAGGGAGCGAATGAAAGAAGGAGCATGTGAATGAATCAGTGACATCAGAAGAGACCCTGTCCCTGGCTCGGATGCAGACACAGCAGGGACGTGGTCCTGTTGCTGCTCTGGCAGGACGGAAAGGCCGCCCCTTCCCTTTGCCCTCGGTTGCTGAAAAGTCCCATACATGCTGAGAACCTGGGAGGTCTGGAGTCTTCCAAAGCCTCCTATTAAATGCAAGTGCTCCCACCAGACAGACACTGGGAAGAAAGAGATTAGCAGCAGGACCAGACCTTTCCCTTCCTAATAGGAGCCGCTGGTTAGCAGGAAAGCTCTCTAACACAATCCCGGGATCTGTGGCTGGAGAATGTCAGCCAACGTGGTGTCAAGGAGAGAAGCTCTTGTAACTGAAAGGCGGGTCTGTGAACACCGCTCAAACAAACCTTTGCTGTTAAACCTGAAAACAGTACCTGCCTTAGTGTGGGACAAAAAGGACATGCTTGGGATGCTGCGTCTGAGAGCTTCAAACTTCTCCGAGGAAAAGACCGTTTCTCTAGGGCCTGGGATTACTGGTATCCTTTGAGGCGATGAAGTGTGGTATTTGGAACTGAGTAAGACCTACAGGATTCACTTGAGTCTGATCTGACAGTTCACCCTCGGGGGCCTGGCTGACCTCGGATGGAGCAGCGTGGGGGCAGGAGACATGGAGACGGGAGGGCGGTGGGCGCAGGCTGAGGAGGGCGAGGAGGGTGCTAAGCCCGATGGTCTCCCCAGCTGTCTCTTACCTTCATTTCAGTGCCTTTCCCTTTGATTTCAACTACTTGTTGTGAGAGCCCATTGATTTCAAAGGTGACGAGTTCTCGGTAACTGATACTTTCTCGAGGATAAAAGATGATTGGAATCTCCAGTGTCTTTCCTGGCTTTATCACATCCACTTGGAAGTTCACCTCCAGGTGGCTAGTGTTGGTGTACAAACAATCTAAGCTGGAGAAAACCAGGAGGAAGGGGTGTAGGCGCTCAGGGGGCCGACCCACAGGGAAGGAGCCTGCCCCCTTGTGTCTGGGCCGGGCACTGCTGGGTGTCCT
This sequence comes from Catagonus wagneri, assembly GCA_004024745.2. Taxonomy (NCBI): domain Eukaryota; kingdom Metazoa; phylum Chordata; class Mammalia; order Artiodactyla; family Tayassuidae; genus Catagonus; species Catagonus wagneri. The sequence continues at coordinate 4,247,371 of PVHT020000012.1, read as the reverse complement.
GCCCTGTCTGGGATGGGAATTAAGAGCTGGAAGGGACCTCAGCATCCACCAGCCCACACGCTCCTAGGCACAGTCAAGTTACTTTCCCAAATCACGTCCCGAGGCCCTGGCAGGACCGGCCCTCAAATTCAGCCTCAAGGCCCTTTGCCGTTGCTCTTTTCCCTCCCTTTCTCCTCTCTTTCTTGATGGTGCAGCTCATGGATTTGACCCTCTCACAGGAAGCAAGTGCTTCCTGAAGGAACTGGGTGGCAACGCATGGTAAGAGCGGCATGTGTTCCAGAGGCAGACAGACGGGTGCAGGGATCCAGACTCTAGCCCCAGGTAGCCACGTGGCCGGAGAAAAGTTACTCAGCCCCTTTGTCTCTGTTTCCTTACCTGTAAAATGGGGATAGTGAGAGTTACCTCACATGGTTGCTGGAACGATTAAATTAGAAAAAGGGACTAAATCAGTCTCTAAACAGGGCACTGAGGGAACATTCCATAAAGGTGGGCTATTGCTATTGTTACTAATTCCTCAACCAGAAGGGCTCCTGAAAGGTCAAGTCCACCCTTCTTCACTTGTGGGTAGGAAGACACCCAGACCGCAGTTACAACCCCTCCGTGCCTGCCTTCCAGGTGTTTAGAGGAGGAGTCTAGCTAAGCCAATAAACGGAGCTTAGCGCCTGAAACAAGAAAGACTCAGGTTAAATTAAGTCAGGCAAGAGGGAGTGCAGGTAGAAAATATTTCAAGTTAGTATTTAAAATTACATGGCATTCCTGTAATTTAATATTCGGGAGAATCACCACCACACCACCACACCACCAACTACCACCGTCACCATCATCACCATCACCTACCACTACCACCACCACAGTCATCACCATCACCACCATCAACACAGCAGCAGAAATGGTAATTGAGCATTTCTTATGTTCTGGGCGCTGTTCCAAATGTCCTCTCTAAATGAACTAATTTAATCCTAATAGCCTTGTGGGGAGGTACTACTATGATCCCCTACTTCAGGCAAGGAGACAGAAGCACAGAGAGTTTAGGATGGCGGTATATAGGCTGAATTGGCAAGGGTTGGTGAGGTTTATCGGGGTTTATCAATTATAGAACAGGCTCCTCTAGATGGATATGAAGCACCGCCAAGTCCTTTGAGTTTTAGGCTGTTGCTAGTAGTACTCTGGCAATAATCTTGTTGATGGATTATTTAAATTTAGGGCTAGGCATAGTGGGGTATCTAATCCCAGTTTGAGTCCTGGCTATTGTGTGATCAGAGGTGCTAGAGCCACTTTCGTAGTTTATTTATTTTTCAACTATGACTTTTTACGGTTTAGTTGAAATTTAGCTCTATTATAGTTTTTTCTTAAACACTCTTTACGCCGTGATTCTTTTTATTTGGGTTAATCGTATGACCGCGGTGGCAAAGAAATTTGCCCAAGGTCACACAGCTAGGGAAGAGCTGGATTCGAACCTAGACCTGTGCTACTAGACACATGTGGCTATTAAAACTAAAATTAATTAAGACAAAATAAAGATTCTGTTCCGCAGAGGCATTAGCCACATTTCAAGTGCACCACAGCCACATGTAGCTACAGGCCACCATGCTGGACGGTGCAGGTGCATACCATTTCTGTCACTGAAGAAAGTCCTACTGCAGAGTACTAACCCAGAGAACTTTGAATGAACACAGGTCTCTGGGCCAGGCTCTGGAGAGTCTGTTTTGTTAGGTCTGAAATACAGCCCAGAAACCTGCACTGGAACATTCTGCACAAGGATGGTGCCGAGAGGCTGGATTTGTATCAAATGGCTCAGGCTCAGTACGGATCTGCCATTCACTGCAAGCTCACTGGCCTGAGAAATGAACTTTTTAACTCTGCAAACCTCAGTTCCCACATCTACTACATGGGAAAATAAATGGAAGCCATCAAACCTCAAACCTCTTGTCAGGTCATCTGACACTGCCCTCCTCACTTTCAGGAGGATTTTTTTTTAGCAGGGCAGTTCATGGCAATCCAAGTAGTGGCCTGAGTGGTGGGGAAGGGGAACCCAAGGTTTATGCACACCTGCATCTGACGCTTTCCAGTGATCCCTCGTCTGTCCCAGCAAGACCTCACCCCTGTGGAGGCAGAATCACCCAGAGGGTCTGGGAAGCCTGCTTACCTCATAGACGTCTCTTCCTTGTTGGTGACGACCAGGGTCTGCTTGTACGGGGGCATCCCGGCCTGGTAGATGAAGCAGGTTCCAAAGTTGTAGCTGGTGAAGGAGAAATGGACGGCGGGGCTCACGGCACAGCCTGAGATGCTGCACAGAAATGCTGGACCGTGGCTGATCTGTGCGGAGGGAATGGCAGGTTGGGCACGATTAGAAGTGAGAGGAAAGAGCCCTGCAGCCCTCGGAGGAAGGTGGGAAACAGTCAGCTTTAAAAAAATTCAGGTCCTAGGGCTCCCTCTGCAGAATCTGCTTTTTTTTTTTTTTGCTTTTTAGGGCCCAAGCTAGGAGTCCAATCAGAGCTACAGCTGCCGGCCTACACCACAACCACAGCAACGCCAGATCTGAGCTGTATCTGCGACTTACACCACAGCTCACGACAACACCGGATCCTTAACCCACCGAGCGAGACCAGAGATCAAACCCACGTTCTACTGGATACCAGTCAGGCTCATTTCTGCCGAGCCACAAAGGGAACTTCCAGAGATTCTGATTAACAAAAGTTTATTTAGGAAAAGCAAGGCAGGCTATTCTGCAACTGGACCCCACACTGGCTCTGGCTTCGCTCCTGCAGCAACGATTCAGCTTGAAGGCAGAGGGCTGTATGGAGACCGCAGGTTCCCACCCGGCCCCTTCTCAGGGCTTCCGCGGCAGCAGGACTCTGGCTGGCTGCCAGCGTGCCTGGGAAACATACTTGACTTCCCATCCTTCCTTGCAGCTGAGGTGGCCACAGACACAGTTCGCAGGACAGAATGCGATGTGTTCCGTGTTGAACAATGTTAAATGGTCTCACCTTGATTTTGAGTTCCAGGCCCTTCAAGATGCATTTCTTAAATGGCTGGAAAGACAAGGAGGCATGGGCGCTCTGCCCCACATCCACGCTGCCATCAGTGGGCGAAAATTCCAAGTACTGCAGCAGGGATCTGGGGCCAGACAGCTCTGCCTGGAAGCTGAAGTTGAACTTTCCGGTGTTGATAAAGCTGAATTCACACTGGACACATTCATTCAACTCCACCTGAGCGACAGAGAACAGAGTTGTACGTTGAGCGAACTGGGTCAGCCTGTCACATGTTGGAGAAAAGACCCTTGGGCAGATGATGTTAGTGAGTTGAGGACCATTAGTTTAATGTCATCAGAGAGTCCAGCAAGAGCTGCTAAAGTGCTGGGAGCCATTCAGTTCTTAGCAAAACATCCCTCCTGTGTATTTAATACAAGCATCTTTCTCCTTTCCTACCACCTCTCCACCCCGTGAAAAGTAAAATCAGCCTGTGAAAAGAAAAGCATCCACGTCACGACTATACACGTCCTGGGGAGGGAGCTGCTCCTGGCTTCTCCTTCCTTCTTCTGGTCTCCCAGGCATGGTCCTCCCCTGCACAGCCTCCCCCACCCAGTGCGGAAACCGAGAGCGCGAGGCCCTCTCACACTTCACCTCATAGAAGTTGATGATGGTGGTCTGGTTGGGGGTCAAGAGAGTGGTGGAGCCCATCCTGTCCTTGCACTTGACCTCAGCATTCACAGAGTAGCCCTCAGCCTTGACATTTAAGGTCAGAGGGTGGGCTTTCTTCTTCACATTGCAGATCAAATTGAAGTTCACATCTCCTTCCTGCTTTGGTGTGAAGAAAATATCAATTGGGAACCTGGTTGGGGGAGAAGACAGCAGATTAGATAACCAGGGAAACCCCTTAAAACCTGCTGAAGAAGATGAGCAGAGTGGATTAGCAGACACACTATGAGGAAAAGGTGGAGTTCCCATCGTGGTGCAGTGGAAACACATCTGACTAGGAACCATGAGGTTGTGGGTTCCATCCCTGGCTTCGCTCAGTGGGTTAAAGATCTGGTGTTGCTGTGAGCTCTGCTATGGGTCACAGACGCGGCTCGGATCCTGCGTGGCCGTGGTGTAGGCTGGTAGTTCTGATTGGACTCCTAGCTTAGGAACCTCCATATGCCCCAGGTGCAGCCCTGAAAAAAAAAAGGAAAAGGCATCACAAGGCCAGATCATGATGAATTGTGGAGATGTGCCGGGTAAGCTGGGCCACTGCTTTATAGATTCGCAAATGCAGTGGAGAGCAGTGAAAAGAACATAAACACGGGAAAATACCAAGAACAAGAGCGTAAGATTTTCAGTGCCCCACAGTTCATCGGGGAAATGAACAACAGGGAAGAAGCAGGACAGAGATGAAATGTCACACCTCAAGTTTAGAGTTGGAAGGGACCTTATAGACGGGGGACTTTCAGGGGAGGTGGCGCTCCCAGCTGGCAGGCCTGGGACCCCGGTCCCTTGGGCAAGTGCAGTCCTGGACGCTTACCCGGGGGCTTACCTGGTCCTTGCTGTTTACCTGGACAGCGGCGGAACCCAGCCTTCCATGGGACACACGACCAGGCTGTTGCTGAAGCCTTCGGAGTACCGGGAGGTGTCCTGGAAGGCAAAGTGGAACCCCTGCTCCTCCTTGTTGATGATCTTCACGGTCTCCCGGGCTTCTCTGCCTGAGGAGGAAACAGCGGCCCTCAGGGAAGACCCCAGGCCTGCTCCTGAAGAACCATACGCAGCGGATGCCCTCCGCAGGCAAGGGGAGGCGGCTTCTTTTCTCGCCTCTTCCGGGCGCCTCAGCCTCTGGCTAACTCTCTTCCTTCCTCCCAAAGGGACCCCACCCCTTCCTTCCAGAACTTTAATCCATCAACTGTTGCGACTCTGAGGCGGCTGCTCCGCCTGGAGATTCTCCTTGTTCCTCGGACCCTGTGCCCTCCTGCTTCGTCCGTAGGGCTGGTAGGCTCCTGAACTCTGCCCAGAGCTCTGCATCGGACTCTTAGGAATTAGACTAGGGGGTGTCATGAGGGTCCCGACAGGGCCCTGACTAATACACCTCCTCCCACTGGTTTGCTTTTTCCTACTTTCCTTGATTACTGTAGGGCATTTATTTTCTCCCATAAACTTTAGAATCATTTTACCCATTTCCCCCCTCACCGCAATCCTTCTGGGGCTAAGGTTACCAGATTTACCAGATTAAGCAAAACATTTCTTAGTATAAGTATAACCCAATTTTTGCATGGGACATACTTACACTAAAAAACTATTCATGGGCATCTTCAATTCCAGTCTAATTGCACATCATCCTATGTTTTATCTGGCAGCCCTAGTTGGGATTTTTAATTGGAGCTCGATTAAATGAGCATAATTTTGGGAGAATTGACAAATTTCCAGATCTTGTTTGGGGACATTTTAATAAGATTTTATAGTTTTCTTCATTTGAGTCCTGTGCTTTTCTTGTTAAATTTATCCTTATCTATTATACAGGTTTAATCAATAGTGAGTGGAATTTTTTGTTTCTATTCCTAGGTGCTTATTGCTAAAAGAGAAAAATCATCGATTTTTTCCACATGACGTCTCTGGTATCCAGCCACCTGCTAAATTACCTTGTTGATGCTTATAGTCTGTTTTGCTTTTCTCTAGAGTCTCTTGAGGTTATCTATGTAAGAAGTCATCAGTAACAGCATAATGAGATAGTTTTCTCTCTTTTTCCTGGCTATTTACACCAATTATTTAATTTTCTTGTTTCACTATATTTGCTAAAATCACTGGGAAAGTGTCCAGTAATAACAATGACAATGAGCATCCTTGCCTAATTCCTGACTTTCACTGAAGTGGCTTTAGTAGTTTATTAACATAATATTTGCCTCGATTTTGGTTAATCCTCTTTTAAGTTTTTCCTCCATTCCTATTTTACTCTTAGAGTTTTTGTTGAGAATGTCTGCTGAATTTTAGCAGTGGCTTTTCAGTATGTATCAATATGATCACCTGTATATTTTTTAATCTGGTGATGTAAAGACTATATTGAAAAACAACATCACTGCATTCCTAGATTAAATTGTTTGTCCTGTTATTACTCTTATTCTACATTGTTCATTTATTTGTTTAACACTTTACATCTTAATCTCCTCCCATCTACTTATATGTATCACTCTTAGAAATGTATGTAAACAATACACATCAAACTGTGATAATTGGTTTCCTTTGATGGAAAGGAAAGAATGAGATAGAATGGGGGGGTAATTATTAAAATTTTCCTTATACGATGCCACACTGATTGACTTAGAAAGAACACTACTTTAGTTGTATTTTACACACCCACATACACACAGTCCACATCCATGTGATGGATTCCCAGTGCTACAAGGGACCTGCAATCACTTCCTCTATTTCCTTCAAATCCCTGCTCAAACATCACCCCCCACTGTCCACTGGGGCGCCTTGCTCCCCTGCCCTGCTTTATTCTTCTCTGGAACATCTCTCAACATCTGACATGCTAACTATTTTGCTTTTTTGTCTTTTCGGTGGTCTGCTTCCTGTTACTAAACTGTAACCAGCATGAAGGTGGGGACTTGGGCTTTGCCCACTGCACTCCCTCTTGACAGAAGACTGTCTGGCTCCACAAGAGGCCTCAACAATAACTGCTGAGCTGGATACATGTGTGAAGGGATGGCAGAGAAACGTGACCACTGTGGCACAGACCAAGAAGCAAATGGATACAGCCCATAATCTGGGGGCACACGCAAGTAGGATGGGGCTGACACTGGGCTCTGGAAATAAACACAGTCCAGGCCCCAAAGGAATCTTCTAAGCTTTTAACAAGCCTCCTACATTTCCGTAGGTTATTCATGTGTAGATCCGTAAGACACTTGATGGAAATTGAGAGGTCAAATATTTTGTGGCCTTGGGAACGGTGATAGAGGCCATCTGACACACCTCTGGAAGGCACCAGGAAGAGTTCCCCATCCAAGGCTGCTACTGGAGCTCGTTGCTGGGTTGTCCCCCACTTCTTCCCACCCCCCCCCCACGCCCTGGTCATGCCAACTCTAAATATAAACCAGCAGGGCAGCTTTACCAATGAGGATGCAACTGAAGTTGAGATGTGACTTGTCCAGACTGATGAGAGGGTCAGTGGCTTTGCCCACCAGCAGGAAGGGGACTGAGATGTTGTGCTCAGGGATTAAGAACGTCCAGAACGCTTCTGAGAGGTGCAGATGGCAAGGTGTGAACTGGAAGACAATCTAAGGGGATGGTTGGGAGCAGAGCAGTTAGAGGCGCTTCTGTCTGCCAACCCCACGTGCCCTTAGAAACTTGTCAGCACTGGGCTACACTGGCTGCTGTGACCAGATCATTGCCTCCTTTCTACCCTTTTTTTTTTCCCCCCAGGCCAGGGGTTGAATTGGAGCTACAGCTGCCAGCCTACACCACAGCCATAGCAATGTCAAATCTCAGCTGTGTCTGCAGCCTACACCACAGCTCACAGCAACACCAGATCCTTAACCCACTGAGCGAGACCAGGGATCTAACCCTCATCCTCATGGATACTAGTTGGACTTGTTTCCGCTGCACCATATTGGGAACTCCCTCTACCCTCTCTGTAGGGGCATGCAAGCTGTAGCAGCAGCATCAGTGTTTGCACTGCCCACCAAGAATTTCTAAGGCGGTGAATCCCACTCATAGGCTTTGCTGGCCAGGCTGCCATAATCATGCCATGCCTTTGGGTGCCATGTGAAACTGGAAGATTCAGATGGAAATCTAGAATTTTGGCTTTTCCTGAAAAGTCTGGGAGAGCTAGCAACCTTGGGCTCACTGGTCTGTGTGGTGATCATCCAGAGAAGCAGAGAAGCACTGTGGCCGGCCAGCCAGCCCGGTGCCCAGCACGCCCTGTCCCTGTCCCTCTGGCCTGCGTCATTCATGTGGATGATCTTCCTGAAGGTATCTGAATTCATAATGTCTGTTTTATGGATTTTTTTTCTACCTCCAAGAGTCTCTGTTGAACTTACAGGACACAGGGCCCACACATCCATTTTGGCCAACAAGTTCATATTTCTCTCAGTCTGACCCCCTGCTTCAAATCACTGTGTGGACGTTAGGACTCAACCACAGGACACGACTCCACCCACCTGTTTTGCCCTTTGGCCTGACCAAGTCAAAACACAGCTGTGTCCTTTCACTGCTGTCAGTCCCTTAGAAAAAACCGCTCTTGACTTCTTGGTATTGCATGAGTCTGAGGGTCCCCGGGCACAGGTGCCCAGCTCTCCTTTCCTTGCTTTAATAATCTCAATTTTTAGAACTTCAAATACTAGGGTTCCTCATTTCTCCATGGCCAACCAAGAGAGCTCAGGTCTGTCTTCTTCATGAGGAACGCCTAATGTATACAGTAGCCACTCAAGAAATGCTTGCTGATGGGCTCATCCTCAGGCGTTCTACCTAACCCGACCCGTGTTCCACAGCATGCTTGCTGTGCAGAGGGGGACAGGATGACTAAAGCTCAGGGACAAGTGGTCCCCATTCACACACACACACCTCAGCTTTCTTTTCAGGGAGGACGAGGCCCTTCTCTGTCAGGCAGGTGAAGGCTGGAGGGTTCTGGAGACTTTCCGTTTCCTCAGAAACCCAGCAGAAGGAGTAGGCACTACTGGTCGGGTTCAGGATCGTGAACGTGCTGGAGGGAGGAAGTGAGAGCGGAGAGTGAGAGAGGGCTTGAGGATTAAGAGAAACTCCCGTAGGACCCGCCCCGGCACAGCCCCCTCGTGTGGGAGGCAGAACTGTTCGGGGCACTTCATTACTGCAGAAACGAAAACTGTATCATCTCACTTTGGGGGTTCCCAGGGGGGCTTGAGTTCTGGACTTCTGAGTAACGAAGGTGCCAAGGGCCCTTCTGTCCCGGCGATCCTCTGGGGTCAAGGCAGTGGTCAGGGATTATATTCTGGGATCTTTCAAATTTTTCCCCAGTCAAAATGAAGGGGACAGAATTCAGCTTCCTCGCTGTAGCAGTTCTCGAAAGTCAGACCCCAGGACATCAAGTGTGCTTCTAAGGTCAGTCTCGGTTGCTTCTCCAAGTTGTCCCTCTGAGCTTCAGAAGGACTTGCTGGCGTGAATTCAACCAGTGGGAACCTAAGCAACTCACCGGAGATTCTTCCCTCCAATGCCCACGCTGGTGAACTCGATCACCCGGGTGTTCGGGGCCAGAGCCCCACCGCCAGGCCCGCGGAGATCTGGGTTGCGCCGATGACCGCTGAGGTAGTCTGAGTCTTTCAGGTCAAAATGGCAGAAGGGCAGGGAGCTCTGCCCCTTCAGTGACAGGACTGGGCCTTGCTCTCCAGGTGGCAGGTTAGGAATCCTGAGAGGATAAGGTCATTTTTCTTTTTCTTTTTTTTTGTCTTTCTGCCTTTATCTAGAGCCGCACCCGCGGCATATGGAGGTTCCCAGGCTAGGGGTCTAACAGGAGCTGTAGCTGCTGGCCTTCACCACAGCCACAGCAACGTGGGATCCGAGCCGCGTCTGCAACCTACACCACAGCTCACGGCAACGCCGGATCCTTAACCCACTGAGCAAGGCCAGGGATCGAACCCGCAACCTCACGGTTCTTAGTCGGATTCGTTAACCACTGAACCACAAAGGGAACTCCATTTTTGTCTATTTTTAACTTAATCATACATATGCACATATTTTTGCTTTCATGGTTGAAAATGAATATTATATCCACCAGAATGTGAGCTCTATGACAGCAGAGGCTGGGTCTGCCCTGGTCAAGAACGTAACTTCAGGGCTTGGCAGAGTTCATGATACAGAGTAGGTGCTGACTAATTCATAATCATGGAGTATGGATGCATGAATGCACTGAGTGTGAGGGGCCTAGATTCTGGTTCCTTCTGTGTACCTTACTGTGGACTCCAGTTTCGTCCTTTGTCAATGGTGAGAAAGTCTCCCTGCATCAAGTGAGCACCGAGTTCTTCCCTTTGGGCTCCCTTGAGCGGGGTATGAAATAGGACCCAGGCATTCTTAAAAGAACTCCCCGAGCTCCTTGGAGAAAGTAAACTGGTTGTGAGCAGATCTCAAGACTCAGCACCAAGCTTAGATGGCCCAGGTGTGGATAAGGTCCCTGCAGTGTGTCCAGGAGACTCTCGTGGCCCACACAGGTCTCGGCCACCCTAGCCCATGGATCACAGACTTGCCCCAAGGTGGGTGCTCTCCATGGAGCTCTCTGGGGAGCTGGCACCACATCGAGGACTTTCACTGCCAGATGTTATGGGGTTGACTCTCTTCTCACTGGATCTGGGCCCCATCTGTTCCTCGCTTACTATGTAACAGGTCCATACCTCCATCGCCAGCCCCCCAACGTTTATTGCACTCATCGTGTGCCAGGCACTGTTCTAAGCACGTCCCTTAAATTAGCTCATTTAGTCTTCCCAGTAACTCTAGAAGGTGGGTACTGTTATTTGCATTTTCCATAGGAGGAAACTGAGTCTCAGACAAGGTACAAGAAAGCTTGCCCCAGACCTGGAACCCACCTGGCTGCCCACAGTTGTGCTGCCCAGTGAGATCCTGCATGTGGTGGGGAAGGGGGTAGTGAGCAGGGGCTGTGGAAGGGCCTTGGGCCAGAAAGAATGGTGGCTTGGTGGGACAGAAGATGGGCTGGGAACTGCAGCGCTTTGGGCTGGGGGCTCATCTCCTTACTGGCAGAAAAGATTGCTCTCGAAGTCTCCAACCTCCAGGGGGGAGAATTTCACTTTGAGCTTCTGAGTCTTCCCAGCGGGCACGGTGCCGGAGATGGGCTCCACAGAGAAGGGGGGCGGGGAAGCCTCAGCCCAGCGGTCCACGGCGCTGTCCAGGGTGCTGGCCGTGTGCAGCGTGCCCTGGCTGAGCTGGTCTTTTTGGGAGAAGCCTGGGGGCAGAGAGAGGGTGGGTGAGAGGCACCCCCTGTGGCCGGTACACTTAGCTTTGGGCCCTAGGGGTGAGGACCTGGCTCCTCTCTCACAGGAGACTCAGGAAAAACACTTCCAGTAATTGCATCAAGTTTCAAGTCTGTTTCCTTTTGGCTCATGGGGGTCGATGTCTGTGCGTCATCTGCCTTAAGGACAATGGACTGTGAACATAAGTTTTGCAGAATCATTGCTTTAAAGTGGGGGTTCACAATCTAGGGGAGCCCATGGATAAAGGCTCATTCAAAAGATCTGGGAATGTCCAAATCGAATGACTAGCAATGGATATTTGCCCACCAAGTTCGGGCCCTAAAATTTAAAAGTGCTTCAAGTTCCCTTGTGGCATAGTGGGTTAAGGACCTGGTGTTGCCACAGCTGTGTTGCAGCTCGTGACCACAGCGCAGGTTCAATCCCTGGCCCAGGAACTTCCACATGCCGTGAGTGCAGCCAGAAAAAGAGATACTATTAGATAAGCAACGAGATCCTGCTGTACAGCACAGGGAACTATATCCAGTCACTTGTGATGGAACTTGATGGAAGATATTATGAGAAAAAGAATGTACACATATGTATAACTGGGTCTTCACTTTGATGTACAGCAGAAATTGACAGAACATTGTAAAGCAACTATAATAAAAATTAATTAAAAAATGTAGGAGTTCTGGTTGTGGCGCAGCAGAAACAAATCTGACTAGTAACCATGAAGCTGCGAGTTCGATCCCTGGCCTCGCTCAGTGGGTTAAGGATCTGGTGTTGCCATGAGCTGTGGTGTAGGTCGCAGGTGTGGCTTGGATTCGATGTTGCTGTGGCTGTGGCATAGGCCAGCAGCTGCAGCTCCGATTAGACCCCTGCCCTGGGAAATTCCACATGCCGAGAGTGGAGCCCTAAAAAAAAGCAAAAAAATAAAAAAATAAAGAAGTGGAGCTACCAAAAAAAAAAAAGTGCTTCCCATGTATTAACTGCACATTGGGTGTGGATGTGTACCTTCCTGGGAAGACAGTTCATAGCTTCCATCAGTTTCTCCAGGTCTGTAATTTCCTAAAGGTTAAGATCTAAAAGGAAAGACTCCTAGGGATCTGAGGAGGGGGTACTGGCCTCGTGGGTCCAGGCTCCAGGCTCCAGGAAGGAGTGTTCAGCTCTCGGCTTCTCAGGCCTATTTGGCCCTGCAGGTGCCAGGAGGCCTCCGCTCTGCTTCCCCTTTGCTCCTTGGGGGGCCGCTGGAGCAGTGCTTGCTACTCCAGGAACAAGGCCCTCTACCAACTGGGGACCAGGTTCAAGCCCTGGGTTTTACCTGTCAATGCATTTACCTTGGTTATCTGGCATCGCGAAGCTGACGGCCTTTGCTGTGTCTTCGGAGATCCAGTTGAATTCCAGCTGCACATTTCCTGAATTAATCAGTTCAAACCTGCAAAGAGATCAGGGGACAGATTTGAGGAACGTGCTGCAGATGATTTTGGTCTTGTCTGTACTGTTAACTTTTAAGGTGTTTCTTAAATATTTCTTCAAAGGCAAGTGTTAAGCAATTTAGCCTCAAGGCACACAGTTGATGTATTATTGTATTTCCTTCTAAGACACACAAGATATACACATAGCTATTACAAGTAAAAGAATCTAAATGCTTAGCACTTCAACCATCGTGCTTACCACCGGCACCCGGCGTGGTGAGCTCTCAAGCCTACACCACAGTAATCCCAAGAAAAGTCCCCAGAGAGGAAATAAAGCCTGTTTCATGAGATAGAACCTCTCTCAGGGGCGAAAGCCAAAGCTCTCCCTTCCTTAATCACCTTCCGCCACAAATAGTGTCCTCATGGTCAGAAACCATGGGACCCCTGCCCGAGATGCCTTCACGGCTGAGAGGTAGACCTGTCTCAAATTCTGAGAAAATGGGCCTTTGGGCCAAAAGAGCAACGTGCATTTTCGTGTTTGTAATTCTCAAAGGTCACAGGCCTTCTCTCTTTATCTGTCTCTGTGTACGTTGCTCTTTTGGCCCAAAGGCCAATCGACTGGAGGCTCTGGTTTTAGGGAAGAAGTGGGAGCTGAGAGTTAGGGTTGGGGAGTAGGTCTAAAGGAAAAGATTTCCACCATCCAGTCCAGGAAGGCCATGCACGTATGCCTGAAGGCAAGTGCTTTGACCTCAGGGACTTGTGTGAATTTAGGCACTGGGCAGATTTATGAGTGCTGGTCTTTGTTCTAAAGAAAACTTGTATAAAGAGGAGGAATCTCAGTGGCATAGAATATTCTTAGTAAAAAAGCATACTTGATTTGGGTCAGGGGTCAACAAACTTTTTTGTAAGGGTGGGGTAGTACGTGTTTTGGCTTTGGGTGTCAGAGGCCTCTGCAGCCACGACCGCCTCCACTGCTAAATGCAGAAACAGTCACAGACGATGTGGAAATGGATGGGCCTGGGTCTGTGCCAACACAACCTATAAAAATAAGCAGCTGGCTCGGTTTAGTCCAAGGCCATTTAGTCCAAGGCCACGGGCTGACCCCCACTGTAGGCGAGACGGCCATTGGCAGGAGATCCCGCCTCCTGCCTCCTGTCTTTTGGTTCTATGATAATTTGAGAGGACACGTTAAGTGCCACAAATGCAAAGAGAGTTGAGCAGGTTAATTACCAATTTTTTACGGAGTAGCTATGTCAGTGGTTTCCATTTTCGTGTTTGTAATCCTCAAAGGTCACAGGCCTTTTCTCTTTAACTGTCTCTGTGTACGCTGCTCTTTTGGCACAAAGGCCCATTTTCTCACTTCTTCACCAGGCCAGCTCCTGTGTGTCTCCCAGCATTCAGCTGGGGCACCACTTTGGGAAGCCTTTCCAGACACTCCCTCTCTCTCCATGTCTTGGTCTGCTTTAGGGACGCTCACTGCATACCCTGAGCACTGAGTGCAACCATCAATGCACTTATTTTCACTCATTCCCACAACACCTGCCGTGAGCTCTCTGAGAGTGAGACCCACAGCATCCTTGTATCATCTGAGTGTGGACAAAGGGCTAACATAACGCCTTTTTTTTTTAGGGCAGTTCTGACTTTGGATTAACTTGCTAGCTCTGTTTCTGTGGAAGTCTGATAAGAGAAAGGTCAGCTGTATTATTAGACAACTTTGTAGCTGATTGGTCACTTGCTTTGGGACTGGGGTGGGGGGCTCTTGAGCACCCGGAGGGAAGCTCTAGCACTGGGGTTCTCTTGTAATTGGGCATGTCCCCTGCAGGGGTCCTAGAAGCTATAGCCATGGAGTGGTTACTAGAAATGTTGGCTTCTGTTGGTCAAGGGGCTTCCAAGCTAAGAGGGGCCCCATGCCCACAAGTGTGGACACTATCTGAGCTGTCACCTGGCGCTGAGGTTGGACGACAAGAATGGTCCCTGGGTGGTGATATGGATGGTTGACAGGCCCGTTCCCACTGAAGCCGACTGCCTCATGCCACCCTCCTGGTAGTTTGTATTTCTAGGTCTACATTTTGATGCCCAGAGAGAACTTCTGTAGTTTTGTGGGCCTGAATGTTTCACTGAGCCCACAAAGACCCTCTGTTGCACCCATGCGATGCCTGGTCCATGCTGTTGTGGACACCGAATAAATGTTTGATGAAGGAGTGAGTGAATGATGGAATGAAAGAACTTCCCCAAGATGGTCAGGAGGCTTTTGATGACTTACTCGAACACTCGGGTTTGGTAAACCAGTGTTTCCTTAAAGTGTACATCGCTCACGTGGCACTGGTATGAGGCGAAATTCACATTGGCACTGATCTGCAGCTGCAGCTCTCGGTAGTTTTCCTCCAGTACTGAGTGGGCAGGCTCCGGATCCGTCTCTATCACCTGTAACAAAGGCCGCCGTGTCCTCAGGGCTGCAGAGCCAGGTGCCTCACAGCAATAACGGGGAGAAGAGACAATGAATTCGACCCATGCAAAGGAGCACCAACTCACAAACTCAAGCTCTAGAGCAAATGAAGGCAAACCTAAAATGACTCATACATAGGAAAGGGGGAAACTGAATGACAAAGTATGGAGAGCATCAGGACTGCACAGGCAGGAGTTGTGCGGTCAGACGTGCTCCAAAGAAGTGAGAATAAGGAAACCAGAAAGATAGGAATAGAAACTCATGAAACAGAAAACAAATCTAAAACAGAGAGGACCGACAAAGCTAAAAGTTGTTTATTTGAAAAGATTTAGAAGACCTGTGGTCTGTGGCCTGACCAAGAAGAAAAAAGAGAAAATACAAATAACCAATATCATAAGTGAAAAGGGAGACAGCCCAACCATCCTACAGGTAATTAAACATGATAATAAAATATTAATGAATAATTTTACGAGGGAACATGTGAAAACTTAGCTGAAAGGCAAATTTCTAGAAAAATAACTTAATATAAAAATGGATTCAAAAACAAGTCTACAGCCTGAAGAGTCTCATTACTATTAAAGAAACTGAATAGTAGTAAAAAAAAAAATTAAAAAAAGGCCTAAATAGAGACATACCTTGCTAATGGAAAGGACGAATTAATATTATATTACTGTCAATTTTTCCTAAACTGATTTGTAGATACAATCCAATGCCAATTAAATTTCCATCAGGGTTTTTACAGTACTTGGTAAATGAGTTCCAAAATTATATGAGAGAGTAAAGGGCCGAGAATCATCAGAATACTTCAGAACAAAACAGTATGGAGATAATGAGGAGAAAACACATTAGAGAATATGCGAAGATAAGCAGTAAGTAACGGCGAGGCATCTGCAGACAAATACAGGAACAAAAGTATTCCTCCCCAAATAACAAAGACTCATATTTTTCCAAATAACGCTCAACTGTTTTCCAAAGTGGGCCGTATCAACTGACACTCCTGCTTACACCAAGTAGCAAGAAGCCACTCTGGGAAGACTGGGCATCACCTTGGAAAGCTGAAGGGTCCACATATCCTAAGACTCAGCAATGCCACTTCCTATGGCCCAGTTTAGGAATACAAAGTCTGGCAAATGAACACCATATTCACAGAAATAGTGTCCAAAGAAGAATGGGTAAGTAGCGATGGGATTTTAAATAGCAGTGACGGGGTGTACCACAACCACAAGCAACAACATGGATGACCACACACAATAACCTTTAGCAAAGTAAAGTTAAAAGCGACAACTAAACATGTCTTTTCAGATGCACATGTTAGAAAAACAGAGGAGAAAAATTAAGGGAATGAGCAAACAAGATCTGGGACAGTGCCTGCCTCTGGGGGCGAGGTGGGAGGGGGGCTGGGAATTGCAGGTTATCCTTGTGCTACTTCCTGTGTTGGCTGTGCCTTCATCTCTGCTTATTCTTGGTTAGAAAGAAACCAACCAAGGGATAATTAAAAGGCGAGCATGCATGGACCAAAGATGAGATTTTGTCATGAACCAGAGACTCTAATTAACCTCGTTCTGCACACGGAGGGAAAACGGAAGCTGCTGTGACGTTTTCGAAAAATAAAAAGGGGGGAGGACTTGCTCAACCAGGAACTAGATTTTGAGACTTAAACAAAAGCCCTGCCGATCAAGGTGTGAGGTTTGTGTGGCGTGTACCGTGTGGATGGCAGGCAGCCGGCCATGTTAGAAATCCAGAAATCCAGGTCAGGTGAATGGGGACTGCTTTTTTTTTTTTTTTCCATGAGAGAAGGAAATGATGAAACACTGTGTTTGAGAGCAGTGTCTGTTCCAAGAACGGCAGGCCTGGCCAGGCTGGGCCCTGGTGTCCCTACTTACTTTTCGCTTTGTAGTGAAAGTCCCAGGCGTGTTTCTGAGCACGTCCACCCACTTGACTGTGCGCATGCGGTCGTCCCAGTCCGGGACCTGGTCTGCAGGGAGCTGAAACATGATCTTGGAGAGCTTGCATTTGATCCCCATCTTCTTCAGGGTGATGGGCACGTCCGACTTTATGGTCACCACTATGTCCTTGGCACAGCCAGGGTGGAGGTGGCCTATCTGGGGAAGAGCCTCGTGTTAGTATTTTGGGGAATTCAATCTTGAGGACTCTCGATGCCTGATGTTGACATTCTTGGGGTAGAGCTAAAAGTCTTGGCAGAATGTGCTGAAGTATCCAGATATATGGAAAATCCAATTTGATTTGAAGAATAAAATCAACTGTGATTCAGCATACAAAAAGGACACAACACACATATCCAAATATATGCTATATATAGTCCTATAAATATAGTCCTTTTGTGTTTCTATGAGATAAACTCTCCCTTCTCTGGAAAGTGAAAGGAGAAGAAAGTTTGATATTTCTCAAGGTACGCGCGTGTGTGTGTGCATGTGTGCACATTTGCGTGCGCGCGTGTGTGTGTATATGTGTGGGTGTATGTCTGAGTATGCGCATGGGTGTACATACATGGACTATAAGAAGCTCATCTCAATTATAATAAAAAGTAGAAAAAATAAAGATAAAAGACAATTTATCAACTAATAAAAAGGGCAGACATTAAAATTCTAAAAATATGAAAAAGGATATTATGAGCATCACTATACCAATGTATTTGACAATTGAAATACACAATGCCTGAGAAAATACAAAAAAAAAAAAGGAAAAAAGAAGAAGCTCGTCTCTGCCTCCTTTGACAAAGTAGGGTCCCTCGCCTTCCTTGCTCTATCCCCCTAGAGCTCTGTGCTTGATTTGGTGGCTGAAACGGAGCAGGTGGCTTTGGACACATCCAGTGTCCTGGGCCTTGTTCAATGTTGAGCTTTGGTCAGCAGTTTACAAAATGTGTGCCATGAGATGCTGAGAGAAGGAGTTAGAAAATCCAAGTGAAACAAAGCTGACTGGGTCTTACTATGCTGAAGGGCGCTAGGAACCTTCAGGAGAAAGATTTTCTAAATCTCCCTTGTCTACCAGTCCTACCACTCCATTTTAGTTTTTGATGCACCACTTGTGCAGGATGAATGCTCTAAAGAACACACACCAAGGAGGACACAGGTCTACACTCTGGGATGGGAGGACTGGGACCTGTCTTCACCCATGAGGTCTCCATGTGGTTCCTCATCATCGCCCTCGCAGCAGTCCTGGCAGCCCTCATCCCCTGCTCTTAGACCACAGCGTACATGTCTGCATCCATCCTGTCCCATGTGTCTGTGGAGATGGACCGACAATCAAACTGGGCTTGGCTTAGGTCTAAGGGAGGCCAGAAAACAGGGACTGGCTTTCACTTACCTGTGGAGAGAAAGACACTGTGGCCAAAAGGGGCCATTCAAACCGGATCACATTCACTTGGCCGTGATTGGTGATGGTGAAGCTCACGCTATAGCTGTTTCCAGTGCGGCAGTCCCCAAACTGGATGTGGTCCACCAGGGCCGCTAGGGGACAGAAGCAGGAGGTGGTTGAGTCCCAGGAAGGCAGCACCGGACAGGCACTGTGTTTCACCCTCATGCAACCCCACCCTCCTTGGAGGGTTACAAAGGAAACACCCAGAGTCCTGCAGCAAGCTTTCCTCCTAGGGAAGTCAGTCTGTCTGTCAGTCTATCTATCTATCTGTCTATCTATCTGTCATCTATCCACCCGTCTGCCCACCCTGGCCCTCATCTCCCTTAGTACAAGGGAAAACATTAAGCCTCCCAATCCATTGATCTGCTCTAACAGTACTGTTAAGGGTTAGACTACAGGAGTCCCCATTAAATCTGAATTATAGATAAATGAGGAGAGATTCTCAGTTTAAGTGTGTCCCATGCAAAATCTGGGGACACAAATACACTAAAAAACTACACATGGTTTATTTAAAATTCACATTTAATGGGGACTCCTGCATTCTGATTTTCTAAATGTGGTAACCCTGTTATAAGTAAGAAACCTGAGTTACGAATTAGGGTTTGTGGCTGGCTCCTGCTTGATCCCTGATAAAAGAGATGTCACCTGAGCTACAAACAGATGTGAAACATCAGATACATGAGCAGCACTGATTGTAACGCATGCTGTCGGGACGGCTTGATGATACATTCCAGGACTATAACTACGCTCCTCGAAGAGCGCTGAGGCCGTGCTTATAACTCACTTCAAAGCATCGGCAACACGATTAGCGTGTTTAACAAATACTTTTTGACAGTAATGATGAAGTACATTTTCTCCTGCCCAAAGAATATAATCAACCAAGTGAAGCTGCAGTGCTTGACAGACCGCAGAGCAGCACGTCTTGAGCTCTGATGCACACAGATCACCCGGGGGTCTTGTGAGCCTGCAAGTTCTGGCTCAGTAGGTCTGAGGTGTTGGGGTGGGGTCTGAAATCCCATTTCTAACAAGCTCCCAGGTGATGCTGACGCTGCAGGTGCCCAGACAGTGGGCTGAGCGGTGAGGCTGCAGACAAGGGGCTTCTCAAGGTGGCACAAGCCTACCCCTTCTCTCATGGAACCAGCCCGCTACAACTCTTAGTAGGTCTGGGATCCCTGCTGCAGGTGAAACAGCCAATGCCAACAAAAGCCAGCTAACAGGTACAGACAGGGAAAGCCAGAGAGATGGGTATTCACTTCTTAGCTAAGATGGAATCTGAATTTCACTTATTAGCTAAATTGGAATTTGGAGCTCAAAGAATAAGCTCCCTAAAGACAGACTCTCTTATTTGGAGCTCTGGGGCTCAGTGCTTGGGGGAACGCATGGATGAATGGCTGAGCCAGGCGTGACGGACAGGAGATTCAGTCCTAAATTCCAGGAGGCTAGCCAATCTGTTATTTACATTTCACTCTTACTTTAAATGACCCAGGAGCCAAGAGTTGTCAATACCTCACTGCTGCTTCTCTCACCTGCCACCAGGCCTTCCATTGTGCTTTCCTCCGTGACCTCGGCGACGTCTGAGGCCTCCGGGCCTGGGGAAGCCACCAGCCCGTGGATGTTGTCCAGCGTGATGTCATCCTCGTAGCTCTCTCCCACCATGTGGACGATCGTCTCCTCGTACTGGTTGTTGATCACTGACAAGCGGATGGTGCCTGCCATTCTCCCCACCTTCTGGGAGTGGAAAACAACGTCAAATTCGGCTGTTTCTCCAGGAGGAACAACCAGGGAGGCTGTGTGAGCTTTCTTGGCTGCAACGAGAAGAGAGAGAAGTGATCTAGAACCAGTTTAAAGGAAGATCCATCCACAGCTCTCATGGGAGAGCAGCCCTGGTGTGGGATGAGCCTTGCTCAGAGGGGCCACGGGGGACCACACTGGGCATCCGACTCTTACTGGGTCTGCCCTAGTCCTCGAACAGAGCAGCTCCTGGGACCCGCCACTCCCTGGAAGCTATCCTCACCCTACCTACCTTTTGCCTGTGGCTTGTTCTCCTCTACAATGTAGATGTAGGAGGTAGAGGGCCTCCCTTTCAGCGAGAAGACTCCCAGTTGGTCCTGCAGGTCAACGTGCAGCTGGCAGAAGGAAAACAAGACCAAGCGTTAAGTGTACAGGCTGCTCACGAGTTCTGAATTAGGAGCGAGATACTGTGCGGTTTGGAAAGTGCCCCAAAGCCAAGTGCCTGGTGCTTACTTCTTTCAAGTTTTTGATTAAGAGGGAGATATAATAAATACCAGACCTGGAGAGGACAAACAAAAACTCACTCCAGCCTTTGTTATTCAAATAAGGAACCAGAGGTCTGGAGAGTGCAGCTGACATTCCAGATCACTCAGCTACGTGGTGACAAAACAGGGTAGCCAAGGCCTCCGTTATTGATGGAGGCATTGTAACACATACGCTAGACTAATAATGAATGAAATGAATACTTGTCTTTCTGTGAGGGCGTGCATGAATGTGAGTTCCTAAAAAACCCAGTATCTTCTTGGTACAAGTGTATTAGTTGCCTGATGATGCTATGTTGAGCATCCTATCAAGATAAGATGAAAACCGAGGTGGGCATCTGACTCACTTGGAGAAAAGGGCTGCTTTCCAGCCCACTGCAAGCCACATAGCTGATTTAAGAAAAACTAAAACCATACATCTGATTTCATGTATGAGAAATTAGTAGATATTTTTAGAAGACAGTAGTGCTGGCACCATCATGAACAAGACTGAACAATATAAAAAATGAGGCATGAACAGGGAAAAAATAGTGACATCACATAGGAAGCTTCCGAGATAAAAATACGTATTTAGAAATAATCTTGATAAGAAACTACACATAGGAATTACATGAAAAAAATACAGAAAATGAGATCTAAATAAGTGCGCTGGAATTCTAAATGTTCCTGGAGGAGAGCCTAAATACACTAAAAGCAGAAATTCTCCCCAAATAATGCATAGCATTCCCAACGGGATTTTGTGAGGAACACTGTAAAAGGATGTCAGAGTCTTACTTCTAAAGGACTCTCCCCCTTCCCCTCATGCGTCACCCTCCGGCCATACCTTGGTGGGGATGGTGCCGCTGTTCTTGAGGACGAGAGGCAGTGTCTCGGAATGACCAAGCAGAAGCCTCTTGAAGAGGAGCAAGGGGTTTCCGTACTGGTTACAGAGAACCGGCCGCACCACGGTCACCCGAGGGAGGTTCCCCTCTCCGACAATATCAAACACGAGGCTGCGGTTCCTGGCCAGGTTGCTGCAGGGAACAGGAAGAGCGAGGGTGGCCAGCCTGGCCTGGCAGGGATGACGTTCCACAGAGAGTGTGGTCTGCAGGAGAAGGGGCTGGGGAGCTGGTACCTGGGCAAGCCGTCCAAGGTCGCCTCGAAGATACACTGGTACGTCTGCATGGTCTGCGGGGTGAAGGACACTGTGGCAAAAGCGTGTGAGCGGCTGGCCACACACATCTTGTTGGGCTCCACTTCAAAGATGTCAACGATGCGGGCGAAGATCTGTTGGGACGGAGGTGGGGGGGCAGGGGTCAGCGGGTGCCGGCCACTGCGTTTGCACCAGGCTGGCTGCTCATCCTTATCAGCCCTGCTGTGACATCTCCCTCCTCCAAGCTCTGCGGCAGGCACGCCCCTTTGCCGGCACAGTCACGCTCCGGAAGGAGCAGCCTGGGTACTCGGGGACCCAGCCCTGAGCAAAACTAGCTGGACATGGCTGGAGCTCTGGTCTTTGCCTCCAAGAGGTAAACTAAACCATATCTCAGTTGGATCTCTCTCTCTGAACTAAATTAAGATGCCAGAGACCCTGGTAGTAGCTGATGTGAGACTGAGCTGGAAGCCAAACTAGAAAAAGGGGCAGTGGAGACACCATGCACGAGAGACGTGTGGCCCTTGGCAGGTGGGCAGCCTTGGCTGGTGGTCTGCAAGTTGGAATTCAGGTGGCAGCTCCAGTCCCACAGAGCTCTGGCTGCAAGGCGTGTCCTGCCCTGTGCCTGAGGTCTCGGATTCGGCACACCTCACTGAAGTACACCTCGCTTTGCAGGAGGCCATCCTGCGTGGACTTCTGCTCCCTGCAACTCCGAGGGCTTTAGCTCGAACCATGCCTGCAGCACTTTGTCCTGTCTCATGGCAATATTTTGGGAAAACTGCAGAGGCTGCAGCAACCTCTGGCTTGGCCTCAAAAGGACTTTTTATTCTCATGGGAGGCAGGTAGCATTCGGGACTGACTCTTCCCTTTCGTTCTTAAACTGAGAGCATAAGGTTTCTGTGCACTTTCCCAGAGACAATCTGCAAATTAAGGAGGAGGATGCCATGTCTGCAAATTCCTGTTACAAACCTACCTCTGCTTAGAAATCAGACCCGCTCACTTCTCAGGTTTTTAGGACGGAGCAGGGAGAGAACTGCCCCTTCTTGTCCCCCATAAGGTCAGAGAGCAATGACAGTCCCTCCGCCTCTGCCCCTCTGAGGGGACAGTCCCCCAGGAATGCACACTACTCCCAGCTCTACATGAGGCCAGCCCTCTCGGTCATCTTCCCCCACCATCAGCCGTGAGGACAATACCAACCCTGCGGCTCAAGAACACCTGGGCCAAGGGTCTACCTTCGGGCAGAGAACTGACATGGTGGAGATGAGACGAGGTGGTATTTGCAGCCCACTGATGGGAAGTGAAGGGTGAGCGAACCTAATGACTAGGCCTCTCCCTCGGTGTCCTGAATTTTCTATTCCACTGGGAGGAAGAAGGGTGTCAGCGTGGTCTGACTTGGAGAAGATCAGGCAGTTTGGTGCTGGCAGACCCTGTGACGGGCACTTATTATTTCCCCTGTACGTGAACGAAGCTTGGTCCTAGAGTCCTCGGCCCTGGGACCTAGTAGAAGACTTTGGCATTTTTAAGCCTTAATTTCCCTAATAAAATGGGGATAATAATACAGGGTCAGATGATACCAACTTGTGAGGATGAAATGAGATGATAAAGGAAAATCAACTGGCACTGTGCTCTGCATACAGCAGGAGCTCAATAACTGCTCATCACTGACCTTACGCTTCTATGCCAACGTCCCCCAAATCTCCCTCCCAGACCCACGTGCGACCCGAGGCGGCCTGCCTGAGCTGGTGCTGGTCCCTGCCCTCCCCACGGTGCTGCATCTCAGTGGACACA
This sequence comes from Catagonus wagneri, assembly GCA_004024745.2. Taxonomy (NCBI): domain Eukaryota; kingdom Metazoa; phylum Chordata; class Mammalia; order Artiodactyla; family Tayassuidae; genus Catagonus; species Catagonus wagneri. The sequence continues at coordinate 4,224,051 of PVHT020000012.1, read as the reverse complement.
TGGTGAGTGCTGGATCAGAGGGTGTGCTGCTCCCTCGTGCGAACCAGTTTATCTCAGGGGTACCAAGAGGAGACGCAGACTGGGACAAACAAATGGCTCTCGGCCTAGAGGAACCCCCCTGCCCCGCCCTCATCACCTCACAGAACTCTGGCGGGCCATCCGGGCTCCAGAGCAGGGGTGTCCACGACTCCTGCCCTGGCTCTGGGCCACTGCCGTGGGCCAGGGCCGCGGGGCCGCCTACCTTGTTGGAGATGGGCTTGACTACAATGTTCACGTCACAGGCGATCTTCCCCAAGTTGCAGATCTTGAAGCGAGCCTTGGCCTGATGGCCCACCAGGACATTGCAGAAGATGAATTTGTTCTCATCCTCCACAAACAGCCCCCCACTCTCTAGGGTCTGCAGGATGCTGTACAGGTTGGCGCTGCTACAGAGCTGGTGCTCCTCAAATATCAAGGCATTGTTGTCAGTCACGAAGGCTGGGGAGGGGGGGAAACTGTGAGACGAGGCCTGAGAGCCCGGTTCCTGCTTTCCATCACTCCTGATTGGGAGGCTTCAGTTCCGACAAAGAGCAATCAGAGAGGACAGGCAGGGGAGCTCCCACAGCGGATGTGAGTGATAGCACAAATCCTCTCTTCTTGTCCTCTGTGGGACCCCTTTTGCTGGCCTCCAGACTCCAACCTCCTTTTCCTTCCAATGGTGAGAAGGGATAAGATCTAGGGTGAGCTGAGGAAGGAAGGAGGCATTCGACTCACTCTGGTGCGAGGCTGCAGGGGGCCTATGGCCAAAGCAAGAGGAGCGGTCTCTGTGCCTCATCTGAGATCTTGCTGGGTTAAAGTCACAGTATGCTCAGCCACTGACCCCTATTCTCTGTGCATATGCTGCACAGGGACTGGCCTGGCCATGGGCAGGATTCAGTGTTCCTGGGTCCTGTGCCACACCCCATCGCACCATGAGTCCCAGATAACGCTATCCTTCTGAGAATCCTGGACCAAACTCGGAAAGACTAGGAGTTATAGCTGCACATCCTCTTCTAGGTGCGCATGCCCTGTAAGTCTTTTAGGAAAATGTGGCTGGAGACACCAGAGGAAGTTCTAGGGTCCCAAAGGGAGAAGCCACCTCTGTTAGATCTGCGAGGGGTGGGGGCTGTTACAGAGGAAGGTCTTTCACAGGGCGCTGTCCACGCCGAGTGCCCAGTACCTGGTTGACAGGCTTCGGCCAAGAGGGTGTACGGAATGCCAGCAGGCTGGTCTCTTGGGTCCCGGTCAGAGATATCAATAGCTATAAACTCCTCACACTTTCCCACGGGATCAGCCACGCAGTCGACAGTGATGACCTGCATTCCTCCGGAAGGGATGGAGCCAAAGCCAGGGTACACGGTGAACATGCCGTGGGTGAAGCGAGACTGCGGGAAGAGTGGGAGGGGTGGGAAGGGTGGAGGCAGAGTTGTCGGGGCAGAGTCTGAGCCTTTCCACCAGAGTTGTGAGATGGTGCCAAGAAGGACCAGACAGAGAGGGGCTCTCCCCATAGGCTCTCTCTGGGCCCCAGCTCTTCTCCTGGAGGCAGGGAGGGCCTGGGGGGTGGGTCAGTCTTGGGGGATGGGCTTCCCCAGTGCTTTCTTCTGTGCATGTTACCTCTGAGCAATCACGGTGGAGTGGGGGTTTAAGGGATCAGACACATTCCACCTAGTACAACACTGACCCAGATGGGAATCTCCCAGCAGAGGGACAGGTGGACAGGGTTAAGATCACAGACTTTGAGTCAGATTCTTCCGGGTTTGAATTGTATCCCTGCTGTGGGTTAACTGTTTGACCTTGGACAACTGACTTCTCATAGACTTCAGTGCTTTTGAACTCTTGATTTCTAAGACCCCTTTTCTTGACCAGCATTTCCCTTTCTCCCAGCTTGCCAGCTCAAGGTCATTGGAACTGAAAGGTAGGGTGTTGGAGAGAGGCTTTTTCAGTGAAGGCAAAGAAGATACAGTATGTGAAGGCAACCCCTTCATATAAAAATTATATATATATATGTATATAACATAGATAAATACATATTACAAGAAATGAGAATTATAGAAACATGCAGAAAATCACATACATTAATTAAATAGGTCTCTGTTGAAGAGGAAAGTACTTGACATAAAAACATGTAGAAAAGTCATGTCAATTCAATCAGTATAACTACTGATGTCAACAAAGTGCAGAGTAATGAGTTAAATCTTATATTTGCCTTTAAGGCAGATGTGGTGGCTGGAGCTATAGCAGCCCTCTTGGAACCATGAGGAAAAGTAAAGGGAATCACAAACATCAATAAGCCTCTAGTCCAACACCAGAAACTGCCTACATTATTTAAATACATATTATTTGTTTAGACCACTAATGTTGATTTTCTGTTATTTGTAATTAAACACAGTTCTGATACACAAACCAAGTACCTCCTCCTCTGTGAATGCTTCAATGACTTTTAACAGCTACCAGGAAGAGCAGAACTTCATTCTTTCATCTTTCTGGAGCCCTTCTCTCCATGTAAACCTCAATTATAATGTTCACACCATGTTGTTTGTCAACTGCTTATTCGCTCTCTGCCTTTTATAAGTACTTAAAGTATTTCCCTTACACCCATTTAGAACCATATAACTTTATCTTTAATAAATGTAACTTAGAAAACAAGAGGAGAAGAAAAGTCTATTGAATTTACCCACATAATTGCTTGCCATGTTTTTTCTTCCTTCCTGATGTCCCATAATTCCTTATTATTTACTTTCTGTTTAATGAACTTCCTTTAGCCATTCTTTTAGGAGAGATCTAATGGTGACAAATCATTTTAGTTTTCTTTCATTTTAGAATGTTTTGGCCCCTTTTCTTCAATTGAGAATGTATTCATTTCTGTGAAATATTCTTGCTGGATATAAGATTCTGGGTTCAGTTACTGGCTTTGTGCACTTGCAAAATGTTGCGCCACTTCCTTTTGGCCTCCAGTTTTTGATATGAAATTTGCTGTCATTTAAATAGTTTTCCCCCATATATGTAAGGAATCAGTTCCCTGTCATTCCTTTCAAGACTTTTTTGTCTTTAGTTTTTAGAAGTTTGACTATAATGAGTGTTGGTGTAGATATCTTTGGGTTTTCCCTGTTTGAGATTTGCCCAGATTCTCGAATCTGCAGGCTTAAATCTTTTGACAAATTTGGAAGTTTTCAGCTATTTTTTTCTTTGAGATTTCCCTAATTCTTGGTATACTGAGTGATTTTCAGTTGAAACCTGGACATTTTGGGTATACAATATTCTGGATCTTATTAAACCTTTATTTGAGCTGGTTTTCTCTGACATCACTCTGGCAGGGTAAGAGAGAGCACTGCCTTATTACATCCAGGTGTGGATAGTAGTCCAGATAACACACTTAGACATCTTATTACCGCTAGGCAAGGGTGGGAGTTCCGGTTTTTCACCAGTCCTTGACTGACACGTACCTGGTGGAGAGGAGTAGGAACGTCTTAATTCTGTTCTGCTGATGCAATGGGGCAGGAGGTCAATTGAGGGGATGGGAGGGATGTTCTCATTACCACTGAGTTGGGTGGAAGTCAAGGTTCCCCATGTGGTGTCTCTAGTGACAATGCTGGAGGTGGCGGTGGGTAATGAAAGGCTGGCTCCCTCCTGAGCGCTCTTGGACATCACTCTGGCAAAGGATTGGGGTACCTCATTATAGTCTGGGTAGAGTGGGATGTCTACTGGGTGGGCTTTCCACTGGCTTTTGCTTGAAATATGTGGGATAGGACCACATATTTCTCTGTCATGTTTTACTATAATATTTTCTTCTCTGAAACTTTTTTCTTTTTCTCTCTCATTTTTTTTCTTTTTAGGGACACACCTGTGGCATATGGAAGTTCCCAGGCTAGGGGTCCAATCAGAGCTACAGCTGCAGGCCTATACCACAGTCACAGCAACATGGGATCTGAGTCACGACTGCAAACTACACCACAGGTTATGGCAACGTCAGATCCTCAACCCACTGAGCAAGGCCAGGGATTAAACCCACATCCTCATGGATACTAGTCAGATTTGTTTCCGCTGCACCACGATGGCAACTCCCTGAAACTTTTCTATCTTGATAGGCTACCCTTTTTCTGGTCCTTTGGTTAGTGGGAGCAGGCTTTTACTAGGGCTTTTCTTGGTCTGTGCTTGTTGATGTTTCTAGATTGCTGGCTCCCTCAGCACCGAGTCTGGGATATGAAGCAGAAAAGAAATTTCAGGGAACTCACTACTGTGATGTCTTTTGGGTCCCAAGGACCGTAGCTGGTTTGATTTTCTTTTTCTCCATTTTTCAGTTTTCTATGCTTCTTTTCTACAAAATGTCCATGGTTTTTAGTTGTACTTAGAGGAATAGGGAAAAATATATCTACTTCATCTTACCAGAAGCAAAAGTCTTCAAGTCTCCTTTTACTTAAGCCTATCCAAATAGGCTTCTGTTTCTTATCAACAAATCATTCTGGATTAAAATACTTACAGTGAGTAGAAACTAATTTTAAAGCAATGAAGATCCAATGAAGGTTTTAAAGCAAAAGAGGAATATCCAGATTAAGTTGTTACTCCTTACCTTAAGATGAAACTGATACTTCATTATAACTATTTAACACTCCTGACACAGTAGAAACATCCAAACTTGAATCCTGCTATCCTGGGGAGGTATTTATTGCAAGAACTAGTTGGGAGGTGGCCTTTCAGGGTTTCTGTGAATAAGGAAACGGGTACTCACCTGGCTTGTAATGTTTACATCTTTCGGAACAGACTCAGAGAACTTGGTTGCTTTGGAAGGGCCAGTCTTGTAAAAGCTCTCACTTTCCCGGGATCTTGCATATCTAATATGACTGACCCTGGTTAAAGAAGCAAGAGAACGTCCTCAGGCTGGGGTGGGCATCGAACACTACCTGCCCGTCTGCTTTCAAGGTCCCATCTCCTAGTGGTGGGGGAAAGGGCCTTTCCTTGGCCAAGAGGGCAACAGGGCAGCAGAGTCAGCTTATTCATCAACTCACTTAACAACTGTGAGAAGGGTATGCAGAAACTGTACTTATTAGATATGATTCATAAGGATACTGAAAATTATTGCAAGAAAATAATAATTTTAAAAGTTTACTTGAGTTCACTGAAAAGCTGCGCTTGGAAATTGTTTGTGGTACTCAAACCTTTTATCTGATATCATTTGTTTGTTTAGAGGTCAGTTCATCTAAAATATTCGAATGTATCTGAGGTGCAATTTAAAACACTTGAATTTTATATACTTGATTATTCACTGGCTTCACGACCAGAACAACTGAAGTTCAACTCCCCTTTTGAGTGTTTTACATGAATTTATGCATGCTAAAATGAAAAATAAATTAAAACAACTTAAAGCAAAGCAAAACTGTAATATCCATAAATAAACATCAATAAATTAAAAAATAAATGATACAAAATTTGGTTGAAATTAAATTTGGAAGAAAGAAACTTTAGACAGTTTAACCAAAACTGTCTTAATACATTCAAACTTTGAAAAAATAAAAAAAAGGAAATCCACAATATGAAACAATTACAATGTAAAACTGTATGTCTGATTTAAAACAATTACTTAGAAAGTCAATCTTAATAATTATTTAGAAAGTTAATTCTTTAGAAAGTCAAGACAAAGTCCCTGGCAACTGGTAAAACCATCCCTACTTTGCCAAAAAGAGAATATGACTATCAAATAAAAGCCAAAGACACTCAAAAAGTAAACTGTTTTGGTTAAGTGACTGAGTACCACCTTTTGAAGAATATGGAATTTTACTAGAACAGTGTGATTAAGTGAGCTGTTGTGATGAAGTATCTTCCTGGGGAGAAGGTAAAAACAGTCCCAGGAGAAAGAGCGAGGGCATCACCAGGCACTCCCTATAGTCCAAATTTCCAAGGTACCCTTTGCCACCCCCTGTCATGACGCACAGCTAATGATTTCTGTTGGTTCAGTTTGCTGGCATAATAGTCCTCTGACATCCTACAGAATGACAGACAGGACCTTGGCTTACTGCTAAGTACTGCAGCACACTGGAGCACCAGGACAAGAGACCCAACCCCAAACAGAAGCCTTACACTGATTCAATTAAAATGGATCATGTATCAGAGAGCAGTTGGAAGGCGTATAAAAATCGGAGTCAGAGAGGTGTGTTCAGAAATGAGATCTACTGGTGATTTCTTCCATAATCTTGGATGAGCCATTTCTAAACGTTAGCAAGCTCATCCACAAAAGGGGATTGAGTGGGTGAATTTAGATAAAATATATGAGCTCAAATTAGAACATAAAGCACTAATTATCCAGGGAAATGTATGAGTTAAGTAAATACTTGTCTTACGCTTTCTTTTGATGAAGGGGTGTCTCCCCTGTCAGCCTATAAAGGGTGTACTTGAAGTCGATCACACCTTGATTTTCTATGGTGAAGGAGCTACTTTTCCGAGTCCCACAGATCAAAGCCCCAAAGTTGATGATGGAGGAGGGGCTGATGTTGTATTTGGAGAACACTGCGTTCACAGAAAACTTAATTGGGATGCTGGCAATGATTTCACCTCCTTCTGAGATAGTGGGTTCAACAATCTAGAAAGAGATGAAGGATTGGGAAGATGTCAGCCACTCCAGAATTTCTACGACTGTCTACTTCATTCCCTCTTTTCATCACTGACATGAAGCCAGGTTCTTTACTTCATTCTCTTTACATTACTGCATTAACAACATTGTAAATGTTAACAGATAACTTCCTATGTAGCAGCCGTGGGTGGATGGGGACAAACTGTGCCTCCCATTTTCACTTTCCCACTCTTCTTTCGCACGCAGTGACTCAACTCAGCTTCCCTGTCCCTGGTCTTTTCTCTTCCAAAGACCAGGGGCCACATTTCTGCTCTGGAGCTCTCAATTTCTGATGACTCTTTGCACTTCCCACCTGCCCTATCAGTGCCTGTAGTTGGGGATGAAGCCCTAGTGCATCCTCTTTGGCTGCCCCCAGGCCAGCCCTCCCCCCACCCACAGCTTCCTTTCGGGGCATGAGTTTCACAGTCCTGCCACGGTGTGGTCTTGCCTTTGAGCTTGCTTACCTGACAGCGCAGAACTGGCTGGTGCTCGATCTTTATTTCCTTCTTTGCACGAAAGAACACCTGGACATTGGTGGGCTTTTCCATTGTGGTCAGCGAGCCCTTCTTAGGTTGGACTGAGATCATAGAACTTATATTGGCTGCCGAAATCCCTAAGGAGTCCACGGAAAAGCTGCGAGACAAGAATAAAAGTCAGTTTTAGTCATCTAGGGAACCAAAGATCCTAGCCAAGAGACCCTAGATTGTTAAGTGCCTGCCAGGTCCCCAGCCCTGTTTAACCACCATGCCTTGCAGTATTCACTGTTCTTTGTGCTCTGTGACCACCTCTCCTTAGTCAGGATTGACCAGGCCAGGGAAGGTACTGGATAGCCACCTCTAGCCCGTGGTTAAGAGGTGTCCTTGCAGGAGATCTCTGTCTAATAGGAAAACATGATGCTGGATAAGGACCAGCTGGGTTAATTCCTTTCTGCCTCTCCCTGTCTCTCTCTCTCTCTCACTTTGTCTCCTCCCCTTCCTCCCTCCCCTCTCTGAGACCGAACACAGTACACAGAGAGGGAACAGTGATGCATTAGCCGGGGGATCTAAGGCAGGAGAGAACGGGGTGGGAGGCAGAAGTCATGCAACAGAGATGCTCAGAAGGGAGGCCACGCCTGACGCAGGTAAGGTGAGAAGCCACGGAGAAAAGCTGACTTGTGAGCCGGCACAAGAAACTGAAGCTGAGGTCAGACACCTGGGGTAGCTGTGGGACCTCCATGTCACCTCCACACTCCAGGAGACCTGGCCCTTCATTGCTGCACGCAGGGTGCCTGTGCTTCCTCAGTACCTGAACATTCTTTCAATGGACCCTGAACACTTGCTTCAAGCCGAGGGTGACTCGGTTCCACGCAACTTGAAAGACAGAGCTAATGCCCTCTCACAATCCAAAATGAAACTCACAATGGGCAAGAGTCCATTCAGCACTAATTCTAGAGTGACTGGCTTTCTTCTAGGTTTGTTTAGCTTTTATTTACATTATTTATTTCAATTTTTGGTATTGCAGTGGGACGTCTTGAATTTTAGCATTCTTTGAACTGAAATGAAACTACAATAAATACACTGAACTCCTTCAAAACGTGCGAGGCGGGTGTCCCTTTTTCAACAGTGAATTCTTCTGTGGGAAGGATGATCTTCCATAAAATCGACTGGCCGTGGGGGCTGGCACTGCCTGAGGACCTCCTCCCTCCCCGCGCCCAGTGCCACCCTTTCCTCTCCCAGCAATCTCCCTTAGTTAGTGGTTCATTTTCAGTCTCAAGGATGAGTACAAACTGGAGCTCTAGTCCACTATACTGCCATTTGAAATCTATAATGCGGGGGGGGGGTCTTAAAATTAAAAAGATAATTGGGGTTACAAAGATAATTGGGGAGTTCCCTCTGTGGTGCAGCAGAAATGAATCCGACTAGGAACCATGAGGATGCAGGTTCGATCCCTGGCCTTGCTTGTTGGGTTAAGGATCTGGCATTGCCATGAGCTGTGGTGCAGGTCGTGGACATGGCTCAGATCCTGTGTTGCTGTGGCTGTGGCCGGCAGCTGCAGTTCCAATTCAACCCCTAGCCTGGGAACCTTCATATGAAACAAGTGCGGCCCTAAAAATCCAATAAAAAAAAAGGGAAATCCCTTTGTCACATGGAATCCTGTGTAGAACGTCAACTTTATTT
>PVHT020000012.1:4201065-4214276 GCA_004024745.2 Catagonus wagneri | reverse complement strand
TTAACCCACTGAGCAAGGGCAGGGACCGAACCCGCAACCTCATGGTTCCTAGTCGGATTCGTTAACCACTGCGCCACGACGGGAACTCCTAGAACGTCAACTTTAAAAAAGAGAGGAGCTGAAAGGAGGACAGGATGCTGTGGGGCCAGGGCCCGCACCTCCAGTCTCACTCCACCCCTCAGGCCCCCTCTCCCCCCCGTCCCCACCAGGCCCCTGTGGCTCCAGTTGGGATTCCATTTATGTGAGGCCAAGAGAGGCTAAAAGCAGAACAGCTTCTCAGGATTTCCTTGCTCAACTTAAAAAAAAAAAAAAATGTCCCTTATGCACGCCTCTTCTCGCCGTAAGAGGATGAGGACGACTACATGCCCAGGAATTTTCAGGTTACCTGAACATGATCTCATATTTCCCACGGTTCTTCAGTTGCAAGGGCTGCTTCACCTCCTCCAAGACCCTCACAATCCCAAAATCGAGGCCTCCTTCAGCTCCTGCCAGGGGCCAGGGTGGGGAGGGGTAAGTGGGCACAGGAGAGAGAAGCATGGAAATTCCCATTGAAATTCACGTGGAAAATCCATGATGATGATTTCAGAGAATTTGTTTTCTGAGAACACTGAGGCTAGAAAAACTTCTGATTGAGTCTTAGCAAACACACAACAGATACAGCTATGGCACCAGTTCAATGGAGTGGCTCCCTCTGGCTTCCATCCTGTAGGATCACTGTTTTTTCTTTCATGTCTCCCATTAGCTAAAACTCCCAGCGTTGAAAAGAAGTCCAGGAGTTCCCACTGTGGCTCAGCAGTAATAAACCTGACTGGTATCCATGAGGATGTGGGTTTGATCCCTGGCCTTGCTCAGTGGGTTAAGGATCCGGTGTTGCCGTGAGCTGTGGTGTAGGTCACAGATGTGGCTTGGATCCTGCATTGCTGTGGCTATGGTGTAGGCTGGCGGCTACAGCTCCAATTTGACCCCTAGCCTGGGAACTTCCATAGGCAGCTCTAAAAAGACCAAAAAAAAAAAAATGTTATCATGTGTACAACATACAGAGTTGGGATACACTGTATAAATTTGTATTGTTATACTCTGCATTACATCACAAGCATTTCCCCATAACTAAAAACTCCCCCAAAATGTGATTTTAATGGCTGTAAAATATACCATGATATGGCTGCTTAATGATTTATATTATTCTTCCCACAAACATAATATTCCATTAGAGACAGACATTTAGGGTCTTCCTAATTTTCCATTATTATAAACTACACTGCAATAAATGTTGTACAGAAGACTAAGGCCATGTAGGCAGATATGGAGCCCTAACATTCTATGAGTCTGGCTGAGTAGGAGACCTATCACAGAAAGGAGGGCCCTGGGAGCTGGGGTGGCACGGTGGGTAGAATAATGCTCGGACCCCTGCCCCCCGCAAAGATGTCCAAGTCCTCATCCCTGGGGCCTGTAAATATGTTTACGTGGAAAAGGGGAATGAAAGTATAGGTACAACTGAGATCGCTAATCATCTGCTTTTTAAACAAGGACAATTATCCTGGACTTTCTGGTTGGGCCCCAGTAATCACAAAGGTCCTTAAGAGTAGAAGTGGGAGACAGAAGCGGGCGAGTCAGAGAGATGGCAGTGTGGGAAGGATTTCATCCCACCTTGCTGGTTTTGAAAATGAAGGAAGGGGACCATGAGCCAAAGAGTGTGTGTGGCTTCAGGAAGATGGAAAAGGCAAAGAAATGGATTCTGCCTCAGAGGCTTCAGAAAGGAATGCAGCCCCGCCAACACCTTAATTTTGGCCCAGGGAGGTCCGTTTTGGACACCTGACCTACAGAACTGTAAGATAATAAATTTGTGTTATTTTAAGCCACAGAGCTTGCAGATATTTGTTAGGGAGGTGATAGAAAAGTAACACAGGCAGGCAGGTAAGAACTCACTCTCAGATGACTGTTGGGAAAACAGCTCTGCAAATTATGTATCTTGACCATCCCTATTGTCTCCGCATGGAGAGGTTAAGATTCGTAGTAATGTTGCTAACACCACTCGAGCTTGTATAATTACTACTGACCTACATTGCACCCCTCTCTCCAACAACCACTGGTCTTTCTCTACATGAGAAAATACTGCCCTAAAAAGATATGACTCCTAGTCAACAAGCACATGAAAAAAATGCTCGACATCACTGATTATCAGAGAAATGCAAATCAAAACTACTAGGGGGTACCACCTCACACCAGTCAGAATGGCCATCATCAAGAAGTCCGCAAATAGAAAATGCTGGAGAGGGTGTGGAGAAAAGGGAACCCTCCTGCACTGTTGGTGGGAATGTAAGTTGGTACAACCACTATGGAAAACAGTATGGAGGTACCTTAGAAAACTATACATAAAACTACCATATGACCCAGCAGTCCCACTCCTGGGCATATATCCAGACAAAACTTTCCTTGAAAAAGACATATACACTTGCATGTTCACTGCAGCACTATTCACAATAGCCAAGACATGGAAACAACTTAAACGTCCACTGACAGATGATTGGATTAAGAAGATGTGCTATATACACACAATGGAATACTACTCAGCCATAAAAAGAACAAAATAATGTCATTTGCAGCAACATAGATGGAACTAGAGACTCTCATACTAAGTGAGGTAAGCCAGAAACAGAAAGACAAATACCATATGATATTACATATCTGGAATCTAATATATGGCACAAGTGAACCTATTTACAGAAAAGAAACTCATGCACATGGAGAATAGACCTGTGATTGCCAAGGGAGAGGGGGAGGGATTGTGATGGACTGGGAGTTTGGGGTTAATAGATGCAAACTATTGCCTTTGGAATGGATAAGCAATGAGATACTGCTGTGTAGCACTGGGAACTATATCTAGTCACTTATGATGGAGCCTGATAATGTGAGAAAAAGGAATGTATACATGTATGATTAACTGGGTCACACTGCTGTACAGCAGAAAATTGACAGAACACTGTAAATCAGCTATAATGGAAAAAAAAATAAAAATCATTAAATAATAAAGAAAAAAGATGTGACTTCTAAATACCCTTTTCTTAAAGGGTCAACAGACCTTTGGGGAAGGTGATGTCCAAGGCAACATCGTAGGACTCAGCAAAGATCAGGATGTTTTCAATCTGAACAACACCAACGAGATTGTCTGCGTCTAAAACCTGTCAGGGTAAAAGAAATTCTTTAGTAAAAGCAAGACCCACGACGTGCTTGGAGCATGAACAAAGGAAGGTGTGTGAAGAAAGGGTTGTGATAAAGAGCATCTTGAAATGTATTTAGCTTCTGTTTTTGCTCAGCATTTGCCAGGATGAGTGTTCTTCACACCCCCCTTTGGAGAATGCTGGTGTAGACAACCAACCAAAGGATGGGGAAAAGGGACTGCATTTTCCATCTTGTTCACTTGCTGGGTTTCAACTATTTGCAGGATTGCCACGATGGTACTGACGCTTGGGTTGTGGGTATACCTTGCGGGAAAGTGTTCTATGAACTTTTAAATCAAATAAACCTGAAGAGCATTTTTCAGACAGCTGAAATTAAAACTTTTATAAATTATCCTTGCTCTGCTAATTTGACAAATCTGAACTGTTCTACTGTTTCTGATTCAACCTGTGATCAAAGTGCTAGACTTTGCATATAAAATGTTTAATGTTTCTCTTTTATAATTTCATATTTTTATATGAATATCATTACTATTAAAGTTGGAAATGTTAAAAAAAATGTCAAGACTCCTAGCCTCCTGCTGCTCACTCTCCCCTCTGTTGCCAGCCCCGGTGGAAACCCCTCCCTTACTGTCCCGAGGAATGTCTGAACTGGTGTCGGCTGGATCCAACTGCTCTTGACTCTTGAGAATAATGATGGGCAATAAAGGGTCTGCCTGCCAAGGGGAAGAGCCATCAGGCAGTGGGTAGGGCATTCTTGCACCTGCCAGGAGATCACCTGCTTCTCTGTTGCAGCCTCAAGTTGAAAAACTGAGTCACCAGCTCCCCACTGCTTGTGCTTTAGGTGCCATGGGGGACATCAGTAGCTGTTATCAAACTCAAGTCTTAATTCGGTGTTTCTGTCTTTTCTTTCACCCAGTATTTTGCAATGTCTCACAGAGCAAATTGGACCCACTTCAGTTTACCTTCTTTCTTTTGATGCTCAACCTCTGACAGGGATAACAAGAAGGGCTGGCAGCGGGAGGGAAAAATGAGACAAAGAACTTGGATTATCAGCTCCAGAATTTATATAATACTTTTCTACTGATAGATATCAAGTACCTAGAGCATTTTATTTCCTTTGTTCCCTGCTAGATGGCCAGGGAGGAGGGGGGAGTACGTGTTGTAATTGAGGGAACTAAGAAAAAACTAAGAGGTTCAATAATCAAATAGAGTGCACCAGAGCGCTTTTCAAAGGGGGCCAGAAAGCAAGGCATCGTATAGATGTTGCAAGAGTATAACCTGGGGAGGTCAACCTTAGACCATTTTGGAGGCCTGAGGGGAGATCCACTGTGCCTGTTTGGCTGGAACATACAGGAATATGAGATCAGTTACAGAGATTTTCCACACCAGTTGATAAACAGCTGTCACAATGACCTCTCCAGGTGCCCCCTTGCTCCTGCCTCCTGCAGCCTCACGCCCCACCCTGGGAACCCCTGGACTCCCCATGGTCTACTAACTGAAAGATGAAGTTGGTACAGCTGGGACCCCACATCGGCAGTGTGGCCTGAATTCCCTGGATTTATCTGTACCTGTGTAGAGCCTGGTGTTGGAAACACTGACTCTCATCTCTGGCTTTCCTACACATTTGGACTGAGTCAATCTATCAACATCTGTTTTCAGCCATGTAGCATGGGTAGATGATAAGACAGATTAATCAGATCCCCAAAAGGTAGAAACAGGATTAATGTGTGTAAATCACAGGGAGAGAGCCGAGCGCAACCCAAGGAAGAATTAATCGTCAGACATGTTCAAAGGCAGGTAAGGCTACTTGGCAGGCTTTCTATCCCCGGGGATATTCAAAGACAAGCTAGGATGACTTCTCGCTTGTTGCAGAATCAGTTCAACCATCAAAAGTCTGTGACGTTCATTCACTCATTCATTGAAAAGATTCTACTGAGTGCCTTTTACAACCTGTGCTAGACACCGGGGGTCTGATGGGGCAGTGGGCTGAATGCTGACTTCCTAAAGGTAACCCAAATCTTAACTCCTGGGACTTTTGACTGACTTTATTTGGAAAAAGAGTCTTTACAGATGTGATTAAGTTAAAGATCTCAAGGTGAGATCATCTTGGATTATTCGGGTGAGCCCTAAACCCAATAAGTGTCCACATAAGAGAGAGAAGATAAGACACAGAGGGGAAGCCACGTGAAGACTAAGGCAGAGATCAGAATGATGCAGCACAGGCCAAGGAACACGTAGGGCCCCATATGGGAAAGGCAAGGAAGGATTATTCTCCAGCGCCTTCAGAAGGAGTGGGGGCCCTGCAAATACCTTGATTTTGAACTTTGGTCTCCAGAACTGCAGGAGAGTAAATGTCTTGTTTTAAGCCACTCACTTTGTGGATATTCATTACAGAAGCCTTAGGAAACTAATACAGGTGATGAGCAACTCAGGCAAAGTCTTGCCCTGATGGAGTTCACATAAGGAAGAGAGAACCAAGATAATGTTCAAAGCCTATGTGCTTTGAAGGACAGAAGACAGGGTGAGTGGTTGTACATGATGAGGTTTCCTCAATGGGGTGACCTGGAAAAGCCAGTTGAAGCGGTGCTGTTGACCAGACCCTATGGTGGGAGCCAACTCTTGACACAGGGACCTCCTTCCTGGTCCTGATCAACCCTGATGGGGATGCTCAGAAGCAGGTAAGAACCTCGGGTTTTCCTCTTATTGCTGCAGCAGGAAGACAGCCTAGTGCTTTAGGAAGGTGTGACCTGACTTGACTGACATTGTAAAGGTCCCTCTGGACACTTGTGGGGATTGGGAAGAAGAAAGTCAGCTAGGAAGGCCCTGCAGAAGTCCAGGTGAGTGACAGTGCAGGCAGCCCGGATGAGGCAGATAGCATGGGGACCTGGCTTCGTGTGTGTGTGCGTGTGTGTGTGCGCGCGCTGGCAGTGTGCTCCAGGGAATCCATGAGTGCACATTTTGATGATCAAGACTGAAGATGCACAGAGCCTTACTTCCAACCGAATCGCCTTCTTGATGTTGATGGGCTTGGAGGGCTGGAAGTGCACTTGGAGGCTGTACTCAGCCTTGGGGGCTATGGTCCCCTGCACCATGGACACAGTGAAGTCTTCACCCAGGTGTTCCAGGCTGGTGATCCGCCAGGCCAGGGGCAGCAGTGTGACGTTGCGGAGAACAACCACCTTGGATTCTTTTCTGTGGAGACCGAAAGATATATTCTTAGTTCCACATGATCTTGATTCATTATGGCGGGTCAGAAAAGGCACTTCTGGTTATTTCAATTATTGCTAGTTCACGAAACAGTTTTATCAGGGAAGGGGGCCTACCGGTGATGAACAAAGAATGCAGGATACACATATCACTATTCTTTCCCAGCTGCTCCCGAAATAAATATTCTCTATTTAGAATAATAAAACTCAAGTGAATGCATATGTAAGGTTAGGTCTTCTGTTGTGTTTGTCCTCTAATTTCTAGAGCCAAGAATCTTAAAGTTTTAGAGTAAAGGAGTGAAAATCTGGAAAAAACTAGACCTTCTGAGAAAAATGCTAATCTGCACACATTTCAGCAGTTGATCTTGTGAGAAGGGGGGGTGGTCCTTGACCCTACTGGAGCCCTTTCACTGAATGTAAGGTGACAATCTGTGAACTCAGAGGGTTATTAACTATCATGATTTTCCCATGACCAGAAGTGTCTCAGGATGCAGGACTTTCTGTACCAAACCCAAGCAAGTCCCAAGCATAACAGGATGAGCTGGTCACCTTAGAACTAAGTGTTCTTTAAATTTCATCCCCGTTCATATCATCCAGAACTCTGACCTGTGTAGCAAGAGCCGGTCAAAGTGCAATTGTTTTGGGTCCAGCTCCACTTCTGGGCGGACCCCCTGGCAGCTTAATTTGAAGACGGCTGGCTCTGGGTTCTCCTTAATGCAGCAGACAATGCTGTCTTCAAAGACACCAACTGCAGTGGGGTAGGCCCAGACACACAGCACCTAATGAAGGAGTCAAAACAAAATACGTTTATTCCGAGGATGCCAAGGCCTCAGATTTCCCCAGAAAGCCTTGCTGTGGTGGACTTGTTCCCATGCAACCTTACCTGCTTCTCACTG
Source organism: Catagonus wagneri (assembly GCA_004024745.2). NCBI lineage: Eukaryota > Metazoa > Chordata > Mammalia > Artiodactyla > Tayassuidae > Catagonus > Catagonus wagneri. Next base: position 4,206,995 of record PVHT020000012.1, on the reverse strand, counting down.
GGTTTCAGAATCATGTTGATGGGCTCCAGGAAGTAGGTGTTTGCTTTGACATCATTCTGAAAACAGAAGAACACCTCCACGACCATTGGGGAGCTGTTCAGGATGGTGAGGGTCTCCATGTTGCCTGGGAACAAGGAGGACTTGTACCTGGAAATGAACAAAAGTTAGGGGACTGGGAGTGGAGACTGACTGAGAACTCAGGCGGAAAGGAGACTGTGAAGTGCAAGGCGATTTCCAAGGATAACGTGGCTGCACAGCGGCAGCGGTATGGCGGCTAGGAATGCAGGCTCTGTGGTTGTGACAACTTGGAGCCGTGACCTGACCACTCCTCTCCTCCACCCCGAGGCTTAGTCTCCTCACCCCTAAGAGGAGATGATAATACTCCTAGGATTTCAATGAGTATGAACTGCAACAGTGCACCTAATGCTCTCAGGATAGCTGCAGATATCAAATGCTCAATAAATGGTAGTTCTTACTAACTGCAAAGTTTTTTTTTTTTTTTTAGGGCCGCACCGGTGGCATTTGGAGGTTCCCAGGCTAGGGGTCCAATTGGAGCTGTGGCCGCCGGCCTAAGCCATGGCCACAGCAATGCCAGAGCCAAGCTGCATCTGCGACCTACACCACAGCTCAAGGCAATGCCGGATCCTTAACCCACTGAGCGAGGCCAGGGATCACATCCACATCCTCAGGGATACTATGCGGGCTTATTTCTGCTGCACCACGACAGAAAGGCCCATGAGGTCTGCTTTGAAACAATGGAGCACTTACTTATCTCTTGATTTTCCACAAAGCAGTGGTCCGAAGTAAAATTTCTGCATGCTCACGACATACTTCTTAAAGACGACCTCGTTCGCCTTCATGTTCCTCTTCCGCTGAGGGAACACCACCCTGAACACAGGGCAGGGAGGGGAGGGCACAGCTGTACGAACACCTGCACTTGAGGTGCACGTGAACCCAAGCCTCCCCGCTCGGCAAACGGCCCCGGTGTCTGGAGGCAGAATGACTCTCAGTTTGAGGACGTTTACTGAGTCTTTATTCTTGTACCCTCCCTCCCCCACCCGGAGTGAAGACAGTCCAGTTTGAACTTGGGAAAAAAGATTCCCAGTGGTGTATTTCATCATAACGTGGGCAGACGATGGAGCTGAGGTGAATTTCTGTGCTAGGGTGCTGAGCTAGAAAGTTCCAGAGAAGCCCTATGGTGGATATTAATCAGCTTCTGAGTTCCCCGTCCAACATGGCCCCTTGGTGAGAAGTGCCAAAATAATTCCTCTTGGTGGACAAAGTATAAAAGACCCCACAAGCTTGCTCAGCCTGGTGCCTTTATGTGGTGCTTGAGGGGTTCAGTGTTCAGTGGATCAGAAAAGAATCTCCTGCCTGTGGAGATTCACACTTCTATGGGTACCACAGGATAAAACGTCCTACAGTAAATATCAAATCTGTTCACATTCGCTTAACAGTGAAATAAGCAAACTAGCCAGAGACAGACACACCCTGCCCCCACTTCACACCTATGAGCATCCTCTTCGTTTGTCTCATGGTACCGTGTTATCCCTACGGCTTAGTCAGGGTCTAAGACTTTGGAGCCCAATACGAGAGGGCCTGAGATGCTGTTCCGGTTTCACATTTGTATCAAGAGCCATCCTGTTCAGAGTACTACGGGGGGGAGGTACTAAAATTCACCTGTCAACCTTCTCTTTGAAGATAAAATACACTTACTTGGGGTCTTGGCAGATGTATGGGTAAGTGCAGACACCTCGGCAATAGAGCTGGTACTGGCGACGAGTTCCAAGGACCTCAAAGTTAAACGTTTGGTCAAAGATCCCGAGATCATTGGAAGAGAAGTGCACACGCAGTGTCACCTCACCGTTGGCTGGCACGATCCACCGGAAATGATTCAGCCTGCCAATGAGCACACAGGCTTTTAAAGCAAGAACACTTCCTTTTGGGCCAAGAGAAGACAGGACTGGTGCCTGGGAGGAGTCCTGCCTGCTGGGGTCATGCATGGCGGGCCTTAGGGTCCCACAGCCAGGACAGCCCTGTTCCCATCTGGTGCTGTGGCAGCCACACGCTCCATGTGGGGGCTTCAGCCTTCCTCTCCCTGGGTTGCTCTGAGGCCCACCTGGTGAATTTCTCCTGGGAATGCTGCCCAGAAAAGTTGTTCTGCTCCACGTCCAACAGGGGAGTAATGGTTCCAGAAGTTCCCCCAGTAAGGCCCTTCCTGTTGAAGGCCATGCGACGTTTCTCCTTTTGAGTCTCGCGAACTTGATCCATTTTTTCTTTCACTTTCTGTTTGCTCCCCTTAGCTGAGGTGGTCTGCTCCTCCTGGGCCTTGATTAAAAGTGAGCACAGGGTCTTACACATTCGGAGATACCCCCGAGACACCTGCAGTCGGGGATGACCGCACCGCAGGTTCTGGGTGCCGGCAGCTGCCTAGAGCAGCGGGGCCCAGCCTGCGACACCAGATGAGAAGAGAAGAGGTGGAGTGGAGGGAACTGGAGCACTTCCCTCGGCACTCCACTCCCGGAGAAGGCGACCAACCCTCCAGCAAAAGCTCGAAGCTGGCAGGGAGTGTGCTTCTACAGAGCATTTTGTGATTGTGTTTCTTTATTATCGGTTAATCTAGACCCCTCCCTCCCAATCACACTGACTTTGTGCAGAGACCAGATCTGTGTTTTTACAGATATTCCATAGTCTGCCATTTTTGGACTATTCTCAGAGTGTCATTTCCTGTAAACTTTATTTCCCTGTGAACTAGAAATGAGGTGTAAGAATTTGATCAGACTTGGGGAGGATGCTGTGGACATCATACTCCATCACAGCAGGAGACAAACAAGGCCAAGTTGACCCATGTTTACAGACGCAAAGTGCGTGTGAGCACCGCGCTGGTGCCCACCGGATCAGTCACGGCAAAGAGGACTTCCCCCCGGCAGCTGGCCAGCCAGCCGCGGGGTGACGCCCTGGCTCAGAGCGAGCATCTTGCTCCCCAACCCACCAGTACTGTGGGTATCCACGGATGCTCCTTAATCCCTTATGTCCCCGGGGCTACCAGAACGGTGCTTCTTTATTCTACCATTCTTTCCATAATGTTAGCTGCCATTCTTGTAGAAAGGAGAACTTTCCTGCATTAGTTGGAGATGAACCAGTTCCTCCTAAAACTGTAAGTTAAAGAATGCTAAACTCTTCCCCGTCAATGGTCAGTTTTCAGAGAAGAGGTTGGTGCGATAGCTACCTCTGATGGTAGCAATGTTTTCTTCTTTATCTTTTTTATTTGGATTCCACTCAGGTAAAAGGCCTGCCCACTGATGCTATGACTCAGATACTCTACTTACTTATTAAACTGAAGTTTGGGGCTCTCTGCTACTCAGTTGAGCTGTAGGCAGGGCCTACAGGTGGTTTTACTTGCTCTTTGCTAATATGCATGGTTTACAGGAAAGAGGCTGTGTGGAGAGATTCAAATTTGGGGCCACTATACTCCTCTGGGAATAAAAGGCTCCTCCATAATTTTTAATATCTATACCTTCTGCATATTATTGGCCAAGTCTATTTTTCCTCTGTGATTTATTTTATATATTAGTTGCATACACAATGTATATCTTCTATTTTTACGTGATTTCATTTTGATTGCTTATGTTTTTAATCTAGGTGGAATTACTTTTACTGTATTTTGTCAGATGAGAAGATAAAAAGCAACTTTATCCTAAATAGCTAATCTTCCCCTCAGAATTTCTTTGATAATCTAGTGGTGTGTGTTCTCTTCACTTGGGTCTGTTGATTCTTCTGACTCTTGTATTCTGATGCACTGTGTGAACCACCTTAGCTTCACAATGCACTCTGATATCTTTTTAAAAGATCTAGTTTTGCATATTTTTTCTAGGAGATGCGCTTCAGAGTAACTGGACAAGTTCCCTAAAACATGCCATGGGGACCGGAAGGTTGGAAGGCATGAATCAGTCGTGTTCAGCCTCCTCTCAGGGGAGTGGGAAGGGCCAGACTCGGGGAAGGTGGGGCCTGGGGAGGTTCAGGCAGAATCCCTGACAGTCAGAGAGGAACACCTCAGGGAGCACGAAACCCAACACCACACTCGATTTGTGGCCACGTGGCGGGCCTGTCTGAGGCCCTGCCAAGGTCCAAGGACAACTGCTCCCTTTACCTTCAAGGAGCCTACGGGGGCTGAAAGCTCTGCTTCTGCTTCCACTTCTCGTTTCTCCTCCACCAGGGGGAGCTCTCCGGGCGGTGGAGTTACAAACACGAAATGCTTCAGGATTTCAGTTGTGGCCAAAGGCTGCCGCTTCTCAGGATATGAGATGATGGAGAATAAGGCGGGTGGTGGGATGGGTGGTCCAGAGGAACCCAGACCCAAGATGTCTAGGATCTAAAGGAAAAGCCGGGATTAATTACGTGTGCAGAGGGCAGGTACCCCTAAGAGGCCCCCTGAGTGAGTACAGGACGGTCAGACCCCAGCCGCCTTTCTCATAACTTTCTCGGGAGAAGCCCTGAGTGGGCACCTGTCAGGACTCCAGCGTCAGGCCTCTGACGCTGCTCTGCAGGTCTTTCCAAGAGCACCGGCTGGGGCTCTTGCTGTGGGCTGTGTGCTCCCTCTCTTATCCTGACACTTGTCACTTTACTGTGACTGTCCACTTGTCTATCTCCGCAACTGGACTGTAAAGTCTATTAGGACGGGAACCAGGGCGATATAACACATGGCCTAGTGCAGAGGAGGCACTCAAAAAAAAAAAAAAATCTTTGTTTAAAGAGACCCACTCTTGGAGTTCCCTAGTAGCTCAGAGGGTTAAGGATCTGCCACTGTCACTGCTGTGGCTCGGGTCATTGCTGTGACTCGGGTTTGATCCCTGATCTGGGAACTTCTTTATGGCCAAGGTGCAGCCATACAAAGCAAAACAAAACAAACAAACAAATAAAAAAATGGAAACAAAACCAAGAGACCAGCTCTTAAGGTTCTGATGTCTTAGCATAGAGTTGTCTCATCTTTTCAGATCCCCTACTAATTTTTCTTTTAAGTGTTCTTTCTTTCCAAAGGTGAAAAAAAGGGTTGGAGCAGGTCAAATACAGCAAAGAAAAGCAAAGGTTCTGAGGATAGGGTAAAAGATGGGAATGAAGTGAGAAATTAAAAAAAAAAAAAACTTGAGAGAGACAATTTATCCCTGTAGCATCTCCCCATTCTGCTCTGATACTAAGCAAATGAGAATTCTCCAGAGCACACGGCTTGAAAATCTAGCAGTGACATCCTTCTCAGCTGGTAAAACTCTCAGAATAAGGATGCTATCTCTCAACTAAGTGTTGTCATCACAACATTCTGGGTGCAACGTCTATGGACCATGGGCTTTGGGCCTAGTAAGTAATCCTGTGATCCTGTGATTCTAATTCTGTGGGTCGGGCAGCTGAAGACATTTCCTGAGCTACAGCTAGAGTTAACTCCCAGGGTTCAGAATGCCTGTGAGGAAAGAGAGGAATAATTTGTACCACTACTTGAATTAAGAGAGGCAGGGAGCTCTTCGGCCCACAGTCTAACCAGGACTCAGAATGTGGCACATATAGCACAAGGCAAGAAGACCATCCTGGCTCTTGGACTAGAGTGTGAACAAGACGAGGTGTCTTCTTTAAACTAACCCATTTCTCAAAAAGAAAATGAAGGTAACTCCTTCTCTGAGGTTGACCCAAGGCAGGAGTGTGAAACCAGAGGGGTTGGTGCTTTGGGTCCTCGGCTGTCCTCGGCCCCTTCGGACTACCCTGGACCGTTCTGGCAAGAGCCTCATGGTGGGGCCACGTCATGTCAAAATCTGCCTTCTTGATGGGTCACCTTTATTCCCCGCCTCAATCTTTTCCTTCTTTATAGTCCTCTCAGGCTCTGTTCTCCACTGTTTCAGGTTGCATCTGGTTTGGTCAAAAACTATACCAGAGGTGGGCAAACT
>PVHT020000012.1:4177994-4200065 GCA_004024745.2 Catagonus wagneri | reverse complement strand
GACCTGCAGCCTGAGATATTTGCTTTCCGGTGTTTTACAGAAAAAGTCTGTCCCTGGACCAAAGGCTATAATAACCGCTTCCTCCAAACCACTGCCAAAGGGACTTATGGACATGCAATAATTTTTGTTTGGAACAAAAAGCTGTCTGATAGTGTAATTTCGGTCTCTGGGAAGCTTGCGGAAAAGAAATTTTAGAGTAGTTGAGTCGCTTGCTTCACCCCAAAATACACCTGCCGTGCCAACCCCTAACACAAACAATATTAAAAACTGACTTTACAGGTGGCTTTTTACAAGGTTAGAAGAAATAATTTAGGTCTGTGGAACGTTTTATGGATTTTCACAAGGTAGGAAAAGGTCCTTTTAGACATTATTGTCTTACATCCAAGGGGACATCATAGATTAATGGATTTAAGAGGATATGGATTTTGTGTTGAAAGAAACACTTGTACGACCGTTAGCACGGCCAGGCTGCCTGACGGGTCAGATCTCCGTCCTGGAGCACAGTCCCTACCTGATCCCCTCTGGGAAGCCTGTCATTCTCCAGGGCCAGCTTCCAGCTCAAGCCTTCGAGGTCGAGGTCGGGCGCCTGGATGTTTAAGAAGGGCACGCCCAGGTCCTTCTTCCCTTCGTGGTCCTCCTCCTCGCCCTCACCCGTGTCGCTGCGCTCCTCCAGCGCGCGGAGCTTCTCCAGCCTCTCCCGCTCTGCCCGTTCCCGCTCCAGGCGCTCCCGTTCTGCGCGCTCCCGCTCCCGGTCCTTGCGGCCTCGGCGCCCACCGGACTGAACTTGGCGCTGGTCGGTGGCGTCCTCGTGGCTGGCGTCCTCGGCCCCGGCGTGATGCAGCAGAACGCCTTGCTTCCGGTCCCAGTACATGAGGATGTTCTGGATATCCTTCAGAGTCAACTCATAGGTCTTGAACTTCTGGGCCACGTTCTTGTCAGTGTCCTTCAGAAGGTCCCCTTCGCTGTCCTCTTGTTCCTTGTCAAGAGGAAACCCAGGTGTGTTGCTATCTGCCAGCTGGTTCTTCTTCTTCTTGTTGGCTTCTTCCTTGTCGGCCGCCATCTGCTCCCTAACAGATACTTTTCTTTCTGTTGCGTTCATCTTGACCTCTAGTTTGGAAAAAGTAAGAATCTAGAAGGCAAAACACATAAAATATTCTTAAAAGAGTTCTTTAAGGGAAAGCAAACCTCACAAGGAAGAGCAAGCGGGGCTTTTGTTTTGTAAGAAGGCCTCATAGGATTCCAGGTCTCCTGTAGACACAAAGGCTGTGCCTAGAATCACGTGGGGGCAGGCCATTTTCAAAAGAGCTGCTCTGTGTTCCTTCAGTGAGCTGGCTGGGGCCTGGCAGGACTCATTTGGTAAAAGCTGCATAGCAACTTTGATATGCAGTCCTGGTTGAGAGCTGCTGTTCTAAATGATCAACAGGAAAAGATCCCCAAACGATCCTCTCCCCAGAAGAGGCCACAGTGTATAGTGGTCCAATCCCAGCTGTGCCGCTTGCTAGCTGTGTGACCCTGGGCAAGCAATCTACATCTCTGTGCTATCTGTACGATGTTGGTAGTGACGTTAAGAACCACCCCAGAACACTACTGAAGATGAAGTCTGTGAATACATGTAAAAAGCTTATAAAAGTACATGCCACAGAATAAAGGGTCTCCTAGTGCCAAGTTATTAAAATTACACAGGTTATGTGTATAATCAGTATTGCTGGGAACAGACGGGGGTTTAGAATCTGGCCGCACTCCAGCCTTTTAAACAAATCTGTATTTGTGTAATGAACCTGGCACAGAAAAACCGACTTTATTTTTCTTATTCCCTTTTAAACTTGCTTTACAGACTCTGATTTTCTCCCCTCCTGGATGAAATCCTCTGGGAGGCTTCATAAGTTTTGGAGTCATTCTTTGATGCCATCAAGTCTGGTTCAGTCTAATGATCACTGTGTGCAGTACAGCTCAGTGGCCAATCTCCCAGTGGCAGCTCTCCTGCCTAAGCTCAGGCTTGGAGGCATGAACGACCTGGTTGGCTAGTCTCCTCTCCAAACTTCACCAGCTCCTCCTCCACTTGTTCCTCTCTACAGCCTGGAAAGAGCTGATGCGACAGTGTGGGCAAAGCTGTCTCCTTCGAGGGGCGGGGCTCGCCTTATTTGTGTGTAGCAGGGGAAGTGCTTGGCACCCATGGTACCATGTAGGTCACTACCCAGGCACGGGGAGTTTGGTTTGACATCCTATTCAGTAGACGTGGATTTTGCATGGAAGAAGGGGCCTGCTGAGGGGAGGGCTTGTACTTGGAAGACTGCAGGAGTCTGAACTGCAGGCCTGCTTGCTTCTCGTGCTTATTTTGGTGCCCAAGTTCTGTGCGCTCAGGCCCTGCTCCTTCCTGAGCTCTACTTGATGGAGACCCGTGGACGCTGATTCCTCTGCCCTTACCGTCCACCTCCTGGGACAACTCTGCACCTTGTCTGGGAGTCTGGCTTTAGTTTCACTCTCAGAACTCATGGTGCTGAAACGGCTGCTGTGTGCATCACTCAGCCCCATTCCTTGGCCACAGGCGCCACCCCGGGCATTGCTCTGGCCGTTCTGCCCTGCGTGTATCACGGTGGGTAGAGACGTGACAACTGAGCTCGGAAGGCTCAGCTTATGATGGAGCGTCTCCCTTGACTGCTGTTGAGGATCGGCTATTGGTGGCACGTGCTGACTGGGGGCCCACTGGAGGCTGCTAGCCTATTTAGCAGCCCCAAGGGGTGTCACCATGCAGGGACAAGAGAAGGAACCAGGTCTATGGTCAGATACAACCCATCCGGCTTCATTTCATTCAGCCTCAGATGGGGTTCACATCTCTGAAGCCCCATGGGAGGGCAGGACGCCAAAAGGACAGGACTAGAGGAAGTACAACGGGGCACTTGACACACCATCAGCGCTCAACAGACACTGGTCTCTCCTTCCCCCTTCTGCTCCACCATGAAATCTAAACATTCTCAGGCCACTTTTCTGGAGGGGAAATGTGCTAGGCTGATTGGCGGGTTACAGTCACTCTGCCTCTGCCTCTGCGGGCATGAGGGTTGCTACCTGCCGACTTGGTATGCGAGATTTCTTCAAGGGCGGCTCCTCCTTCACTGGTCCCTGCTTTGGCTTTTTGACCCTCCGTTTAAGCTCATCTTCTTCCCTCTGCCGCTCGAGCTCCTGCTGTAGCTTCTTTTCGTGCATCTCCCTTGCCAGTCTCTCCAGCTCCCTTCATCAAACCAGGCAGAGAAAACATTCAGAAGCCCTTCTTCCCGAGCCCCTCCCCTGCCTGGGATCGCTGGGTGGAGGGGACTTGGGGGACAGCTTTCTTGGGTATAAAAAGAAGAACAGAGGTAAGCTGGGTAAATAGGAAGGAGGGGAGAAGAAAAGGTGAGAAGAGAAGGAAAGAAGGGAAGAAAGGAGGAAAGGATGGTTCACTTCCGTCTTTGGGCATTCAGCAAAACTGACTAATGGAAGCTCAACTAAGAGGAATTCTCAGCTAGCCTATATTTCTATTCCAATTTCCTTTCATAGGAGAGTGAGGCAAGGGCTGGAAATAAGCTTGATGTTAGTACCTTTAAAAAGCAGATTGTTCTGATATTGGTACAGATGAGGCCTGGCTTTCTACTCTGTCATGTCTTAGGATCAGAGGAGAAGAAAAAAAAAAAAAATATATATATAGTTTTTTGCTTGCACTCGCAGCATATGGAAGTTCCCAGGCTAGGGGTCGAATCAGAGCTACAGCTGCTTGCCTACACCACAGCCACAGCAACATGGGATCTGAGCCATGTCTGTTGCCTTCACGCAGCTTGTCGCAATGCCAGATCCTTAACCCACGGAGCAAGGCCAGGGATCAAACCCGCATCCTCATGGATACTACTCAGGTTCTTAACTCGCTGAGCCACAATGGGAACTGCAGGGGCAGCATTTCTGAAGGTACAAAACCCATCTATTTTCATCTCCAGGAATCCCTAGTTGTTCCTGGTTGCTGTGGCTCTCTGCCCACTGAAGCCGACTCATCATTACTGTGGGGTGTATGTGCGTGCATGTGTGTGTGTGTGTGTTTGTGTTACACAAAAAAGTCATTGTGAGCTTTGAGATTAGACTTGCATTTTCTAAGTCCACTGTGAGATGAATGCCTGAAAGTAATGACCTGGATGAGAAAGAAAATCAATTCCTCCTGGAGTCTGAAAGCTGGGATTTTCATAGCTCTGGAGAACTGGGCATGTGTACAGTGGACCATGCGGGAGAAGAGATGGGGGTACAGTGTGTACTGCAGAGGACAGAAAAGCTCTTTTGGGGCCAGTTGGGGGAGTCTGGAGGTGGAGGGAGAGGAGAGGAAGGGATTAAACTGTAGGCAAGCATCTTGGCTCCTCCCCCTTCACTGTTCAGAATCCTAGGGTCGGAGAGGCAGTAGGCCCCTTGCCTCCCCTGGCATGTCTGAAGATCTGAGGGCAGAAGGGACATGTGTCCTGGTGCCCACCTGTATCTGAGACAGCCTAAGAGAGTGGCCCAGTCATTTCCACGTGGGCACAGAAGGTGGCTGAGAGCACTGGCTGGGGAGCCTGCCCAGGGTCACTGGTGAACTGCCCAGCTGAGGATCGACTAGGAGAGGCTGTCAGACTTCAGGGGCTGGGCCAAAGGCCAAGCTGGTGGCCAGGGAAGGGGGAGAAACTACTGAGTTCTGGGGAACAACTACTGGGCCCATGTCAAGAGAGTAGCTTCTGGGTCATCAGTTGTGGATACCGGAGCACAGAGGTGGAAGAGCCACAGGTGTCATGGGGAGCCAGCAGGATCCCTGGGACAGCACAGGGGCCAGAAGCCCCCCTCCCCATTACATTAAATCACCTTTCCCTGAGTCCCAGATGTCCCCCCAAAAGGAGGAAGGAGAATGAAGACCCAGAAAGACTGCAGCAAGCAGCACCCTGGATGTGCCAGATATGTGTTTCTGCAAATCAGCCTCGGCGGTCTCCTGTGGCGAGGGCTGTCCCCTCCCCTCCTCAGAGGGTGACCCTGGTCTCTGGGATGGGCCTTGGGCCTGATGGGAATTGCTCTCAGGGGAAGCACCTCCGCTCTGGCCAGCCCGTGACTCTGACCTCCTCTTCCTCTCCCGGAGGGCCTGCTGAACCTCTCGGTTGAACATGACTTTCTCCTCCTCCGTCAAGGCATCGTATTCTTCCTCATCCATATTTTGGAGACGGTCCTTCGCTCTCTGAAGCTCTTCCCTGCGTTTGTGCTCTGTGGGCGGAACGAATAGGAAGGTGAGACAGCTCGCTCGCTAGCCTGGGCTGTGGGGTTCCCTGGTGGCTTAGCTCTCAGCCTGAACCATCTGTGGAGGGTCTGTGACAGTGAGAGGTGGCCGGTGCCACAGCCGGCACTCCTCATCCTCAAATGCAGGTGAGGTTTCCTGAATTCACATGGTTCCCACAGATGTAGGCAGGCTGGTTCCCCCAGTGTCCACGTCCAATGCCTAGAACCTTACGTGGTAGAAAGCACTTGGCAGATGTGATAAATTAAGCACCTTGAGTTGGGGAGTCTCCCGGATTATCTGAATGGGCCCAGTATAATCAGAGAGGTCCAGAGGAGGGAGGCAGGGGTGAGGGTCAAACAACAAAGCCGAGGTCAGAGGTCAGAGGTCTGCCAGGCAGGGACCACGAGCCAGGGAAAGCAGGAAGAGGCAAGGAGAAGACCGTGCTCTTCCTTGTGCTGACACCTCAGTTTTAGGAGCTCCGGCTTCCACAACTGCAGGATTATGCATCTGTTAAGCTGCCAAGTGTGAATAACTTGTCACAGGGGCAATAGGAAAGTAATACACCACCCAGTGACTTTACCCATGATTTTTTTTTTCTTTCTTTCTAGGGCTGTACCTGTGGCATTTAGAAGTTCCCAGGCTAGGGGTTGAATCAGAACTACAGCTGCCAGCCTACACCACAGTCACAGCAATGCAGGATCCGAGCCATATCTGTGACCTACACCACAGCTTGTGGCGATGCTGGATCCTCTACCCACTGAGTGAGGCCAGGGATTGAACCCGCATCCTCATGAATGCCAGTCAGGTTCGTTTTATGCTGAACCACCACTGGAACTCCAGTACCCATGATTAACATGTGCCACTAAAGTGCTCAGGGTGACACGACCATGTGCAGACCAAGGGGAACCCGCTTCCACACCCTACAGATTCCAGAGCCTGTAAAGTGGTTCACACTCAGCACAAAGGCGCTTGGCTTCTTCCCACGTCACTGGGACCACGTCTCACCCGACAGGCTTGTAGGTTTGAGCTCTGGACTCCGCGATTTGGGTCTTAAGTTCTTTCTCTGACACATACCAAGGAATCGTAACAGATGAGAAAAATTCCTCCTTCACTGCGCTGGTGTGAGGATCAAAGAGCGCTCAGCAAAGGCCCCTGGGCCAGTGTCTGGCACATTCATAAATGTCCAACAAATGAGATTTTAATATAATAATATTTCTGCTGGATGGAGCCTCGGGACTTTTTTCAAATGCAAATGAAGTAGGGAAAAGTAATCTAGACTGCAACTCTGAAAAACTTCAATCTACAGATAATTGAGAAAATGAAAAGAGAGACTTTCAAGATTATTGTTACAGGGAAATGCGCTTTCTGAAAAACTAGGAATCTGAAGGTTGTAACATTGCTGGGAGATGCCTGGTCATTCTTCTTATTTTTCTCTGGATGAGAATATAAGGGAGTGTAGTCTCTGAGATCTATTTGGGACTAACAGAGCTCAGTGTTTGTAAATACTTCCTTAAAATGGAAGAGCGTTATGACTGGTGTAGATTGTTCTAGGAGAGGTAAGGCTGAGTGAGGAAGGGCAGTGATGTGGTCAGAGTAGGACTCTGCCTCCCAGTGACAGTGTCACCTCCTCCCTTGGGGCCAAGATTTGCTAGGTCTGCTTCTGACTAAACTGGGAACTTAAGCTAACATTACTTTGTATGTGTGTGTGTGTGTGTGTATTTTTCAATCACTGAAAAGTTTTTCCAGGCAACTGGTGGAACGAGAGAAAAAGCAAAGGGTTCAGAGTTACACAGACCTTACTAATATACTTTGTGATCTACAAGGATTTTGATGGCTCTGAGCCTCATTTTCCTCATCTATAACATGAGGGCAATGATCTTCACAGGGTTATTGTGAGGATTAAATGACTCAAAGGGGATTTAAAGACATTAACAGTGTACAAAATGTATGCTGCAGCGTCTGGTACACAGTAGGCTAGAATGCAGACACTGTTTAGGAAATATCTCCGCACCTCGAGTCTTACAGGAAAGTCACAGCTGGCTTCAACAAAACCAGTAAACTAAGTGGTCGCCTGAGTCAGGATGGGATCTGTGGTGCTGTCCCCTCAGGCAGGCTGTGATTATAGAGATGGTGAGGGGATGCAGTGTGGTCTCGGGGGTAAGAGGGAGGTGCCTGCGGCCCCTCTTCCTTCCACCATCTCTCGACAGGTCCCCGTGTCTGTTTCCTCACATGCAAAGTAGGAATAAGAACTCTCAGTCACCCTCCAGGACAGAAGTAGGACACCAAGGAGATGGCAGATGTCAGTTTCATTTAAGCCCAACAGAGGATCATGGCAGGGAAGCGCTGCAAAAAGCCTAGCGCTCTGTTTAAAGGAAAGATCATTAGGGTTTGGGAAGGACAGCCCAGGAGGGTATGGCCTTGCCTTCTTGCTCCTTCTTGGCTTTCTCCTGGGCCTTCATGGCCATGTAATCCTGGGCCATGTTGATGACGTAGATGTGCTCCCGGTTGCCGATGGCCTTCAGCAGGCAGAGGAGGGCGGTAGCTGTGTTCCTGGCAAAGAGCGTCTCCAGGCTGTCAAACACCACTCCTCGGTAGCAGTCGCTGAGCTGAAAGCAGGAGAGCAAAGACAGTTACTATGGCCACAAGATCATCTGTTCTCTACAGAGAAAGGTGCTTGCTGGCGCTTTTACTGGTGCTGAAATCGGCTCGGCAGAACTACTGGGTCCAGATGAAAATATTCAATTGCCCTTCCACCTGCTAGATTCAAGGTGCTGTAATTAAATAAGAGAGAAAAATAAAAACATTCTAGCAGTCGTGAAATACCTTTACTATATATATTTGTAGAGTAATGGAGTTATTCTGTCTCTATAGAAATAAAGAAAACAAACTACATGTTGCAATGTGGGTCTGGGAAGACCCGTGAAGTACAGGGAAGAAAGATGCAAAGGAAAAGTGTCCCCATGCAGCAAGAGCGGCAACAGCGAGTGGATTATTTGTATCTTTCTTAGTGGCATTCTTGCCCTGAAGTGTAATGATTTTGGTAACAGTTAACTATTGTAGAATAGCCTTGGCTGTGCTGCAGGGTTAATTTAAGTGTAGTGCACAGACTGGCCACCACCGGCTGGGAACTGATCACTACTAGCTTCTGATGAGACGAGAATCTTGTGTCAGAAAATCTGCTACTACAATCACTACATATACTATTTAGTTTAGCTGCCATTTTTTTTTTCCTTCTAGGGAGACTTTGTTAATGAAGGAAGCAGTGCAAGCTCCATATGTCTTCAGAGACCAGCACTTTACGTCGCACAGCTCTCCGGGCTTACTTTGGGCTTTACCAATGATCCTCAGCCTTTGTTCCGGGTGCATGAAACACCAGTGCACTTACTAGGCCTCCTTGCTCGAATCAGTCAAGAGTGATGGTACCTTTAACACGGTAGCAAGTCCAGACCTTAACACGAATCATTTCTGGTGATGACATTTCTCCTCTTCTGGGAGTTTAATTTTCTTATATTTAAACAAATATAACAAGTGAACACTGCAATGAATACTATGGCCCAGTCTGGAAAACCAAAGCAAAGGCCGGACCTAGAGCATGGTGAGCGATTCAGCTCTCTGTAAACCGTAAGCAGTTAGCCTGTCCCACTCCTGCTGGACTTGCTGTCTCTTTTCCTTAATTGTACAACACTTATGAAAAAATAAAACAACAGAAGCAGTTACTGTGCCTCTGATTTTAAAAACAATATGTCATTGCAAAGTATTTTAGAAATGCAAGAAGATGATTAAAAAGCTGTAATTCTCCTTTTCAAAGATAACCACAGTTGTCAAGGGGAAGGGGGGAGGGAGTGGGATGGACGGGGAGTTTGGGGTTAGTAGCTATTACATTTGGAATGGGTGGGCAATGAGGTCGTACCACACAGCACAGTGAACTGTGTCCAGTCTCTTGGGATAGAACACGATGGGGGCTGATATGAGAAAAAGAATGTACATATATGTATGACTGGGTCACTTTGCTGTACAGCGAAATTGGCAAACACTTTCAACAGTACTTTAATTAAAACACAAAACACAAAAAACCCAAAGATAGCCACAGTTAACGTGTATTTTAAGTGGTTTTACTATATGCATGATATATAATTCTCAATATTTTTAGAGAAATATGATCGTGTTTTACATATTATTTTCTAATCTGTTTTTCTTCATTAATAATATAACTTTGCATGGCTCTATTTTATAATTTTTAATACATTGCTGTAGGCCTGTACTATGACTCTGTGTTTTCTTTTGTGTGTGCGTGCATGCATGCACATGTGTACTTTATTTTATTTCATTTTTCTGTGTGTGTTTATAGGGCTGCACCCATGGCAAATGGGTTCCTAGGCTAGGATCCAAACGGAGCTATAGCTCCTGGCCTACAACACAGTCACAGCAATACGGGATCCAAGCCGCATCTGTGACCTACACCACATCTCACAGCAATGCCAGATCCCTAACCCACTGAGGCCAGGCATCAAACCCACATCCTCATGGGTACTAGTTGGATTCGTTTCCACTGGGCCACAACGGGTTCCCCATACGTGCGCTTTAATGAGATACCTTCTGCTCAGTGATCCTTTAGGGTGAGTGGTTTCAGGCCACACACTAAACCAAGGTCAGAGACTGACAAAGGCTGTCAAAAGGACAAAAGTGGGAGTGAATAAGCCCATTTTTCCTCTCCAAGGCCCCTGGATTCTGAGATGCCATGGGTGGGTGATGGCTCAGAATCTCAGCTTATAGCATGGGGACAGTGGATGGGCGCTGCATCTCCGTGCAGGTGGGTGTGGACGCACCTGTATACGGTCGATCAGGATCTGAGTGAACAGCTCCTCAGGGAGCACACAGCTCACGAGCCCGGTATCACCTCCAATACTGGCACTGACGCTGAGCCGGCGCTGCGTGGGCCCTGAGTGGAGAGGGCTGGAGGAAATCTGTTCAGACAGAGAAGGAGTTAGAATCTAGCTTGGTGTTTCAACAACTCCCACACTGCCGAGGCCTGTGACCTTTGGAAAATCATCAAATTTCTCTGGATCTCATTTCCTCACCTGTAAAGTGGGGATTGTATGGTGAAATGGAAGATTCCGATCTCACTTAAAAAAAGGCTGTAAACAGGAAGGCTCATTGGAAGGTGCTTTGAATATGTGCTGAACAGCAGTCATGTGTCCATTCATATGACAAATACTTACTGAGCACATGTGGTGCACCAGGGACCCCTTGAGTACAAAGGATGCACCACAAGCAAGGCTGGTGATGCTGCTGCCGGTGTGGTCCTAGCGTTCAAATGGAAGGGGGACGGAAAAGGAGCACATGAATATACAAACCAGACATATAATTTTTGATAGTGATGAGTATTAAGGAAAAAATAGTCAGGTAAGGAAATAAAGAGCAATGACTGGGTTGAACAATGGCTTTTAGAGACAAGATCCGGAGAGGGAAAAGCAACCTCCCTCATCACAAGTGTGCTCGTGGGCATGTGGGAGGCACACAGGAGCCTGGCGTGACTGAAGCTGAGTGAGCCACGGGGAAGATGGTAAGGCTTAAGGTCAAAGACAGAGTCAGGCCAGAATATACAGGGCTTGTTGGCTGGTAAGGAATTTGGATTTTATTCCAAGTACTATGGGAAGCTGTTGGCATGTTTTAGTCAGACAAGCGATCCATTTTTTATTTTTAAAAGATCACTTTACTTACATGAGGTGACGAGAGTGGAGGCGGCAAGATTAGTTAGCTGTCTCTGTGGTCAAGACAGGACATGATGGCAGCAGGGACAAGGACGGTCATAACAGAAGTAGCTGATACAGGACATATTTTGGAAGTGGAGCAATGGGATTTGGGATGGGGAGTGAAAGAAAGAGAGGCATCAAGAATGACTCGAGTTCTGACCTGAGTAAGCTGAGAAACAGTGAATTTATTTATTAAGAAAGGAAAGACTGAAGGAAGAACAATTTGTTTTGTCTTGTTCTGGGTTCTTTTGGAGGGAATAAGTATTAAGTTTTAGATATAGATTTTGAGACATCTCTAAGCCATTCAATAGAGATTTTTAATAATGATTTTTATTCAATAGAGATCTTTAATGTGACTTTGGGTATGTGAACCTGGTCTTGGGGAGAAATTAGGGCTGGAAATAGAAATTTAAGAGTCAGAAAGATATTGAAAATACTTTAGTAATGAAGTGGCTAAGACTGGCTATAAATAAAAGGTAGATAATGTAGTTTTTCAGACTTTTCTGAAAAACTAGGAATCTGGACAAGATGGAGAAACTGGAAGAGTTGACGGAGTCATTAATGAGGTAGATGGGAGAGCAGAAGAATATGTTCTGAAACCCAAGCAAGGAGTTCCCTAGTGGTTCAGTGGCTTAAGGACCTGGCATTGTCACTGCTGTGGCTTGAGTTTGAACCCTGGCCCAGGAAATTCTGCATGCCATGAGAAAGAAAGAAAGAAAGAAAGAAAGAAAGAAAGAAAGGGAGAGAGAGAAAGGAAGGGAGGGAGGGAGAAAGAAAGAAAAAAGAAATTGGGTCAAGTGAAGCAACTGCTTCCAGGAAGAAGGGATTATCAGCTGCTAAAGAGCTCACATGAGATGAGGACAGAAACTGGCTCTTGATTGGGCAAGATGAATGCCAAAGACCTTGAGAAGAGTAGTGAGTGGAGCGGTAAGGACAGAGCCTCATTGGAATAGGTTAATGAGAGAATGGTGGTAAGGATGAGGAGGCAGTCATCCAGCAATTCTTTGGAGGAATGGCTGTGTAGAGGAGCTGAGAGATGAGGTAATACCTGGAGCGGGATCTGGCACTGTCGGCAGTAATACAGTATACACTGATGACGACAGGAAGGATTTAACAGCTAGGGGGAAAAGCGAATGAGAGGGGACAACTGCAGGAATTTAGCCCTTGAGTAAGAGGGAAGGGGTGGGTCCAGTGCACATGTGCAGAGATTAGCTTTGGATAAGAGCAGGGGCAGTTACTCAGGTGCAGGGAAGGCTTAGCACAGGGTAAGAATGAAGGCAGGCTAGTAGATCTGGGGGCAGAAAGGTGGTTGTCTTCTGATGGTTGCTGAGCCTCCCATGAAGTCAGAGAAGAGATTTTTAGCTGAGGATGAGGAAGAAGAAAGTGTCTTAGAGGTTTGGAGAATGATGACAACAATAAATATCTTGAAGAAATGGAGGGCAAATGTACTAGGGCAGATCAAAGGGTCCACTTGAGTTTTGTGGTCTTAAATTTAAACTCATTCAGGAGAGATAAGGATTTTCTCCATCTATGTTCAGCTGCCCTACATGGAGGAGGTGGCGAATTGGGTTTACCAGAGCTGAAGTTTTGCTTGGAGAGTAAAAGAAAGGAGAAGGGGCAAGAAAATCAGATAGTAATAAACCTTGGAATCCAAACTGAGTAAGAAAGGAAATAAAGAAGTTGGTAGGTGATAAAGACGTGGACGGGAGGTTTCAGTGGGACCAGTTACTTACTGGAATAAGTCATCTGGAAAATTAGAAGATGGTTGTCAGAAAGTAGGATGTGTGATATAGAGATCTCAGAGTTTATTCCACTCTTCTCAAGTATGCTGTGCGACCCAACACTGCCCATAAGACCATGCGTTGTGCATACATCTTAGAGCCATTTGGCAAGACCTTCTTCAACCTCTGTCCTCCACTCTGCTTCCCCCACAAACAGCTGTATCTATTTTCATCTTTACTGACTCTAGAGGAAGATGGCTCCCATAGCCTTCAACTGTACTTAATCCTGCCTTCTCTGTTTCCTCTTGGAATCTCATTCCTTCTTGGGTAGATCATTGCCTTATACTTCTCTAGGAGCTCCTACCTTTATAGACCTGCTTGTGCTTTTACTTCCTTTCAAAGAAAGAAAAGTACTCTCTCTCTCTTTTTTTTTTTTTTTTTTTTAACATTTTGGCCTCCCCACAGCACATGGAGTTCCCGGACCAGGGATCAGATTCGAGTCACAGTTACAACTTATGCCACAGCTATGTAACTATAATCCGTGGCAGTTATAACTTATGCCACAGCTGTGGCAACACGGGATCTTTAATCCACTGTGCCAGGCCAGGGACTGAACCTGCATCCCAGTGCTGCAGAGATGCTGCCAATCCATTAAACCATAGTGGGAACTCCAAGAAAGAACTCGCCCCTGGATTTATTCCTCTAACGATTACTTGATCTTTGTTCGCTTTCTTTCAAATATCTCAGAAGCATACACTCCTTTACTCTGCTTTCCCGACAACTCATTACCCACCTGTCTCTCACAGTGCCACCTCTGTCTCTAGTTTAAGCCCCTGCTATTCTGTCGGGACTGTTCTTGAAGTCTCTTGGCATGTGATTCAAACTCTCTGGCCTCTCTATGACTTTCCAAGACTCCCCTGCAGCCTCTCATAACTTATATTTGTGGTTCCATCCTTAATATTCCTTTGGTAGTTAAGTTGAATCATGTGAAATTGCTATAGTAGAGTTCCCAACTGTTTGAATCTCAGCAGTTTCATATTGTTCAAGCTAATTCTTTTTTGTCATCAATTCTCATTTTATTGCAAATATTTGAATGTGTGGTTACCATGTTTATCAGACTCTTAGGGCAGCTTGAGTGCAGAGGTTTTGCTTTATTTATCTTCAGTTTGCCAGTACCCAACCCAATGCCTATAAGACTGAAGGTACTTGTTTCACACCTGCTCGGTGAACACCCCTTTCAGGAGCGGTGCAGGGACAGCACTCAGGCTTGCCTGCAAGGGCACCTGTAGGAATGGAGTTGTGCTGACCAGGCTGCAGATGCCAAGGAGAGGGAGGAGGAGGAAGGATCCCGACCCTCCTTCCAGGGAGCCCTGGTTTGTACCTGCGGTGTATCAGATGAGTGCTGGTGATGCTGCTTCTGAGACCCTGAGCCGTGGCTCTCTGCCTTGCCTTTGTTGACCAGCATGCTCGCACGCACAGTCTTGGCAGGTTTAATTTCGGGAGTTACCAGAGTGGATTCCGAAGTTAACTTGCCCAGGGTCTCACTGCTCAGTCGCATTTGTCCCATAGCATTTTGGCTCAAAGCAGCAGCCTCCTGGGCTACATGGAGAAAGTGGGTTTATATTAACAGGCACCTTACAATAGTAAGGAAATAGTAGCAAGGACAGTAAGTTGAAACCTAGTGTGATTCTTTTGAGGCATACAAAGCCATCTCCACCTGCAGCTGGAGCAGCAGGGCTGGGAGAAGAGGCTCCACCCACGGGAGATGGATAGTGATGACGGGGGTGCACAGAGCCCAGCCTGGAGCCCTGAGTTCCTTACTGCCTGTCTTCCTAGGGGACCCTATGACAGTGTGCCCCACTTTCTCCTCCAGCCCAGAGGGCAGTCATTCTGGAAACCATTGGTTCTCTACAGCCCTGCCTGCCGTGGAACCCTAACACCAGACCTTTCATGTTTCTAGGTAGAGGTGATGCTAGTGGGTTGGGCGTTCTCTGCTGCTGTAACAGAGCCGCCCAGATGAACAAACTAGCCAAGCAATAGCAGTGTGCCTGTTGGCAAACAACATTTCAAGATTAATGTCTTAGTTTCACCTCCGCCCTCCCTTCCAATCACATCACCTCCCCTAAACACCCCCACCCACTGAGAAGTTCCCATTCAGAATCAGTGGTCGATGTAATTCCTTAAAAGGGTTTCCATGACAGCTGTTCAGGAAAACTCCTGCTAGAGAGCCCCTGGCTTCTGTGATGAGCTCCTGCCCCTCAAGGCCCCCAGTGACAACGGCAAGTCTGTCTGATCGTGTCCCCTGGGACTGTTGCTCTGCAAGGATGGACCACGTGCTCCTGAAGGAGAATGGAGGTGTCACAGATACTACTGGTGCTTTAGGTGGGGGTGATGGAGCTCTTGGGTAGGCAGCACCCATGTTTCTCTGTCTCTCGAGGCTGACTCTTTTTGTTTTATTTTATTTTTTTAGGGTTGTGACATATGAAAGTTTCCCAGGCCAGGGGTCAAATTGGAGCTGCAACTGCCGGCCTACACCACAGGCACAGGAACGTGGGATCCAACCTGCATCTGCAGCCTACACCACAGCTCATGGCAACACCAGATCCTTAACCCACTTAGCGAGACCAGGGATCGAACCTGCATCCTCATGGATACTAGTCAGGTTTGTTACCACTGGGCCCCAATGGGAACTCCCTCAAGGTAGACTCCTTAAGGCTCTTTATTCCTTGACTCATTACTCTTTTGACAATTTCAGCAACTGCATTCCCAGAACTCCCTTGAGAGCTGTCACTCCACTTGTTCTGCTTTATCATGGGGCTCCCTCCTCTCCTCTCCCAGGAGCTGATTATAGGTACAAGGACCCCATATTGCACTTGGGAGGTGCAGCAGGCTGGGAGGGTTGCAGGTGGGAAGAGCCTGAAGTCATCAGTAGAGTAGCTGCACTGAAGTTCTCCTCCACTGCGGGGCTAGTCCCCCAGGTCCCATCCAAGTCCTAGTCCCTCCAAGCTCTAGCCCGTGTCACAGTCCTGCTCTCCTCGGTCCATTTCCCCCAACCCCCAGAATGATGGCTGGGGAATCTCTTCTGTGCCCACCACGTGCCTTTTACCTTTTTCTGGCCATAGTGTCATTCCTCCAGCTCTTAAAAAACCAGTTCTTCACAGTACAATACAAACATGTTTTCATTTAACCTCTCATTTCTTTCAAGATATCATTTTACTCCTCTTTCCTTCACTGCCCAGTTTCTCAAAGCAGTGGTCTAGACCAGCTTTGCCCAACACACATATAACAGGCACCACATGTGGACATAACTTAACTTTTTTAGCAGCCACATTAAAAAAGTAAAAATTGATTTTAATGGTACACTTTATTTAATCCAATATATTAAAAAGGAGATCAAGAGTTCCCATTGTGGCACAGCAGAAGTGAATTTGACTAGGATCCATGAGGACGCAGGTTTGATCCCTGGCCTCGCTCAGTGGGTTAAGGATCCAGGGTTGCCGTGAGCTGTGGTATGGGTTGCAGACTTGGCTCAGATCCTGCATTGTTGTGGCTGTGGTGTAGGCCAGCAGCTGTAGCTCCGATGTGACCCCCTAACCTGGGAACTTTCATATGGCGTGGGTGTGGCCCCCCCAAAAAAAATAGACTTAACAAGTAAAATTCATGGCTTGCTCAATATGGCACACAAATTATAAATTAAAAGTAATAGAAACATGAGATGTAACTAGAGGAGAAAATATTTCAGTGAAATCATACTGAATAATACACACCCATAACCTTGAGTTGTTGACAATACAAACCGGACCTCTGAACCACGCTACGAGCACTGAGCATGAGAGTGGCTGCTGTAGGTCATTCTTTCATTTTGATATCCAAATAGGGGTGGGGGATGGAGAGGAGGAGGCTTGACTCTGAAAGGCCCTGTAAGCCTCACTAAGAAAGGACGTTCCCAGGCTAGGGGTCAAATTGGAGGTACAGCTTCCAGCCTATGCCACAGCCACAGCAACTGGAGATCTGAGTCACGTCTGCAATCTACACCACAGGTCATGGCAATACCAGATGCCCAACCCAATGAGCGAGGCCAAGGATCGAACCCGAATCCACAAGGATATTAGTCAGATTCATTCTGCAGAGCCATGACAGGAATTCCAGGGTTGAATCATTTTACATAAATACTCAGAATAGCATGACATCATGCCTGCTAGTTGATAAAACTGTTCTCCTGTCCTGTGGGTCCATAGAGGACCCCAGGGAGCCAGGTTTCTCTCTCTCTTTCTCTCTCTCTCTCTCTCTTTTTTTTTTTTTTTTGCTTTTTAGGTCTGCATGTGCAGGATATAGAAGTTCCAGGGCTGGGGCGGGGGTGTTGAATCACAGCTGCGGCTGAGGCCTGTGCCACAGCCACAACTCATATCTAAGATGCGTCTTCGACCTACACCATTAACTTGCAGCAACACTGGATCCTTAACCCACCGAACGAGGCCAGGGATTGAACCTGCATCCTCATGGTACTAGCTGGGTTCATTACTGCTGAGCGACAACAGGAACTCTGGAGCTAGGATTCTAAACCTCTGGTAGATAAGGCCTCACTACTATGGGGTTTTAAAAACTCAGTAACTTTCCTGTCCAGTAAACTTCCGCTTCCTTCTCCCAGGTTCCCTGTCTTGGTAAATGACACGTCTCTCTTCCTGTCTCTGTACGTGGAGATCCTAGTGTGACCATCTTGGACGTCTCTCCCTCCAATTCCCTACTAAGCAGGTGGCCATCAGACAGCTGGCCTGGCCCCATTCACGCTGAGCTTCACTGGTGCATTCTTTATGAGACGTCACCAGAGCTCCTTTCCTACTGCAAACTTCTGACTATTTCTCACGTGGGGTGAAAACTGCCCAGCTTCTCTTTTCCTTCAAAATAAAACCCAAATTTCTAATCTTGACATCAACATCAACTATGATTGGCCTCGACTTGCCTTCCTACCTCTAATTTACTGTCAGCTCCCCTGCTTCTCGGTCTGGAATGTCCTTACCTTCATCTTTGCCTATAAACATTCTCCTCCTCCATCAAAGCCCATCTCCATGAAAGCTCCCCCAAATCATGCTTGTTGGAACCCAACTACCCCAAAGTTGGTCTTTTGCAGAAGCTGATATTTCTGTTATGTGATTTTCCTGTTCTGAATGAGCACACGTCTGCTCCCCTCTGGGTGTCACCCCCAAAGCTGTGGGCCTTCAGTGGGGCTGGGAGAACAGCTAGGTGGGGAAAACCGAGAAGATGCATGAAGGCCACCTGACCGCAAACATCAGGGGCAATGGCTCTCACCAGACTCCTCTTCTTTCATGGACTGCTCGATGGCGGCCCTGATGCAGAGCTCACGGGCCCGGATGCCCGGGACGTTGTTGCTGTCAGAGATGGCTTCCAGCACGATGGAGTCCATGTTCAGGCAGGCTGCACTGTAGTACTTAGCCATGCTGACTGCGGTGGCTGACTTTCCTATAAAAAAAGGTCAGAGGGCTGCATTTCATGGTTCTCAATGGTTCAGTGTCCTAGACAGAAGAAACGTCTAGAACAGGCTCCTATAAAGTGATCCCTCTACGTGCTCTGCTTCCAAGATGCTCATGTGGCCAGAGGTGGCGGCAGAAAAGCGAGGGAAGACCTGAGTCAGAAGTCAGAAGTCAGGACTCTGGATTCTGGCCCCAATTCTACCATGGCAACTCACAGCCCCTTTGGATTTTCTCCTTGGCTTAAAAAGTGATTCTGTCAGATGAACTACAAAAATCCTGTTGCTCTTACCACCTCTGATCCTAATGGGAGCACTTTATTTTTTTGTTAACCTGTGTTGATCTTTTTTTCTCATTTCAATATATCTGCTCATTACAAAGAAAGCAGAAAATTCGTAACAGGAGAAAAGAAGACACATAATTTGCTCCAGAGAGATGACACCATATGGCTGCCAAGGATGCATATGTAACAATTCCATTTGCATTTCATATATATATAATATATAAAATAATGGGTTACATGGCAGCCTTAGTAATGCCCCTCACAAAGGTGTCCACATCCCAGCCTCTGGAACCTGTGATTATGTTACCTTATTTGGTAAGGGGACTTTGTAGGTGCGATTAAGTTAATAACCTTGATATGAAAGACTGCCCGGGTTATCTGGGTGGGCCCAATGTAATCACAAGGGTCCTTGCAAGAGAGAAGTGGGATCGTCAGAGTAAGAGCAGGTGATGTGACGATGAAAACAGAGAGAGACTAGAAGATGTTACGATGCTGGTTTTGAGGAAGGAGGACGGGGCCATGAGCCAAGCAATGCAGGTAAGGTTTCTAGAAGCTAGAAAAGGCAAGGAAATGGATTCTCCCCTAAAGCTTCCAGAAATAATGTCGACCCATCTTAGACTTCCGACATCCAGAAGTCTAAGAAAGTAAATTTTCATTTCTGTAAGCCACTAAGTGTGGTTATTTGTTATAGCAGCAAGAGGAAATTAATACAGATTACAGACTGTAAGCATGACATTTTTTTTCTCACTTAAAATCATGTATCATAGGAGTTCCCTTCGTGGCTCAGTGGCTAACGAATCCGACTAAGAACCATGAGGTTGCAGGTTCGATCCCTGGCCTTGCTCAGTGGGTTAAGGATCCGGTGTTGCCGTGAGCTGTGGTGTAGGTTGCAGACGCGGCTCGGATCCCGCGTTGCTGTGGCTGTGGCGAAGGCCGGCAGCTACAGCTCCTGTTAGACCCCTAGCCTGGGAACCTCCATATGCCGCGGGTGCGGCTCCACATAAAGGCAAAAAGACAAAAAAAAAAAAAAAATCATGTATCATGAACATTTTTCTATTCATCCAATATGCTTTTATGGCACCGTTTTTTTTTCCTGTGACTGTATACATAAAAAATTTACCGTTTTAACTGTTTTTAAGTGTACAGTTCAGTTGCTAAGTACATTCACATTGTTGTGCAACCGTCACTGCCATCCGTCTTCAGCACTTTTTCATCTTCCCAAATGAAAACTGTGTGATCGTTAAACAATACCCTTTCATTCCTCCTTTTCCTCAGTCCCTGAAAACCACCATTCTACTTTCTGTCTCGATGGATATGACTCGTTTACATGCCCTATATAAATGGAATCATACAGCAGTTGTTCTTTTGTAATTTTGCTTATTTCACTTAGCATAATGTTTCAAGGTTCATCTATGTTGCAGCATGTGTGAGAATTTCTTCCTTTTTATGAGTGGATAGTATCCCAATGTACCACAATTAGTTTATCTATTCATCTGTCAGTGACAGTCAGGCTGTTTCTCCCTTTTGGCAACTGTGAATGATGCTGCTATGAACACGGGTATACAAGACACTGGTGATAAAATTCACGACATGAAAGCACTGTCGATTAACTAGCTAGTCAACTAATCATCCAATTAAATGCTTCAGTTGCTTCCACATTTTTAGTATGGTCAACACTCATGCAGTTAATCTTTGTCTACATGACTATTTTTCTAAGATAAATGTTTAGAGGTCATACTGCCAGGCCAAAGCATTTGGACTGATTTTCCCTCTCTCTTTTTAAGGAACTTAATGTTTTGGATTTTTCTTTAATATTTTAATGACATTAAATTATTGAAAGACTAAAAGCTCCAACAATTCAGAGATGTATTAATTAAAAATGAGGTGTCCTTGCTCTTTCTCTAACCCCGTATCTCTGAAAGTGGCAATTTAACAATTTGGGGATAATTCTTTGGTATATAAATTTCAAACCAAAGACTTTTTGCCTCAAAAATTGCAGACTTCACCATAAACCTAAAAGGGGGCAACGCCTCAGGGCTGTGCGTACCTGACAGGGGCGTCCCGTGGATGATGACGGCGATGCCTTTCTGGTTCCTGGCCATGCGGCCTTCTGCAGAGATGTCAATGCCCAGGTAGCGAGCGATGGCTTTGCTCACTGGGTTGTTCTCTACTTCGCCAACCTCCTCTGCGGAGTGGCTGTCAATGCTCTGGATCTTGTCAGCTACAAATTAAAAATACATGTGGGTGTGTCTGCATGGTTTACGATGCGAATGGAATGATTTTTTTCCTATTAAATTTCATTTTAAAATGACAAATATGATCTGCCGCAGATGTTGCTGCAGTCCTCACTCCCCCTTTAGCATGAAAGTGCCCTTTCTGGCTGATAATTTGTCCATAGCTACTAGAATTGAAAACAAAGATATTCGTTGACTCTTAATCCCATCTGGGGGAGTGTCTCCTGCTGAGAAGTAACACTGAAAATGAGCTGAACTGTCAACAGTAAGGGGAATGACTAATGACTGATGGCACATTCATGTCATAGAATTAATACATAAAAGTGTCGGTAAGATGCATTTTATGGAGAGCAGTGAAAGGTACTGAACAGCCTTCCCACTTCTGCTTAGAGAGACCTGGTACCAAAATGTTAAAACGCATGGTTACTTTGAAACATGATTTTCTCCAGGCTTTCCTCATCCTCATCTTCTTCTGCGTAGGTCCTAGACTCGACCATTGGGACGTGCCGCTCTTCCAGGTTGGATGTGACTGAGATCCCTCGGCTCAGCGAGGTCCTCTTCGTGCTGGCGGAGGTTCCCTGTTCTGACAAGGGCCTGTCATCTTCTTCTGCCAGGGGGCGAAGGACCGGAACACAGGCAGGAGGAGTTGGGAGGAGGACAAGGGAGATGGGGCAGAAAAGGGGAGAAACACAAAGAGGAGGATCACTGAACTGGACACCACCACCCTGGATGATCCAACCCAAATAGATAAGAACTGCCGGCAGTCTGCTGATATGTTTCTCTGCCCAGTCTTTCTACATTTTTCACAGAAAAAATAATTAATTAATTAAATTGGAGTATTGTGTTAGTTTCAGGTGTGCAGCAAAGTGATCCATATATATATATATATATATTTTTTTTTTTCCAGATTCTTTTCCCTTATAGGCTATTACAAAATACTGAGTATAGTTCCTGGGGCTATACAGTAGATCCTTACTGATTATTTATTTTACATACAGTCTATGTTTTAACATTGAAAAAAAATACCAAAATTAAACATTTGCTCCAGAAAATTTAGGAAATTTAAAAGAACAAAAACTAATAAAGTTTAACTGGAGAAAGACATATGTGGACAAAGAAATATTTACAGAGGAATTGCAGCTTAATTTTATGATAGCGGTACAGGAGGGCTGCAACCTCTTAGATTTTTAATTTTAATTTTTCAAAACTGAAGTGGGGATCATACTTTACATATCGATTTGTAACCTTCTTTCCCCCTTAAATCATCATGAACTTTTCTCCATGTCACTGGTAAGCACATATACCACTCTCTCTGTCTTACACCCTCCTCACTGCCCGCCCCCCCC
>PVHT020000012.1:4158497-4176994 GCA_004024745.2 Catagonus wagneri | reverse complement strand
GTAGGAAGCAGGGCACGGGCCTCCCTGGGCTCTTACTGACCCTCGGGTCCTGGTTGAGACCACTTTTTCAGGCGCCAAGGGAAAAATGAACCCACAACAAAGGCGTGTAGGATGAGGAAGACAGTGACAGGGCCCTTCCCGGCCCCTGCTAAGTCCTCTCCTGCAGCCCCTTGCGGCTCTCTGCCTCAAGCTGACAGACAGTCCTGAGTTGAACTGTCTATCCCCCGACCTCTTTCCGACTGTGAGCTCTCAAAGGCAGGGGCTGGTCTCACGGATTTTTCTTCCAGCACTTCATCTCAGTGCTTGGGACACAGTGGTACTTGTCATGGGCTTAAGTGGCTCCCATAAAATTCATTTCCTAAAGTCCTAACCCATAACCCCTAATATACAAGAACGTAACTACTTGAAGCCAGGGCCTTTAAAGAGGTAATTAAGTTAAAATAAGGTTATATGAGTGTCTTAATCCCTCTGTAATCCAATATGACTGATGTTCTTATAGGAAGAGATTAGGACACAGACACACACAGGGCGGACGCACAGGGAAACAACAGCCATCTACAAGCCAAGGAGGGAGGTTCAGAAGAAAACAATTTCACCAACACCTTGATCTTGGACTTCAAACCTCTAGAATTAGGAGAGAATAAGTTTCCTTTGGTTAAGCCCCCCAGTCTGTGGTATTTGCAATGCCAGTCCTAGAGAGTCAATATGCTCAATGAATATGACCAGGAGATTGGGGGAGAGCAGCCTTCTCCTTTCATCTCCTTTTAAAGCAAACAAGTGTTCTCCGACCAGCTTCTATCTCCTTGAGAGAGAGCAAGGCAGGTCCAAAGGCAGTACTTCATTCATTCATCCATCCACTCTTAGAACACGCATTCAATGGATGTATCAGGTGCTATTTCACACACTGGGTTTGCATTGGGAACACATGATCACTGCCTTTATGGGTGCTTCCCGTCTGGTGGGGAGATGGGTGAGAAGGAAATACATGTGATGAATGTCATGCAGAACAAGAGAGCAAGTAAGAACAGGGAGGGCCCAGGGAAGCAGGGAGGAGAAGGGAGCACTCTGACGAGCAACACGATCCTACAGGTCACCCTGGAACCTTGCTGCTCAAGTGCACACAAGGGGATGCCCAGGCATATGATGGGTAACTTGGGGGTGCTGGGTCAGAAAGGGCAAGATTATATGGGCACGGTTCAGCTTTGCAGTTGCTGTTTGCCCTTGAGCGCAATGGAGGGTTCTTCCTCGTGTGATCCCTCCCCCCCCTTCTCACTGGGCACCAATATCTTCCGTGCCTGATGGATTACTGTGCATGGCCTAGGCGCACACATGGAGGCCATGGAGCAGAGTGGTAACCGTCACGGACTCCGCAGTCAGCGCCTCACCTCTCATTTTGTGTGTGTGAAGCCCGCAGCACCGAGCCTGCTGTCTAACAAGTGTTCTTCTGCATGGACATTAGCCATTCCCAAGTCTTAACTTCCCCCAGACTCTGGTGAGAGCAGAATGTGCCCCTGCCTGTGCATCCATGCAGGGGGCAAGACAGGACCACTTTGTAAGGGTTAGAAATGGAATATACAAGGCACTCAGCGCCTGCCTGGCACCTGGCAGGTGCTCAGTGACTGGTTGGTTCCCCATTACAGAAAATCCAAAGAAGCCAGGCCAGTGGCTAGAGCTGGGGGCTGAGTTCTCACCGTTCTCCTGTGCCAGACTCTCCAGATATATCGCCTTCAGCTGCTCCTCTTTTGACCGCTTCATCTCCTTGAAGTACTCATATACCTCTGGGGGCAGCTTCTCCCCTGGAAGGCGGGGAGGCAGCAGCAGGGAGTTGTAGGAATCATAGCCCTTCAGCATTCGCAAGATCTGCTCAAGGAGAACAGGAACTGTCGTTGGTCCCATTGGAAGCTTCCTTTCCACGGCCCCAGGTGGCTCTGCCATCCACCTTGCAAAAGCCCTGCTCCTGCCTGAGCCTGGGATGTACACAGATACTTTCTGGATTTCTAAGGCCAGGGTCCTTTGCAGAGGTCTAAAGTATAAGGACAAGCCCTGAATCTTGGGGATATAGGATTTTTATTTTTTTCTGTCTGAGCCTGGGTATTTCCCATGTGGAAAAGAATTTTCTTCTTGTTTTAAAAATAACATACACACCAATTAGAACAGACAAAATCCAAAACCCTGATGACATCAAAAGCTAGTGAGGAAGAAGAGCGACAGGAACTCTCATTTATTGCTAATAGGAATGCAAAGTGGTACAACCACTTTGGAAGACAGTTTGTCAGTTTCTTACAAACTAAACATGCTCTCACCATATGATCCAGCAAGCATACTCCTTGGCATTTACCTAAAGGAGCTGAAAACTTATGTTCACACCAAAACCTGCACACAGATGTTTATAGAAGATTTATTCAAAATTGCCAAAGCTTAGAACCAAAATGTCTATCAGTAGGTGAATGGATAAATAAACTGTGGTATTACCAGACAATGGAATGTTATGGAGCACTAAAAAGAAATGAGCTATTAAGCCAGGAAAAGACATGCAGGAAACTTAAATGCATATTACTAAGTGAAAAAAGTCACTCTTAATCTCTACATACTGTATGATTCCAACTATAGGGCATTCTGAAAAAGGCAAAACTACAGAGACAGTAAAAAGATGAGTGGTTGCCAGGGATTGGGAGAGGGAAGGATGAATAGGGGGAATACAGGGGACATTTAGGGCAATTAACATACTTTGTGTGACACTATGATGATGGATACATGTTACACATTTATATAAACCCAGAGAATGTACCTGTAATGTAAACTATGGACTTTGGGTGATCCTAGTGAAGGATGTTGATAACAGGGAGGTGAGGCATATATAAGGGCAGGAGGTATATGGGAAATCCTGGCATATTTTGCTGTGAATTTAAAACTGCTCTAAAAACAGTTTAAAAAAATGGACAAGGAGGAGCAATTGTAACATATGCAGTCCAGACACACAGGAAAAAGAAAAAAAAAAAACTGATTTAAGCCCTAACATGATTATATTAAGTGTAAATGGTCTAAATATGTCAATTAAAGACAGAGACTGGCAGAGCGTATTAAAAAAGACCCAAACATATTCTGTTTAAAAGAAACTCATTTCAAATACAATGACTGTGGCATACATTCTTTTCTGTAAGTGTGTATTAGTTTTTCAATTAGTTGTTTAAAATGTATAATGAGATCAAAAAGAAGCTATGAATTCTGCTCAGGGCCAGGGAAGTAGGTCAGGAAAGGCTGCTAAGTGATCTTTAAATCCACAGGAAAGGTTCAGGAGAAGAAGGGGCAAAGGTCAGCAGGAAGCTGTCCAGGCAGAGAGAAGAGTACCTGGTAGGACCCAGCATGTGTAGGAAAATAGAGTTTGTTTTGGTCTCTGCTCACCTTCTCTTCTACATGATATTGCTGGTCAAATTCTAAGGAGTAAAATTCAATGGGAAAGTTGCAGGGATTCTTCACCACCACCTCGGCCTCATCTCCAGGTGCATAAGGCAGCAGTGGCCCCAGCTCCAGAACTGATGGACTAAATTCCAAGTGTGGCTCCAGACCTTGCCCCTCTGCCAGCAAAGTGAGCTTTTGAGCACTCTGGGCAATCTGGAACATCAGGGTTTGGCTGTAGAATTTCTGGAAAACATAAAAACAACACAAGCACATGAATTTTTTCTGTCATGTGCCATGTAAAATTGATAAACACTGGGGAGGGGGGCAGCAAAATTGATCATTTAGATTAAGAGAGAAAACTTTTCTTATAAAATGGCATGAGAGCAATTTATACTAGATTTTTGATATTGGGTTTCTAGCATGCCAGGCACTGTACCAAGTGCTTCATCGTGGCCCTCTGAATGCTGTTCTCATATCCCTCAGATCCTCCAATGTGCTCAGATGTCCCACTGCCACTATCTGCACTTCTGGGTCTGTACGTCTGGGCTCTCACTTCATGGGCCCTGCTGCCTGTGGGTTGGGCAGGGCAGGGGAGGGCAGAAGGGCTAGGGAAGTAACACCTTCTGGGAGTAATCCTCAACCAATGACTCTTGGGAGTTACTATATAAAGACCCTAGCTCCCTCACTCCTGGACAGGCATAATTCTGATATGTGTATTTTGCATATTTTTGCAGTTTCAGTGGGATTAAGCTCCAGTCTCCAAGGTAGCTGGCTCATTCATAACCTTATTAGCTGCTTTCCATTTCCTTATCACCTTCTATTTCTCTGTCAGTATTCCCTAAACTTCTTCCCCTCCGGCTCCCTACACGTCTTCAATAATCTGTTTGCACTCAAATTCTTGTCTCCAGGTCTGCCTCTTGAAGAATCTGAATTATCATATTTCTATTATTTGAAAACATAGTTAAATAGCTGGTCAGAGGTGATCGGCTAAAGCATTCAGTTCATCGGACACAATTACAATCCAAAGAACAGTTGATAGTGATACCAATTATCCTAATCTGGTTTCAGGGAGGACCCTATTAAAATGCATATTCACAGGTTCCAGATTCACTTGGTAGGGGCACAGTAAGGCTGTGAATCTGGTACTTGCAGCAGATGCTCAGGTTGTTCTGATATAGTTGGACTCACAGCTTGGGTTTGGAAGGCACGATTGGTACGTGATTTGGAGAGCACTTAATTACCTTGGCTAAAGGGGGAAAATCAGATGGATGGAATGTATAAGGACATAAATACAAATTCAGAAAAATACCTACTGCTAGAGGCAGTAAGAGAGTGAATTATTGGTTAAGAAGGCCTTTTATATAGGTATAGGCTTAGCAGTTTATGTGATCCAAACTTCCACATCTTAACTGCTTTTTATGGAAATACTTCTAAAACATGTCATTCACCTCCTTGCTTTCTAACTCCGGGTATTCTGAACACATGTTACAATGTCTAGGAGTTGTCAGGGTGGACACCAGTGGTTTCTCTGTGCTGCTAATGCTGGTGGTGATGTGGATGTGGATCATGTGGGTTTCCGGGCTAACCAGTTCCTTGTATGCAGTTAATAAATTCCTCTCCCAACTCTAATTTAAAACACGCACCCCCAATGTTCATAGCAGCACTATTTACAATAGTCAAGACATGGAAGCAACCTAAATGTCCATCGACAGAGGAATGGATGAAAAAGATGTGGTACATATATACAATGGAGTGTTACTCAGTCATAGCAAAGAATGAAATAATGCCATGTGCAGCAACATCGATGGACCTAGACATTCTCATATTAAGTGAAGTAAATCAGACAAACCTATGATTACCAAAGGGGATAGCAGGGAGGTGGAGATCTACATTAAGAGTTGGGGATTAACATATACACACCACTACATATAAAATAGGTGAACAATAAGGACTTACTGTATATAGCACAGGGAACTATACTTTTTATCTTGCAATAACCTATGATAGGAAAGAATCTGAAAAAGAATGTGTGCGTGCGTGTGTAACTCTCCTATTCTTGTACACTAGAAATGAACC
This sequence comes from Catagonus wagneri, assembly GCA_004024745.2. NCBI lineage: Eukaryota > Metazoa > Chordata > Mammalia > Artiodactyla > Tayassuidae > Catagonus > Catagonus wagneri. The sequence continues at coordinate 4,171,519 of PVHT020000012.1, read as the reverse complement.
CAATGTTATAAATGAACTATACTTCAATTTTTAAAAACCGACACAAAATTTCTCTCCCATTTGGTGGAGACATTTTATTACTTTGACCAATTCCAATTCAACATTTATGGAACTGCTCAAACAAATCTATTTTTTTTTTTTTTACTATATTTATTGATAATTAACCTCATTCAGTAAAACATCCAAAATCTTGAATAAACACTCAGGCAGTCTTAAGATTCTTCAAGAATGACAAACACACGAGCTTTCTTTTCTTTTAAAAGGGTTTGGAGATTTTGATAATGACAGAAATAGCAACTGTATTTCACAATCAGATATGAAGTCATTCACTTTTCTTCCTTCTCACTGTAGAACCTTAAGCATTTTCTCAAAGCCATTACAGGAAAATGGGAGTTAACCACAGGTATTTTGTAAAGCTCACATGGATTTCTTCTTTTAAAAGAACAGAGAAAAATATCTCCCAAGTGCCTTAGGCTTTGAGGAAAAGTCTTTACAGTGTAACCTCTTGAGATCCTCTCTGGTTCCAGGATTTTATTATTTTTTACTGTGTTCTTTGTCAGGAGTAGCTTTGTGCTGATAGTGTCCACAAAAGAAATGCTTGTGAGGCCCAGGGAGTATATCTAAGCGGAAGTACTTAGCATCTTGAGACACGACATATAGAGCAGTGTGCTGTGCATTTTATTCACATTAATTCATGTAATCTTCCACATCATCCTAGGAGATAGGGATTGCAGGGTGATAATGTGTTATCTGAAACCCAGGGGCCAGATGCTTTCACATTCAGAGTTTTAAAAAGGTAAACACAGTGCACACACCCTCTGCTACACAGTATCCTCAGCGGGGCCGGAGCAGGTCCCCTGTAATCAAACACACGACTATTTCTGCAGTTGCAGGGTGTGAGTCTGCAAACCAAGGGGCATTAAATAAAGGTTAAGTAGTCTCATGACAGTTCAGATTAGGTTTTTTTTCTGCCAAATGAGTTTGGGTCTGAAACTTATGAAATTTTCTTTGCTAGGTTTTAGAACTTATTGGATTTTAAAAGTGCAATAAGGGACTTGTGGACCTGTGATGTTATTTTTCATTTTACCTGTGAGCAGTCTGAAGTTTAGTGAGGCTGAGTGACTGTCCAAAGCCACGCAGCCTCCAAGGGCAGAGGCCGAAGGTCACTGAGCCAGATCTGCTGATAACAGCGCAAGTGTTAGATCTGCTGATTCCAGAGCTGATGCTGCTAAGCACCAGGACATAGCTCCCGAGTGAACCAGAGGGCTGGAGGTCAAAACGCAAATAGCGAGGGGATGGGTCACTCAAAGTGACCCGAGAATCTGAATGAGACTGCATCTCTTCAAAGCTTACCTCTTCTTTGGGCATGAACTTCACTTGCACGTTGGACCTCTCGCCAGGATCCAAGACCCCAGAAGTAGGCTGAATCTCAAAGATCCGTGTTCTTGGCTTTAATTCAGCACACAGTTTCCGTCTTAAGTACTTCGGAATGTGTTTCTCCAGCTGGTTAACAGATATCAGATAATTAGACCATCCTCTGTGCAAAGTAAGCTTTTTCTATCCTCCTTTCACTCAGCCTACATTTACTGATAACTTCCCAGGTATCAGGGGAAGTATGGAAACCAAGGGCACAAAGATAAAATACACATCTGCCAGACAGCATGATCTCTGGGTCCTTGAGTGCTGGGCCGAAGGCCTAGATTTTATTCAGGAGGCAGCGACTGTCACTGCAATTCTTGGAACAGGAGAGTGAAATGAAGAGAGTGAAGGACTAGAATTACAAACCTAGTAATGGAGATGAAATGGAGATGGAAAAAAAAGGTGACAATGGGCCACAAATCATTTACCTTGCTAACTTCCTTTTGGCTGTGGATGAACCATTCACAAGGGACTTGGAGATGATTGGAAAGCTGAATAGTTTCCACGAGGCACTGTCCACACTGAATTGTGGCAAACTCCACTTTTCCACAAGACAGGGTCATACTGGGAACGGTCACCTTAGCTTGGAGACAGATGTGAACTGCTGGCCCTCCAACCACCTATAGGGGGCATAAAATCGTGGTTATCACGTGGCATGGCATTGGAGGAAGAATGCATGGCTCTGCAATAGGAACTGGAGCATTGCAGGGGTGACCGGCAAGCAGAGCTGGAAGCTGGAGGACCAGCTGGGCCCAACAGAGCATCTTACCTTGATGGGCAGAATGACTTCTTTGTTTCCAACAGAAATATTGCCCCCTTGTGTGTCAAATCTCACTTCAAATGTCTCTGTTTCACAATAAGGCAGATTCTTGACACGATCTAACTCAATACTGAAGCCTGCACCAAAACAAACAAAATTTCTTTGTGGAAAAGAAAAAAAAAAAAAATCAAGAGCTGCTCTAGACAGACTCCACGGAAGGCGGGATGACCAAAGTATCAATTAAAGGCATAACAAATCTTTCACTTGATCCCAGAGGAGGCACAAACACTACTCCAGGACAGTACAGAGGGGCACCTTGCTAGAAAGGACAAGTCAGTGGGAAGCCTGGTTACCTGTGTCGTGAAGGACACGCCTCTCTGCATGGAAGGACACTGGGAAGTGACTAGTGTTGGTGATCTTGATGATGTGGGTTCGGACGTCACCAAGGACGATGTAGCCAAAGTCCAGGATGTACTCAGGAAGCTGGACTCTGAAAAGGTTAACAAGAGCTCCTTACCACTCACTTTTCCAAGACTGAGAGACTGGGAGGCTCTCTTCCGTCTCCTCTGCAATTCTATTCTCTGGAGTGGAGAACCACCGCTCTGCAGAATGGAGACTAAGAGCAAGACACTCCCCCAGAAGTCCACAATGCTGCTGTAGCTGTCAGCTCCAAAGGTGTCCCATGCTGGCCCCTGAGGACCTGAGGCCAGGCCTGTCTGTCAGACAAAGCAGACGTTTCAAAGCCAGCAGAGGCTGGCTGGCTGATAAATGGCGGGTACGTGAGGCGAGTGGATTTCCTTCCTACTTGGTCAACCACTAATTCAGGGAGCACTGTGGGGAGGGCACTGCCTGCTGCCCTATGCTCCAAAACAAGCGCAACACGGAAGGGCACTCACTTGATCAGTTTGCGGCGACTCTGATGGGAGAAGTCGTCCACAGAACCGGGGACAATTGATTTCTGATGTTCAAGGGCGTATCCTTGGACTATAAGTCGCTCCACTTCCATTTGGAGCTGAGCATTTAACTGGAGCAAGAGAGAAGAGCAAGCGAGCAGATTCTTTTAGAACATGCATTCTCAATGGGCAATATCACCCTAAGGGGGCGAAAAGTGCTTCATGAAGGGGACGGGGCAAAAAAAAAAAAAAATCTTAGGTATTACACTAGTCTGTGGCCCACCAAAGGGCCGCAGTATGTAAATTGATGTACAGTATATTTATGGTGTTAAAGTTTTTGTTGGGGACATAGGGTGGGCTAAACAAACTGATACATCTATGCTATGGAATATTACTCACTAATGGAGTAAGGAATGAACAATTTATGTTGATGGATATCAAGGGCATTATGCTGAATGAAAAATAAAAGCCAATATGAAAAGGTTACATGCTATATGATTCCACCTACATGACATTCTAGAAATAACATGAGTATAGAGATGGAGAACCATAGTGACTGCCAGGGGTAAGGCACGGGGAGCTTGCGGACAGCCACAGAGGAGTACGTGCAAGGGAAAAAACACATTAAAAATAAGAGACTCGGTTCTCCCTGTGGAAAATAAGGGAAGAGGCTTCCAGCTTCATTTTCTCAGAGCATTTACTTGAGAAAACTTTTAAGTTCTTTCTCTGTCTCTCTGAAATATATAAATCAGTCTTTTTATAAACTAACTAAGCCTTTTATCAGCTTTACGACCCGGAAGTGTCTTGCTCAAGGACCTGAGAACCACCTCTCTGACATCAAGAAAGACAGAGTCCCCTCTCCCAGTTTCCGTGGGAGGGTAGGAGCGTGCCATAAAAACACAAGAGGTTTGTTTTTCTTTGGGTAAAGATAATTAGCTAACACAGACAGGGACCCCGATAACCACGTGAATAAGCATGAACTACATGTGACAAATGGTGCTGGCAAGTCTTCTTACTTGAGGACTAGTTATAGTTCTTCCTTAAGGACTAGTTAATGTTTACCTTGAGAACACATATATAATGGGTTATATCTGCTTGGCTCTATAAAAGACTGAGATTTCTTTCTGTCTTTGCATCGTCTAGTAGACTGAGAGCGACACAAAGGAACACGTTTTGCTTTTACTGTTTATCAATCATAAAATTGTATTCTTTCTCTTCTACTTTTGTGGAGAGATTTTATGTGTTGGAAGGAGATTTTGTTTGTAATTCTGTTTTCCCACCATGCACAAAGGATATTTATGGAGACGGAAGAGTTCTGTATCTTTGTTCTGTTTTTTGTTTTTTAGGGCTCCAGCGAGGCATATGGAAGTTCCCAGGCTAGGGGTCAAGTCAGAGCAACAGCTGCCAGCCTACGCCATAGCCACAGCAGTACGGGATCTGAGCCACATCTATGGCCTACACCATAGCTCATGGAAATGATAAAACTCAGACTCCACTGAGTTTTATGAGATTATGCCAGATCCCCAACCCACTGGGCAAAACCAGGGATCAAACCGGCATCCTCATAAATACTAGTCAGATTCGTTTCCACTGCACCACGACAGGAACTCCAAGAGTTCTGTATCTCAAGTGTGGTGGTGATTACATAAAACTACATATGTGAAAAAACTGGTAGAAGCACACACACACACACACAGACACAGACACAGACACACACAGATATGCATACACACAGGCACGCAAACACACGAGTACATATAAACTCCGTGGCTGTACCAGTATTATTTTCCTAGTTCTGATACTGTTCTACAGTTATGTAAGATGTTACCATGGGGAAAAACTATTTTTTTTGTAGCTTCCTGTGAAACTACTTCCTGTGCAGAGTGAAGCCAATCTTACCTCAAGAGATTCATCTTCAGACACTTCCTCAGGTGTCTCTAAGTGATCGAATGTTTCATATTTGTTGTATTCTTTTTCTAGGTTTTTTCTGGCCTGATTCAAAAAGATTTCATACTTTTCATTTCCTGTGGGAGTTGGGAGGAGAAGGAAACCAGGATGGCTAGAAATATATGAATTAAGTCTAAGACCCACTCTCAGCTCAGGGTCAGTAAAGTGAGAAGGGATGTGAACTTTGTGATACTTCGCCTGCCATGTTTTCTCTGCTGCAGAGGGTCCAGGGTGAGGGAGTTGAATGTGTATCAGAGACCTCACTGAGTTTTATGAGATTATGTTTTTGTGAGCTACCAGCTGGTTCTCAGGAACGTGATGGCAGTAACATCTTAAGCCACTGGCAGGATGATCAGCTGGATCCCAGCTTACTTGATACTTTCCCAGTTCTAGCCAGTGGTTGCAGCACTTGGGAAACTAGTTGCTCCATGCTGGACAAAACCAGGCAGATGTTCACCCTTGGGTTAGTCTTTGTGTTTATTAATTCTCTATTAACAAAAAGAATATGCTTGGTTTAAGTTGCTTTAACAACAACTAAATATGCCACAGTCCCCTGAATCAGGGAGGGTGGACAACTGGAGGAGGGATTTCAGGCACCCAGGTTCACCAGTAAGCCAGTGGAAGTTCAAACGCTCGAGAGGCAAGGTCGGCAAAGTACCTGCTACGAAACCAGAGGAAGTGCTAGGAATGCAGTGAGCTGGAGCACAGAAGACCCAACTAATGATATGCAGATTTAAATGATTTTAAAGCCCTGTATTGGCCAAGCATATCCACCGCCTTAATGAGACCAGCTGGGCACCCAGTTTTCAACCATGTGAGAAACATTTTCCTTATACGATTATTATATGTGTAGTCAGACAGACCTCTGTCTGGCTGGAACTCTAGAAGGGAGAGTGTAATGTCATAGATTGACTGATATCTGTGTTCATATTTTTAGGGAGCAGACAATTAGGATTTAATAGATGATCATCAACAGGTGAGTTAGTGACTTTGAGGAGTGGGGTAGGAGGCAAGACTGGGGTATGAGGGCTTAGCCTGAAGCTGCTTAGGGGAGGTGGATTTCAAGGAGCTTGGAGAGGGATTCTCAAAGGAGAGTTAGAAGTTTCTCTTGATTCTTTTTCCTGTGCCCCACGTCACGATGAAAGGACCAGAGTCAGTCTGTGGCTAAATGAGCTGCTGCACTAAGCGTCAGTATCTGTCAAGACAGAAATATTCTGGAACAGAGAGATGGCTCTAGGAGCCAGGTGTTACCCAGAAAAGCCTCGGCTAGGCATGCGAGTAGATAATTATTAATAGTCTAAATTAGCCTCCAAACTGTGTAATGCCAGCATAAGGGTGGGAACCTTGGGTACCTATCTGTACAGTTTATTTTTGAGAACTGTACTCCTTGCAGTAAACCCAGCTTTCATCTTCTCAATCGCAATCTGTGAATGACAACTCAGGGAGAGCTTGTATCTGGAAGGGACATGTGAGGAAAAGGCTTTTGGAAGGATAATGTCATGAGTAATTCAATGATGGCAAATGGTCCAGGGTCTTAATTTGGGACCACCATGAACCACATCTTATCTCACTCATCTCAGGTCACCAGGTCAATTTCAACTCAACGTTTTAAGCAACTGAGGAATAACACAAAAACGAACTTGGGAGGATGCCAAGCAAATAACGCCCGTTGCCATCAACCTTCAAATCAACGGCTGAAGCGCATCTTGTCACCCAGTGGGGAAATACGAGGGCGGTGGGAGTACCTTTGAGGTTCCTGGGGAGATCGAGGCAGATTTGGGGAAAGATTCCTTCTCCGGTCAGAGTGATGCTTTCTGGGTCCAGGTGGGCAACCTGTATCTGGAAACTCCTCTGAAAGACCTCAGGTACTCCAGGTAGATAGGAAACCTTCAAAACTTGCTCTTGATGTGAACTGATAAAACCCTATGCAGGAGAAAGAACAGAGAGGACTTTAAAATTTATGATGGACTCCTGTTTCTGGCATTCTGATGGACTAGATGATCCCAAGGGCTTATGGTGCTGGTTACTGTCCATGCACTACCCATCCCCCTCCACAAGATCCATCCCCATGAAGCCATAAGAAGATGGCAAGTAGAGAAACAGGCAGCATTTCATAAAAGAGGAAACACGAATGGCAGAGAAACACAGTAAAAGGTACTCGTTCTCATAAGTAATCATAGATATGCAAACTAAGATCATAACAAAAAACAATTTTGACCATAAGATTGGTAAAATTGACCAAATCTTGGTGAGTGAGAATATGTATCAAAAGAAACTCTTCCATACAGCTGATGGGAATATCAATGGGAAAAACCACTGGGAAAATTGCTTTATAAAGCACCTCCTTAGAAAGTTAAACATATGCGTAGCCCATGACCCAGAAACTTCACTCCTAGGAAAATTCCACCTGGGCGCCAGGTAACAGGTATAAGGATATTCACAGCAGGATTATTTAATAGCAAACTTGGCGGGGGGGTGGGGGGAAGGAAAATTACTTTCTAGTAGTAACAAAAGGAATATCATTCATGAGTGAAAATAAATGTACTCTAGCTACATGAAACAATGTGGATGAGCCTCAAAAACACAATATTGGGTGAAAAAAGAAAATGCACAAGCTTACATGCACTGAAATCATTTTTATAAAGCTCAAGCTAAAGCAAAGACCCATAAAACAAAATCTCCAGGAGGGGAAGCATATCTGTCTGTTTTGTTTACGATCCTATCCCTAGTGCTAGAAAAATGCCTGGTCAGAGCAGGTGCTTAGTAGCTTTAAAAAATTAATAAACTAAAAGTACTGGGTGTAAGGATGTATACTTATGTAATAAAACTGTATGTTTAAGAGGGAATGATAAACACAAAATTCAGACTAGTGGTTGCTGGTTGAGGGTAGCAAAGAGGGGTCTGAGAGAGAAGAGGGGCCCAGGTGGGGTGCGGGATGTTAGATTTCATGCATCGACATACGAGTGGCTTCAAAAGTATTAGTAATGTTCTGGGTTTGATGATTGGTGGTGGGGAATGGTGTTCGTCTTATTATTGTGTGAAGTCAAATACTGTGACACGGATGTCTTCGGTATATGTCAAACATCATATAATAAAACCTAAAATACTATGAATAAGGTCACAAAATATAACTTCTAGGTCAGTAGGTTTGACTGTGGACCCCCTCCTACCAGGATCACGTGGCCATCATGGGCGGGGAGGCGACTTACTGAGAGAGGCAGGATGAGTGGCACTCCAGGCAGAAGGTTGTCTGGCGAAGACTGGTGGTTGGTCAGAACCTTGAACTCAAAGCCAACTTTCCCAGTGTTCTTGAGTGTGATTTCCTTCTCTGTGACGTGGTCAAACAGCTTGCGGGGGAGAAGGAGGAGAAGAGTGACGACTCTGTCACCCCACCCTCCAGGATGCCGCCGTCATCCTGACAAAGGCAGGTAGCCCAGCACGCCTCACGGACATGGACTTCATTTTTCATGAGGCAGGTGCTGGCCAGCCCACAGTTTGGTGCGACACGCCCGTGCCTACTGGGTGGGAGGAGCACGAGACCCTGGAAAGTGGCCCTTAGTTCTTGTAACAACTCAGTTTAGCATGGCTGTGGGGTGAGTGTCTAACCTCACTGGACCTTCAATTTTTCACCACAAAGAATTCATGCTAGAGGATTTTTTTTTTTTTTTCAGGGAGACACCCAAGGCATATGGAAGTTCCCACGCTAGGGGTTGAATCAAAGTTACAGCTGCTGGCCTACACCACAGCCACAGCAATGGGGGATCTGAGCTGCATCTGCGACCTACACCATAACTCACAGCAAAGCCGGATCCCCGACCCATTGAGTGATGCCAAGGATAGAACCCACATCCTCATGAATACTAGTTAGATTTATTTCTGCTGCGCCACAATGAGAACTCTGTGTTAGAGGATCTTAAAGTAAGCTTTTTTACATTAATATTTCCTTTTCTGGGTAAGAGTTGAGTTCAGAATTTTCTATAATGAATTTTTTCTACTTTTCTGGAGATACAGGGGAGTAACAGGTCAGACATCTTTTTCCTGAGATTTTACTGACATAATTCAGAAGGTCCAATAACAATAAACTAAAGCCACTCTGGGTTCTTAGAATAAGCTAGGGCAAGTGTGCTTCAAAGGATGCACTCTTAGTTGGGCCAGAATCAGGTGCCCAGAAGATGCTGGAGATAAGGAACCAAGGAGAATTCTATTTGGTCATTGAAATGCACAAGGTGTCAATAGGTGTTGGGTGAATTTGATTTTAGGCACAATCTTTAACTTATAAACATACATGCACACACACAATTTAGTAATTATACATGTAGTGGCTATATAATGGAGATCTAATTCCCATTACAATTTGGTAGGAGAAAGGGTATCTGAGTACATAACACACATTCCAATTGGGAAGAGAAGATGTACAGATACGGAATTAACTGATACTTATTTCAAACCAAAATTCATTATGTCAAATACTATACTTAAGTGCTGAGAGAATGTAAGATAAAGGGAAGATAACAGAGGGATGGAGGTGAGCCGTGGCTTACAGTATGCGTAGGTTTGGGGTTGGCAGAGTGGAGTCTGACAAGGGGTAATGCAAGGAGAAGGATGGAGGCAGGAGGGGGTGGGGTGTGTTAAATCAGCCTGGCCATAAATGAGCGAATGGTCATAACGGGAAATTATGAGAAGCAAAGTTTCCTATGTAAGGAGCATCAGTTAAGAGAGGGACTTAGGATACCATGCCCAGGTGGAGGAACCTGGCTCTGAGCCACCATGTGACCTGTGCCTGAAGGCCTTCTCCAACCAGGCACAGTACTGACCAGACACTTTGCTTAAGTAACCATAACCTTCTGATGAAATCGGAGTTGTGGCCCGTAATTGTACAGATTCCCATTTTATAGATGAAGGATACTAAGGGTTGGAGAGGTTAGGGAAGGTGCCCAAGGTTACAGTTAGTAGGAAGTACAGCTAGGGTAACATTGCAGTTCTCCTGACTATAAAACTATGCTCCTTTCTCTATGCTGCTTCCTCGAATGCCACTGGGGTTAATTGTTCAGGGACCGATGGGATGAAAACGCAATTTTGGGAAAATCCATCTATATGGCAATGCTATTTAGATGGGTCAGCATAGAAGGTATGAATGCATTGTACGGTGGACCACATCCTTGCTTCCATGGGGTCCGTGGACCAGGAGCATTGCCATTACCTAGGAGCTTGTTAGTAATGCAGATTCTAGGAGTTCCCACTGTGGCTCAGTGGTAACAAATGTGACTAGTATCCATGAGGATATGGGTTCGGAACCCTGGCCTTGCTCAATGGGTTAAGAATCCAGTGTTGCTGTGAGCTGTGGTGGAGGTTGCAGACGTGTCTTGGATCCTATGTGGCTGTAGCTGTGGTGTAAGCTGGCAGCTGCAGCTCCAGTTCGACCCCTAGCTTGGGAACTTCCCTATGCCACAGGTGCGGCTCTGAAAAGCCAAAAAAAAAGAAAAAAAGAAAGAAAGAAAGAAAGAAAGAAAGAAAGAAAGAAAGAAAGAAAGAAGGAAAGAAAGAAAGAAAGAAAGAAAGAAAGAAAGAAAGAAAGAAAGAAAGAAAGAAAGGAAATGCAGATTCTCATGCTACACCCTGGACCTACAGAATCAGAATCTGCACTTGAACAAGATTCCCAGGTGATTCGTATACACACTGGAGTTACAGCTGCTGTAATAATTTCAGAGAGTGTGTGATGAGATCCTGCAGTGTAACAACCACAGCGATGATGGGAAAGAAAAACCAGCTCAGAGGGCTTGTGCTGGATGAATTAGCAAAACCCTGAACGCTGAAAGGATATGGGGAGGCAAACAGAGTGCAGTGGAAAATGCCTTGGAGAAGAAAGTAGTTCTACTGAAAGAAACAGAGAGGTTGGAACGGGCTTTTGGATTGAGAGAAAAGGTAGAAGTTTTAGTGTCTAACATGCAGAATTTCAGGAGACAGTGAGTAAAGCAGGTGACAATGTCTGGCCAACAGTTGGCAGTGGGATGATGATCAGGGTTAGGGAGCAGATTAGGGATCAAGGATGGGGTGATGGTGACGGGTTCCAGGAAAAATGAGAGCATAAGGACTATGACCGAAGTTTAGGGCAAACCCGGAAAAATCTCCTCCCAGTGGCTGACAATACCTGTAATCCATAGTCAATATCCTTGGTGTCAAAGGCGTAGTTGACCAGGGAGGCCTCTCCCCTTAGTGTTATCTCATAGGTGGGCCCTCCTTCCACTTCACACAGAGCCTTAGCCTGTGCGACGATGTCAGAGTGTCCATAGAAGGTAAACGACATCAGGTGGCTACTATGTGGCCACAGCACTCCATACAGTGGCAAAATATCAAACACCTGCAGAAAGAGTCATTCTCTGTGAGAGCCCACAAAGGGTACATTAAAGTTTAGCCAAACTACAGATTCCTGACTTGACCCTGTTTGACTCCATGAAAGGGCTAGTGCAGCACCCCGAAAATCCACGATGGTAATGGCAGTGATAGGGCCTGAGCAAATTTAAAGGTCTAACTTGGGGCAGGTGCTCGATAAGAAGATGGAGGGCCCATGAGGTGTTACTTACTTCCTCTATCCCAATGGACAACATTTCATCCTGTTCAAAGATCCATGGCGACTCCTGAGACTCGGCTTGGCTCTGGCTTGGGTCTGCTCTTTCTGTGTCAGCAGAGTTCATTTTTAATCCCTAGCAATTACAGGTATGAGGAAAAACTTGCATTCGTAATTCATCATCAATGTGCTCCTCCCTATCACTGACAGAGAAATGATGTTTGTAGTGTAGGTTTTTCAACAAGCACAATTTTTCCTCACATGGAGATAACTGGACAGGTGTCCCAGATGTACAAGGATGTTTATTGCAGTGTTATGCATAGCAGCAAAACTCTGGAAGCAAACGATCCCTAGGGGATCACTTTCAAGGCAGTGTGTACGATACCTCTATCCATAGGGACGATGCAAGGTGTATTCAGGGACCAGGAATCAGTGTACCACATATTACTGCGTGAAAAAGCAGTTCTGTTTATATAAAGTTACATACACTTATGAATCTCACATGGAGGTGTGAGTGTGTATAAATGCATCCAGGGCTTTGCACACGTGAATAGAGCTATCTGGGAGGTTATTTGCTAACATTTTTCTGAGAATAGTGGGAGTTTGAGGATCTGTGCTTTCATTTTTCTGCATTCTTCAACTTTCTATGCTATCTTAAAAATATATATAAAAATAAAAGAAATAACATGTAAAGGGCAAGTGTTTTATACACACATACTTATTCTTAAAAAATTGGAAAATACAGAATGCTTCAAAGAGAGAAATATAAATCAATCATTAGATTGTGCTGCAGATATTATGTATGTGTGCGTATGTATATATATATTTGTATTCTGATTTTTCGGTTGACATTACAGCATGAATGTCACCTTCCTGGACAACTATTCTTTACAAGCATCATTTAAAATACTTGAAAAAAAAAACCCAGAACATGTATTTTTTACTTAATATTATCAGAGATTGCTCCAAATCAGGAAAAAGAGCACTTTCTCATTTCCTAAAAAGGACTTAATCGTTTTGCTTTGTGCAGACGTAATTTAGTTTATTCAGCCAGTCTCCTACTGGGGGAATTAAGTGGTTTCCAATTTTTCTTGCTTTTACCAACAAAGCTGCAGTGTACAAGGATAGTTACACGTCTTTATGTAAACGTTAAGGTGTATCTGGAGAACAACATCCTGGCAGAGGAACTGGGCATTTAAAATTTTGATAACACTGTCCAAATTGCACATCATAGAAGCTACACCAGTTCATACCCCTACCTACAAAATGTGGAAATGCGTGCTCACCCCCATTGTGCCACCATTGAGACAAACCCTATTTTAAGAGTATGGAATTCCTGTTGTGGCTCTGTGGTAACGAACCTGACTAGTATCCATGAGGATGTGGGTTCGATCCCTGTCCTTGCTCATTGGGTTAAGGGTCTGGCATTGCTGTGAGC
>PVHT020000012.1:4042340-4157497 GCA_004024745.2 Catagonus wagneri | reverse complement strand
ACACCAGTTCATACCCCTACCTACAAAATGTGGAAATGCGTGCTCACCCCCATTGTGCCACCATTGAGACAAACCCTATTTTAAGAGTATGGAATTCCTGTTGTGGCTCTGTGGTAACGAACCTGACTAGTATCCATGAGGATGTGGGTTCGATCCCTGTCCTTGCTCATTGGGTTAAGGGTCTGGCATTGCTGTGAGCTGTGGTGAGGTAGCAGACGTGCTTGGATCCTGCGTTGCTGTGGCTGTGGCGCAGGCTGGCAGCTACAGCTCCCAATTGGACCCCTAGCCTGGGAACCTCCATATGCTATAAATGCGGCCCCCCCCAAAAAAACCCAAACAAAAAAGTGTATATTATCATGGACATATATAATTTCTTTTCCTAATTTTTTGCTATTTCTAAAGTGTTGGAACACACATTTGTACCTACATCTTTGTATTTCTGATGATTTCCATAGGCCATCATCCTAGAAGAATTTAAGAGTATGATTTTGTAAACTCGTGTGATCTCCTCTTTGTTTTTACTACAGAATTACTGAGAAAGAAGTTCTCCTTTTGAAGTCTCTATCTAGGGGCTAAGAGGAGCACAAGTTTGCCAAGACTAGAGGTAATTGGCTTTTCCATTGCAGAGAAAATCTATTTGCTGAGGTGTCTAGGTTCTCACAGAGGTGTTGGATCTGTGGGTGTTTGGCTGGGAAGTGACCCCGATAAAGACTGGCAGCCCCCCAGCTCCAGGGAAAGGAAACCGTACATCAGAGGCGGTCATGGTGGACACTTGCGCCTTTTTGGCTTCTCTTTCTTCAGACCCAGTATCTTCATCCGCAAGGACAGTCCTGAGGAGTTTAACGAAATGGGGAGAATGACTTATTCGGCAACCATCACACCCCAGCCTTCAGCAGTATATTGGCTCTGTCTTCCTCTCCCCTCTACTGCGCCCGAAGAATCTGTGGGGTTCTCGTTCACGGGACACTTTTCTCAATGGTCAGCAGGTCAGTGCTCTGCTACCTCCCTGCCTCTAAACATGCAGTTCAGGGCATCAAACCGGTCAGTTTTCCACAGGCCCCAGCCCTTCTTTCCGGGCCTATCAAGCCCATGTCTGGCTTACGGAAAGTTCTCAGAAGCTCTGGCAATTCTTCAGACAATTCGGTTGTGTAACCTGTGCTCAGTTGTTAAGCGTCATCATTTATTGGAACATGTTACTGTAAGAATATCATGTACGGCCAATTTCTATCTCCTTTTCTGCTTGCTGCCCTTGACCTGACCCTGGCTGCAGTCCTTGGGCAGATGGAGACGGCAAATGATAGGAAGAGCTCATTCTCCCAGGACTTGGGAGGCTATGACCCCCTGAGAGCAGAGATGCTTTCAGCTCAGTATCCCAGATGCCTAGACCAGGGCATAACAGAGAGAAGGCACTCACTAAACTGCTGGCCGGTGAGTAGCTGGATGAATAAATGAAGGATGTGTTTGAGAAGGTAGGTTGTTGTACAGAAAAGAATGCTAGCTTAAAAAAATCCATTTTGGAGTTCCCCTTGTGGCTCAGCAGATTACAAATCTGACTAGTATCCATGAGGATGCAGGGTTGATCCCTGGCCTCACTCAGTGGGTTAAGGATCCAGCATTGCTGTGGCTGTGGTGTAGGCCAGCAGCTGTAGCTCTGATTCAACCCGTAGCCTGGGAACTACCATATGTCGCAGGTATAGCCCTAAAAAGACAAAACAATAAATAAAAATAAAAAATCCATTCTGGCTTTGCATTTGCACTTACTTGACAAAATCGCTTAGCTCGATCTCAGGGGACTCGACTGCTGGGACTGCTGGAGAGCTGACAGATGCTGAGGTTATTGGGATGGACTCCACCTGGGACAGAGGGGCACTGTCTGGCTTCCTTGGACATGTCACAAAGCTACAAAGGCACAGGGTGGGGGATAGTCACATTGGCTGTTGCAAGTCAGCATCTGGAATGGGCTCAAGCTCCAACTCTTAGACCAGGCAGGTCAAGAAGGAACGGCCCTCCACCCTCTCTTGAGCTCTTGGATTGATCTTCTCCAAATCAAACTTTTCAGTTTCTCCTAAAAGTTTGCTGGCCAGCCCCTCCCAGTTGGGGCCCAGTGTCTTTCCTCTGAGAGCCTAGAGCCCCCGCTTGCTTTTCCCCTTCCTGTTAGATCACGAGCTGGCTGAGGACCTGGATCTCACATGCCATCTAACACATGCCTGGCCTACAGTGGCCACGCAGCCCCAGCCACAAGCCAATGAGCTACCAGGCCTCCTGCCCCCAGATAACCAAAAGCAGGATGCGGGTGTGAGGCACTCCCTCTTGGGGTCTTTACAAGAGGACTCAGCCTCCCTGGGACCCTGCCTCCTCTCATGTTTGTTCTGGGCTCTTGACTGCCCCACCCTGGTCCTGGCTGTGCCAGTTCGCTTTGCCGCCGCTCAGGTTCTCAGAGCAGGGTGTCAAGGGGAAAACTGGTGATGGCGCTAGCTGGTACTGAAGCTCATAAACCCAGCTGTCATTGAATGGACGTGATAAAGGCCATGGTGATGGGGCCACCCTGATTCTTCATGCTTCCCCAGGGTGCATGTGGCTTTTCTAGGGACTCCTCCCTTTACTCACCTCAGGCCCTTGATATTAATTTCAACCCAGTTTCACTTAGATATTCATTCTGGCCCCACATGCTCGCTGCTTCTTCTCAGAGGCTGAGTAGAAATGTCATTATAGGAAGCTCCCACCACAGTCCACCTTCTCATTGGAAAAAATTTTTCCTCCCTCTGAAGTTTCACAGCATTTCAAACGCACATCTTTTCGGATACTGGCCACTCTCTACCACAGAGCCAAGCACCATTCCCTAAATTTGGCTGTTTGGCTGACTGCAGGACTGCTGCCCTGTTGAGTATCACCTAATAAATCTATTTTATTGAAGTATAATTAACATACACAATGCACTCATTTAAGCATGCAGCGTGATGAGGTTTTGCAAACATATACATACCACTGTAATCATTACCGTAATGATACACAGAACTTTTACCATCTTAAAAAACTTCCTTCGGCCCCTACCCAGTCAAATGCTCTTCTGTTTTATATCATTACAGATTAAGATATGCCTACAGTTCATATAAATGGAGACATAAATATGGACTCTTTTGTGCCTAACTTCTTTTGCTCGGCAAAGTGTTTCTGAGAATCACCTAGGCTGTAACAAGGAGCAGGAGCCTGTCCTTTTTCAGTCGCTGAGCAGTACTCCACAGTATGGAGGACCAGTGTGTTTATCCATCTTCTTGTTGGTGGACCCCTTGCCTTTTTCCAGCTTTTAATACCATGAATAAAGTTGCTAAGGATAACTGTGTACAAATCTTTCTGTGGACATATGTTTTCTCTCAGGTAAATTCCTAGGAAGGAAACTGCTGGCTTGGATGGTATAAGTATGTTTAACATCATAGGAAACTCCCAGTTTTCCGCAGTGGTTTTATGCTACTTACAATACCACCTGCAGTGATGAGAGAGTTGGCTGGTCCACATCCTCATCCACCCCTGGTATTCAGCCTTTTCAATTACAACTATTCAAATGAGGACGTAATGATAGCTTGATGGGTGCTAATCAATAGGCTTATTTTAAAGAAAATTTTTATATCATTATGTTACAAATTAAAAACCAGTTTTATCTGCCATAATTAGAAAAAGGAACAGGATGGGAAAAATTAATGTGATTATTTTCTTGCCTGGTGAAGACTGTGAGCTGACTCCTCCTTGCTCTTTTTAAGAAGAGAGATCAGTACAGTTTCCCCCTGGGAAAACCCTGGGCCAGCACCAGTCAAAAACAAGGTATTCCCTCTTTATAGCTCGCAGAGCGCAGGGTCTCATACATAGAGCACAAGCTCAATATCCATCTGATTGAACGGGGAGGTGGATGGATGGACGGTTAGATGAGAACAGGTAAGCAGCAGCCAGGTGATGCGGCTATTCTGCACCCCCCACTTCCATTCCCCACCCCCCCCCAACCCGGGATGGACTCAGAGAAGAGCTGAAAGGCTCTTTTCATGTTCTTCCACAAGCTTCCATTTGGATTATTCCAACTCGGATGTCTCTGGTTGATATTATCTTAGGCTGAAATCACATCATTTAGGGAAGAAGCACATGTTGGGCTGGGTGCTGGGAAGCTTATTATAAGAAAGATCCTTGAACCTCATCCTTGGTTAAAGTCTGATTCGGCAGCTCTCAGGTAGGGCCCAGAAATGAGGTTTTTACAGTCTTCCAGGTAATTCTAACATACAGCCAAATTTAGCCGCCAAATCTGGCTAAGAAAGGCAACACAACGGCTAAGGGCTGGAACTGATAATTAATGTGGGGCCATCGCTCAGCTTTAGCAGCTAGGGACAGTGAAAATCAGCCGAGGATGATTTGGAGCACTTATTAAATCACCCCAGGTCAGCAAAGACCCCTGGGGGGACTGTCGGATCACTGCCCCACATAATAGCTCTCTCATCCAACACTTGCACCCTCCTGGGATGTTGTGCTGAATGGGAAAAAAAAAAAAAATGAAAAAGAAAAAGGCCTATGGGAATATCTGAAAGGGAAAAAACCCAACACGGCAGTGTCTGCAGACCTGAGGAAAAACAACACCTCAGCTGACAATGAAAGCCGGACAATGGGGAAGTGAGAGGTCTTTTGGAAGCAAACAGAGGAGATGGGGAAAGCAGGCTTCCTGCTAACAGACAGCGGAAGACAAAACCTTTACTGTAACGAGGGCTTTAACTTATCATTAAAATGGAAAACCTGCTCCAGAGAATGGAAATAGAATGCTTGGAGAGTGTTTTGGATCAGATTTCATATTACTCTCGGGAACAGATGATTATTTTCCTGTTATGCTGACCCAAACAGGATTTGATTTCGGTTATTTTTAAAAGAGAATGCGTAGCCAACAAGAAAAATCAGTATTGCTCCAGTTCCAGGGTTACCCCTATCAGAATCGCTGGAGAAGCCCGAGAAGAAACCTTCCCTTTAGGGGTGACAGGACTGCACGACTGTCAGACACAGTGTCCATCAGACACGCTGGTTTAGGCTCAGCATTTTCCCTCTTCATTTTTCACTTTCCATTCTTGGGTAAGTTGAGATCAATACAACTTCTTTGTGTTGCAAATTCAAAGAAGTCCACCGCTCTAGTTTCCTATTCTTCCTTCACTGGAAGCGGTGTTGCATCAAAATAAAGCCCCAAAGAGCAGGTCTGTGTTTCAGTTAACACTGTGTGCTGTGGTCCAGGTGACATTCGGAGATGGGGTGGTGTGTGTGGTACAACCGCTTAAATCTGCAGTGTGGCTGAGGTCGCTGAAAAAGGGTGGGAGGATGGGGAGGGCAGCCTTGTAGTAGACACAGGACTTAATGACTTTTAATTCATTAATTCTTTGGATTCACTGGACCTGGATTCTGGGAGTGTTCATATAGAGGGTGAAAACAGCCACTGGCTGAATAGAAAGGTCTTGCAAGTGTGTTTGGTTTGGATCATATGTTGTCTAATATTTTTTGGCAATTATCAGCAGTAGCAGATGCTGTTGGTGCACTGTCTAGATCCCCTTCACTAGGATGAGGCACCCAACTACTGGGTGCTCTGGGTGTTGGCTGCACCTTTCCCTGGAGCACTGCCCTGGCTCAGTGGGAGCTGCCTCACCCACCCTGAGCTGCCAGGGAGGTTAAGGTTCTCACCTGCCATGGTCTGAGTAACTTGAGGCTCAGCTACTCAGGTATGTCCCACCAACTTCCAACTCAGCACAGGTGGCCAGCTGGAAGCATTCTGGGACATAATGAAGGGCTGAGGCAGCCTGCCTCCCAGGCATGTACAGCCGCAGCTGGCTTCCCCTGCTTACATGGCAGAGCTAGAACGTGTTGGTGGGGAAGGCTGGAGCCAGCCCCATCTGTTTTGTCTGTCATTTGCTTCCCAATGTGGGAGGATCGGCAAGCCTAAGGCCACAAAACCAGGCAATAAATATGGAAACGTGGCTGGGTCTTTGTGTTTGTGCCCAGAGAGGTTCAGGAATTTGCCTACTTTTAGTGAGATTTAAAGTGATGAATATAATCTGCTTCCTTTAGAAGCAGGAATGGGGGGGGGGACTATTAATCTGGAGCAGGCTTGTGATGTGCAGGGTCTAAGGAAGGGAGGGAGGAAGAGGGAGAGGGAGTGAGGGGGGTTTAAGAAGAAAGAAGCAGTGATTAGAGGAAGAATGGGAATGTAAAAAGACACCTGATAAGATTTAACAAGTAGGAGTTCCCATTGTGGCTCAGCAGGAAGGAACCTGACTAGGATTCATGAGGATGCGGGTTTGATCCCTGGCCTTGCTCCCCTGGTTAAGGATCCAGGATTGCCGTGAGCTGTGGTGTGATTGCAGATGCGGTTCAGATCTGGCGTTGCTGTGGCTGTGGTGGAGGCTGGCAGCTGCAGCTACGATTTGACCGCTAGACTGGGAACTTCCATATGCTGCAGGTGAGGCCCTAAAAAAAAAAAAAAAAAAAAAGACCTCACAAGATTTATGGCTTGCTTAATATGGCACACAAATTATAAATTAAAAGTAATAGACACATGAGACGTAACTGGAGGAGAAAATACTTCAATGAAATCAGTCTACTGAATAATACACATCCATAAACTTGAGTTGTTGAAAACTCAGACTGGGCCTCTGAACCATGCTAGGAGCACTGAGCATGATAGTGGCTGCTGTGGGTCATTCTTTCATTTCGATATCAAAATAAGGGTGGGGGATGGAGAGGAGGAGGCCTGATCCTGAAAGGCCTCGTATGCCTCATTAAGAAGGTTTCTTTATCCTCAGGAAAACGGAGAGTCTTCTAAAAGCTTTCAAATGGGGTAAGTGAAATGATCAGAAAGCTCACTTGGGCTGCAAAAGGGAGGGTGGGTTAGAAGCGGACAACCTACAACGACCAAAACTCTGAACTGTGCTGTAAACAGTGATGGAAAACATAACCCAAAAGGATACTTTCTGCTTTTATATCATTTATATAAAATCATAATAATCAGAAATCCCACAAAGAAAACAGTGTTAGGAATCCAGACAAAAGATAGGGGTGACCTCGATCAAGGAGGTTAAAGTGGAGATGGAGACAAGTGGGAAGATCCAGTGCCTATAAGGAGGTGACTGGCAGGACCGCGGCCTGGCATGAGAACCTCATCAGAGCGGCCACAGTCCGAGACGCCCTTCCCACTGCTGATGCCTCCTGGGCTGTCCAGGAGCAAGGCTGAGGGCCTGGCTGCAACAGTGCAGGAGACAGTGGTGGCCACCACGGTCCCTGGGTCACCTATGTTCCCCCTACCTTTGCTGTCTGTGCTTGGTAACCTCCTCTGCGCAAGGCCAGGAGGAAGAGATGTGTGGAAACAGTAAAAGTCAAGTGGCAGGAGGAAGATAAGCACCTCTCCTGACTGTGGCCGATACCCGCTCCTGCCATGTCTGCCTCCACTGCCATCCAGCCCCGACTCCCGACTCACCGTTCCTCTAGACTTCGTCATCAACATCACTGTCACATCATCATCAGCTGCTTCCATGTGGCACCTGCGCACTTCCTCACATGGGAGGCAGCCTGCCCCAGCCCTTCATTACGTCTCAGAATGCTTCCTCCTGGCTACGTGTGCTAAGGTGGAAGTTGGTAGGACACCACTGAGTAGCTGGCACTCAAGTTCCTCAGACTATGGCAGGTGAGAATACTATTTCTAAAGGTTTGAAAAGCGGTTCCAGTTGCAGCTTCTACAACAACGGCTCTCACTGCAGCTGTACACTGGGATCACCTCCAGAACTTTAAGAACAACCAATGGCTGCATCAGGGCAGCAGAAATTCTGCTTTACTTGGAGTTGGGCTATCTCAAAGCTCCCAACATGATTCTAATGTGCATTCAAGGCTGAGAATCACTGACTTAGAAGATGGTGGCAAGAAAGTCACAAAGAATGGTGATAAAACAAGAGCCCAGTGTGATTTGTATTCCCCCCAATTTCATATGTTTCATATGTTGACACCCTAACCCATCACCTTTGGGGGGTGATCAGGACAGGAGGGCTGAGCCCTGTGACTGGCTTAGTGCCCTTATAAAAGAGATCCCAGAAAGCTGGCTTGTCTCTTTCACCACATGAGCACACAGTGAAAAGATACCATCTACGATCCAAGAAGTGGGTCCTTCCCTGAGAGCAAATCTGTCTGCACCAGTCTTGGACCTCCCAACCTCCAAAGCTAGGAAACAGATATTTGTTGCGGATAAGCCACTGAGTCTCTGGTGTTTTGTTACAGCAGTCTGAACAGGCTGCGGGAGGCCCTCATTAAGTAACTATGGCCAACACTTATTTATCACTTACTCCCTATCAGATATTATAATAAGCACTTAATCAGGAGTGCTTTGTTAAATCTCATAGCACCTGGATGAGGTTGGTTCTATGATGGTCCTGTCTTTAGATGACCAAACTGAGGCTCAGAGAGCAAGTAAGTGGCTGAATTAAGCTAGACTCGCTCCAAAGCTCATGCTTTTAACCACTTTACTGGACAGTCTACCTGATCAATAGATGGGACCTGCTCTGTGGTCACCGCATCATGCCATGCCATGCCCATGGCAGTGACTCACAAAGTAGGCTTTTTCATTTTAAAAGTCACTGGACAACAACCCAATTGAAAATTGGGCAAAAGACCTGAATAGACATTTCTCCAAAGAAGATATACAGATGGCCAACAAGCACATGAAAAAACGCTCAACATCTCTGATGATGAGAGAAATGCAAATCAAAACTACCATGAGATACCACCTCACACCTGTCAGAACGACCATCATTAACAAGTCCACAAACAACAAATGCTAGAGGGGGTGTGGAGAAAAGGGAACCCTCCTGCACTGTTGGTGGGAACGTAAATTGGTACAACCACTATGGAAAATAGTATGGAGGGACCTCAGAAAACTATATATAGAACCACCATATGACCCAGCAATCCCACTCTTGGGCATATATCCAGACAAAACTTTCCTTGAAAAAGACACATACACCTGTATGTTCTTTGCAGTACTCTTCACAATAGCCAAGACATGGAAACAACCTAAATGTCCATTGACAGATGAATGGATTAAGATGATGTGATATATATACACACTGGAATACTACTCAGCCATAAAAAAGAACAAAATAGTGCCATTTGCAGCAACACGGATGGAACTAGAGACTCTTGTACTGAGTGAACTAAGTCAGAAAGAGAAAGATGAATACCATATGATATCACTTACATCTGGAATCTAATATACAGCACAAATGAACCTATTTTCAGAAAAGAAATCCATGGACTTGGAGAGAGACTTGTGGCTGCCAAGGGGGAGGAAAGAAAGAATGGGATGGACTGGGAGTCTGGGATTAATGGATGCAAACTATTGCCTTAGGAATGGAAAAGCAATGATATCCTGCTGTATAGCACTGGGAACTATATCTAGTCACTTTTGATGGATCATGATGGAGGACAATGTGAGAAAAAGAATGTGTATATGTATGTGTGATTGGGTCACTTTGATATACGGTAGAAAACTGACAGAATACATAAACCAGCTATAATGGAAAAAATAAAAATCATTTTTAAAAAAGTCACTGGAATCTGCACATTTAGAACATACAATATACTGTCTAGAAGCTTTCTTTGGATACTATCCTGACTGTATCTAGACAGGGAAAAGCAAGACACAGGTGACCTTGCTCCTAAAGTGGCTTCCTACAGAGAGTTTTGCTGCAAGGGAAGTGAGTCCCAGAGGGATGTGCTCAGAATCTACCTGGAAGCTCTCCAGAGGGGTTTCTGTGAGAAAGGACTACTTCCATAAAAGCTCCAGAAGGTGTCTCCACTGCTACATGCTCTCAGAAAGGCTGCTGAACAGGTGGGCTGTGAGATCCTTACAATCAGCTTCAAAGCACTTCAGAAATATTTTCAAAACAGGACTTTTTTTTTTTTTAAATGTCTGGCCTTCTGCAGATGCAGCTAGCTTTGGGTGGAATTTTAATTAGCACAAACACGTAGAAAAATCAGACTGCTATATGAACCAAGCAGACATCATCTTAACTCTGGTTCAGATAACACATTGATAACTTGCCTCTGATTTCTTCAGAAGTCTGCTTAGTTCACACCAAATATCTAAAAGCCTGAAGCCCTCCACTGAATCTGAGACACTGGGAAGATGCCTTAAAAAGAATGAATCTATAACAAGGTAACTAGAGTTCTTCATTAATAACATAAAGGCTGTACAAAAAAATTAATAACACTCATAATTGAAATGAAAAACAGCCCAATTCATTTCTTTATGGGGTAGCAGATATCTCAGGAAATTGGACTAGACTGAACTGCAAAGAGCAGCAGAATATATTGATCCTTAACATGGCAATCACTTTTACTAAATACAAAGAGAGGAAAAGGCCTCCCTCTGCTTAGACTTGAGTTCCTTCCAGGCCAACTACAAAGGTAGGAATCTGTTTCTGGAAGCTCAGACTTGAGAGATTGTGTGTAGCCCTCCCACTAGTCCTGGATCCCCTTGTCAGACAAATGAGCTGGCCTGTCACACTCGGAGAGGAGATTCTAGATGAGTGGGCTATGTGAAGCTTGGGTGATAGAGGGCCTGGGGGGTTGCAGGCTAAGCAGGTTTGCTGGGGGTCCACCTCACACCATTCTCTTTCACAAGGGGCTTCACGTTTACTAATAACGTTATCCTTATAATGGGGGCAATAAGACACGAATCTTCAATTCATTCTTCTTAAACTGTGTCTATGTATTATATACAATTCTGCATGCATGATGTAATTTCACAATAAAACAAGAGTTAATGAATACTGTGGAGTGAGAAAGGACCTCAGCTGGGTAATGAAATCATCACTAACCTTCCAGGGAGGTAGTGTCAGTTAAGTGAGGGCCCAAAAGTCAGCTTAAACCAGATCAGGGAGTGAAAGGGTGACTAGTGTATTGTTTTCTTTCGTTTCCTCAGACAGAGATGGTGAGTGATAACAAGAGGATTAAGAGGACTTTCTAAGATGGGGAGCCCTTGTACTGAGGGCAAAGGTTTAGAGAGCTTGGAGGTAGTGAGAGAAAGGGGAGCTTATTAATAGAAAGGAGCAAGGATAGAAAGTCTGGTCTTGAAAGGCAACACATGTCAGGGTGAAGGAAGTAAGATGATGAAAGCAGCAGCCTGAAGGAAAGTATCCTCCAGTGTGGGCCAAGCGAAACCAGAGAGACGCAAGCAGCCTCACACAGTGTGGTAGGAACCTGGGAGAGAGGGATGCTGAGTCAGAGGATGGCTGGGAGCCGAAGGGAAGGACCAGCCCAGAAAACACTTCTGAGGAAAAACTGGTGGGATGTACTGACCAGGTGGGTACCGAGGAGAGAAGCAGAGCTGAGGGAAGATGACAAAACCAGACAGGCTAGAAGTCTGGGCACAGCCTTGGGAACATGCATGATCAACTAACAGCCAATGACACATTGCCTTTCAAAGTTACTCTGTCAGTTTACACACCCATCAGCAAGGTATGAGCTTCTAGCCTTCACACCTTCACCAACATTTGGTGCGGTCGTGTTTAATTTTATCTGGTAAGGTTGTGTTTAATTTTATCTGGTGAGTGTGCAGTGGTGTTCAGCTCTTGTCCTACTCTATATTTGAGGTTATTAATGAGAAGGAACATCTTTTTATATCCTCACCGGCCATTCATATTTCCTCCTCTGTGAAATAACTGCTCATTTCCTCTCATTTTAAATTGAGTTATGGAGTTCCCTTCGTGGCTCAGTGGTTAATGAATCCGACTAAGAACCATGAGGTTGCGGGTTCGATCCCTGGCCTTGCTCAGTGGGTTAAGGATCTGGCGTTGCTGTGAACTGTGGTGTAGGTTGCAGACATGGCTCGGATCCCGCGTTGCTGTGGCTGTGGCGTAGGCTGGCGGCTACAGCTCCTGTTAGTCTCCTAGCCTGGGAATCTCCATATGCCGCGGGTGCGGCTCTACATAAAAAAAATAAAAAAAATAAATAACAAAATAAAATAAAATAAAATTGAGTTATGTGGGAGTTCCTGTCGGGGCTCAGTGGTTAACGAATCCGACTAGGAACTATGAGGTCATGGGTTTGATCCCTGGTCTCACTCAGTGGGTTAAGGATCTGGCGTTGCTGTGAACTGTGGTGTAGGTTGCAGACACGGCTCGGATCTGGCATTGCTGTGGCTCTGGCGTAGGCCGGCAGCTGCAGCTCCGATTAGACTCCTAGCCTGGGAAACTCCATATGCCACAAGTGCGGCCCTAGAAAAGAAAAGGGCAAAAAACAAAATAAAATAAAATTGAATTATGTGTTTTTTCCACCTAAGGCATACTTTATATATTATGCACTCTAATAATTTGAAGGTAATGTGTATGCTGAAAGCTTCCTTCAGTTTGTGACTTGTCTTTTAATTCTTTCTATGGTGTTTTTTCATGAATAAAAGTTCTCAAATTTAAGGCAGTGATTATGAATAGTTTCTTTATGGTTCTGGGCTTTTAATATTCTGTTTGAGAAACTCCTCCTTATTTAGAGATCATCAATGCATCATTCTACAGTTTCTTTACATTTAAGAACCTGACTGTCTCATTTATAGCTTTAACCCATAAGGAATTAATTTTTTGTATAGTGTTAATTTAGGGATCTATTTGTGCTTTTTTTCTCTATAGATATCAGACTGCCCCTAGATCATTTACTGATCAGGTCATTCCTTCCCCTTTGTTTCACAGTTTCAACTCTGTTATGTCTCCATACATGGAAGGGTCTGTTTCTGGGCTTTGTTCTGTCCTTTAGTCCATTTGCCTATCTGTGCACCAATATATTTTTTTTTTTACATTTTTAAAATGATAGATGATTTACAATGTTATGTCCAATATTACACTTTTCACATTACTTTATCTACATAATAATGTGATATCTAGTAGAGAAAGACCTAGTTTGGAGGGGCTGGGCTAGTCTCATTGCCCTTTCATAAAGACTTTAGAATCAGTCTATTGGGATTTTGATTACAATTGCATTGAAGCTATAGATAACTTGGGAGAGAAATAACCTTTTTAACAAATTGAGTTTGTTTGTTTGTTTGTTTGTTTATTTTAGGGTTATAGGGGTGGCATATGGAAGTTCCCAGGCTAGGGGTCGAGTCAGAGCTACAGCTGCCAGCCTATGCTACAGCCACAGCAATGCCAGATCCAAGCCGCATCTGCAACCTACACTGCAGCTTGTGGCAACACCAGATCCGTAACCCACTGACAGGGGCCAGGGATTGAAACTGTGTCCTCATGGATACTTGTCTGGTTCCTTTCCACCGAGCCACAATGGGAACTCCCAAACTGAGTCTTTGAAATCAAAGAACATAGTATGCCTCACCTTTTACTTAGGTCTTCAGTGATTTTTAATAAAATTATTTTATACATAGAGATTTTGCTGTGTTTTGTTAGATTCCTAAGTACATTAAAAAAAAAATTGCATTCTCTTTATTTGTGCTGTTACAAAGAAATGCAAGTGGCTTTTACAACTCACATCTATCAATCCTCACTAAATTCTTTCGCTAATAACCTGCTAGTAGATTATTTTCAGTTTTCTATGTAGATAATCAGTTTCATATCTTCCCTTCCAAATCTAGTACCTTTTAATTTATTTTCATATTTTCCTATACTGGCTAGGTTCTTTAATAAATTGTTGAATAGAAATGAAACTCTGGGAGTTCCTATCATGGCTCAGTGGTTAACGAACTCGGCTAACATCCATGAGGACACAGGTTTGGACCCCACATTGCTATGGCCCTGGCATAGGCTGCCAGCTACAGCTCCAATTCGACCCCTAGCCTAGGAACCTTCACATGCCACGGGTGTGGCCCTAAAAAGACAAAATGACAAAACAAAACAAAAAAAAAAGAAAAAAGAAAAGAAATGCAATTCTGTCTTGTTTCTGATTTTAAAGGAAACAAACTTAACATTGTAATGTATTCTCAAGTTCTCCTTGATTGAGTTGAGGAGTTTTTCCATGAACAATTGCTTAATTTTATTCAATGTTTTTTCCCTTAATATATTGAGATGACTGTACAGTTTTTCTTCTTTAATGTGGTAATGTAGTAAATTAAATGATTAGATTTTCTTAAGTTGAACCAGCCTTGCATTCCTGGAGTAAGCCCAATTTGTTCATGATACCCCATCTTTTTAACCTTTGCTGGATTCAGTTTGCTAATTTCTGGCAGATATTTGGCACTTATATTTTTAAATTAACGAGTGAGAATGACATGAAATATTTATGCCTCTGACCTGGTTTAATTAGTTTTGGCTGGATTAGTTTCATATAATGAGTTGAATAATATTTTTAATTTTCCTCTGAAAAGAGTTGTGTAAGTTTGCAAAGGAAACCATTGACAGAACAAAAAGACAACCTACAGAATGGGAGAAAAATATTTGCAAATGATATAACTAATAAGGGGTTAATATCCCAAATATATAAACTGCTCGTATAACCCAAAATCAAAAAACCTCCCAAACAACGCGATTTAAAAATGGGCAGAATACCTGAATGGAATTTTTCTAAAGAGGACATGCAGATGTCCAATGGGCACATGAAAAGATGCTCCACATCACTAATCATCAGGGAAACGCAAATCAAAACCACAATGAGATATCACTTCACACCTGTAAGAATGTTTATCACCAAAAACAGCACAAATTGCAAACGTTGGCAAGGATGTGAAGAAAAGGGAACCTTCATATGCTGTTGGTGAGAACATAAATTGGTGCAGCCACTGTTGAAAACCAGTATGGAGATTTCTCAAAAAAAAAAAAATACTGCTAGAAACAGGACTCTCAAATGACTAAGCAAGTCCATTCCTGGGTATATACACAAAAAACGGAAACATTAATTTGAAAAGATATATGCATTCCAGTGTTCATAGCAGCATTATTTATAATTAGCAAGCTATGGAAGCAACCTAAGTGCCCATCAACAGACAAACAAGTGTCCATCAAAACAGATGAACAGATAAAGAAGACATGGTACACTCACGTACACACACACACACACACCACAATAGAATACTACTCAGCCATAAAAAAGGAGGAAATTTTGCCATTTGCAATGACGTGGATGGACTTGGTTGGTATTATGCTAAGTGAAATAAGTCACACAGAGAAAGACAAATACTGTATAATATCGTATATGTGGAACCTAAAAAATACAACAAACTAGTGAATATAACGAAAAAGAAAGATTCACAGATGTAGAGAACAAAGTAGTGGTTACCAGTGAGGAGAGAGAAGGAGACAGAGGTAAAATAGGGGTAGGAGATTAAAAGGTATAAACTATTTTTTTTGTCTTTTTAGGGATGCACTAGAGGCATGTGGAGGTTCCCAGGCTAGGGGTCTAATCAGAGCTGTAGCTGCCAGCCTATACCACAGCCACAGCAACACCAGATTCAAGCCGCGTGCAATCTACACTACACCTCACGGCAACGCCGGATCCTTAACCCACTGAGCGAGGCCAGGGATTGAACCTGCATCCTCATGGATACTAGTCAGACTCGTTTCCGCTGAGCCACAATGGGACTCCCAAAAGGTATAAACTATTATGTATAAAATAATTTATAAGGGTATATTGTACAGAGAATATGGCTAATATTTTATAATAACTATAAATAGAGCATAACCTTTAAAACTGTAAAACTCTATATTATATATCTACAACATGTAATATTGTACATCAACCACACTTCAATAAAAAATAAGTAATGCAAAAAAAGAGAATTAGTGGAAATTTGGAATTATTTGTACCTTGAATGCTTGGGAAAACTTGCCTTTGTCTATCAGGACGAGTGTTTTATTATGGAAAGACAAAATTACTTATTCAATTTCTTCAACAATTAAAAGCCCATCTGGATATTTTTTAAAGTTAGTTTTGATACATTTTATTTTTCTAACACTGTCCATTTTAATCCAAATTTTCAAAATTTTTTACCATGAAGTTACTCACAAAACTTTCATCTTTTTAATACCTGCTACAACTGCAGTTATGTCCCTTATGTATTCCTAATAATACTTGTATCTTTTTTTGGTCAGTCCTGCCTGAATTTGTCAGTTTTATCAGATGCTTCAAATTGTCAACAGAAGTTGATTTGTTGATTCTTTGTATTTTATTTTATATTATTTTTCATTAGTTTCTGGTTATACATCCAGTATTTTCTTCATCTGCCTCTCTTTGGCTTTATTTATTTATTTACTTGCCCAGTTTTTCAGGCTGTGAATGTTCAACTCAATTTTCAACCTCTCTTCTCTTGTCACTTAAGACTCTAAAGTCGGGTTTGTCAGTGGCAGCACTATCACCACTTTGCATAGGTAATTCCTGTTGTTGGGAGCTGTCCCCTGTAGTGGGAAGTATTTGGCAGCATCTCTGGCCTTTACTCACTAGATGCCAGTTGTCCCTCCCTCCGGTTGTGATGATGATGATGATGAGAATGATGATGGTGATAACATTGATGTTGATGATGGTGTCTTCAGACACTGCCAAATGTCCCCTACGGGGCAAAACTACCTTCAGTTAGGAACCTCTGATTTAAGGGCGCACATTTTCATTTATGTCCACTTTAGCTTCATTACCACTGTTCTTTTTTTTTTAAATCATCTTTCAATCTAAGTATTTCCTAATTTTCATTGTGATTGTTTTCTCCCACATGTTACTCAGAAGTGTATTTAAAAATGTTTAAGACTATGTTCTTGTTTCCTTGTTTGTTTTTAAATATCTATTTGTTATTGAGCTCTAATGTAATAGATTTGTTGAGATTTGCTTTAAGCCCTGGTATAAGGTATTTTTTTGTAAATGTTCCATAAGGCTGGAAGAGATTCTTCTCAGTGGGATGTTCTACATATGTCAATTTCATCGAGCCTGTTAATTGTGTTCATATTGAATGTAGGAGAGTTTGTCCAATAGAACTTTCTGCAGTGATGGAAATGTTCTATATCCGTGTTGTTCAATATAATAGCCACTAGCCACATGATGCTATTTGGCACTTGAAATGTGGCTAGTGTGA
Organism: Catagonus wagneri; assembly: GCA_004024745.2. Classification (NCBI taxonomy): domain Eukaryota; kingdom Metazoa; phylum Chordata; class Mammalia; order Artiodactyla; family Tayassuidae; genus Catagonus; species Catagonus wagneri. Next base: position 4,140,453 of record PVHT020000012.1, on the reverse strand, counting down.
CTAAGGAGCTGCATTTTAAAATTTAAATAAAAAAAAAAACTGAAATAGCTACACGAGGCTTGTGGTTACTGGATGGAGTAATGCAAGCTACAAAGTCTTACTGATTTTTTGTCTGCTTGAAGAGAGTTATTAGAGATAGCGGATTCGTCTATTTCTACTTAACGGTCCTGTGAGTATACTTGCTTATATGAATTTTGAAGTTATGTTTTGAGTTATATAAAGTTTAGAATTATTATATCTTTTTGGTGAACTGAACTTTTTAAATGACCTAGTAACCATCTCGATTTCTATCAATGCTTTTTTGTTGTAAAGTCTATTTTTTTTTTCTTTTTAGGGCCACACCCACAGCATATTGAAGTTCTCAGGCTAGGGGGTGAATCGGAGCTGCAGCTGCCGGCCTTCGCCACAGCCACAGCAATGGGGGATCCGAGCCACGTCTGCGACCTACACCACAGCTCACAGCAACACTGGATCCTTAACCCAATGAACGAGGCCAGGGATCAAACCCACATCCTCATGGATCCTAGTCGTGTTTGTTACCTGCTGAGCCACAGAGGGAATTTCCTGTTGTAAAGTCTATTTTAAGTGATGTTTCATAGTTTCCTCTGAGTGCTCTTCAATATGTATGTGCCTGTTATATCTTTTCCCATCCTTTTACATGACTGTGTCCTTATTTTCCAGGTATCTCTTTTTAAAATAAGGATGAGTAAAATTCAGAAGCATGATCATTTCCTTAGCTAGTTTTATTTACATTGATTTCAATTACCAATATGCTTGGATTTATTTTAACATCTTATTTCATAATTTTTATTTGTTTAATCATTGATCTGCATCTTTTCCATGTCACCCCTTCCTCACTTTTTTTTTTCTTTTACATCCACACATGCAGTGTATGGAAGCTGCTGAGCTGGAAGTTGAATAGGAGCTGCAGCTGCTGCCCTATACCATAACCACAGCAATGCCAGATCCGAGTCACATCTGTGACCTATGCCATAGCTTGCAGCAACACTGGATCCTTAACCCACTGAGTGAGGCCAGGGATTGAACCTGCATCCTCACGGACACTATGCCAAGTTCTTACCTGCTGAGCCACAATGGGACCCCTTGAGACTACAAAACAGTCACCAATTTCAGATTTCTTTCATGTGTCACCTCAGAGACACATGCACTTTATAAACATATCTCATTTAATCCTCACAATGACTCTTTTGGGTTCTTACATTATTACCATTTTACATGTAAGCAAACCAAGGCACAGGGTTGCATGGCTTGGAGGACAGAGCTGGGAGTCTAGCCAGCCATGTCCGATGCCACAGCCCAGGACCGTAACTACCACTGATGCATCACATCTTAGAAAAGTCCCATTTCGAGCCAACAGGAATTGAGGGGTGATGATGAGACAGATGGAGCATCCAAGAAGCAAGCATCTCTCTGCCCGGCTCCAGCCCTTCCAGCTTCCTCTCCCACTCACAACAGTGGACAACTGACATGCACCACCGAAAAATCACAGTGCGAACAACACACTTCCTTTGCTGTTGGACTGGGCTCCCTTGGGCCCTTGGGTATCTGTTATTCATAATCTGACGTGGGAACAATAAGGCAAAGCTGTCTCTGGAGACCATGTGGCACACATGCTCTAAGTTCTAGCATCGCCTCAGCCTGTGGCCCTGAGTCTGGACACAGGTGCCAGCCCAGTCCACGCCTGCTAGGCTCTCTCTGGCCTCTTAGAAGCAAAGCCTAGTTCAAGGGTGGGCTTCCCCATGCTCCTCTTTCACACAGACACCACGAAGCACTGCGTTCTTATCCAGCTGAGCAGTCGGACTGAACAAAGGGCATGTTCCTGCAGTACTGGCCACGCCGGCATCTGCACCCGGCCCAGATGTCATCACAGCTTCCTCACGACACGCAAAGGTGTGAGGGCATGGACTGTCATCCACCTGAGCCAGCGGGGACCCTGTCCTGCACGTGGACTCATGAGGATGAGCAGGTTTCTAAGGCAGTGACCGGCTGGCCACTCACAGAGGGATCACCTAACGCGCCTGTCTACCTCACTTCTTTCTTCATTCTCTGTGACATGAGGGCCGACTTGCAACAAAGAATATGCTCAAACAATAGAGAGGTCTAAGTGTCTGAGTCAGAACTGCCTACAAAATCTCACACACATGCATGTACACACACACTCACTCCCACTCCCGCCCAAGCACGCACACACGCGGCTGACGCATGTGTGCTGGGATGGGCAGGGATGTTAAGAGTGGTCTAGGCCTCCTCATATCCTGCCTAATCAGAGAAAAATAAACTCCTCTATTATACTTTTGCTTCTTTTACTAGTTGTGAGGCTTAGAAGAATTCAGATTGGAAAAGAAAGGTTCGTGTTGGTGTATCTGATCAAAGTGACCTTTAGCCAATGAGTGGTGTATGTTTTTCTTACAGGCTGCACAGACAGAGCCTGTCTGGACAGCAAGTGGCCTTTTTTTTTTTTTCTCTTAAAGGTGACATTTATGCCTTGAACCTTTCCATTTGGCAGGTGCCAGGAAGCTGACAGAAAAGAATGTTAAACCAGCTATGAAACTACTCTCCTCCCACGACAAATACCAGGGGCAGGGGGAGCAGATGATTAATTAGAAAATAGCCTTTAAGGACTTACTCTGTGCTGCAGACTGTGCTGGGCTCTGGGTCTGGGGTGACAGAACGACGGGCCCCCTGGTCTCCTGGGGATTAAGAGCCAGCTGGGAAGGTGAACACCAGTCACAGCTGCAAATGTGATGAATCACCAAGGAGCTGGGCTGCCAGTGCTTATGACAGGGAACCTCGTGCAGGGAAGGGTCTCAGAGAAGGGTTCCTGGAAAGGATGTTCACAACTTGAGGGAGCAGGGTTAGCTCGGTGGGGAGAGGGGAGAGCCAGGAAGAAGGTGAGGGAAAGAGAAGTGAGAAGGAGCTGGAGAGGAAGAGGGGGACTACACGTGTTGAGACTCACGGAAACAGGAAGTATTTTGTACTTCGTTCCAAGAAGCATGGGTGCCCTTCAAGTCAGAAAAGCAGGCGGTGTGCTCATCACTTGGCTGCTGAGGGGGTGATGGACTGTGGCGCAGGAATGGAAGCGGAGAGCCCAGTCAGGGGCTGTCACGACGTCCAGGCAAGCGGCAGTGGGGGCTTAAACTAGGATAATGGCCATGGGCATGGGAATGAGAAGGTTTTAGAAGGTGCAAGAGGGAGAACTTGGTGGTAAATTGGATGGGGTGGGTGTGGCAAGCGTAGGTTAAGGGAGAGGAAGGATCTGGATGCCCCAGGACAGTGATGTCATTTACTAGGATGGGTTCCTGGTGCGGGCAGGGAGGAGGGGAGGGCCTGAACTCGCAGTGGGGCAGTTTGGACACAAATCGCTGGGGAGACATTCAAGAGGAGACACCAAGAAGGTGAAGCACTTGGAACTCGGAGGGCTCCATCTGGAGACACACATTTGGAAGAGTCGGCAGCCGGGGAGGGGGAATGGGGCTGTGGGCGGGTGCACCTGCCGGGAAGAGCAGAGGGCCTGGGAGGGAGCCCTGCATCCTCCAACTCCAGCAGAGTCGTCGCAGGCCTCGGGCTGAGAAAGAGTGGGCAGTCGAGGGGGACAGGGGAAAGGCAGGAGAGTAAGGTACTAGTCAAGCCAGGAAAGGAATGTCTTTCAGGAAGGAGGGGTGGACAACTGTGTTGAATGCTGCTAAGTTATCTTTCTGAAAAAACCCGATCCATCACCTTCCTGATTACAGATCTCTCTGCTTCCCTCAAGAAAGAGTCTCAGCTCCTTATCATGGAACACCAGGCCTCTCACACACGACTGCCGATCTGCCAACCCAGACTGTCCCCTGACTCCCTGCCACCTGGGAAGTCTGCGCTGCGGCTGCACTGACAGGCCCTCTGCCTCTCCAGCTTTCTTTCCCCCACACTGTGCTTTTTGTCAGGAGATCTGCCCCACTCCCACTCCTTTAGCTCGTGTGGTCCTGAGATCACCACTGACCGGACCAATGCTAACTAAGGGCTTCGCTCTCCCCTGACAGTGACCGGTCAGGGGAGGGAGAGGAAAAGTGATTAAGCAGGTCCCATCAGGTGAACTTCCTGGAATTCCTGGGATCAAAGCTCATGTTCCTTTCTGGTGGTTCAGGATCTGCATGGACATGGCCCTGGGATGGTTGGTGGCATTTGGTGACCACGGGAGAAAAGCTGATGAGAATGTGTTCAACACATGAAGGAGAGCAGAGCCGAGACAGGGACTCTGGCTCCCCTGACTGAGTCCTTGCTTTACATCAGGCTGGAAGCCAGAATGAACTTGGACTTCTGAATGTGGAAAACAGTGAATGACCTTAGCTTTTCATTTTGCTTAGGGTCAGGTTTTCTGTCACGTGCAACAGAATCCATGAGTCCTAACTCATACACGTGCTGCTCCTGTAACAGAGAATATGCTTTCCTGCTTTTCCTTCTGGAGCACCTAACTGCCTCTCAGGATGGCCTTCCTGTCTGACTCCCGTGAGCATCATCCCCTCCCTGTCCTCCCTCAGAGCCTAGCACTATCTTGTGTCCGCCCTGGTTACACAGCGGCTTCCCCACAAATCTCAGTCCAGGGATCGTGTCTCACTTCCAAATCCCTGATGCCTCACACTTATAGGTGCATAAGAGTCACCTATCAAATGTTTTTTGACTGAATCTCTGAATGAATAAATGAATGAATGAATGAATATGTGAATTATAAGCAGAGGCCCAATATCAACATATGGGAAGATACTGAAGAAGGGGCAAAAGTAGTTAGATGAATGCTTAAGCCAATGAAAGAGTAAGTGTATCATCTCCAGCACTGGCTAAGAACATTTTCAAAATGTCATTATTTAATTATGAACATGGCCTCTTGAAAATAAAAAATAAATAAAGCGTATCCCTTGCTCCCAGATGGAATAAACTCATTTAGCTATGTTACATCAGAATAACTTCACACAATCTGGTATTCGAAACTCGTTTGGTTCGGTTGGCTGATTTTTCCATAATTATTTTAAATGTTCATCACCTACAGAATTTCATCCCAAACACGAACAGTCCTAGGCACCTAACGAGCAGGTTCGCTCGATCAGGCCCAGACCCAGCTTCAGTGCTACGCTGCGTCGTTATCAGATGTCTATGGAGACATCCAGAGCAAGCCATGGTCACCAGCGTGCCAGGTGCGGGAGAGGAAAGGATGGCTGTCATACACAAGATAAGGACTGGGTGAAGGAAGCAAGGGCCAGCAAGGTGAAGGAAACGACACAAAACTTCTCCAGTTAAGAACGGCCATTCAACATTCAGGTGCTGAAAACCAAGCTGTCCAAACATCCAGTAAGGGAATAAACAGAAGCCCATTAATCCTGGACCATGGGCTTCTGACCCATCAACTGAGGCTGACTGAAACAGGCTATTTCTATTTTTTTTTTGTCTTTCTGCCTTATCTAGGGCCCCACCCACGGCATATGGAGGTTCCCAGGCTAGGGGTCTAACAGGAGCTGTAGCCGCCGGCCTTCGCCACAGCCACAGCAACGCGGGATCCGAGCCGCGTCTGCAACCTACACCACAGCTCACGGCAATGCCAGATCCTTAACCCACTGAGCAAGGCCAGGGATCGAACCCGCAACCTCACGGTTCCTAGTCGGATTCATTAACCACTGGGCTATTTCTATTTTTTAAGGGAGCGTTTTCCAAATTAAGATGGATTTAGCTTCGAAATGAACAGAAGAGACATTTCTAAACCTAAATATTGTGAAGACTGATGTTCCTTTTTCGGCGCTCACCATCTCTCACTATTTTGTACGTACTTACAGGTCTACCCACACGCACATATACGGGTCAGAACGCAACCCACTGAAACATGCAGAAGGTTGAGCTCAGGGCAGCACATACCTTGTGTACTGCTGCATCCAATTTATGCTTTGGGTTTGAAATGCTTATTAAGGAAACTCTACAAAGACTATTTTTAGCAGCAAACTTCTAACGATCCAACCACTAAATTCCAAATTAGAGCAGGTTAAGGGTTACCGCTTTGTTAATTTGGTCACAATGGCACGTTCAAAGATGTTTTATCTGCTTTTCCTCTTTGGAAATCTAGGTTGGACCACGGCTTTTTGTTCTCTCTGTCACTGATTAGTTGCTGGAACTGAAAGTATTCATGAAAGACCAGGACTCAGGAAACAAGAAACCCAGCGCAAAGCCCAAAGGAGAGAAAAAAAAAAAAAGAAGCACAGAGGAGAGCCTGGCAGGATGCCATGCTGGTTGGTACCTTATCTGATTCTCCTCATCGTCCACTAGGAAGAACCAGCGAAACGTCACCATGAGGGGGCTGCAGTTGGTGACTGTGATGTAACGGATCACTTCGGTGTCATTCAGGACACAGCCAAAATCCAGCTCCATGGTCTCAAAGGTGAGGTTGGGATAATTCACTTCTCCATGCAGGTACAGGCTGTCTACTTGAGGGTGCTCCACATACTTGATGGCTAGGATTTCTTCCGCCACCCAGTTGTTCAAGTCGTTTTTGTAGGAAGGGTCAAATTTGACCAGCAGGTTTTTTTCTTCACCGATCTCCAATTTAATAGGCTACAAATAAGAAAATGGGGAATTACCAACTTCTGTACTAGGTATTTCCAACCTGATACACGAAATAGGACAACCAAAGTTATTTATATTTATGTACACAGACATACATATACATACATACACACATATAAATAAGAAACACATGTGTATCCATACTTTAGCCGTAATTACGTATCTAAATGTATACATAATTAAACAGTCTATCAATATCGATATCTATTCATATCTATGTACATATACACAGGATACATACTTTTTAATGGTTGAAAATGAAAGCAAGAAAAATTTGGAGAGGAATTATTTTAAGGAAGAGATTGTGATAAGCATTATGAGGTTTTAAGGACTGAAGAGTTGTAAAAGGAAAATCTGCAATGAATAACTATTAAAAAATATTCTTAACTGAAAATAAATTAGATTGTAAAACGCTCTTCCTAGATAAGGGGGAAAAGTTCTTTGCTTAAGAAAAAAATTTAAAAGGCTTTGGAAAGCTCTGGGGAAGGGGCTCTGGAGAGGGTGACCCAGAAAGGCAAGGATTAGGTAATTTAATTTCTTTTCTAACATCTGCAATTCTAACTCTTAAGCACAGTGTTATTCACTTTCTGCTGTTTTCTATTCAACTTAAAATGACACTCCAGAGCTGTACAAAAAGTTTGTTCAGTAGATTGTGTTTGTTCTTTTCTCTCTTTGACTCAAATCCCCATGTGTTCCTTGATGCCAAGGCCACAGAAACACTTTCCCAGAGAAAGCCTGGCTCTGAGTTGGCTTTTTTTAGGAATCGCTTAATTCCACATTTAATCGGCTTGAAAGCCACCTTCTGGTTTTGCAGAAAGTGCCCTGAGGCAGTCGGGAGGAATACACACAGGAGCGAATCTGTTTACAGGGCATTTACCTCTCCACCGAGTTTTAAGGTTCAGGTATTTAACTGTGCACTTCAGTGACATGATGAGATGGTTTCAGGTGATAAAGCCAATCAGCCAATTCAAGAGTCAGAGAACGAGTAATGACTCTTCAGTTAGCTAATCCCCTCTGAAAACCTCACCAGCCACTTGGCACAGGTGGCTGGGCACAGTTAGGAACCCATGCTTATAGACCACGGCATCTGCAGCACTAGGGATTATAATGCTTGGTGTTTAAATACCTTGGAAAATTGACTTGAACATATTTTTCCGCCAGAGGAAGGACTTTGTTGCTTTGTGGAAATGATACATATCCACAAAATTTTAGTTCATATAAAAAAAGCACAGAGAAGAAGTTAGAAACTAATTCAAGATTTCACCAGAAATTCAACATTTCTCAGAGTTTCATTTGGTAAAACGTAAGTCCTAACATGAAAGATGGATAAATAAAATTTTACGAAAATGGAATTAGACTAATTTATTAAAAAAAACCATGTTTGAATTAAAGAAAAACCTGAAAAGAATTTTCTTATGCAAGAGATATTTACTGTAAGATCATGAACTCCAGGGCCAGACTCTTTGGGTTCAAAGCCTGGCTCTGTTACTCACTAGCTCTGGGAACTTGGGCAAAGTTGTTTGGCTTCCTAGATCTCAGTCTCTCCATCTGTAAAACAGGGGCAGTAATACTACCTAACTCTTTTAAGAGGATGAAATGAGATAATATATTTACCATGTGTTCAGAGCAGTGCCTGACACATAGTGTATGGTATATAAATGCCAATTACTACTGTTCATCCCTTTTGGATCAAGAGAAGTGATCATAAAGTCCAAGGTCAGTCTAAGATTTTCCCTTGGTGAGTTTCTCCTTTCCTGATTAGATGCCACAGAATTCTTCGACAATCAATAAGACTAGTAACTAAGAAATGCCTCTCTTGAATAATTTATATCATTTCGTGCAAGGACAAGGTATATTCTTATTTTTTTAAAAAAAACCTTTTTTAAAAATTTCATTTTTATTTTTGAAAAGACTGAATGATGAAAAGTAGGTCACCTTTGTGCCCACCTCTCCTCCTGTAACCCAGGCCAACTATTCCCCTCCTCTGAGGCAACCACGGTTGCACAAGCATCTTATCTATCCTTGCTGGAATATAAAGACATTGTATGACTATAAAATCACATTCATTTATGTGTTTTTTATTTTTTACTTTTTACGCACATGGTATGCACTCTTGTTCTGTACTTTGCTTTTTCCACAGGGGATAACTCACCAGTGCACATGGAGCTACCTCACTCACTCCTTTTTCTTTCTTTTCCTTTTTTTTTTGCGTTTTAGGGCTGCACTCATGGCATATGGAAGTTCCCAGGGTAGGGCCACGATGGGAACTCCCTCACTCACTCTTTTTAATTGCTGAATTTTATCCCATCATAGAATTCTGTGTCATTTTAGCCAATCTATTGATGGATATTGGTTCCCAGTCTTTTGCTCTTACAATCAATGTTTCAACGAATATCTTTGAATATATGTCATCTTGTATATTGTGTCTACGTCTATAGGATAAATTCCTAGGAGTGGAATGTCTGGGTCAACCGGGGTGGGCATTTCAAATGTTGAAAGCCACTGCCATACTGTCTTCCAGGGTGCACCTCCCTGACACCACAGGGGAAACACCCGTTTCCACGTGCCCTCCCTAACACAGGGCACTACCCGATTTTTGTTCTTTGCCAAACTGATAGGAAAAAAAAATGTTTTTCATATTTTTATTTTTATTTCTTCTAACGTGACTAAAGTTGAGCATATTTTCATATATTTGAGATGTTTTTCTTTTTGCAAAATCTCTGTTCATTTCCTTTGCCTATTTTTTTTTCTTTTTTTGCTTTTTAGGGCCGCATCCATGCCATCCATTTTTTCTTTTTTTGCTTTTTAGGAAGTTCCCAGGCTAGAGGTCGACTTGGAGCTACAGCTGCTGGCCTACACCACAGCCACAACAACGTGGGATCCGAGCCACGTCTATGACCTACACCACAGCTCATGGCAACACCAGATCCCTGACCCATTGAGTGAGGCCAGGGATCAAACCGACGTCCTCAAGGATACTAGTCAGATTCATTTCCGCTGAGCCACAGTGGGAACTCCCATTTGGCTATTTTTCTATTGGCTTGTTGGGATTTTCCTTGCTGACCTGGAGAAGCTCTTTATTTTTAAAAGTATATATATGCTTTTATTTACATTACTTTTGCAAGTCATATAAAAGGACAAACTATACTATAAGAGTTATTACAAGATACTGTAGCTCCTGACCCAGCTTGGTAGATCAACTACCGCAAAGCTGCCATTTCTCAATTCTTGCAGCAGGGTGGGTCTACAGAACAATTTTTGGCAGAGAGGGGAATGATCAGGCAGTGCACATAACTCAGATACCAGGGACTATTCTGGGGTATCGACACTGACACAGGAAATGCCAAACTTCCCAGAACATTTTTATGAGTTTCTTTGGGGAAGAGCATTTATCTTTGTCTTAGAATAATATGCAACTGTCCACGTCTTCTGAGTGGGGTCGGCGGGACAGCTTTCTGGTGCACATGGAATCTCTGTTGTCATTGCTCTGCTCACACTCTTGTCCCTAAGCCCAGGCTACCTGGGCTGAACGATTCCCACTTCCTTGCAGCCTCACTGGAGAATTTTCCAAGCGTCAGGTTTTTGTGCCTTTGTCTACCCACTCCCTCCTCATTCTAGCTTCTAAAATTTGTATAAACCTTTCATTATTTGGTTATACTCATCCTCTTCCCCTTTTATTTTATTCTCGGTGTCTTTCTTTTTGAACATTTCTATTTTTTTTCTTATTAACACTTCAGGAGGGACAAGAGTGGGTCTAACCTACCACCCAGACGGAGAGATTTGCTCATGTCTCAGTTTTCATTTTCTCATCTCATTTGTTTTCCTCTGATCTATGAGTTCACTCTTCATCTCCTCTTTGAACACCTGTATCTGGTCCTTGAACTCTTTTTAAAGATATCGTCTGTAATTTCTTGGAGGTTGAAGAGAACTCCCTGTTTGTACTTCGGGTTTTCTTCTTTGCACAGGTTCCCATGCAGTCAGTTTTCATCTGCCTCCTGCTTATGATCACCTCCTTTTATTTCTCTCTTCAAAGATCTTAGCTGTTTCCCCCCTAAACTGTGCTTGAATATAACCCATTAAAGAATCAGTGAGGAAGAGCAGGGGAAGGTGGAAGTGCAGGACTGCCTGCAACAGCCCCTCACCAAGCAGCTCCCTGGCCCCAACAAATATCCGTCTCCCCAAGTGTGGCTCACAGCAAACGTCCTTAAGCCACAGGCTCCCTCTTCTGAGACCTTGCTGCCTGTGCTCCCTTCCTCTTCTGCACCACTCTTTGTGAGCTGTCCCCTATACTGGGGACTGAACACCATGGTGTGTGGGTCTGGTCTCTCTTTCAATCCTCCTTTACCTCCGCTCTGCAGTGCCACTTGCCCCAGGGCCCAGCCATTCTGGCTGGTGCCCTCATGCCCAGGCAGGAATCATGAGAATGATCTTGAAGGAATGTTCAGAGAACACCGCACCCTGTCCTAGACTCTGGCCAGGTGAGCTCCCAGCCTCCTCCCTCAGCCCAGTTCAGGTTTCTCAGTATCTGGAGATGGGCTGGCTGGTTTAGGGACTGGGCTTTGAGGATTGAGGTTTGGTCAGATTTGAGGGGGACTAAAAGATCTTTAGTGTCATTGGTGGGAAGTCACAGTTTTCTAAAGATCAGCTTTGTTATGATGGGCAGGAAGGAAAGGGTCATGATAATGAGCAGGAAGTTCTCACACTGTTAATATTAGTTTTCCTACCCACTGATACTGGAAGTTACTTATGACTCATTTTAGATTTTTTTTTGTATTTTTTCCCTTTTTATTTCCTGGATTCTTTATATTTTTCTGGACTGAAATCAGGCAGTGTAACAATACTATTCTCTCCTTCTGCCACACATACAGAGTTAGGAATCCTCTGTGCAGTTACCTTAGGAGTTCTGGGCAGCAAGGACTTATCAGTCTCACAGATGAAAAAGGGTCCTCCTGTCGAGAGCAACATGTTCACAGGCAGGGTGGAAATGTTCTTCATGACCAAGGGCTGGTAATCAGGTTCCAGGAGAGTGTTAGGTTTCTACAAAAAAAAAAAAAAAAAGAGAGAATAAAAAAAGAGAAAACAAGACAACTTGTGATAAACACAGTAAGCCTTGAGCAACAGAAGACTGATATTCATTTTTAATAGTGGAGTTAGCATTCTATTTATATCTATAGATTATAGATTTATGTTATATCTATTTATCTAGATATAGATAATATATATATCTATATATTATAAGGATCACTTCTCAGTAGTTTATCATACATTCCAAATGACTTATCTAAATTTCTACAAGGGATTGATATAGATATATATTATTTATCTATCTACATCTATTTATCTATATATCTACCACTGAGAAGTGATCCCACATAAGCTGGAAAACACAGATTTGATTTTCTTACTTTCTTGTTTACTGATTAAAAAAAAAAAAGCCTATACAAGCCATGCCTCTATACAGAACTATTACTACAGAAGTTTCCACAGTGCCATAAAACATGGTCTAATTAAATTAACAATAAGTTATGGAAGAGCCCATGTATCATTACAATGAGTAAAATATTTTCCCCCAGCAACACTTTTTCATGCTTAAAGTACCCAATTTGCAAATATACCTATCTTGTTCATAACTATTTCTTGTAAAATTTTCCTGATAACACTAGAATAGTTGATTTAGAAATATCTTCTCACTCTGCTAGAGAGATCAGATTTCATATTTCAATTAGAAAAAGCATCAGCAAAGGAGCCTGGGCTGAACATTTCTGGTTAGACTGGAGTTTTCTCAGTCTGATGTTGGAGTCCACATTATCTCTTATGTATGCTGGAAAGGAGGTCCTTTAATATTAGCAGGAGGTGACCGGCAGCTTCGGCCTCTGGCCTCCAGAGAAAATTTCCCTTGCATTTCCTGGCTTTTCTAACAACTCTAGCCTATTTTCCCCAGCTTCTTTGTTTTGATTTGCTTTTCCTCCCTGTTCCAATTTGTTAAATCCTCCTGATTTCAGATTTCACTCTGTCTCTGTCTCTGCTTCTTTGTCCAGCATAGCCTTTCTTCCCTGGCTATGAGTGACCTGGGGGGCCCAGTGTCCATCAAGCCTTTGTCAGTTCAGGCTGCTATAACAAATACCACAGACTGGGTGGTTTAAAAAACAGCCACTTATGTCTCATAGTTCTGGAGACTGGCGAGTCCAGGATCAAGGTGGCAGCAAATCCGATGTCTGGCGAGAGCCTACTTCCTGACTTGTGGGCGGCTGTCTTCGCACTGGGTCTGCACATGGCTGAGACAAATCATCTTTCTTGTCTCTTCGTACAAGGGCGCTAATCCTGTCCATGAGGGCTCCACCTCCATGACCTCATCATCTCCTCAGGCCCCACCTCCAACATCATCATAGAAGGAATTAGGGCTTTATTATTTAATTTTGCAGGAACATAAACATTCAGGCCATTAAGTTGGCTTGAGCCTCTTGCCACCAGCCCCCCTGTGCACTCCCAAAGTTCTTTCAGAGGTTCGGTCTGGCACTTACCACGAGCTACAGCCACTGCTTCCTCCCTTCTAACATGGCAACAGAGGTACTGGGTCCACCTCACCCTTTCAGATTGCACACTGCACTTTGGGGAGGGATGGAGCAGCACTGCCGACCTTCCCCCAGGCTGCTGTGTCACCACAGGTAGCTTTGAAGTGAGGAAGCCACACTTGGCTGGTTTTGGCAAGAGGCCACATAGAGGTTAGTGATGAGAAGGAGTCAATGCACAGAGAAATGTTCTATTTTAAAATGACCCTTTCTCTCCAGCTTGTTTGTCTCGCCAAATATCAGGAGACCAGATCTGCTGCTGGACTTCATGAGGCAAACTGACTGCTAGTTTCAACTGACCTTTTCAATTCCACAGAGATGTGGTTTCATCTCTGTGGCTTATGAATGGTACGACAGGTATTCAGTAGATCAAATGTGAGCAAACGGTTATAGAAAAATTCTTCCCATAGTCAGAGTTGGTATCATTATAGTCTAATGCACTGAATCAGATACACCGTCTTGAGCCAAAAACAAGGAGACAGAATGGATAATTGGGTGTTACGTAATTAAATCTGAATACCAAGACCTAACAGGTCTCCAGCAAATGCTGGGTAATGAGCTTGCGTTTCTTCATTGTCCCTGATATGGATTAAATGTGAGCAGGAAATGAACAGTGAAAAACACAGTAGTAAGACAGATTTCAAACTTGTGATATTTGGGAGGAAGGAGAGAAGGGCAAAAATAAACAAACACGGTACTGTGACTCAATTTCTTTCTTAATTCAATATGGTACTGTCATATTCAAAATATTTGCTATTTTATTCTAGTGATAAATCCAAACAATAGACATTTAAGCAAGAATATGCTTTAAAAAAAAACTAGGCTAAAGGATATAAAGACAAGAGGAGGAATGGTACCCACACATTTTAATGAGGGTTTATGGGCTTCAGAAAAAACCTAATGAGAAAATAAGCTGCATATTTAACATATACTGTAATGTCTTGCACAGAACAGCTATTCAATAAATCTTCACTGAATTTTCTCTGAATAGCTACTTTTTGAGGAAATATGAAGCCACCAAATTTGGTGCAGCTGTCACCAATAAATATCTTTTCTGATTACTTAAAATGAGAAGAATTTAAAAGAGCCATGAAAGTCTACTAACTGTAACAGGAATTCTTTTAGTATTTTCCCATTACATATCTCATGGAGATTATCAAGGCTAGTTTAGCATCCTGTAACCAAAACCCTCATCCTACTTCTTCAATGTCTACATTCCCTACTAGCCTGTGAAGCCAGGGTTTTTGTTGTGCCTTTATTGCCTAATATACTGAAGGTGCTTGAAGATTATTTGCTGATTTGGATAGAACTTGTACATCTTACTACCCGTACTGGCCTATAAGCCCCCTTATCCATCTCCTAGCAGAGTACCTCATCCATGGTGGCTACGCAACATGTATTTATTTAACACGAACAGTATGGAAATAGTTCATATTAATTGTTCATATATTTAATGTGAACATTATAGAAAGCACTACTGGAAAAACAGTCCTGAACGTTCTCCCGAAAGTCTCCAGTAGTGAAAGGAACCCTGGTTGGCTCCCCCATGACCAATCAAGCACTGCGACAGCCGCTCCTTTTGTATAGGTAACACCTTGGGACCTTCCTTAATGCTTGGTCTTCCCAGTTAGTTGGCTGAGAGGTTCATCAGGGAGGGACTGTTCTCACTGTGGTACCTCTATGACCCAACACAGTGCCTGGCACAAAGTAGGGCTTAATAAATACCCACTCAGCAGCCAGGGTGACTGTTTCAATGAATACATCTGACCATGTCATTCCCCTCCCTGAAGCTGTCAAATGGCCACCCAGAACAAAACCCAAAGTTCAGAACCTGCATCCCAGTCCTGCCACATCTGGCTCCTGCCCACTTCTCTAGATGGACCTCATGTCACTCTTGGCATGGTCCCTGTCTAAGGTGGCCTTTCAGTTCTTTACGCTGACCAAGCTCTTGCCTGACTCAGGCCATTTCCATATGTTCTTCTCTCTGGCAACATTTCACTCCCCCTCCCTCATCACCAGAGTGACTTCTGTTTGTCCTTCAAGTCCCAGCTACAGGCACTTGCTTGAGGAAGCTGTAAATGAACACACATACAAGCAAGGCCACGTCTCCTGATAGACGCTCCCATTCTACCTTATACCTCTTCTTCATGGCACTATTTAGAATGTAATTTAAACAATTCACTTTTAATACTTTGTTTACAGTTTGTAACCGCAGGCAGTCTCTTAGCTTTGACTCTGTCAGATTTCCAGCACCCACACTGTCCTGGACTCATACCTGTTTTGAACAGTAACTAATGCTCTGCTGGAAGCCTGTGAGGAGTAGGTCAAGCCCTGCTGTGGTATCCTCCCCTCCTCTTCACCATCCCGACCCCTGCCCGGAGCAGCAGTCACTCCATCTCTTCCCTTTTCCGAGCGTCCCTGCCTTATGGCTCATACTTAATGGCATATAAAGTCATGAACAGTTAGAGGTATATACATTAAAGAATGTGAATCAAACAGCTCAAGCTGATTACTCTCAAGCAGTGTTGGGCGATGTGCAAGATAGCTTAACTTGAGTCTCAGTTTCCTCATGGGAAAGGTAACAGACCCTCCTACACAGATTGTCGGGAAGGACAACCGGGAAAATATAGGCAATGAGCATGGCTCGATGCCCAGCATATACCAATCAATGAGTGGTAAGATAGTCTTACTGGTTATTGTAAGTATTTAATAATTCTTTTCCAACCACTCTGTACTGTGATGTTTATTTTACTAAGTTAGAGTAAGATGGTGGATTAAAATGCATTTTCAGTGTACAGAAGACCCCTTCTCATGGAAGGAGGATTTCCATGGCAATTCACATTTCAAAGGAATCTAAGTTTAGATTCAGAACTTTTAGTTGAATGTGTATTGGTCTCTGAAGCTTAAAAAACATTGGCTGGTTATGGGTGTAACAGGCTTCCCATTAATTTTGCTTCGACAATGAAAGCGTGAACAAAATGACCCCCGGCCGGAGCGCCCAACCCTGACCAGCACAGCACCACTGACCTTCTCTAGTCGGTATATGAGCTGCTTGGTGGACAGCTGGATGAGTGGAGCCACAAACTCACAGCTGATGTTCACGGTCATCACCAGGCTCTTCCCCCTTTGTGTCCCGACGATGGTGTGGCACACCAGCTTTTCTCTGACTATCTGCGGACGAGATATACTAGCATTAGTGACAATCAGCAAACTGATTCCCAGCTGCCCGCCTGGGAACACCAGGGATGAGCACATTCTTCTGAGCAGTGCATGTCAGGGATGGGTCTCTGTCACACAATTAAACTCTGATTGGTTAGACAAGTCCAGCATGGATCCCGTGCTGACTTATGACTGTCGCTGAGGGCACAGTAAGTTTACATTCAGTTCATCCAGTATGTGTATAGAAGATCTATTATGCGTCAGGACTAAGGACTGGATATGCAAAATAGGAATGGATGACACAGATAAAAATCCTTCATGAGCTTAGAGTTCACTAGTAGTTACATGTTCTTATCAAGCTAATTGGAAACTGGCTGGAAGAACTTTGCTTTTCACATTTGAATATTTAAAAATCATGTAGGATAATTAATATTTCTTTGGACCCAGGTTTCAGAAGTTAATGAATTCAAGTCTCTTCTCAGTTATGTAGCAGAACTTAGAAGAACAGTCAGGAAAGCTTTCATTAAACCTGAAACTGAACTTAGAACCCAGCAGCTCAGCTTGGGCATATTTAAAAATATAGTCAGCTCTTGATAATGACACTGAAAACATGCTCCTTCAATAGGCAGTGTCTGGAGATGAGGGGCTGCACTCTCTTCATCTTTGCCTCTTTGGTGCCTAGTGTGGTGTTTGTCATGTGGTACATACTCCATGGAAGCTGGCTCAGACCCGGAATAACAGAAAGAACACATTATATATTCTATAATGGAAAATAACCTTTTTAGAAATTGAGGATGTGTTTTCTTTGAAACTGCTCTATGAAGAAACAATGCGAGTAAAACAAAGTGCCATCTGTGACCTTAGAGGAACTAAGCAATGGACCAGCTTTCCCATCCTGTCGGATGGGAGACAATTCTTACCGTTTCCTGTTTAAAGGGGAGAAAGTATAGCATTACCTCCTAATTTGGGGAACACCAGCAGGAGCTCAGGTAATCATTGGTTCTTATTCAGAAAGTCAGTCTTTGTGAGGAGGCTTGTAAGTGATTGCAGAAGTCTTTCTTTTAGGTTTTTGATGGAATTCCATGAGTGAATAAGAATAAACAGACACATGGTTTGGATCTGCCTAAATGTTTTAAGCAGAATGGTGATAATGTAAATAGGAGCAAAATATCAGAGCTGCTGAAGATAATAAACACGGCTCTTTTATCGATACATAGAAAGATGATGATTATAAAAGTGATGCTTGTTGTGTCAGGCTGAGAGGGAAGGAACCAAGGTTGCCCCAATGCCTGGATGGGAGAGGCAGCGAGAGTATCTATAAAAATATCTTTTTGTGAATAAATATTATGTGAATACTGATGTGTTAACGGGAGGCTTAGCTTTGGCTGAATGCTGCATGTCCCTCTACCACAGTCTCGCTGGCTGTGTTGACTCTGGGGAAAAGAACCTGCTTTATACGGTATTTTAAGGTGAGGTTCATGGTAGCTGTGGAAACAACACTCAGCAGAACTGAACCTTGAAAGCAGTGGGTGCTGCCATGGTAACTCGGTGCTATTGGCAATCCCTGAGAAACCACATCCAGTCTTCGGATCAAGGTCCAGGGACTCAGGAGAAATAGAGCAAAGGTTTATTTAGGAGACAAAGAACTTCCAAACATGCTGCCCTCTTACCCTGGGGCTAGCAGAATAGCCTTCGAGTACCACATCGATGGTCTGGCCTGGGCACAGCTCCATCCTGACGGGGTGGAGCTGAAACACGGGGCTCTGAGGAGTCCTGGATGCCTGTGAGCACTGGGGCTGGCTCTTGGCAGGTCCCTTCTTGGCCAGGCCCTTCTTGCTCTGCTTTTCCTGGGGACAGAAATCTTCATTCATCCAGAACAACTGTTGGACCCGACGTCCTTTGTTGGTCAGCTTGAAGCGGTAATAATAGGTGTCCAGGCTGGAAAAGAGGAGGCAGGGATTGAGAAGCCTTAACTTGGGGACATTCTGTTCAGCACTACACCCTTGGGGCTTAGCCCTCTGGAAGTATTGAAAAAGTGAACAACAAAACAGACTTTTTTGTTTGTTTCTAAATATAGGAAGGCTAAATGATGATGCTCCTAGGAGGTATCACAGTCATGAATCAAGGTACCATCTACTCATGGTGTCATTAGATTTGAGTCAAGGCCATCACCAGAGCACGGGAAGGGGCCATGGGTAAGCGGCCCCACCCATCCCCAGTCTTTCTCAGCAGGTTAAGCCACCACAGGACACACAGACATTTTTCACATGAAAACTACCTCAGTTTATGGGAGATGGTTCTGAGGAGTGAACGAAAAATACCTACTGGAGGAGAAGCATGTTTCCAATTGTGCTGAGTAAATTTCTGGTGACTAGATAAACGTCTCCTGACGGACTCAACTGAAAGGGAATTTCAAAGAGAAACAACAGGTACCCTACCCTCTAGGCCTCACTAAAGGTCAAGACGACTGTAATGGATCAGAACACTAGCTGGATTGGTCATTTTTCTCAGATTAATATACTTTAAAGATGCTACTATTTTTCCTTCCTTCCTCCCTCCCTCCCTCTATTCTGCAAATATTTTTAAGGACTTCTGTACTCTCTGGCTCTTTGATAGATTTGGGATTTCTTAAGACATTGGAGGTGGCTATATATATATATATATATATATATATATATACACATACACTTACTGATTTATAAGCTTACTTTAAAAATATTCTTTTCTTTTCAGGGAAAAAAACTAATCTCAGAACTGTTTTATTTATTTATTTATTTATTTGGGGGTTTTGAGTTTTCATCCCACCTGTCCCTCCTTCGAAAATATATCATATTTTATAAGCAAGTTGAAGCTTGGTTAAAAAATAAGGAGACAAATTTTAGAATTGTCAGGTACAGCAAATTTTATCGAAACATGGGTCCAACATGGCAGGCTCACTGGAGTCTTTGCTCTGTAGTTTGACTTGACAACTAAGAGTAGGTTTCAGGGGGAAACAATAAATAATACTTGCTATTCTATAAATCAGGCAGGGTCTCTCACTTACAGTATATCTTTTAGTCATCATAGCAACCTGATAATAATATTTACTCCCATTTTATTGATTTAATCCCATTTTATTGAAGAAATGGAAGCTCTGAATATTTAAGGGAGTTGTCCAAAAATATGCCATGAGAAGGGGTGGCATATGGGTATTCATTTAGACTTCGAGGATGAAAAGGTTGGCAAACTTTTCTTATATTTTAGACCTTTTGGGCTACATGGTCTGTCACCACGACTCAACTCTCCATTGTAGTGTGAAAGAAGCCGTAGGAAATACATGTACATGAACGGGCATGGCTATCTTCCAATAACACTTCATTTATAGAAACAGGCAGTTTTTCCCACCCCTGCTTTTGATGATTCTTTTGGATATTGCTGGCATCAAGATTTTCCGTCAAAAACAAGAGTGATAGGGTTTAGGCAGAGTGAAAATTGGCAGTTAAATGCTACAGGTTGCTTCTACATTCACAGAGAACTATTAGCTAATCCTCCAATTCCAGGCAAGTGTCAGAATACCCTTTGGGGCTATTTGACACTGTTTATATATCAAGAAGAACATACAATTCAGTCTGGCTTGCAGTATATCATTTTCTATAATTATATTTTAATGCACTTAACAAAAAATTTGAAGACAGAGACATGGTATGCAATGATGAAATGCCTTGGCTTACAGTCAATGGCTGGGAGGAGAGGAGCATTTTCTTTTCCTTTTTTTTCTTTTTTTGCTTCTTTTTAGGGCCGCGCCCACAGCATAGGGAAGATCCCAGGCAAGGGGTCAAATCAGAGCTATAGCCACTGACCTACACCACAGCCACAGCAACATGGGATCTGAGCCATATCTGCGACCTACACCACAGCTCATGGCAATGCCAGATCCTTAACCCACTGAGTGGGGCTGGGGATCGAACCTGCATCCTCATGGATACTAGTCAGGTCTGTTACCACTGAGCCATGATGGGAACTTTGAGAGGAGCATTTTTATGTCTAATCGACACAAAAACTGTAACTGGCTGCATTTCTGAAAACATATGCCATCACCTATCTGACTTGCCTATTACTTAATTCCTATGGGTTTATGGTATTTCCAGTCAAGTGCCATATTTTGTAAATGGAGCAAAGGAAAGAAGGTGTGGGTGGGTCTGTGGGGAAGGCTCCCGACGGGCGTTTGTTAAGCACACCTTCTCTAACACAGTGTGTCCATCCTGGTTTCAGGGCACGAGACCGGAGGGCAACCCTTTGAGATTTCTTCACAGTATTGCAACAAACAGGTATAAATTCAGCTTGCTCCTGTCAGCTCAAGAACTTCTAAGGAACTGCAAATAAATCCCCACACATATCCTCCACTATCAGTAACCTCCACTCATACATTTTCAGAGTCCCATTTAGATCATTCTGCTCAGAGTTGTCTATACTGTACCACATTTTATTTAAATATTTAGACTCTCTAGCTTTTCCTGAGTGAACTGGTGGAGCCAAATTAAAACCACCTCAATGTTGGTGCTATGGTGAGGAGGCAAGGAGAGGACATAATACCATGCCTCCCCCCAAAAAAAATTATTGGCTTGGCAATACCTGATAAGATACATTACAATACATTTTTACCTTCCTAGTTATACTCAGGTTACCACCAAGATGAATCTCTATTTTCCACATTCATGGAAAGGAATCAGCAGTGTATTGGAACCAAAAAAGAGAAATCATGGTTGAGATTCTAAATTTGTCAAAGCTACTGTTAAGTTCTAGAGAAGAAGGCCCTTCCTATGAGTCATCTCTTTTTATTGTAAAGGGATTCGGCTTGGAAGAAGTAACCAAGCTATGACTTGGAAATGCCTTATGTCTGATGTACCCACCTGGAGGGGGAAAGGGCTGAGGAGACTAGTTCTATACGCTTAAAAATAATTTTCCAAAGTAGAAGTGATGCTCAGCTTAGGCAACATATGTGATACACATGAAAATTGGTCCATGATATTTCCTTACCTAAAATGTGCTCCCAAATTGAGTTCTGGAGCAAAGGGCTTATCTGAAACAATTGTGGAGCCAATTCCTGAAGCCTGGACAGGTATCCGGTAGGTGCTGCTATTTTCAATGTCCAGAATGACTGTGTCTTTGAAAGTCAGTATGTCATTCAGGTTGGCAATCAGTGTCAGTTCAACATCACTTTCCGGGGAAACCATGCCTTCCTTGGGTTCAATCGTCCAGTGGGACTTTTTGTGTGCCTGCAACACAAAACTACAAGTTAACAGTGAAGATATTCTTGGCTTTTCATTCTGCACATGTCAAAGCCCTCTATACATACTTCAAACGGCTGGCACTGTAGAACTCAACATCAGAGACAAATATTATTTATTTGAATCAAAGCAGCTGGGTGTTTGTTGGCTTTTCCTTTTTTTTTCAAAAAGCAATATGATTCTGAAGAGCAAACCTCCAATTCTACCTTTGAATGCTCTGTGAAAATTCTTTAAATCTCTTTCTCAAGATGACAGCTCAGTTCTCTAACAAGCTCATATTAATTACCAGGTCTAATCTCCAAATTCTGAGATACCAACAGAAGGTACAAGATCCTCCCTGGAATTTGGAATTTTTAAAAGAAATTGTGTTTTCAAATGCAAAGTTTCTATAATATTAAAATAGGAATGAACAACAAACACAATACAAGAAGTCATCCTTATTTCTACCATTTCATAATAATCAGAATCTCATCTGCTAGAATTCCAGAGTTAACTTTGAAATGTGTTATAGGTCTAAATTATAGACTTGGAAGTGCCCTCTACCAATCCATTCCCTTTAACTGCCTAGATCCTCAAAGCTCACCCTTGGGAAAAGGAGGAAGCGCCAAGGTCTTCAGCCAAACAATCTCTCTCAGTGAAAGCTACTCCGATCACATTTTAAATTGCAAACCTTCCCCCCACTACTCATGATCCCCTTTACCCTGCTCTATTTTTTCCCCTTTTTTTAACATAGTGCAGCAATGAGTTATCATGCTTCTGTCCCTTCACTGCAGTATAATCTCTCCATAGAAAGGATTTTTGTCTTTTAGTTACTGTTGTTCAATGATCTGGCCCCAGCATCTATAACTGTGCCTAGCACATAGTAGATGCTTAATAAATATTTGTTAGATGAATTCAAATCCTTTTAATCAAATCCTTTGGTGTTAGAGAATTCTTATCTAAAGTAAGTAACGTAGATTAAAAAATGAACTTTAACAACCTAAACTGGTATTTCTTCCGTCCACCAAGTAGATATATGTTTTTATTTTTCTTTATTACCTTCCATACACTGGTATTTGGTCTACTTCCTTGGAGCTAAATAGAATAAACTGAATCTCCCTCTTTTGCTTAACAGCCCTTTAATCCTGAATCCAGCTTTAGAAGAAAGCTTTAGAATCCAGCTTTCCATGTGGCACAATCAGGCTCCAAAGTAAATTGAAAATTTGGTTAAAGTGTCAAATAATAAAAAATGACTTACACTATAACTATCTTATTTAATATAAAAATATAAATTCTGTTTTCTTTGATTGCAATCTATTTTCTCAGGCTGTTTTTAAGATTTATTTTCTCCTTGAATTTGATTGATTATAATGCAGGGTTACTACAGTGCATCTAGTTATAACTTATTTGTATATCCTGTTTAGAATTTGCTGCCCTTCTAGAATCTGTGGTTTGATATCTTTTATTTCTGAAGAATGCTCAGCCACTGTGTTTTAATATTTTTTTCTGCCTCATTCTTTCTCTTTTCTTTGCATTATTCTATTATATATGGTTATAACTTTCCTAGTGTAGCCTCTCTATCTCAGCCTCATCTTTTACTCTCATGATTTCTTTGGAGCTAGTTTCCAGTTCACTAATTCTTTCTTCATCTGTGTGCTAATTCACTGTTAAATAATCTATTATGCTATTAATTTCATTTTTTGTTTCTTTTTGGATTCAGGTTTTATTCCTTATTATTTACACCTTTTCAGCCTATTGAGGTACTTTAAAATCCTGACTGTGACATTTGGACTTATTAGCTGTTTTTCTTAATCCTTCCTAGTCATTTGCAAGTTGGATAAGCAAATTGTTTTTAGAACTTTTCAAGTAAATATAGCAAACACACATTCAATGGTTCTAAGATCCATGTGTTGTGGGAGACATAAAAATGTCCAGAGTACATTCCCTGTACTCAAGAAGCTGACATCAATGACATTCAGAGAGATTGATTTGTAAACAACAAAATACAAGTCAGAAGGAGGCTGGGGTGAAAGTACCTCAGGGAAATCTGAAGAACAAGATGCTTTCCCAGGGCAGAAGATATTGAAACTCTTAGACTGTATGACAACTTGTATCAGACATATTTTCTTTTCGGCCTAAATGTGAAATTGGGCTTAATTATCAGGTAGTGTGATCCCTAACTATTATGCTATTGGTTTATAAAATTCAAATTTTTTCTATAGTAATTTCATTTATAAACAATTATCTCAACCATAACGCAAAGCACCATATCCCTATTTTGACTGCTGTGTCATTTAAATCAACTCAAATAGTCTTGTTTGATTTTGGGGAAGAAATTACTAAGAAATATTTATAAGGATTGATAGTTATAGAAAAATTTAGTGATGACTAACAATGCATTGGGAAAAGGCTGAAAAAAGAAGAGGTATAGACATTATTTAGAAACTTCCAGGATCATAACAGAGAGGCAAAACCAAAATCGCCACATGAGTTTGATTGTTCCCTCATGTCTTGTCCTTAGCTCTGCATACTCTTCTGAGTAAGGAAGCTCAGAATGAGATCTCTAAAAATAAGCACATAGAAGAAAATAACAACTGAAAAGTGAATGTGAAATACACTCTGTGGGCCGGGTTTGAGAGGGCATTCTAGTCTATTTGATTTCTATGGTGTGCTTTTTCCAGTAAAAGGAAAGAAAGAACCATAAAAACACATGTAAGCTCTATGAGGGCTGAGGTACAATGCAAGGCTACAGGTCAGAAACTTCCTGAACAAGCATATACCAACTTTGGAACAGAATCGGTGACGGTTATAAACAAGAACATATGTTGCAATTTGCAGGCAAGAGTTAGAGATTTCAACCAGGCTGACTGTCACAGGATGGCAGTGCCTTGCATTGTCACCTAAATCTAGGTTTGGTCCCAGTGCAAATTCAGAGACTGGATTTGGTCAGTGAGCCCTGAACGGTCACTCTCTTGGGAAAAGGCTCTTAAATACTTAAACAAGGAGAATCTAATATTTAAACTTAAAAGCCAATTTCCCGATTAACAAGTGAGGAAAATCCTATTCCACAGACCAAAATGCTAATTACATTTCCTCCTGGTTTGAAAATCTACATGGAACCAATAAATAAACTGCATTTAAAAATTTAAATAAGCAAAAAACAACTGTTCTCAAGATAATAAATTGTTTTTAAAGAGGATGTAGATGAGTGATGATGAGGACATTTTAATTTTGGTATTGATGGAAATTACAGCTTTAAATCAAGAATCCAATTATTATTCATTATCTTTTAATATGGGACATCTCTAGGGACATAGGTATAAAAGAAAATAAGCATTAAATACTACACTAGATAAACCAGGGATGAGATGGGATATCCGTATGCTAATTATCTTTATTTACAGGACACTTGCTGAAGGAAATGTTGATGCTTGTAAAACTCAAATTGTTTTTCCAAAATTTTTTCTAACTTTTCTGCTCATAGTAAATTAGCCCTGGTGGAGTACTAAAATATTAAGAAAACAGTAAGCAAAGTCTGCCTTTCCAGAACATTAGCCTGTATTTGTGTCTAACTTTATCTTAAAATATTAGTAACAAAAAGATAATAACCCTCATACATTTAATTTTGGGGATTATAGATCAATTACTGTTGGTAAGAGAAACTGCAAAGGTTGAATGTCACTATATTCTGGTCATGTTTAGATCCAAACAAATAATTACTTTGCAACTTATTAATTTACCCACTTCTTAAAAAAAAAAAAAAAAAGCAGTGATAGTCCAGTCACGGTTGTAGGCTTCTTCTGGCGTGCACATCAAAACTCTTACAGCTTCGGCCCATTACCCAGTTCCAAAGCTGCTGTCACGTTTGTAGGCATTGTTACAGCAATACCCTACTCTCAGCACTGCTATCTATCTTAATCAGCTGGGGCTGCTGTAACAAAGTTCCATCCACTGACGAATGGCTGATAAACGATAAAATTTACTTCTCACAACTTCAGAGGCTGTAAGTCTGAGATTAGGGTGCCAGCATGGTTGTGTTCTGGTGAGGGCCCTCTTCCAGACTCAAGACTGATGACTTCTTGTATCCTCACAAGGGCAGAGAGCAGAGCAGAGGAGGTGAGCTCTCTTCTGACCCTTATTAGGGCACGAATCTCACCACGAGGACTCCACCCTTAGGACCTCATCTAAGCCTAAACACTTCCCAAAGGACCCGCCTCCAAACACTATCACATTGGAGGGTAAGGTTTCAATCTATGACTTTTGGAGGAATACGAACAATCAGTCCACGACATTCTGCCACAGGCCCCTCAAATTCATGCCTTTCTCATATGCAAAGTATACACATTTCATCTAAACAGCCCCCAAAGCAAATAACTTGTTTGTTTTCACAGGTTCATAACTGGAGAAGCATTTTACCTCAGGATGAATGTATACCGAGTCCCACTCATACCTGACTTAGGTGATTTTTAGAGGAAACTCTGGACTTTAGAGTTGATACTGGAACAAGGTAAGACTGTGGGGGCTGTCAGGATGAAATTAATGTACTTTGCATGTGAGAAGAATATCAGTTTGGTAGGGCTGGGATGGAATGCTATGGACTGAATGTTTGTGTTCCCCTCAAATTCATGTTGAAACCTTACCCTCGCTATATTGGTCAGGAGGTGGGACCTTTGAGGGGTAATTAGGATTTGGAGAGGTCATGAGATGGGAGCCCTCATGAATGGGATTAGTGTCCTAGAAGAGTCATGAAAGACATAGATCCTCTGCTCGGCTCTGTCACGTGAGGATACAGTGAGAAGTTAGTGGTCTTCAGTCTAGAAGAGGGCCCTCACCAGAGCTGGCATGCTCATCTTGGACTTAACAGCCTCTGGCATGGGAGACTTGGGATTGTGAGAAATAAATTAGTGTTGTTTAGAAGCCATCCAGTCTGCTGGTACCCTGTTAGAGCAGCCTAAACACACAGTCCCAAAGTGAAAATACTAATAACCCTCTACCTTAATCATAGAAAAGAACACAAAAGTGAGTTCTACAGAGCTATACATACAAATAAAATTTTATGTAGATATTTTAAATGGGTCATTATAGATATTTTAAATGGGTCATTATAGTTTCATTACAATAAATAGGAGTTCTTGCCACATCATTTTCAGTCTGACCTGCACAATCAAAGTAAACATGGATACAGATTTCCCATGCTTGAGCAACCAGCGCTTTTCCTTCCTTAGGACTATTTGTCTTACTTTTGGTTTTTGGGTTCCAGGCTACTATTTTAGATAAAGTAATGCCAGCTACTATCACGGAGAGATCCCTGATGCTCAGTGGCTTAATACAATTGACGCTTATTTCTGGTTCACATGCATTCCAACTGGTGGTAGGAGTGAGGATGGACTTCTGTTCCATTCAGACACTCAAAGACCCTAGCTAAGCAGATTCTGACACGTTAAGTTGTGGCTTCTAAGATAGTCTGAACAGTGACATCTGCCTGGCCAATGAGAGAAGAAAGAGAATAGAGGATCATAAGCTAAGATTTTATGCACCAAGCCTGGAAGTGGTATACATTGCTGGCCAGAACGCAGTCATACAGCCACATCCAACCTTAGAAGAGGCTAGGAAAGGCCACCTGCTCAGGGTTCAAGAGTAAAGGAGAATGGGTGTGGTGAACGACTCTCTGCAGAAGCTACCTTGTTGGTTCAGTCTACGGTCCTCAGGTCTTACCCCAACTGCCTTAGATCTCAGATTTTGGAAGTAAAGAGTTGACTCCATCAGAACATGGTAGGAGTATAATTTGGTATTTCAATTCCTATGGTAATTGTAGGTCTGGAGGTCTTATCTATCTGCCGTTAGGACAAATGGAAGGGCAGCTGGAAATAATAAAATAATAAATAATAAAAATGTTCTAGGCAGGATCATCTTACTCTGTTGGCCCTTCTTCCCAAATAAGTGACCTTTGAGCACTCTATATACTTTATTCATTTATGAGGCCCAGCCTACAATTAAAACATAAATCAATGCCATTTTTGTCCTTCATTTATTAAAAAAAAAATGCCTTTCAGAACAGAGAATTGTCAATGTCATCTTTCCTGTTACAACCATTTATTATCCTCTTCTAGCCAGTAGCATAGGTCAACCCTCCACCCACAATAAAGAGAAGGTGTCACCAGCATAAGTGCTATTTCAAGTCAGGGGACATTAGTTTTCAATGGATGGGTACCATTTCTATTCTGATTCCTGCTGACATAGGTTGGCTGCTTTGGAAGGAAGACCTGAAGTTCCTCTCCAGGGCTGAACTGATGAGTTTTCTTCTTGATCAAGCTTATTAATCAATGGTTGGCATAAAACCAGACAGCAAAGTATATCCTAGAATCCCAAAACAAGGCACCTTAAAGTGCCATCTGCTAAGGTACTGGACCATCCTTATCAAAAGTCAGGCTCTAAACCACACTCACCTTGCGTCCTTGGTATTTGGCTTTTAGGGGTGTCCTTTGTTTTTAGGGAGGACTTGGTCTAGGTCACATTATCTGTTACTACAGAAAGAATGGATGAATGATAATCATACGTATGGAGGACATTTGGTAACCCTTTCAAAATCACAATGCAGCAAGACAACGACTGAAGGAGGGCTCTGAAGGAAAAGAGATGTCATAGTTTGAGTCTCAGATCTGCCACTTTCCAGCTGTCAGACACTGGGCATGTTACTCAACTGTGCCTAGCCTACAGTTTTCCCATCTGTAGCTCATGGTACTGACACCACCTCCTGCATAGAGTTGATTGTTAAATGAGGTAATGCATATATAACTAAAAGAGTATTTGGTAAGTCCCCACAAATCACAACGATTGTCATCATTTTACCGAGAGCTAAAATGCCCCACATGACATATAATTATGGATTCAATAGGGTTTCCCCCCAGAATGCATTACAAAACTGAGAAAATAAGGATGGATGCCAGGAAAGCATTTAACATACAATGCTCTTGCCAGAAGAGAGGCATATCATAAAGGGTTTACTGTAAGCAGGAGTCTTAGATGGCCACAAGAACTCCATCTTCTGGTGTCCAGTTATTTTCTCCTAGTTATTTAATCAAACACTAGCCTAGGCACAGTTGTGAAGGGATTTTGCAGATGGAGTTAAGGTCCTAAGTCGGCTGATGGTAAGGAGGGGAGATTATCCTGAGTGGGCCTGACTTAATCAGGTGAGCCCTTAGCAGGCATTGGGCTCTTCCCAAAGAGAAGATGCCAAGCATGAGGGTGTCTATGGGAGGCACTATGTGGTGGAAACTGTGGGGGGCTCGACAGCTGAGAGCAGTCTCTGGCTGACAACTAGTAAGAAAATAGGGCCTCAGTCATTCAACTGCAAGAAAACAAACTCTGCCAAACCTGAGGGGGCCTCGAAGTGGACTTTTCCCTAAGTCAAGCCTCTGGAAGGGGATGCTGCTCAGCCAGCACCTCGATTTGTCTTCTGAGCTGAGTCATACCTGGACTTCCGACCCACGGGAACTGAAGTCATAAATTTGTATTGTATCAAGCCACTAAGTTCATAGTAACTGTTTACATAGCAATATAAAACTAACACCAGGTTTCATATATTTGTTCCATAGATGATAAAAACGAGCTTCCCCAAGGCTTCCACCAAATTTCAGCAATGGGGGTGCTTCTGTTTTTTCTACACACATGGGCCTGAGTTATGACAGCAGCCCAGCAACAATACATACAGGAAGTCGGTATGTGTAAGTGTGCATGACTGTGTGAGAGACAGAAAAATTGTGATCTCTTGCGATCTGGAATCCCACGCACACTGGTAATTAGTGTTACGTCCTCCTCCCTGAGGTTACGCGTATCTTTTTATTTGACAAGAGGGCACCAGTGCACTTCTTAGGAAGCGCTCAGGTCCCAAGGTAAAATAGCCAGCGCTTATAAAAGTTATCCTATCATGTATTTAATATTTGCCACAAAAGACAGTGTTTTCACATGTCGTTTCAACAATAAACGAGAGCGGGTACTCTCAGGCAGGCCTTCTATCCCGCGGTGCTAATAACCACGAAGCTTGAAGGAGACAGTACTGTGCACTTGTCTCCAAAATGACTCATCTGCTCATTGAAATCTGCTGGAATTTCCTGCCGTGGAATGAGAGGACACAAATAACAACAGGAACCAAAGTGCAGAGTGAAGGATTTCTTTGGATTTACACTATTATCTCAGCAGATGATCAGTTCTTTGTGGAACAAGAACAATGAACAGTCACTGAGGCCTTTCTCTTTTCTGTCCTCTAAATGGTATCTCTAGTCATACGGTTCTCTGCCCTGAAATGAGTCACTTTGCTGCTTCAAATAATTAACTAAATGTTAGGACAGGAAGTACAAAAGAAATGGTGCCAGAACTTTTTAAGAGAGGCAGAGAGCATCATGATTAAAAGAAGGGGCTTTAGTTTCACATGGTGACCTGTTGATCAGCTGTGGATTCTGCTATTCGCCGTCAGGCAACTTCAGACTATTTAAAAAAAGAATCAAGGTTTCAGTGTTCTCATCTGTTAAATGTGTTACTTGAAGATGAAATAAAATGTGTGCTAAGCATCGAGCCCTTTGTCTACTGCTGAGTAAATACTCCCCAATTGGTGGTTTCTTTCAAAACTTTCCGTCCAGTTCTTCCTGCATGTGCCCTCTACAATCTGTCTTGTTCACAGGAATCTCTTCCACACACCTGAGCCTGCGCCTCTCCTGCTGCAGATTCAGGATGGCTCTCCAATGTCTGGATTAGTGGTCTGAATATTTCTCCCCCTTTGAGAAAGCTATGGAAGCCCTCCATAGAAAAAGCACACCTCCCCCCGACACACCCCACCACCACAACCACCACACCACACATACACACATACTCAAACACATATCCCAAACTCACATGTAATAATCCAAGGTTCAGGAACCCTAAACCTGGTGGCTATCTGTCATCTTTTCTGTGTGAAACAAGCAGCCTACAATCAATACTGGTAAACTAGACAGGAGCCTCTGGCCCTGAGGATCTATTCTGAATTCTTCGTTACGGGCCCCAATGAACTTTTCCAGGCTTCATTCCCAGGCACCGTCAATTTCCAATGCACACCCTTGGCTTCAGCCACATTAGGTCTTCCCGAGTGTGTTGTATCTCATCATTGCATTTAACTAGCTATTCTCTGGAAATGTACACCCCATTCCTGGTCCTTCTTCTTAGCACTCATGTTTCCACTCAAATGTGCCTACCTATGAACATTTTTTTTTCAGGGCCACACCTGCGGCATATGGAGGTCCTCAGGCTAGGGGTCGAATCAGAGCTGTACCTGCCGGCCTACACCACAGCCACAGCAAAGTCAGGTCCAGCTGCATCTGCAACCTATACCACAGCTCACAGCAATGCCAGATCCTTAACCCACTGAACGAGGCCAGGGATCAAACCCAGGTCCCTCACGGATAATAGTTGGGTTCGTTACCACTGAGCCACAACTGGAATGCCTACCTATGAACATTCTTAACTTTATGGAAGGATTAACCACTTCCTCCTCTGTGCTGATATATAACATGGCACACGGTGTTGTTTTCGTATCCATTTCTTTTTTCAAGATAGTAAACTCTTTGAAGAAAGAGATCATTCTATTTATTTTTATGTCTCTCTTTTCAGTTAGCACAGTTAGTACCAGGCATGGGGAAGATGCTCAAAAACAAGTATTTATTGGTCAGTGTATGAAAAACGTGCAGCATCACTAGTAAGCCAAAGAAACACAGACTCAACTAACAACACAACATTTTTTCATCCCCCAGAGTGTGCAAAACAAACAAAATGTTGGCAAGGGCCTGGGAGAGTCTTCAACACTGATTAGGGGTGGGGTGGGTAGGGTGTAATTGGGTACAAATTTTCTGGGAGATAATTTCAAAAGATGTATCGAGGCTCTTAGTTACGTTCATGCCATTTGACCTAGCAAGTGCCTTCCTAGGAATTTCGTCTAAGAAAACAGTTAAAGACAGGGGCAGCAATTTGGATGTGAGCATTGTTTAAGATGGTGAAAAACCGGAAGCCCCCTATCATTAGGGGATTAGTTAAATCAACTGTGGTGGAGTGAAATAATGTAATAAATTCAGTCACTGAAAATGATCTGCTCAGGAATATTCCTTAATAATTCACACCAAAAGAGATGACACTACATTGATGAATGAAAATAGCCTGTACCAAAATAGTGGAAGGCAGGAATATACACATCCACAACGAAGTTTTGGAAGATGTATGCCAAATATTTAACAGTGATCCATGAGATCCTGCTGTATAGCACTGGGAACTATATCTGGTCACTTAGGATGGAGCATGATGGAGGGTAATGTGAGATAAAGAATGTATATATGTATGTCTGACTGGGTCTCTCTTTGCTGTACTGTAGAAAATTTATAGAACACTGTAAACCAGCTATGGTGGAAAAAAAATCGTTAAAAAATAAAAAATAAAAAAATAAAAAAATGAAAAAATATAATCCAAAACACCATATATGAAAAGTGAGTGTTTTTTTTTCTTTTCTTTAACTTCTGTT
This sequence comes from Catagonus wagneri, assembly GCA_004024745.2. Classification (NCBI taxonomy): domain Eukaryota; kingdom Metazoa; phylum Chordata; class Mammalia; order Artiodactyla; family Tayassuidae; genus Catagonus; species Catagonus wagneri. The sequence continues at coordinate 4,108,336 of PVHT020000012.1, read as the reverse complement.
TGTTCTAGAAGAATGTTATTTGCGTAACAAGAAGACACTTATATTTCTTGAATAAATAAATCATCCTCAGGAAGGATCTGTGAAAACACATGAGTAAATAAGCTCTAGGGAGCTAAAGAATCAGAAAGTGAATGAATTTGAAATTAGCAACTTCTTTGCTAATAGACCACTTTTCTTTCATATGGAAGAATACATATGAATTCACCAATGAAAATGTTTCTCAAGGTGGCTTCACTGTCAAAATTTTATTTTTTTTATTTATTTTTTATTTATTTTTTGTCTTTTTTGCCTTATCTAGGGCCGCACCCGCAGCATATGGAGGTTCCCAGGCTAGGGGTCTAACAGGAGCTGTAGCTGCCGGCCTTCGCCACAGCCACAGCAACGCAGGATCCGAGCCGCGTCTGCAACCTACACCACAGCTCACGGCAACGCCGGATCCTTAACCCACTGAGCAAGGCCAGGGATCGAACCTGCAACCTCATGGTTCTTAGTCGGATTCGTTAACCACTAAGCCACGACAGGAACTCCTTCACTGTCAAAATTTTAGAGAAACAAGGAAAGAGTGAGGAGAAGCAGCATTAGAGCTCCCACTTGACGGAGCACTGTACTATGTGGATCAGTGAAGTACGAAACCTTAGGGCTTCTCTGAGTGTGCCTTATTTCTTTTTCCTTTTTATCTAAGAAAAAATATAAAAAAGATCTCAAGATAACACTGTCATAAAAATTTAAGTCTTTACACAAGCCATTTCACCTGGATATTTTTGCCTGTCAACATTTATAATCAAAACTACCACTTATGGAATGCTGAGTGCTTATTTTTCACCAGGTGCTTTCTACATAGATTATCATGTTTAATCTTCTAGATGCCATTAATAGCATCTAGAATCTAAATTCGGCACAAATGAACCTATTCACAAAACAGAAACAGACTCACAAACATAGAGAACAGACTTGTGGTTGCCGAGGTGGAGGGGAGAGAGTGGGATAGACTGGGAGTTTGGGGTTAGCAGATGCAAACTATTATATTTAGAATGGATAAGCAGTGAGGTCCTACTGTATAGCACAGGGAACTATATCCAGTCTCTTGGGATAGAACATGATGGAAGACAATGTGAGAAAAGTACTATATATATATACATTTTTTTTCTGGGTCACTTTGCCGTACAGCAGAAATTGGTACAACATTGTAAATCAACTATAATTTAATAGAAAAAAATAAATAAAAAGAAGGAAACCAAGCTTCCAAAAGATTAAAGAACTTGTCCAGAATTACCACATGCAGAGTTAGGACTGGATTCCAGATCTGTCTGAACATAATACTCCTTCAGGACGCACACACTCAACCACTCCTTGTTATGTGACTACCACATGGGAGACAACTCTGCATGACCATGACCATGACCACACTGTTGTCCTCCTCTCCTCCACTCCGAACTACCCCAGCTTAAAATCCTAACAACCCAGAGGGGAGATCTTTTTCTTCCAAAGTATGAAACAATGCTGCATACAATTTCATCACAACTAACATGTAAACAAATAAAAAAATAAATTGCAATAACTGAAAAAGAGAAAATAAATGTTCACTGTTGAGCATAGTGTAGAGAGTGCTCATTGTGTAAAGAGTTTATTTCATCTTGTCCTAGCTTATCACTGGAGAAGAATGTTCACTGTCAGTGTACAAATAGGCAGAATAAACGCTTTAGTTGATCATGACAATGATAGGTATCCCTTCAAAGTTTCAAAGTGACATGAGTTGGTGTCTTAGTGTGGGCTGCCGTAACAGAATACCATAGCCTGGGTGGTTTATAAATAACAGAAATTTATTTCTCACAGTTCTGGTGGTTGGAAGTCTGAGATCAGCATATCTACCTGGTCAAATACTGGTGTGAGCCCTCTTCTGGGTTGCAGACAACCATTTTTCTCACTACATCCTCACCTAACAGAGAGGGTAAGAGAGCTCTCCGGGGTGCCTTTATGGGGATACTAATCCCATTCATGAGGACTCTGACCTCATGGCTTCATTGCCTTCCCAAAGCCTCACCTCCTAATACCATCCTACTGTTGGTTAGAATTTTAATATATAAACTGGGGGAGGGCACAAATATTTAGTCTGTTACAGTTGGGTTGACGATGACGATGGTAATGGGGAAGAAATTATAGATTCTTATGGAAGAGGGAAAGCAGAACTTGAAAAACATCCATATTTGATTCATACGAAGGAAGCTTTGCCTTAACCTCCCTCTGTGGTGACAAGAATGCCTGAATAATAATTAATTAGAAAAAACAATTTGCTAAAGCTAATTAAGAGATGGAACAGACAGAATGAAGATGGAAAGGCTTACGTGCATGGAGGAAACCAATATGTTTTTCTTTTATTTCCTGGATAGCTCTTTAGTGACAAGGGAACCGAACATCCTTTCATTCTGGCTCTAACTTATACTCAAACTAATCATATTCAATCAGTAGAGCTGTCATTCTAAATTCAGGGAACATGCTGACCCATTAGGTTACCTAACATTAAATCGATAGCTTTCCTTCTCTCATGGTGGTTTATAATCGATATGACCTATTGAAATCTGCATTCTGTGTGTCACATTTAGCCATGCTAAAGTAACAGAGGTCTCAGGGGAGGGTGGGAGTGTGAGGCTGGCTCACAGCTCTCTGTCAAGTACAAGCCTTTGCTTCTGGAAGTCTCTCGATAACCTCTCGTCACTGAATGAGTCACCTGCATGGCTCAGCCGAAGCACAGTTCATTTTGGAATGGGCTATGACTTTTATGTAGTAAAAGAAAAGATGCCCACCATAATAAATTAGAATGTTATTCTCTTCCTGTTTCCTTATTTCCGTGAGTTTATGTTATAGATTTTTCAAAATTAAGGCCGAGGCATAGGAACTCTGCTCTCTCGTGCCAACTTAAGATACATTTCATCATCTTATTGTTATTGTTGGTTCTCGCTGTTAATATAAAGTACTATAAAAAGTAGTTTAGATGACTGATTATAAACCAATGAGTTTAAACTTTACAATATGTCTATCACTCTAACACAGAGAAAAAAGAGAATATTCTGAAAAATGAAAAGCCTAGCATAGCTGTTCCCGTCTTGGCAGTTGTAAATAATGCTGCTATGAACATTGGGATGCGTTTGTCTTTTTGAATTAATTTTTTTTTTAATCTTTTTATCGCCACCCGGGGACATGGAGGCTCCTAGGCTAGGGGCTGAATCAGAGCTGTAGCTGCTGGCCTATGACACAGCCATAGCAACGTGGGATCCTAGCTGCATCTACGACCTACACAGTTCACGGCAACACTGGATAATTAACCCACTGAGTGAGGCCATGCTCTGAACCTGCGTCCTCGTGGATACTAGTCAGATTCGTTACCGCTGAGCCACAACAGGAACTCCAGTGTTTCTGTTTCTGTTTTTTCAGAGATATATCCAGGAGTGGAATTGCCGGATCATACAGCAGGTCTATTTTTAATTTTTTGAGAAACTTCCATACTGTTTTTCACAGTGGCTGCATCAATTTACATTCCCATCAAGTGTACAAGGGTTCTGTTCCTCCATATTCTCACCAACATTCGTTATTTGTTTTCTTGTTGATAATAGCCATTCTAACAGGTGTGAGGTGATAACTTACTGTAGTTTTGATTTTCATTTCCCTGATGATTAGCAATGCTGAACATCTCTTCACATGCCTATGGCCATCTGCATTTCCTCTTTAGAAAAAAATGTCTGTTCAGTTCTTCCATTTTTAATTGTGCTGTTTGTTTTTACAATGTTGATTTGTCATGAGTGTTTATATATGTTAGATATTAATCCTTAATTGGTCATATCATTTGAAAATATCTTCTCCCATTCAGTAGGTTGTCTTTTCAATTTGGCATTGGTTTTCAGGCATAGCTGTGCCCCAAAACAAGGTAAACATCATATGGACCAGAAGTGGAAGAGAAACAATAAGGGCACATTAAACCACAGACCTACTGGGCTCTAGGTTCTAAAATGAGTAAAGGAAGCTCATGGGAGAAAAATGGAAACCAAAAAGATCTTCCAGGAAGTAAGGGATAAGGGCCAAGACCCCAGCTAAGCAAACTTCCTTGTGTTTAAAAGAAGGCTGAACGAAGCTGTGTATCCTGAGGCTACAGTTAACACACAGGTTTGCGCCAGTGACGGTGGACTCGGTGGTGATGAAATAGAGACTGTCATGTAGACAGGCCCTCAGCTAAACCCTCTGCCCAGTGTGATAACTGAAATCTCTATTCCCATGGAAAAAGGTTTCAACATCTGATTTTGGACTAGTGCCATTTTTGTTCAGGGTGAAGATAAACATAAAAATTGCTAGACAGGAAGCTAAGAGCATTGAGAATGAGGGAAAAACAATCCTCACATCTGATAAATTTGTCATTTAAAATGCCAAACACTAAGAGTAACAGTTGCAAACAATTGGTTAATGAATTCATTCCTGCACATCAATAGCGGTAAATGAAACTGATTAGAAAATGTGCCTGAGATTCCCCAAGAGGTGCAGGAAGGACAACATACATAAAACAAGGATTACGAAACAAAAATATAGAGATATGAATTGAGAATTATGGCTATGAACAACCAATTCTAAATTTTAGGGTTGAAAAATATAGTCACAGAAATTAAACTACAAAAGTAAACAAGATAAACTTGAGATGTGTGAGAAGCAAAGAGAGAATTTGTAAATTGGAACATACCACTGAAGAGGCACCAGAGAGAGATGATGAGGTGAAAGATATGGATGAGAAACAAAAATAAGCATGTAGAATTTCACAGAAACATTTGTGTGGGTGTGTGTACATGTGCACGTGTGTCTGGTTTTTTTTTCCCTGAAAGTAAAAAATAGAGCTGACAGAGAAAAAAACACTTCAAGAAACGATGGCAAGAAACTTTTCAGTATTTAGGGGTCAAATCCTCGGATACAGTAATAAGAAGTATATGAAAATAAAAAATAAAAAGTCTTTTTTTTTTTTTTGTCTTTTTGCCTTATGCAGAGCCGCACCCGCGGCATATGGAGGTTCCCAGGCTAGGGGTCTAACAGGAGCTGTAGCTGCCGGCCTTCGCCACAGCCACAGCAACGCGGGATCCGAGCCGCATCTGCAACCTTCACCACAGCTCACGGCAACGCCAGATCCTTAACCCACCGAGCAAGGCCAGGGATCGAACCTGCAACCTCATGGTTCTTAGTCAGATTCATTAACTACTGAGCCACGAAGGAAACTCCTAAAAAATAAAAAGTCTTAAAAGCAACTAGTGAGAAAGATAAATTAGCAATAAAGCAATAATAATCAGACTAACAGCAGAATTTCATCAGCAACAAATGATGCCAGAGTTCGATCTACAAAGAAAAAAACCCTGTCAAAAAAAATCTTACATGCAGCTAAACTACCATGCAAGAGTGAAGGTGAAATCAAGATACAGTCAAACATATCTACACCTATAACTGAAATAAAATCCATTAGGTAAAAAAAGATTAATAAAAATAAAAAACTCAGATGTGTGCCCAGCATCGAGTAAAGCACATTGTACTTCTTACTTAAAAAGTAAAATTTGATTCAGGTTTGGCTTGTTCTGGATATTGTAAAATATTCTTATACCAGTCATTATTTTTTGTATGTGTTTCAAACATCTTAGATAATAGCTTAGGTTTTCATTGTATTTTCAGTGATATGATATACAAAATTTTACATTTTAATATAAGCAGAAACTCAGTATGTTTTATAATTTAGCTTTATGGTATCTTATCTAATAAATACTTAGCTTATGCTAAAGTGAAATAAAACAAAATAAACATTATATATCGAAATTATTTTATTTATCTTGAATAATATGCATGGAAAAAGCTTGAAGTAAAAATCAGATATAAATGATAAAAAAAATAAAAATAAATTTCCGCTTTAAAAAAAAGATACAGTCAAACAGGAAAAATTAATATTGTAAAAATGGCCATACTACCCAAAGCAATCTACAGATTCAATGCAATCCCTCTCAAATTACCCATGACATTCTTCACAGAACTACATCAAACAATCCAAAAATTTATATGGAACCACAAAAGACCCAGAATCACCAAAGCAATTCTGAGGAACAAAAACCAAGCAGGAGGCATAACTCTCCCAGACTTCAGGCAATATTGCAGGGCCACAGTAATCAAGACAGTGTGGTACTGGTACCAAAACAGACATACAGACCAATGGAACAGAATAGAGAACCCAGAAATAAACCCAGATATCTACGGTCAATTAATCTTTGACAAAGGAGGCAAGAACATAAAATGGGAAAAAGACAGTCTTTTTTGTAAAGTAAGTAAGTATTGCTGGGAAACCTGGACAGCTGCATGCAAATCAATGAAACTAGAACACACTCTCACACCATGCACAAAAATAAACTCAAAATGGCTTAAAGACTTAAATATAAGACAAGACACCATTAAACTCCTGGTAGAAAGCATTGGTAAAACATTCTCTGACATCAACCTTACAAATGTTTTCTCAGGTCAGTCTCCCAAAGCAACAGAAATAAAAGCAAAAATAAACCAGTGGGACCTAATCAAGTTGACAAGCTTTTGCACAGCAAAGGAAACCAAAAAGAAAACTAAAAGACAATTTACAGAATAGGAGAAAGTAGTGTCAAATGAGGCAACTGACCTAATTTCTAAAATATACAAATAACTTATACAACTCAACAGCAAAAAAGCCAACAACCCAATTGAAAAATGGGCAAAAGACTTGAATAGACATTTCTCCAAAGAAGAGATGCAGATGGCCAGCAAGCACATGAAAAAATGCTCAACATCACTGATTATTAGAGAAATGCAAATCAAAACTACCACCAGATACCACCTCACACCAGTCAGAATGGCCATCATTAAGAAGTTCACAAACAACAAATGCTGGAAGGAGTGCGGAGAAAAGGGAACCCTCCTGCACTGTTGCTGGGAATGTAAGCTGGTACAACCACTATGGAAAACAGTATGGAGGTACCTTAGAAGACTACACATAGAACCACCATATGACCCAACAATCCCACTCTTGGGCATATAGCCGGACAAAACTTTCCTTGAAAAACACACCTGCAACCACATGTTCATTGCAGCACTATTCACAATAGCCAAGACATGGAAACAACCCCAACATCCATCGACACATGATTGGATTAGGGAGATGTGGTATATATACACAATGGAATACTACTCAGCCATGAAAAAGAATAAAATAATGCCATTTGCAGCAACACGGATGGAATTAGAGACCCTCATACTGAGTAAAGTAAGTCAGAAGGAGAAAGACAAATACCATATGATATCACTTATAACCAGAATCTAATATACTGCACAAATGATCCTTTCTACAGAAAAGAAAATCACAGACTTGGAGAAAAGACTTGTGATTGCCAAGAGGGTGGGGAGGGAGTGGGATGGTATGGGAGTCTGGGGTTAATAGTTGTAGACTACTGCCTTTGGGATGGAAAAGCAAGAAGATCCTGCTGCATAGCACTAGGAACTATGTGTAATCACTTGTGACGTATCTATATATGTATGCATAACCAGGTCACCAGACTGTACAGATGAAAAATTGACAGAAAACTATAAACCAGCTATAATGGAAAAAAATAAAATAAGATACAGTAAAACATACATAAACTATGAGACCTCTAGCACAGAACTAATTTAGAAAGAAGAAATACAAACCAAGAAGGAAATAGAGGGATACAAGAAGTAAAAAAAAAGACTAAAGAAAAATCAGTAAACCACTTTGATAACTAGTGAGTGGTTAATTACCACACGAGAAAAAAATCAACAACTCTGTAGTAAAGAGAAGATCCAAAATTCTGCACAATAATTAAAAATTGACAGACCTGGGAAAAGTCAAGAGATAACAAATATGGAATAGGGTCTTTGTCTTATTCTTGAAAAGGTCCAAGACACTAAATTCTTTCATTATTGTTAGAAAAAGATAAAACATATTAACTGCTAAAGATTTAAAATAAATAAAATCTACAGCTTCCAAACAACTACAGGAAAAATATATATAAGATAGCAGTGGTTGGAAGGGGGCTTTGGAGAAAATGTATCAATCCAATATTAAGCAGAAAATGACAAAACAGTAGAGGAAATGACATGGTAGAAGTGAGTCCATATATTTCAATAATCACAATACACAATACATTTTAAAGGTTAGTCTTGGTGTGGTAGCTCGAATAATGGCCCTCCAAAGATGTCCATATCCTAATCCCTAATATCTTTAAATATGCTGCTTTGCATGTCAAAAAGGACCTTCAGATGTAATTAAGGATTCTGAGATGAAGAGATTGTCCTAGATTACTGGTGTGGTCTGAATGTAATCACAAAGTTCCTTATAAGGAGGCAGAGAAGAATGGAAGCAGAGGTCACAGAGCAGAGAAGATGCTAAGCTGTTGCTGGCTTTGAAGTCGGGGGAAGGACGAAACAGCCAAGGGATGCAGGTGGCCTCCAGAAGCTGGAAAAGTCAAGGAAACAGATTCTCCTCCAGAATCTCAAAAACGCACACAGCCTTAAAACCATTTTAGACTAGTGACCTTTAGAAGTGGAAGACAACAAATTTGTTACTGCAGCAATAGGAAACTAATATAATTGTCTGTTAAAAGACAGAGTCTATCACTAGATTTTTAAAAATACAGCTACGTGGTATGTAAGAGATTCTAAACCAATAAGCACACAAATCAATACACATCAAAAAATCCCCAAAATAAGGGAATGAAAAATATGTATCAGGCAAATGCTAACTAAAAGAAACCTGACGCAGGAGTTCTCTTGTGGTGCAGTGGGTTAAGGATCTGCCATTGTCACTGTAGTGTCTCTTATTAATGCTGTGGTGTGAGTTTGATCCCTGACCTGGGAATTTCCATACCCTACGACAGGGCAAAAAAAAAAATTTTTTTTTAAATAAAGCTGATGTAGCATTATCTCTTCAGGCAAAATAGAATTTAAGTCAGGAAGCATTAATTGGGATTAAAATGGACAATATATTATGAAAAAGGAATATACTGAGATACATGTAAGTCATGAATTTATATGCACCTATCAACATAGCTTTGAACCACATGGATAAAAAATTGACACAGTTACAAGGGAAAATGGAAAAGTGGGAGATTTTGATAAAATTCAGAAACTGTTATATAAATAAATAAAGCAGTAAAAGATTTTGAAAATCAATCAATAAGCTTGATTTAATACAAACATGTATACAGACAGATGGTTAGTCTGTTACATTCAATGATGAGAGAATCTATATTCTTTTTAAAGGTCATATGAAATATTCATAAAGCCTACCATAGCTATGTCCCGCAAAGCACAAATTCAAAGACTACATGTCATACAAACCATGTATTTCAATTTCATTACATTTAAAACATATTTATTAAAATTCTATAAAAAGGGAAAGTCAAAAACTGAAAACATATACTCATATATAACTCATATGTTAAAGAGAAAAACATAGTAGAGGTTAGCAAATATTTATAACAATAAAAAGCACTACAGATAAAAATGTGTGCTATGTAGCTAAAATATTATGTAAAGAGAATATTTATAAACTTTAAATGCACTATAAAATTAAGATTTAAAATATGCAAAGTTAAACATTCAAATTAAGGTGCTTGAAGAAGAGCAAAATAACTGTAAAGAAAGTAGATGCAAAAAAATGGTAAAACTAAGAACAGAAATTAGTGTATGAACATTTTTAAATCACAGAAAATGTGTGAAAAAATTTTATGCCAATACATTTGTAAACTTAGATAAAAATTTTCTAGGGAGTTCCCGTTATGGCTCAGTGTGGTTAACGAATCCGACTAGGAACCATGAGGTTGTGGGTTCGATCCCTGGCCTCGCTCAGTGGGTTAAGTATCCGGCGTTGCCGTGAGCTGTGGCGTAGGTTGCAGACGCGGCTCGGATCCCGCGTTGCTGTGGCTGTGGTGTAGGCCAGCGGCTACAGCTCCTGTTAGACCCCTAGCCTGGGACCCTCCATATGACACGGGTGTGGCCCTAGATAAGGCAAAAAGGCAAAAAAAATTTTTCTAGAAAAATTTAAATCTAAATAATCTTTATAGAAAATGATTCATTAGTTAAAATTTCCTTACTATTTCCCAGATACCTTCCGCTCTCAATAAATACACCAAGATCCTGTGACGAAGTGGCTTTATCCTTAAGGAACGGATCCTACTTTATATGAAGTACATAAGATCTCTTCAAAGATTAGAAAAAGAAGTAAAGCTAACTTATAAGGATACACTATTATTGATATCAATATAAAAATGAATGTATAGCTGATTAAAGGACCTAAAATTATTTAAATAGAAGAGCAGGGGTATATTTCTTAAACCACAAATAATTTTAAAAAAAGACACAAGGAAGGAAAAGATTCATAAAGTTGACATCAAAATTAAAAACATCTATTAAAAAATTCCAAACTATATTATAAGCAAAAGGTTAGTATCCATAATGTATAAAGAACATCTACAAATAGATATTTCATAATAGATAATTGAGAAGAGGATACCCAAAGGAATAAATTCTCAACCTCAATAGTAATAAGGGAAATATAAATTAAACTGTACTTTATTTTCAGTCTAGCAAGAACTTGGGTCTGACCATAGTAAGTTTTAGCCTGCTAGAGAATAAATACCTCAAACACTCCTGGAAGGGCACACTGACGAAATAACTTTGCAGCATAATTTGACAATATCTAATGAAGTTGAAAATGCACCTGTAGATATATACCCTATCTATATAAACTCCTAAGTATATATATCTTGCATACATACACAAGGAGACACATATTCTTTTCACTGCCAGACTGTCCACTTAGGTAAAGAAATAAACACACTACTGGAAAAGTGAATACACACAGAAGCTAAAATAAACACATTTATATATATTATCATGGATAGGTGTTAGATACATAGTCTTAAGTCTAAATAACAAGTTGCAAGGTGTTACACGCTCTGGCACAATTTATACACAGTCAGTTTAAAGCAACAAAATGCCACTATGTAATATTTATGAAAATGTAGACACCTGACATGAAATATAAAAAAACATGGCTTAGTTATACATCAAATCCATAATAAGATTGCCTCTGAGGAAAGAAGGAAATGGGAATGGCAAGGAGAATATATGAAACTCCAAATTTAATATTTTATTTCTTTAAAATAAAGGATTTGAGGTAACTGTGGGAAAAGGTTAATGTGTATTAGACTTTGGAGTCAAGTATGTATCTATAATTTTTCTGTACTAAATAAATATACACAGTTCCCAACCTCGAGGATCAAACACTTCTGTACTGGGACAGAAAAGGACTGGACTAAAATTCAGAAAATCTGAGTATGGCAGAGGGGCTGCCATACTTTTGCTGGGTAACCTTAGGCATTTCCCTCAACCAAGAGACCTTCAGTTATCTGATCTCTTAAGAGAGGTGCTGCAAACCTTGGGGGAGTCGGTATGTGTTGTGGACACAAAGCATAAGTGTGCTATGGCATAAATCATATTCAACATAAGAGTTTAGCTGTGAGCTAAAAATCTTATATCATAAATGTAATGTCAGTAAACAAAGTGACTATCTTGCAGTTGCAGTTGGTCTCCAATTCATGTCCATTTCTTTGCCTTTTCCTTATACCTTTTTTCTTACCTATTGCTTTCTACACAAGTAATGGTTCACCTCAAGGGCAGAGCTGATCTACTCTGAAGGCTGAGAAACAGCTCGTTCTATCTTCTCTTCACATATATTGTGGGGTGTAATATGTTAAGAACATCATCTATCAAAAGGTCTTGAAAAATTATTGCTTGTCCTTTAGAAATCTCTCTAGCACAGATTCTCTAATATAGCAAGTGCCCCCAAGCGAGGATCAAGTTCTAAATCTAAAATGTGAGCTTCAGGTAAAACGGTGACATGAGTGAGGTACAAACCAGTTGCTCTAACAAGTCAAACAGGAGCTCTCTGGAATGACTACAATTTCACTAACTCCTTAAAATGGACAGAGTCCAGCACCAAAAGTCTAGCTGGATATGAAATGCCTGCCGATATCCTTTTGGGTTTGTCTATTTTATTAAAATAAGGTCATAACTTTAAACCTCTTTTAAGAGCTATAGTAGTAAAGAGTCTTTACATTTATATATGTGAATTGAATGTTTTGCAATACTATATTACCAAGTACTCTCAAAACAGTAGAAAAGTTGGAGTTCCTGTCGTGGCTCAGTGGGTAACGAATCTGACTAGCATCCATGAGGACACAGGTTCAAACCCTGGCCTTGCTCAACCCGGTGTTGCCGTGAGCTGTGGTGTAGGTCGCAGACATGGCTCAAATTCTGTATTGCTGTGGCTGTGGCATAGGCCGGCAGTTACAGCTCTGATTTGACCCCTAGTCTGGGAACCTCCATATGCCACGGGTATGGCCCTAAAATGCAAAAAAAAAAAAAAAAAAAAAAAAAAAAAAAAAAAAAAAAAAAAAAGAAGGAAAGTAGATTATGTGTCTTTATTTCAGATATACAATGGAAGGAATTTATGGTTGGTTGGAAAATGACTTAATGGAGATGATTTGTATATTCACATTTCAGTACATCTCTGAATAAAATAAAAAGGGTTTGTCCTGCCCTTTCATTTATTTCAGAAATGTTCCATAATTTCTTCTATCCTTTTTTAGAAAAACCCGCTCTTCTACAGGTGTCTGCCTTTAATTATTTGTTGTGAACATGAAACCAAAATCCTTTCACCATTTCCAAGTACATTTGAAAAACCACTGATGACCCAGAGTTAGACATTGTAGAAGCTCAGCGGAAAAGAGCATAGGGCTCAAGTCAGATCACCAGGGTTAGAGCCAGGCTCTGCCACTTAGAGGTGATGGCAATTTGCTTTGTCGTCTGTACCTCTGTTTCTACAGTGTTAAAATGGGCATTACTATCTTTTTTTCTTTTTCAGTTGTACACACGGCATATGGAAGTTCCCAGGCCAAATCCTTAACCTGATGCACTGGGGATCCAATCAGCACCTCCACGGTGACAAGCTGGATCATTAACCCAGCGAGCCATAGCGGGAACTCCAAAATGAGCACTATTAAAATGGCATTTTCCTGACAGAGTTGTAGTAAATGAAATACTGCATACAAAGTTGCAGAGAGAACCAAGTAAACATTAGTCATAATTAATGTCATTATACTGTCATCATCATAATTGCCAGGTCTGCTGCTAGGTGCCATGAATTTAAAACAGAGACGTCGTCATTTGAAGGAGACAGATGTAAAAACAAGTAAATATAGAAAGAGAGGGGAGTCTTTACTTAAACCAGGAAATGATCCAATGGCTTGGGATCTGAAGGAGATGTGAAAGCCTGATGATCACAGTGTTGCCACATCACTGTGTATTTCTAGGGCAAATGACCAAGAAAATGTTTAGAAAGAACCATGCCTGAATGAGAAATCAGAATTCCTGTTTTCTGGACCCTGGCCACTCTAAAGATCTAACTACAAGGGCTTCTTCCACAGATCACAGCGGCAAAAGGCTGCTGTGAAGATGTTTTAGTGCCATCTGACTCCCAAGGTGCCAATGACATCTGAACACAAGCTCTCGAGTTAACGGTACCCGAGGCTGAATCAGTCAAGGGTAAATGAAAAAGAATTTCAAAGGCTTCCAAACTTAAGTGCTGAGCAATTCACTTGCCCCACCAAGCAAGAAGCACCTACGCAAAGGCGGCATCTATCTCCAGCCTAGTGTTGAGGTCCCAGAGCCCCGGGGAGACCACCATGTCCTTGCCCCCATTTCTGCTGTCACTCAGAGAGAGGGAATCTATCTACCTGAAGGAGTGTTGTGTTCACAAGCAGAGCTCACATACTCTTGCCAAAAGGCCTTTCTATTCTTTGGTCTCACATTCTGATAGTTTTTACTCCATCCAAACCAGAGGTGACTTACTCTGTTGTTTGGACTTCTTCAGCTTAATCCAAGTGAGTCAGCCCACTCAAAACCTTAAGGGTACAAAAATAAACTCAAAATAAACTCAAAATGGCTTAAAGACCTAAATGTAAGATAAGACACCATCGAACTCCTAGAAGAGAACATAGGCAAAACGTTCTCTGATATCAACCTTACAAATGTTTTCTTAGGTCAGTCTCCCAAAGCAACAGAAAGAAAAGCAAAAATAAACCCAATGGAACCTAATCAAACCGACAAGCTTTTGCATAGCAAAGGAAACCATAAAAAAAAATAAAAAGACAATTTACAGAATGGCAGAAAATAGTTTCAAATGATGCTACTGACAAAAGCTTAATACCTAAAATATACAAACAACTTATAACTCAACAGCAAAAAAGCCAACAACCCAATGGAAAAATGGGCAAAAGACCTGAAAAAACATTTCTCCAAAGAAGATATACAGATGGCCAACAAGCACATGAAAAAATGCTTAACATCACTGATTATTAGAGAAATGCAAATCCAAACTACAAGGAGGTTACCACCTCACACCAGTCAGAATGGTCATCATTAAGAAGTCCACAAATAACAAATGCTGGAGAGGGTGTGGAAGAAAAGGGAACCCTCCTGCACTGTTGGTGGGAACATAAATTGGTACAACACTATAGAAAACAGTATGGAGGTACCTTAGAAGACTATACACAGAACTACCATATGACCCAGCAATCCCACTCTTGGGCATGTATCCAGACAAAGCTTTCCTTGAAAAAGACACATGCACCCGCATGTTCATTGCAGCACTATTCACAATAGCCAAGACATGGAAACAACCTAAATGTCCATTGACAGATGATTGGATTAAGACGATATGTTATATATATGCACTAGAATACTATACAGCCATAAAAAAGAACAGAATAATGCCATTTGCAGGAACATGGATGGAACTAGAGACTCTCACACTGAATGAAGTAAGTCAGAAAGAGAAGGACAAATACTATATGTTATCACTTATATCTGGAATCTAATATATAGCACAAATGAACCTTTCCACAGAAAAGAAAATCAGGGACATGGAGAAGAGACTTGTGGTTGCCAAGAGGGAGTGGGAGGGAGTGGGAGTGACTGGGAATTTGGGGTTAATAGATGCAAACTATTGCGTTCAGAATGGATAAGCAATGGGATCCTGCTGTATAGCACTGAGAACTATTATCTAGTCACTTATGATGGAGCATGATAATGTGAGAAAAAGAATACAGTATATATATGTGTGACTGGGTCACCCTGCTATACAGTAGAAAACTGACAGAACACTGTAAACCACTATAATGGAAGAAATAAAAATCATTATTAAAAAAAAGAAAAAGAAACCTTAAGAGTAGCCTGATATTTCAGATGATCCAAAGCAAAACATGACAAATGGCTGGCTGGCAGTAGTGCTGCATCTGGGCAGGGTGGACATTTTGACTGACAGCCAAAAGATGAGAGAGAATGACCCCTCCTTTTAGGGCACCCAGCAGAAAAGAGAAATTCCAGACCTAGATTTGCAGTAATCAAAGCAGAAATGATGAATGTCCTTGGCCCCACTTATACCTGAGTGAATGAAAAATTAAATGCAATAATTATCTGACCACCACTTACCTGAGTCCTGAGCACCTGAGTCCTGAGCACTGAGTCCTGTTAGTTAGGGAACAAACAACTACTAATTGAAACTCTTTCCTAGTGTTTACTAATGTCTGTAGGAATGAATTTAAGGTTCAGTACTAGACATCAAGTTGAAATTTAATAAGTGGTATTTCAATTTCTTCCCACTGTAGTTAATTCCTAAGTTAGTACAATTCAATTTCTATAATAGTAACACATACAGTATTTACTAGGAAATGCATCAAAACCCTCAAAATATGAAAGGAGTTCAGTATTCACCTATGAGAACTACAGATGAAACTACTTTTATGCTAGAAAAGTAATCAACTCAATAAACACCAGTTTTCCAAGAGAGGACTGAGGGAAGAACATATTCTAACAGCAGATCATTTATATCACACACTGGGCTGCTTGGAATTGGAGCCTGAAGTTCTAAGATGTTATTAAAGAATCAAATGATGGAATCATGAAAACTTTTATGGAAAAGAAAACGTCCCATTTTAACAACCAGCTAGGAAATTCAATATACACACTGTACCATTTAAAAAAAAAAAACCCAACAGATCCTTGATATGCTTTCTTTTAAAATTCAGTGTAACAAAAGTTGCCACAAATGGTGCAATCTGGGGACATCCGAGAATGTAGTCTATTGGGACACTCTTATGTCACCTCACATCATCCAGGACAGGTCAGTTGAGTCTTTTTTCTGTGATCTCTGCACATACAAAACTGGACCAGAAGTGATGCTTTCTAAACAGTATCGCGTGCTTCCACCAAACACACCAACTAACTCACTGGATAAAGACTAGAGAAGGTGCCTTTTCTGTAGGATTTTTCTTTAAAACATTATTGTTTATACAAGATTGTCAGGGCAGTAGAGCAAGAGAGGACTTATATCTGAACCTCTGAATCTCACGTTCGAAAGAGCAAAAACTCAAAAAGATTCATGTACTCCAGTGTTCACTGCAGCAGAATATACAATAGTCAGGACATGGAAGCACCCTACTGGTCCACTGACACAGGAGTGGATAAGAAGATGTGATACATATATTTTATGGAATATTACTCAGTCATAAAAAGGAGAGAAATAATGGCATTTGCAGCAACATGGATGGATCTAGAAATTATCACACTAAGTGAAGTCAGCCAGACAGTGAGACACAAACATCAAATGCTATCACTTACATATGGAATCTAAAAAAAGGACACTATGAACTTCTTTGCAGAACAGATACTGACTTTGAAAAACTTATGGTTTCCAAATGAGACAGGCTGGGGGGGTGGGAGGATGCACTGAGGGTTTGGGATGGAAATGCTAAAAATTTGGTTGTGATGATTATTGTACAACTATAAATGTAATAAAATTCACTGAGTAATAAAATTTAAAAAAAAGAGCAGTGACTGTTCAGGAAATAGCTGCCCTTACAAGGAATAATGGCAAATGATAATAAAAACAATGATTTCTAGGTCATAGGGTAGTCCCATATTTAGTTTTCTGAGGAATTCCATACTGTTTTCCAAAGCTGGTGTACTAATTTACATTCCTACCAACAGTGCAGGAGGGTTCCCTTTTCTCCACGCTTTCTCCAGTATTTATTTGTTGACTTGTTAATGATGGCCATTCTGACTGATGTGAGGTAGTAGCTCACTGTGGTTTTGATTTGCATTTCTCTAATAATTAATTAGTGATGTTGAGCATGTTTTCATGTGGCTGTTGGCCATCTGTATGCCTTCTTTGGAGAAATGTCTATTCAGGTCCTCCGCCCATTTTTCAATTGGGATGTTGGGTTTTTTGCTATTGAATTGTGTAAGTTGTTCGTATATTTTAGAGATTTAAGCCCTTGTCGGTTGCATAGTTTGAAATTATTTTTTCCCATTCCATAGGTTGTCTTTTTATATGGTTTCTTTTGCTGTGCAAAAGCTTATAAGTTTGATTAGGTCCCACTGGTTTATATTTGTTTTTATTTCTGTTGCCATATGACCCAGCAATCCCACTCCTAGACATGCATCTAGACAAAACTTTCATTGAAAAAGATACATGAACCCCTGGTCATTGCAGCACTACTGACAGTAGCCAAGACATGGAAATATCCTAAACGTCCATCAACAGATGAACGGACTAAGAAGATGTGGTATATATACACAATGGAATACCACTCACCTATAAAAAAGAACAAAATAATGCCATTTGCAGCAGCATGGATGGAGCTAGAGACTCTCATACTGAGTAAGTCAGAAAGAGAAAGACAAATACCATATGATATCACTATACCTGGAATCTAATATATTGCACAAATGAATCTTTCCACAGAAAAGAAACTCATGAACTTGGAGAACAGACTTGTGGTTGCCAAGGGGCAGGGGAAGAGAGTGGGATGGACTGGGATTCTGGGGTTAATAGATGCAAACTATTGCATTTAGAATGGATAAGCAATGGGATCCCTGCCGTATAGCACTGGGACCTATATCTAGTCACTTGTATTGGAGCATGATAGATAATGTGAGAAGAGTGTGTGTGTGTGTGCGTGTATGTATGTATGTGTGTGTGTGTGTATGTATGTGTGTGTGTGTGTATATATGTGTGTGTGTGTATATATATATGTATGTGTGTGTATATATATATATATATACACATATATATATATGACTGGGTCACTTTGCTGTATAGTAGAAAACTAATAGAACACTGTAAACCAACTATAATAGACAAAATTAAAAAATCATTATAAAAAAGAAATATCTAACAAATGCAAAAACTAAATGCTAGCACTCACATGTCAATGATTTGGGAATAGGGCTAAACTATTTTAAATTTTATATTTAAATTTAGAAAACTTCTAAAATCAAGAATACTTTCAAATACTGGATTAGAAATTCCAAAATTCTACTCCCAAATGATATATCTGTTTAAAAAAATAGCTTACAGAAGATTAGCAGACTAAATGTCATTACAAATTGCACAAAAATAAGACAGACTCATTTCTAGAGCCATCTTATATCTTTGTATCTATCTTGGTTTTGTTAATTTCTACTTTTGGCAACTACCAACTATCTTGTTAGACTTCCTTGTAAACTATAATAAAGTATTGCCAGAAGCAAGAGAGAATAAAATAGAGTAAGTATACTAATAAATAGCCCTAAGTGTTCAAATTAAACACAAGCAAGCATTTTATTTATTTATTTATTTATTTATTTATTTATTTTTTTGTCCTTTTGCCTTTATATCTAGAGCCGCACCTGCGGCATATGGAGGTTCCCAGGCTAGAGGTCTAATCGGAGCTGTAGCCACCGGCCTTCGCCACAGCCACAGCAATGCGGGATCCGAGCTGCGTCTGCAACCTACACCACAGCTCACGGCAACGCCGGATCCTTAACCCACTGAGCAAGGCCAGGGATCGAACCCGCAACCTCACGGTTCTTAGTCGGATTCGTTAACCACTGAGCCACGAAGGGAACTCCAAGCATTTTAAATTATAGAGACATTTAAAAAATGTTTTCTGGGCTCAGGAACAGTTCAGTAAGGAGATCTCTGAAGCATCTTCCCAAAATGAGATTAGGGTCAATATATTTGCTTATTGCCTAACTATGTGCATACTGCGTTTCTTAATCAACAAAAGGATTATTATAAAGAGGAGCTGGGATGAGAATAACACAGTCTGTTGTGGTTGAATGATGTAAGTCTCTGCTTCTAGTGATCATTTTCGAAGTCGTGTTGCTAAAAGAAGGCCACTGCCTATAAGATACAGACAAGCCATGTTTTCACCATGTGACAGTCGGACAGTCTACTCACCATGTGTGCCTTGAATAATGCGGGGATTAAGGACTGGTTAGATAGGTTGAGGGTCCTGAAGGAGTCCTTCAGGACGTAGATACTGCCAAAATCAATCTGAGTGGGATGTATGTAGATAACTGGGCCTTCTCCGATGCTCTTTACATGGCAGACCTGTATTTCATGCGCGAGAAAGAACACAGGAATGTCAGAAAACGGCTGGCTTTTAAAACCAAAATGAAACAGAAATCTTCTAAGTTCCTGCCCCCCATAAAAAGTAGGGACGTAAAACTGTGCTTATTAGAATCGACATCCCTTCGCCCTGGTAGTGTGTTGTCAGTGGTCACAGGGATGGCCACACTGATCGGAGCTGTGAGTCCAGGCTGGAATTCCTCCCTTAAAAGGATGAACCTCTTCCCTGGGTCAATCCACAGTCGTGCACCAAGAGAAAACCAGAAGAATGGTCCTCATAATGGCCACCCAGGACTCCAGCCTCAAGAGCACTTACGGGTTAAAGGCCGGCAGGCACATCGGAGTTGGATGTGGCTGGACTGAGTCCCAGACCTCTTGTACTAGCACCATGATAAGGCCATCCACTGCACACGTTGTGTGGGCTGGGGACTGAAACCCACATGCTTTGCTCCCCTCAGCCAGGCATCACGTCTGCCCAAGAAAGGGAGTCATTTTCTTTCATAAAGCGATCCGGCTCAGCAAGCGACCCTCTCAGGCAGGGCAGGTGGAGGGTAGGCTAGTAGGGGACGTGCACTGTAGCACATTTTGGTTGGCCTGCCTTAATGATGCTGCTTTGACATTTAGGTGGCTTATCTATGGCATCTCATACAGAAGGAATAAAATCAAAATCCTAGTTCATTATACTCTCTGAGCCTCAAACAAATGTATGCTGACATCACCCACCTTCCAAGTAGACCCAATGGCTAGGGATTCAGAGACTGTTGGGCAACTTTCTTCAAGACTTAAGATTCATCTTTTGATTCTGCTCAAGTAGCAAAGAGCTTTCCATGTCTCTCTCTTCCTAGGCTTGGGGAAAGATGACCTCTCTCAAGACTTTCAGTAAGTTAATTTGGGATATAAGTCCAGTTATATAACATCATAGCATAGTTGTATATATATATATATCTAATAATTTATAGGAAAGGATGTGGTGAGCAGTGAGTGAAACCAACCTCAGAGCTCACATGTAGCAAGCCAGAGATACCCGGCTTTGTATGAGGAACAACTGAGGAGGATGCAAAACATACAGATGTGCTGCCCTCTCCTCTCAGAGATTCTGATTTAATAGGCGTGGAGAGGGGTCAGGTGTGTCTGTGCGTGTGAAAAAAATCAATTGCTTTAAAGTACCATTTTTAGATGTGTTTTAAAACAGATTGCTGAAGTAAGAGCCCTGGTATTTTACCACTTGAGTGAAAATGAAAAACTCCAGTACCACAAGCAACTGGAGGATATGCAAATATGGTGTGTGCCTTATATGCAAAGACTGGAACGTCTGACAAGAAGTACAGCAATTATAACTACAATTCTAAAAACTGGCTCTTACCAAAGGAGGGTCCTGGCTCCCAAAGATGGAGATGTAAACTCTGGCCCTGCATTTTCCAGTGACTTGGGTCTCCAGGGCCAGAGGTATGTCAACGGTGCTGTGGGGGGTGATGATCCCGCAGGGGGCAGCACTAGACAGCAACATGGCAGGCGAGTCCTCATAGACCTGGTGGGAGAGAAAAGCTAGAGGGATAAAGAAGCCTGGGGCGCGGGATGAAACCAAGAGTGTGTTCGATTATTTTGAAATAAGCATTGCCCTGAGTTCATGGAGGATCTAGGGAAGTGTATCATCACTAAGACAAGTGAATGTGGATGAGCACCCCGACTCGGTCAAAAGGATCTCTGGGTAAGTGAGGCGTGTAAAAGCTCCCAATTCAAAGTGTGAGACCCAGCAAAGCATAGAAATTATCTGGAATGTGAGGTAGTTCAGGCCGTCTGTGCCTTCGTGCTTTATTCCCCATCCACCTCAACCCCTCGTGCTCCGGAAGTGGAGGCTGCCGAACTCACGACCCTGCTTCCACCTCCAACCCTTGGCACTTGTGGATGTTCTTCCTGGAATGCCCGCACCCTCTGACCTGTCCACACACTCATCCTCATGCTCCCAGGGAGGCCCAGTACCCCAGACTTGGGGCGCTACCTCTGTCCCCAGGGAGCATCCTGCAGGGGAAACAGGCAGGAGAATTGGATGGATGAATGGATGAATGCTGTCCGTTGTTGATGAATGTATATTCCTCCGAACCCTGCTCAGTAGCATACTACTAAGCTTTTATGCAACAACAAATAAAACTTTTAAAACATCCCATGGCCAAATAAGTGGAAGTATTTGGGAAACACTTTTCAGAGCCTCGGCTCCTGGACGAAAGGGCAGAGCACCCCATGATCTTTCCATGGCGGGTCTGGTCCAGCACAGCCTCATCTGACTCAACATCGCTCTGCAGTAGTGCTCTGCTCAGCCTTCCTGGACCCCGAGGCCAAAGGAAAAATCAGTAATACTGATTCCACCTTTTCTAACATTTTAATATTTTTGCTTAACATGGATTTTTTTTTTGCATTAGTTTTGATTTCTGCAAGTGTAGCATGAAAGTATCTGTCTTGATTATAGAGCGTTTTGGCTCCCCCTAAAATCTGTGCTCCAGGGTAGTACATATCATTCTTTTCCCCGCCCAGCTGTGCAGAAACAAAGGAACCACTTCTCCGTCACCCAGGTGATGCTCTGAGTGCTGGAGAGGACTGTGCACTGAGCAGGGCTAAGGCCGCTCAGCCGCTGAACATCTGAAGGTCAGCAAAGTCGTCTCTTGCCACCCCACCCCCATTCTTGGCTTCTGATTTTGTCTCAGAGAAGCCCACAGAATAATCTGAATTCCCCTTTTTCCACCATAGCCCTTTGACTAGTGGTGGCAATTTCCTCCTAGTCAACTCTCTGTTCCAGATTAGACACTGCGTACTCCTCATATGACTTGGATTTCCAGATGATGTAGACTGATATTCTGGTTACTCTGAATATGATTTCTTTTTCAGGTTTCCATTAAAAAAAAAATATTCTGTCAAGATCTGAAGACAAGGAGTTTCTGTCGTGGCTCAGTGGACGTGAATCTGACTAGCATCCATGAGGATGCAGGTTCGATCCCTGGCCTGGCTCAGTGGGTTAAGGATCTGGCGTTGGGGTTGAGCTGTAGTGCAGGTCGCAAACGCAGCTCGGATCCCATGTTGCTGTGGCTGTGGCGCAGGTGGCGGCTACAGCTCCGATTGGATCCCCAGCCTGGGAACCTCCATATGCTGCAGGTACAGCCCTAAAAAGACCAAAAAAAAAAAAAAATTCGATAACAGCATTCCAGTACTGCTTTGATGGTGGCTCTTTCCTTTCTTTAGCCGTGGAACCCTGTGTTTCTCTGATGCTGCCTAAACTCGTCTTGGTCGTGTGGCCTCGACACGGGTCTTTGGAAGTCCGCCCAATGCACTCTCCTTTCACCACAGAGTCACCTCACCAGTCTTTTAACTAATTTTGAACTTGTATCCAAATAAACCTCCCATTTGATTTTTACATGAATTTTTATTAGTGTACTACTTACAGAACTGAGTTTTAAACTCAAATGCCTCCTTCCTAAACTGCATCTCATGAGTAATCTTCCACTATTCTAATCTATACAGATCCTTTTCAATTTTTTTTCCCATATGTGTTGAACTGCTTAGTCTCCCACCTCACTCGGCATGTGGGCAGACCCATTTCAAAAGACATTAAGAATGAGGGAGTGGGATGGACTGGGAATTTGGGGTTAATAGACGTAAACTATGGCCTTTGGAATGGATAAGCAATGAGATCCTGCTGTATAGCACTGGGAACAGTATCTAGTCACTAGTGATGGAGCATGATGTAGGATAATGTGAGACAAAAGAATGAATGTATGTATGTGTGACTGGTTCACCCTGCTGTATAGCAGAAAATTGACTGAACACTGTAAACCAGCTATAATGGAAAAAATAAAAATCATTATAAAAAATTTTCTAGTAGCTTAAACAAAAAGTGAAGAAAAGGTTCCTTCCTCCTATATTATCTCTAGCCTCTGGTCCAACCAGTCCATTGATAAATATTACATTTCTAAATCTTAGTGATTCTGTTCAAGTCACAACCACGGACATAAATAAAAACTCTTAGCTCTGCCTCGCTTCCCATGAATGGTTAATTCACAGGCAATAATTTGCAGGTGCAATTTCTGCATGTTGGCCTAATTGACCCTTTCCCTTCTTTATCAAATGCAATTTCCCTGAGAAATTAACAACTGTTTCCAACTGCAGTTGCTCACGAATGCAGGTGGCAATCCAGCTGGGGCTTTATAGCCCCATCACCAGATTATCCCTTGGTTCAAAATCGGAATTATGTAAGGTCATATGCTCAGGAATATGGCTCTTTAGAGGATATCTCTTTCTCATCGAGGGAGTCCAACTGAAGAAAAATGAACCCTGAAAAAGGATGGAGTAACTCACCTGAGGCAGGACCTGATAGCATCCTGGGAGGTCAGCATCATTGACAAGCTGGATCGTTTTCTCGTATGGGTACTTCAGGAAGCAGCGCCCAAAGTCGACCTCTCTATTAACCACGTGGAGCGTAGGTACAATACACCTGCCCGAAGGAAGGAGTCCATTAAAAATTTCAAAGGGATGGAGGAACAGCTGTATACATATGGAGAATGCAGAATCCCAAGTTAAACACATTTGTCACTGTCACACAGCAGTTTTCCTATAATAACGACATTAATCATTTTCAAATCTTCTCTCCTGTCATCCCTCTCCCTTAGCCCCCAGTCACCACTTTTTAATCAAAAAAGGGCTAGAAGCAGGATTCCTTAAAGACTGTCTTCTGTGGGTAATGACTAACATTTGCACTGTTTTTCATATTTGGCCTTTCTTTGGCAAGGACCCCCACAGCGCAAGTTCCTTAGGGCAGTGGATCTGTTTCCATGACAAACAGGGCCGATGCCACCAGCATGGGGTCCTAACAAGCTGTGACACTTTGGACCAGTCAGAGTCCCCTGAGGACTAGTAATAGCTCACACCATCTAAATAATGGTAATAATTCTAATTCCCATGCAGAACAGCTGCCTTAGATCCGCAGGCTCAGGCAGCTGCTCGACCCGGAACTGGCACTGTGACAGTGGTGCTCGGTATGGAGGGGGAGAGGGAGGGAGGGATGGAAGGCCCGTGTGTGCAGTTGGTCTATTATTCGGTGACTTGGGTTTCACTTTGTGTCTGTTAAGTCTCGAAGTCTGCCCTGCCCAGCCGCACAGTAAATGCAATAGTGGGGAGTGCTGGCTTTGAATCAGCCAGAGCCAGGTTCAAATACCGACCGACATTACCAAGTACAACCTTGAGCAAGCTGCTTTCCCTCCTTAGAGCCCCATTTCGCTCACAGGTAAAATACAGGTAATGTTAGGGATGGGCATTAGTATCATTAACTCTTAGGGAAACGGGAGATGGTGTGAATGAAGGGTATGGTGCAGGGCTATGTGACAGCTCAGTAAGAGGACAGCGTGGTTGGTGGAGGCTGTGGCCAGCCCGGCTCACTCTCTGGGAGAATTATTTTAGAGAGCACATTCTAAAAGCAGCTCTTCTGTTGAGAGTCTTTGAGCAGTTCTCACAGATGGCACCAAAAGTAGTGACATGAGAGTTTGGTTAACCCCAAAGTTTGGGTTTTAGCACAAATGAGTGTTCGTTTTTAGCTAGAATGGAAGTTGTCAGTTGACCCAGTGACTTCTGTAAAGCTAATCCTTTACTACCCGAAACTCTGTGGTTAAGAGGATTTAGTATTTGACTTGGTGACAAAGTATACCTGGTAGGAAATACACAGCTTCCTCAGCTCCCCTCCCCCCTTTTTTAAATTCAGGATTTCCTCCTGATAGCTGCAGGGGAAAGGGAGCTGGAAAGGATGAGAATAAATCCGCATAGAAAAGAAATGTAAGACTAGACAAAAAGCCAAACTTGTGGAGAGGACAACACAAAATAGTTTTTACTTTTTTTAAACAAATAATTAGTTAGGTCTCTGGAAGGAATACTAAGCAGATTATGGCAAGAACCTGACCTTGAAGTTCCTCTAGGGGTTGTCCTTTGACTTCATTCAAGCCCAAGACACAGCAAATTGTGCCAGTTATGATGGTCCCACCCACCATCACATCTGGACCTTCTCTAAGGTGCATCTTCCTGAGATTCATGAAAGTCCTAAATTCTAGGGATTGGTATATTGTCAATTTTACTAAGCACCTTTCTCTATTTCCTTCAGATTGTATTTTCATACCCATACTCTCAAGACCCAGATCTGGGCACCTGTTTGCTTTGGCAAGAACATGGCCCATGATATTATTTAGGATCACTGTCACCATTGGTAGGTGACATACCACCCTCAGAAAAGCCGTAACTTAGTTAAGGAGACACAGTCAACAAATGGCAGAGCCAGGATCTCAACCTGACTCCGGAGCCCAGTGCTGCCTCTATTAAAAAAGAGAGATGAGGTCATGGTTCTGAGGAGTTCGTGATGAGAGTGAGGGCCTCATTTTGGGGGCTGCCTACAGCCTGCCTTCAAATCATAGTGACAGTGTCCTAGAACAGAACTTTCCACTGCAGGGCTGTGAGCACCACCCCTCCTGCTGCATGACTCTGGAGTACTATCTTTAAAGGTAAAAATAAAAGACACCCACTGTTCACCTCTTCCTGCTAAAACCTTTTCAGTTATACACTCGGAAAATCAGATCCATTAGAGAGCACTATTATTCTAAATGCTACAAAACACACATGTCCCTTTTATCTCCACCAAAGGTGTGTTTGCTGTTCTAAAACCTTGTCACCCGAATATCAGATTCGGCTTCCCTTCCCAGGGAAGCAGAACAAACGCCGTGTGACCTGGTTGCAGGCGCGCTGTCTTCTGGTGAGGCAGCCCATTACGGGCGGCTCAGGGGAGACCAGGGGAGAGAAGGCAGGTGAGCAGCTACCTCGCTGTAATCAGGAGTGCCAGCACTTCTTCCCCGATGCCCTCCACGTCCACCACCAGGGCCAGCTCATATTTTTGCACGGTGTTGGAGCATAAGGTCACCTAGAAAGAAAAAGGTGAAAAGCTGCTCTTCTAAAAGGCCAGCTGTCCCTCTGCACAGGGGAGACTAGGGCTGGGCAAGGGCTGCATTGATGCGTGTGGCTTCAAGGCACTTTATTAGGGGACGTGTGGCATTTTACATTTTTAGTTAAATAAGTCACATTTTGGGGTCAGGGCGTGCTGAGTTTTTTTCAAAGGCCAGGTTAGAAATGACCACCTGCCTATTGGTACAATAGCTTTGCTGATTTCCGAGGGGTTGTATCAAAGAAGCCGTATAACTGCATGAAGGGAAACAAGGCCCTAAAGGAGATGCCACACCGAACAGACTTTAAATTGTTCCTTATGCCTCTGGGCTATGTAAATTATGAAAATTCAACACACTGATAAAACACTACAGCTAGATTTCTATTAGGGCAAAATAAATGAACATAACCATGTCAGTTCTACAAATGGCAAAAGAAATCAACTAGATAGTCTTCCGTTTTTTTTTAAACCAAAAGCTTGTCATTCCTTCCCACACCCCATATTCATGATTAGAGCAGAAAAAGTAAGTTCCAAAGAAAGGCCAATCCAAGGACGGCATCTGGCCAGTATATTTTACCTTATATTTTTATTTACCGTTGTGTAACCTTACATTCAGGCTTTTGAAGCCTTGCTACAATTTTTAACTGCTTTAAAATGATTTCCACTGGAAGAGATACTTGTCAGTGTAGAAAACAGCTTCTGGCATAAGTTTCGGCTTTTCTATCTATAAATTATGTATCAGGTACTAATTAAAAATTTTTTTTGGTTGGAAAGGGAATTGTTGGATGCAAATTTGAGTCCACACAGACATGGTTAAAGTGCAGACCAGAAGGGAAAACTGAGGCATGGAGAAAACTTTCCCAAACACAAAGAAAAAATAAAGAGGGAGTCAACGACCTGGAAGGAAAATCTGTCAGATTTGGAGAGAAGTGGCTGCCCCAGGTGCAGAGATTCCTGGAGTGACTCCAACCCTTGTTTGTGTCTCTGAGCTATGGCGAGAACAAGTGCTCTGGCAGAAGGCTGTGAGATAGATGCTCTGTCTTCTGAAATCTTCCTGTACCACCTGGGAGAAGCCCCGCCAACTCCCCCCAACCCCCACCCCGCAAAGTGGGGAATGGTAGGTAATATATAAGCTGAGCATTACCAAGTGAAAAGAAAATTAACTCATTGCAGCTGCACTTCCTCCCGGGCAGGTCACAGTTAGCAACTGCTATGATCTGAATGTGTCCCTACACCTGCCCCCAAACTGATAGGCTGGAATCCTAACCCCTAATGTGACGGTATCAGGAGGTGATGGGGTCATGAGGGTGGAACACTCAGGACTAGGATATGTGCCCTTATAAGAGAGGCCCCACAGAGCTCCTTTGCCACTTCACCTTGCGAGGATATAAATACCAATGGGTTCTCAAATATCTTCATATTAGTACTGATGGGTGTATTAACATACACCCACCAGAGAGCAGAGGTTTCAGCAGAAATCGCTAGAATTCACTGTTCTAGTAAAGGCAATGCATTAAGATTGGTGGAGACCCGCTGGAGCAGTGTCAGCTCTTTGCTCACCATATTTGTATCTGGCTTCTTCTGCCACAGCAGTTTCTTTCCTTATAGACCCACTTTTCTGTATGAATTAGAGGCCCTCCCTCCCATCGACAATGGGTATTTAAAACAAACCCTAGACATGGTCCCAGTGACCATCTGACAGTTCAGTAGGTTGACCACATGTTTGGAGTGCTGTGTACTTTACCCTGATAGCAGCAAATCCTTGGGAGCGAATGGTGCCACAGCTGGGGGTTATGGTGAATTCTTGGGGTCTCATTACAGGTACTTCAGCCTTGTTCCAAGATGATTTTTCCTTGTCTAAATAGTGCTCACAACTTGAAATGCTTTTATGGCCAACACCATCCCCAGGGATACGCAATTTGAACGTCATGGGGACTAAGGAGGTATTATTGAGGGAACATACCAAGGTATGAGGGAACCCTAGAAAACAAAATATAAGGTGAGAAATACAAGCTCCACAAGAGCTTCCCTTTAACTTCAACCTCCCCTCAAATTGCCAAACCTCATAAATGAATTATCATGCAATCCATCACGACTTGCTTAACTGCAGCTCTGCTCCATATTGTTTTCAGCTGCACAATCAATACATCTGTTTCACCTACTCATTCATTCACTCATTCAATGAATACTTATTATGTATTTGCTACGTAACAACAACAGACATGAAACAATCATCCAGGTCCCTCTCTAGAGGCAGTCTCGAAATTAGTTTGCTAAATAATCTTCAAGAAGCCCTTTTTGCATTTAATTTTTAAATAGAAATACAGATTTCTCCCCCAAAGAAGAGAATCATATTTGCTCTTTTTATTTGCCCATGTCTGAAAGAAGAAGCCTGTGCAGTTTTGCCCGCTATGTGACCCAGAGCCTGCCAAGGCGTTATATAACTCATTCTAGACTCATCTAAGGTTCATGCTCCCAGGGTCGATGACACAAAATCGAACAATAGCCTCTCCGGAGAGAGACTTTACGATCTGCTTTTGAGCCAGCCAGAGACTAACATAACACATCAGCTTTTCCCTTCCTTAGACAAAGCTGCCTTTTAATGTTATTTCTAGCCCTCCTACATTCAATTCAGGGAGAGCATGTTCCTTTACGAAGAGATGTGGATCCTCCTTGACTGTAAGCAATAAACTGAGCTCTGATTTTGGAATCCCTAGGTGGCCATTGATATAAGGCTACCATTTTCAGAACAAGAATGATCTACAACCATAAGAGAACAAATATGCATATTTCTACTGGATGCAAACACCGTTTCTACGTTCAACCTGCTGTGATAAAATACAACTGGTCTCCTGAAGTAACTGCTGCCTTAATGATGGGAGTGTTATGAACTGGTCTCATGTTCAAGTCTTTGTCTACATATTAGGACTACTGTGTGAATTCACACCTGGCAATCCACTTGGAAGAGATTTTTTTCATGGAAAAAGCACTGTCTGAAAGAGTATTCTTGGAAATCCCAGAGGTATTGCTAGAAATTCATTTTTACAACCATGTAATTGCTACATTTGACTTTTGTGAATTTTCCCAACAATGACTAGCGAACCACAGAGCCATTACTCTACCTGATCCCTTATGGGATAAATACTCTTCAAATGGAGGGTGTTATTACAGAAGTGGATCCTATAAAGATTCAGGCAGATCTTTCCAAACCAGTGCCCAGACTGCTCTACTGAAGCTAGGAGTTTTTTTTTTTTTTTTTCCCCAAGAATAAAGCCACATACAACCTTCTAGCTAGAACAATTCCTTGTACAGTTATCTCTAATATTCCATATTGCTTCTCAAGAAGCCTGAAGAAAAGGGATACTGTTTTACTGAAGACTGGAGTATCATTAATACCAATGTTATTGCTGGGTTTCTGCTTGCACCAAATCCTTTTTTTTTTTTTTTTTTGGTCTTTTTGCCTTATCTAGGGCCGCACCCGCAGCATATGGAGGTTCCCAGGATAGGGGTGTAACAGGAGCTGTAGCTGCCGGCCTTTGCCACAGCCACAGCAACGCGGGATCCGAGCCGCGTCTGCAGCTTACACGACAGCTCACAGCAACGCTGGATCTTTAACCCACTGAGCAAGGTCAGGGATCGAACCTGCAACCTCATGGTTCCTAGTCGGATTTGTTAACCACTGAGCCACGACGGGAACTCCTGCACCAAATCCTAATGACTATCTATAGTCCATCTGAAGTACTTTACAAAAAGACCTCTATTCTCCCTTCTTTAGCATCTAATATATTAAAAGCATCAATAACATTTATGGGCCTTTTCTTGGAATAATTACCAACATGCTTGGCCAGAATGCCTCGAAGATCACAGAGGTACCTTTATACTCCTCCCAGTACTTAATAATTGTTTAAAACATGATAGTCTCTATGCTGTACAGCAGAAATGCACACAATGCTGTAAATCAACTGTACTCTAATAAAAAACAAATTAATTAAAAAATAAAAGATAACAGTCTCAAGAGGTTTGATTCTCATTCAATATGTGTGTTTTCATTTGACCTGGAAAGCCCTAAGAAGAAACTTAAGGAAACTAGGAATAAAGGATCACAAGGCTGCAAGGAAAAGTTTCAGTTCTGATGAAAGGTGGTACATTATTTAAAAAATTCTCTCTCTAGTAAGAATGGATTCTAGCGAAGGATAGTAGTAAACTGATTCAGCCATACCCAAGACCAAAAATTAAATTGCAATTAACAGACTCTGGGGGATTCATAGGATATTTTAGACAATGGATTCCTAATTTTTTTTGTAAAATAAAAATCTCCACAAAACAAAGGGAAATGTGCTGGGAAACCATTGTGCAAAACAGGTGGTACTTTTGTAGCTGTCTATAGAAATAATTCACACTATGGGATATCAATAAGCACATTTGCATACTCCATTCTGACCATAAAAAATTCAGACCTAAAAAACAAACATTACCTAAAATGGGGTCCTCTGTCTGCTTCAGTGGTCTCTGGCACACCAACCTTGATGTGCCCCAAAGTCTGAGCTGGTCTTTGACAAAAATCTTATACCACATCATAAAAGAGATGAGATAATCTCTGAATAAGACTGGACGGAAAATTTTCTCCTTTGTAGCTAGGGATGCGGCTTATTCCTGCCTTATATCTTGCAGTCATTTTCCAAGAAAACTGCAGTGAGTTGTGAGTCTAAATCATACTGCAGGAAACCAGCAAATGGAGATGGGTTGTGCTTAAATCAAATTCTTTTTAAAAACACATATTTTTTTCTTTTTAGGGCCTCATCCACGGCACATGGAAGTTTCCAGGCTAGGGGTTGAATCACAGCGGTAGCTGCCCACCTACACCATAGCCAGAGCAACGTGAGATCTGAGCTGTGTCTGCAACCTGTACCACAGCTCACAGCAACACTGGATCCTTAACCCACTGAGCAAGGCCAGGGATCAAACCCGCGTCCTCATGGATACTAGTCAGTTTCATTACCACTGAGCCATGATGGGAACTTCTAAAATATGTTCTTATAATTGTCTGTAAATTCTTAGATGGATTTGAAACTTCCTACACAGAAAGGCTGCTGCCGTAAGTGTGACTAAGACTCTGTATGCTATAACTTTCCCACCTGGGGAATACGAGCCTTACACAGAAGAGTTATAAAGAACCTTACAATGTGATAACTATTTGATAAAAAATTTCACAATCCACAATCCTTGGGAAATGGAGAGCGTAAAAATAGTAGTACTGATCTTAAACTGACCAAGTTCTCTGAGGGTCTTGCGGTCCTTCAGTAAAGAGTCTTACCTTTAGTTCTAATGCCCATCAGATCAGGTGAGCTTCCCCTGGAACTCATAGACAATTCACTTTAAGAAATAATGACTAGAAGATCCACAGGATCACAAGTCTTTTTATCAACCTGAATCAAGCTTGCTTCATACAGACATAACTAAATAGTGTCAAGAACTCACCTATAAGTTCAGGAAGTCTTCCCTAAAAATTTACCCTCAAAAGCTCTCCCTTCTTTCAACCTCAAAAGTGAAAAAAATTTATCAGTCTTTAGAACCTTATGACAACTAACCCTGAAGTTAATTAAGAGGTGAGCCTGTGGGTAAAAAGATACCCAAAGAAAATGAACTGGCTGAAGACAAAGAAAACTGCTCTTACTGGATATTTTAAATGGAAGTTTGCTAAAACACAAAAACAAACAAAAACCTTCCAGAAGTCAATGCCCTTCAGCAATACACTGCTATCCCAAGCTCCTCAGAACAAGCAGACTCTACGTGAAGTACAAAGATTCTGCCCAAGAGTGATGAAACAGGACTTTGCTATGTACCTGGCATTACTGATTCCCATACTTTCCCTTATATACTTTCATCCCTTATCATTCTGCCATATTATTCTCTATTACTATCTTAAGGTTATGACAATTCGGATACCCCCTGCCATGTTTCCTTTATCGTTAATGATAACTTGTTTAGGTCTAGACTTCGCTTGTGCCTATTATAATCTCTTCTGCCAATCTTTCTAAGAAGTTTCTATGATTATGATAATTAGCTTTGCCCCTGATTCTACTTTACACCCTTCCTCCTCCCCTGTAGAGAGCCAAGTAATTCTTCTCTATTTCTAATTTTTTTTTTTTTTTTTTTGCCTTTTGTCATTTTATGACCGCACCTGCGGCATGTGGAGGTTCCCAGGCTAGGGGTCTAATCAGAGCTGTGGCCACTGGCCTGCGCTGCAGCCACAGCAACACAGGATCCGAGCCGCGTCTGCAACCTACACCACAGCACACGGCAACACCGGATCGTTAACCCACTAAGCAAGGGCAGGGATCGAACCCGCAACCTCATGGTTCCTAGTCGGATTTGTTAACCACTGCGCCACGACGGGAACTCCTCTATTTCTAATTTAAAATGGAAAATTACTTACCAAAGGAAACGTCGCCAAAATGCAGAGCAGGAACATTAAAATGGAAGGTAGGTCCAATGACACAGCCCCTGGAAGCAGGAATACAAGGGCATGGAAAGAGAATTCAGTGAATTCAAGGGAACTATCAAGAACTGAGGAGAGGGTAAGTACTGAAAACCGTAATTTGGCATTAAATCAACCATAACATCACCCTGGACTTAAAGAAACTATGAAATGATGGTCTGTAACAATGATTCTTAGAATTCTTAACTCTCAAACCTTTGGGTTTTAGCAAATGATGCTACAGGTAACTTATCACCATATTCCCACCAGTGACGGGCTAGAACAGACACACCACTGAACTCATGGCAGAAAATGTTAATGTGAATGAGACACATAACATGAAAAGTTATTAACTCAGGTGGAGTTCCTGTTGTGGCTCAGCAGAAACAAATCTGACAAGCATCCACGAGGATGCAGGTTCGATCACTGGCCTCATGCTCAGTGGGTTAGGGATCCGGTGTTGCCGTGAGCTGTGGTGTAGGTTGCAAACGAGGCTTGGATCTGGCTTTGCTGTGGCTGTGGCACTGGCTGGCAGCTGTAGCTCTGATTCGACCTCTAGCCTGGGAACCTCCATATGCCGCAGGTTCAGTCCTAAAAAGACTAAAAATATACAGAACGTAAAAATGTTATTAACTCAGGCAAAAAAAAAAAAAAAACTATCGGTCTCATCATATGATAAACATGAAAGACTATCTATGATACTGGTATTCCTTAGCCCATACTTATATAAAACTGTTCCAGTGCAGTTCCTACCAGCAACTAACTGTGATCTTGGCCATCCTTTTACCACTGTAGACCTCAGCTTCTTTCCCTAATGGATAAAAGAGAAGACCAGGTGTTCCAACTGTGGAACAGTGGGTTAAGAATCCAACTGTAGTGGCTCGGGTCACTGCCGAGGTGTGGGTTTGATCCCCAGCCTGGCACAGTGGGTTAAAGGATCTGGCATTGCCACAGCTGTGGGGTAGGTCATAGCTATGGCTCGGATTCAGTCCTTAGCCTGAGAACTTCCATATGCCATGGATGCAGCCATAAAAGTTAAAAAATAAAAGATAAATAAAAAAAAATAAAAGGCTAGAATAGGTGATTTTTAAAGACTCTTCAACAGTTGTTGGTCTGTTTCTCTCTCAGGGCAAGGATCTTGGAGTGATGCTCTAGGTAAAATAAATGAGTCTACAGCTTCTAGCTGTGACACTAGATATTTACCAAGTTTTCAAAATTGTAGTTTGTGATCTGAAGTGCTAAAACACTTCTGGACAAATGCATTTTAGACAAGAATATTTCTCTTGGCAATTTGTGATTAGTTTTAGGACAAACATAGACATTCTTTCCACAGTCAGATTTTCCTTTCCTTTGAAAGAGACCAGGAATGAACAACCCAAATAAGAAAGCGACATGGGAGTTTGGGTGAATGGCAAGGTACAGAGGATAAAATAAGAGACTTAAGCCTCTAGAGAGCACTTGGAATATCAACTCTCCCAGTTAACTTGTGAGTAGGTTCCTGGGAGATTCCTAAATCCTAATATTCACAGTATATCTTAACCTATTCAGACATTGCTAGTGACATGTACTACTAGTTTGGGATTTTTAGAAGAGATCAGAGATTTAAAAAATTCATCCATGAAATGACGAAACTATTATTCAATATTATAGGATCCTGAAAATTAAAAAAATAAGTCTCATCAGAATATAATTCACGTGCTATACAATTCACCCATTTAGAGTGTCTAAATTGATAGTTTTGTATATTCCAAAGCGGTCGCATATTTTACACTCCCACTGTCGGTGTATGAAGGTGCTGTATTTCTCTACATTGTCTCCAACACATTATTTTCCATTTTTAAAATTACAGTCAACCACGTGGGTGTGAAGAGTATTTCACTGTGGTTTTGATTTGCATCTCCCTCATGATTAAGGACATTGAAAGTCTTTTCACATGTTATTGATCATTTGTATATCCTCTTTAGCGAAATGTCAGCTCAGATGCTTTGTCCATTTCTTAATTGCCTTTTTATTATTGAGTTGTAAGTATTCTTTATATATCTCAGATATACACCCCTTTTCAGATATGATTTAAAAATATGTTCTCCCATTTTATAGTTTTTTTTCACTTTCTTAATTCTATCCTTTGAAACTCAAAAATTTTTAAATTCTGACAGTCTTATTTTTTCTTTGATTGCTTATACTTACATATCATATTTAAGAAAACTTTGCCTAATATAAGATAACACATATTTGTACATGTTTTCCTTTAAAGGTTTTATAGATTCAACTGTTAGATTTAAGTCTTTGGTCCATATTATGTTGATTTTATATACGATGTGAGGTAGGTAGTCCAAATTTATTCTTTTGCACGTGGATATCCAGTTGCTCCAGGATCATGTGTTGAAAAACTACCTTTTTCCCACTGAATTATCTTGATACCCTTGATAAATATAAATTGACCATAAATATATGAATTTGTTTTTGGATTTTCAATTCTCTGCCATTGATCTATATCTCTACCTTAATGCAAAGTACAACACAGTCTTGATAACTGTATCAAAATTGCAGAAAGTTTTGAGAGAAGAAATGTTAGTTTTCCAAACTCGTTATTTTTGAAAATTTTTTGACTATGCTGGGTTTATTGCATCTCCATATAAAGTTTAGTATCAGCTCATCTATTACTGAAAAAAGGACAGCTGAAATTTTTATAGGAATCATGTTGAATCTATATGTCACTTTGGGAAAAAGCACCATCTTAGGTGAATAATATTAAGTCTTCCAATCCATGAACACAGATGTCCTCACAGAGGTCTTTTTTTTTTGGGGGGGGTAGGGGGAACACATCCGCAGCATATGGAATTTCCCAGGCTAAGGGTTGAATTAGAGCTGCAACTGCTGGCCTATGCCACAGCCACAGCAACACAGGATCTGAGCCATGTCTGCAACCTGCACCACAGCTCATGGCAATACCAGATCCTTAACCCACTGAGTGAGGCCAGGGATCAAACCCACCTCCTCATGGATACTAGTTCGGTTTGCTACCACTGAGCCACTATGGGAACTCCTAGGTCTTCTTTTAAACTCCTTTCACCAAGTTTTGTAGTTTTCAACGTACAAGTCTTGGACTTTTTTTTGTTAACTTTATTCCCAAGTATATCACATTTTGAACCTATCATAAATGGAGTTTCTTTAATTTCATTTTTTAATTTTCATTGCCACTGTCTGGAAATACAATTTATTTTTCCATATTGATCCTACACCCTGTAATTTTTTGGAACTCATTTGTTAACTCTAGTTTTTTGGTGGATTCCTTAAGATATTCTACATACAAAATCATGTCATCTGCATAGAGAAATAATTTACTTCTTTCTTTCTAATCTCAATGACCTAACTGCTTTACAGAACCTTCAGCACAATATTGAATAGAAACAACTGTCATTTCTATTAATTTTCTCTATTATTTTCTTTTTTCTTTCATTAATTTCCACTCTATTATTTATTTCTTAGTGCTTGCTTTGGATTTAGTTGGCTCTTCTTTTTCAGGTTTCCTAAAGTAGAAATTTATGTTACTGAATTGAGATCTTTCTTCTTTCTAAATGCAGGCACACATATGGCTATCAAGAACCACTTCCACTGTTATCACAAAAGTTTTAGTATATTGTGTTTTATTTTTATTTACCTCAAAGTATTTTACAGTTTCTATTGTGATTTATTCTTTAACCCATTGGTAATTTAGGAGCATGTTTAATTTCCACATATTTGTAAATTTTCAGGTTTCCTTCTATTTTTATTTTTTTCTTTAATTTTACTGGGATACAGTTGACTTACAAAGTTATGTTAATTTCAGACATAGAGAAAAGGAAATCAGCTATGCATATACATATATCCATTCCTTTCCAGATTCTTTTCCCAGATAAGTTATCACACAGTGTTGAGTAAATGTCTCTGTGCTATACAGTAGTCTGGTCCTTGTTACTTGTCTCTTTTACATATAGTAGTGTGAATATATTTAAAATTTTTAATTTAATTTTGTCTAGTTGAAGCGCACACTCTGTATGATTCAAATCATTTACAATTTACTGACACTTGTTTTATGGCTTATCACATGGTCTATTCTGGAAAATGTTCTGAGTGCACATATTGGGTGGAGAGTTCTACAACTGTCTGTTAGGTCTAGTTAGTTTATAATATTGTTCAACCCTTCTACTTCTTTTATGATGTTCTGCCTAGTTGTTTTATCCCTTTATGAAAGTAGAGTAGTGACATCTCTAACTACTACCCTTGAATTACCTATTTCTCCCTTATTCTTTTGCTTCATGTATCTTGGGGCTCTGGTGTTAAGTGCATATATGTTTATATGTTATATCTTCTCAGTGGATTGACTATTATTATAACATGTC
The DNA here is from genome assembly GCA_004024745.2 of Catagonus wagneri. Classification (NCBI taxonomy): domain Eukaryota; kingdom Metazoa; phylum Chordata; class Mammalia; order Artiodactyla; family Tayassuidae; genus Catagonus; species Catagonus wagneri. Next base: position 4,070,951 of record PVHT020000012.1, on the reverse strand, counting down.
CTTCTTTGCCTCAAGTAACAATTTTTGTTCTAAAGTCTATTTAGATTTTAGTATAGCTACCGCAACCTTCTTTTAGATTGTGTTTGCAAGGTGTATCTTTTTCCATCCTTTTAAAAAAGTTTCAACCCAGTAATATTTTCAGATCTAAAGCGTCTTGTAGATAGCATGCAATTAGATTATATTTTGTATGTGCATTTTTAAAATCTATTCTGCTAATCCTTGCCTTTAAATTAGAGTATTTAATATATTTACACTTAATGTAATTACTGGTAAGGTAGAATTCATGTCTTCCATTTCACTATTTGTTTTCTACATGTCTTAATGTTTTTGTTCCCCTATTCTTCCATTATTATATTTCTTTGTGTTAAATGGTTATTTTCTAGTGTAGCCTTTTAATTCCCTGGTAATCTTTTTTACCATATTTTTTAGTTAGTTTAGGAAATAATTTAGGGAATGGGAAATCACATCCTGATCTTGGGGTGAAAGGTTAAGATGGTAAGATTCATGCAACAGGAATGTCTACCAAACCCAAATTCACCAGTCCCTGCACCTAATACACAACCTTGCACGTAGGAGGTGCTTAATAAGATTTTACTAAATGAATATCCAAACTACATGTTTTTTCCTAAATAGAGTAGCAATGTATATATGCCGATAGTTAGAAACAGTATTAATTATTAAATAGAACTTAAAATGCTGAATGGCTGGATGAAATTGGGATGGGCTTTCTCAACTTGAAAAACAATTAGCCTATCTTGGCCAGCATTTTGATTTTTCTTTGTCTACATGAAAAGTACAATTACGGTCCTTTAACATCCTATTCTTTCTTAGCTCCAGATAGGACTATTATTTCTTTTAAATTAAATGTTTTTAAGAGCAGAGCTTTAAGGTTTTATCTTTCCCACTTTTGTGTGGAGGCCTGTCTATGATGCCTCTATGGAGGGTACTCATGATTCTGAACAATATTTCCTGATTTAAGAAGTAAAGAAAGCCTTGATTACATTGGAGCTTTCAAGAGGTGATCAAGGGGCCATATGATTTCTAAGTGGTAGACGTAGGTTACATTCGCAGGTTTGTTCTTCTTGCTTCTCCAGATAACCACCTCCGCTGCTTGTTATGACATGTGAATTGTAATGGAGGTGGGAGGTGAGTTAAAGTTCATATAATGTGAAAAAGTACTCCTGTTCTCATATTCTGCATCTCCCTGAAGGATGTAAATCATGGCCAGGATAAACACGATGCATCTTCTTAAAGAGCCAATATTATTCAAATATCTGGAAAGTAACTCTTATATTTTCTTTTATCACAAAGATGCACTGTGGAAAAGAATGTAAATGCATTGTGAATGTTCCAGATAAGTCTTGAGACTTTTAAAAAAAAAGTTTATGATCATGGCTGGCTGTTTTTGACACGTCACAGGACCCTTGAGGCATATGCATCCACTATCCTTACTTGTTAGGGGTTTATTCACTTGCTAAGACTGTCATAACAAAATATTAGGGACTAGGTGGCTTAAACAACATAATATTATTGCCTCACAATTCTGTAGGCTGGAAGTCCAAGATCAGTGTGTTGGCAGGGTTGGTTTCTTCTGAGGAACTCATGCCTTGGCTTGTAGACCTTCTCCCTATGTCTTCACATACTCTTTTCCTAGTTGTGTATCTATCATAATGTCCTCTTCTTACAAGTCACCATTAATATTGATCAGGGTCAACCATATGACCTCATTTCACCTTGAATTACTTGTTTAAAAATCCTATTTCTAAGGGCAGTCACATTCTGAGACACTGAGTATTAGGACTTCAACATACAAATTTTGTGAGAATGTAATTTACCCCATAACAGAGATAATTAGGTGGAAGAATTGAGAAGAAATGGTAATAACATTTGATGATCATAAGATTCTAAATTTCAGTAGGTATCATAAAATCATTAAGTTTTCCTAGGATCCTCCAAGTCATATACATCTGTTCTTTTCCATGTTACCTCCAGATCCCAAAGAGACCTCACCTCTAGATGGAGTGAGGTCCTGCTAGGTTACTGAACCATGATAAGAAAGATTACCATGGTAATTAACAACATGTTGTTGTGGAAATCCAAATAGCACCTACAATTCGTTCTGAAGCTATGATCTTTGTAAGCACCAGGAACCAAAGTTATAGATCTGTCCAATGTATTATTCTTTTCAAAACCTAAGGACAAACAAGCCACCTGGAGAAGCCATCGAAATACTTCTAGCACAGGAGTTCCCCTTGTAGAGCAACAGAAATGAATCCAACTAGGAACCATGAGGTTGCAGGTTTGATCTCTGGCCTTGCTCAGTGGGTTAAGGATCTGGCGTTGCCATGAGCTGTGGTGTAGGTTGCAGATGCAGCCTGGATCTGATGTTGCTGTGGCTGTGGTGTAGGCCAGCAGCTGTAGCTCTGATTAGACCCCTAGCCTGGGAACCTCTATGCCGCAGGTGTGGCCCTAAAAAGAAAAAAAAAAAAAAAAAAAAAAAAAGGACTTAGCTCAAAAGCAGCAAATGTCTAGTCATGGCTGACTGACACTATAAGTAGACTCTTATAATTCCTGGAGGCATTATAGGTAAGAACATTTAAATAATTTCCTTAAAATAAAAACAAAAATGAAGGTTTAGAGAAACTGTGGTAGCACCCAAAGCTTAGTCAAGGAGATGATTTTATCCACATGTTAATAACTTATTTTCCCTAAACATACTAAAACAGAGTAAGTAAAAACTAATTTAATGTTTAAATCCTTATTTTACAAGGTTATAGCTTATAGAAAAACTAGTTACCAAAATAGCATATGCATCCATGTTAAATAGGTTACACATGTTCAATAGGAAAACATTGGGTAGAAATTTAAGACATTCCAGTATGTTGATACGTGCATAGTAACAAAGACAGTTATGGACATTCAAGACAGGACCTAGTTTTGGATTTTTTTTTTTTTTTTGTGTGTGTGTGTGTCTTTTGTCTTTTTAGGGCTGCAGCTGTGGCATATGGAGGTTCCCAGGCTAGGGGTCCAATCAGAGCTGCAGCCACCAGCCTATCCTACAGCCACAGCAACATGGGATCTGAGCCACGTCTGCAACCTACACCACAGCTCAAAGCAACACCAGATCCTTAACCCACCGAGCAAGGCCAGGGATCAAACCCGCAACCTCATGGATACTGGTCAGGTTCATTAACCACTGAGTTATGATGAGGAACTCTTAATTTTTGATTTTTAAAAGAATTTTATGAAAGGATTTTCATTTTTACATTCTACTTCTGTGCTTAAATATTTAAAAGTAATCAGTAGGGAATCAAATGGTTATTATTTTCAAATAAGTATCATTATTGTTAATAAAAAAATGAATATTTTGGCAATCTATTAATTCTCCATTAATGTGTAAAGTGATCTAACTTTGAAGTTTATGAAAGCAGAAGGTAAAAACTTCAGTTAGTTTCCACATTATTTGTAGAAGTAACTTACCTAATGGTCAGTTTCACAGGCTCAGGTGATCCATTGACATTGACCAGGAACTCTTCTTCAAAGTGCCCCAGGATGGCACAACTGAAGGAGATCTGGATAGCCTGGACTCTACTTGGTTCAATGATGCCTTCCTTGGGACTGAAAACAAAGCAGGCCCCCACAGCTGAAGATGGAGGGATCACGCTGAAGAGGGCATCAATGCTGCCTTTGTTGGAGAGTACTGCCTATGTCAAAAAGGCAAGAATGAAAAGCAGGCAATGGGACTCCGATTTCTTTTCATATAAGCACCAACAAAGAGACAGCTGCAAGAATTAGAACCAAAGAAAAACTCCAGGGGGAATAAATGAACAGTCTTCTGTCTTGAATGTTTGAAGAGAGTAACTCCAAGCCAGCAAGTAATTTTGTGTCTTTATCTCCCCTTTAAAATGGAGTTACTCATATGCTTTATACTCATGCTCTAAAGATTGACCATAATCACATCTACTGAAGATGAGCCTTAAAATACCTTTTTTGGTTACTATCTATGAAGTGACCAAGGGAAGGCATATAAGGTATTTCTCTCATATATATAAGAAGGCTGAGATTAAGTGGCATATTACAAAATAAAAAGCAAGTCAGAATAGAGAAGAACTATCTGAGCTTGCGTTTATAATGTAGCTTGAAGAATATAAATGAGATATTAAGGTGGATTCCAGATTGCAAGGATACTACTCTTTGTTGTACCATTAGATTTCATCCTATAAGGATATTTGCATCTCATACTCTACTGGATGGATAATTGTTTTGGGATGCTTATGTGAGCCATTGTTTTACTATAGAAAAACTTTATTACTATATGCTAGTCTTCTGGGACCAAGTCACTGCCCATATTTGCTTGTACATTCAGTGCATGTAAAAAGCTCATGCTTGGCATTCAGAGAGCTCTAGAGCTGGTGTAGCCTACTGCCCCCACTCCCACTTCCCACAGTTCCTGTCCATTAACCTGTACTATAGCCACATGGTTCTACTTCTGGACTTCTAGAACACAATCACTATTCCTTGCCAATGCTTACACCTGAATGAGTGAAGAGCCATTTTCTCTATGTAGAAAGTGCCCTTGACCTACACTCAAGGCATTGGAGGAAAAATAGAGGAGATCATGAAGGGAGATTCAGAAAAGAATGGAATCTAGAAATCCAAGAGAGAATTTCCAGAAGCGGTTGAATGTGGACAGAAGTTAAGGAGACTAAGCTTTGATAAAATGTTAAATTTCTCAAAGAATATGCTTTGAGAAATTTTAAAATATTTATTTATTTATTTAGGGCCACAGGTGTGGCATACAGAAATTCCCAGGCTAGGGGTTGAATCAGAGCTGCAGCTGCCAGCTTTTACACCACAGTTGGAGCAATGTGAGATCTGAGCTACATCTGCGATCTACACCACAGTTTGAGGCAATGCCAGGTCTTTAACCCACTGAGTGGGGCTAGGGATCAAACATGCATCCTTATGGATACTAGCTGGGCTTGTTTCCACTGAGCCACAATAAGAACTCCCAGATTTCTTTATTTTTAATTAGAGGTTATTCCTGCCCTTGAAGAAGAAGGTAATTATAGTAGAGTGTGACTGCAGAATCCAGAGTACAAGTGTTTAGAGAGTGAGGAGACACAGAGGAGATAGTGGTTGACTATTCTAGATTCTTATTTTGGAAAGATTAGTGGTAAAAAGAGAAAACTGGGGTGGCAAATCTAGTCTATCATGCTATTAAATGAGATAATGCATGCTCAGAGCCCAGCTAGATGTGGTAAGAAAAGGGGACTAGGTAACTAAGGGAGTAGGGCCTGGGAGTAGGCACTAGATCAGGGTGCCTCCTGAGAAGCAGGGAGGAAGGAATCAAGAGCATAAGCAGGATGGAGTCAGGGGATCTCACAAAGGAAGACAATCATTTCTGCCAAGAGAAACACAGTATATAACAGTGAATGGTATGTTATTCATCTTTCTATATTTATTTCCCATCTCTCTTGTTCTAAGTTCCCTGGTGGTAGGAATCATGATTCATCCTTTAATCCTTTTAAAAAGGGTCATGCGGAAAACTGATTATGACCAGGGACTCAAAAGCCAAATACCCAGGTTCAAATCCCACCTTTTCCACGGACTGATTTACTAGCTCGGTGACCTTGCAGAACCTGCTTAGCTTCTCTGTGTATGTTTTCCCATCTGTTAAATGTAGGTACTATTAACTTCGCAAACTGCTGTGAAAATGAAATTTATTAATTTACATAACTTTATTTATTTATTTGCTTTTTAGGGCCACATCTGCGGCATATGGAGGTTCCCAGGCTAGGGGTCCAATCAGAGCTGTAGCTGCCGGCCTACACCACAGCCACAGCAATGCAGAATCCTTAACCCACTGAGCAAGGCCAGGGATCAAAACCACAACCTCATGGTTACTAGTCAAATTCATTTCCACTGTGCCACAATGGGAAGTCCTAATGTATGTAACTTTTAAAATAGTGTATGGCAAAGTGTGCTCGTAAACAACAGTGGATTTTTATTTATACCCCCAGTGCTAAGCAGAAGGGGTTTAAGATTTACCTGTACTTAGAAGCAACAGACACGCACTAGTGGTAACTTGAAGGCAACTGAAAGGTATTAGTGGTAATGTGAAGGACCCTTGTTCTTCTTTTGAAGTTGGTGCGGGGATAGTCATTTTTGTTGTTGCTCACAGAAATGTTTTACCCAGATTATCTATAAGGTGCCAGCTCCTCTATTTTCAAGATATCTATAAGGTGCCAGCTCCTCTATTTTCAAGAATATGACATTTTTCATTTTTCTCCCCCTGACAAAGCAGCACCTACTTATGTACACAGAATCCAGCAAATTGGGACACAATTCTGATATCTTTCGATTACTAGCAATGCTTTTACCCTTGCCATCCAATTCCTTGAAGAGGAGAAAATTTATAGTAGAACGTCACCTCTCATTTGTTTTCCTTCTAATTACACTAAGGAATAGCGTATACGCTTGGGGTTATTCTTTATACATCTGCTAAGCTCAGCAATGACTAAGAGCAATAGCTGGTTATTCAAATTTGTCTCAAATAGGTAATGTAATAAATTGAAAGAGAGATGCAATGAGGCATCAGCATTAAATACACAGACAGTGCAAAATATTCCCATAAGAAGCACCTTACCGTGTCCTTCTCTGCCACTGCACAGCTCTCAAAACTATCCAATCTGATGCAGCACCTCATTTAACACCTATTTAGCTGACCGTGGCTTGCTTTACTACTCAAATCTGGAAGAGCAGGAAGTGATGGTCTCAAGCACACTTTGTTAAATATGTAAGAAATCAGTATTACCTTCAGGGCAACCCTATCCATTTTGCATCAGAACTAAAGGTTCTTTTCCAATGTGGCACCTAGGAGAGATAGTCTGCAAGGTGTAAGGGAATACACACTGGATAAATTATAGACAGAAAATCAAATTTAACAAGAACTCTTGTACCTTTCTTCCCTTCCCTAAGGGACCATTTTTTCAGAATGCAATGCAAGATACCGTGACACAGTAGCTGTGTCCCTTTTCATTTTAAAATAGTCATGTGACTGATTACTTCATTTTAATTGTGCTCTTATGTATACTGCATCTCATCATGACATTAACAACATCTCTACTTAACTTTCACATCATCCCATTCAGGCCATAGTTAACTATAATGAATGTGAGGATGAATGACACTGCAGGTGGCTCTCATCATCCCACTGGGCACTAACCTCCCTTGCCAGGTTAGGCTATATTGAGAGCTGAGCTGGCTGTGGACTGGATTTGCCCCGATGAGAGCCTGAGGGACTGAAAAGCAGGCAGAGTGCTTTCTCTTCCCACAGGATATACGGTCCTAGCAACCAAGTGCTCACTAACAGTTACAAGCTGTGTGACCTGGACAAGTTACTTAACAAATGTGGGAGTCAGGGTTTGTCCTTCAGGGAACCCATATCCTCTATTTCCTGTGCCTACAGCTAGACAACATCTCCCAGCCACCCTTGCAGTTACAGAAGCTAATAGGACGTGAACAAACATGATACATGCAACCTTTAGTGCTACCTCCTATAAAAACCTCCCATGTGCATAATGACATTAAAGACACAAAAAAACCAATGGGACCTAATTAAACTCAAAACCTTCTGCACAGCAAAGGAAACCATTTTTAAAAATATGAAAAGACAACCCGCAGAATGGGAGAAAATCTTTGCAAATGATGCAACAAGGGCCTATCTCCAAAATACACAAACAACTCATGCAACTCAACAACAACAAAAAACCAAACAACCCAATCGAAAAATGGGCAGAAGACCTAAATAGACATTTCTCCAAAGAAAACATACAGATGGTTAATAGGCATATGAAAAATGCTCAACATCACTATTATTAGAGAAATGATAATCAAAACTACAATGAGGCACACCAGTCAGGATGGCCAGCATTGACAAGTCAGCAAATAACAAATGTTGGAGAGGGTGTGGAGAAAAGGTTACCCTCCTTTGCTGTTGGTGGGAATATGAACTGGTACGACCACTATGGAAAACAGTACGGAGGTACCACAGAAAACTGAATATACAACTACATATGATCTAGCAATCCCACTCCCGGGTATGTATCTGGACAAAATTTTCATTGAAAAAGATACATGCACCCGTATGTTCACTGTAGCACTACTCACAATAGCCAAGACATGGAAACAGCCTAAATGCCCATCAACAAGTGAGTAGATTAAGATTTGGTACATATATACAATGGAATATTACTCAGCCATAAAAAAGACAAACTAACGCCATTTGCAGCAACGTGGATGTAACTAGAGAGTCTCATACTAAGTGAAGTAAGCCAGAAAGAAAAAGACATATACCATATGATATCACTTATTTGTGGAATCTAAAATATGGAACATGATCTTATCTTAAAAAAGAAAAACAGATCACAGCCAAAGAGAGCAGACTTGGGGGTCCCGGGGGGAAGGGGGAGGGAGTGTGGGATGGACGGACACTTTGGGAGTTTTTTTTTATGCAAAATGTTATATTCGGAATGGATGGGCAATGGGGCCCTACTCTACAGCACAGGGAATTATGTGTGATTGGGTCACTTTGCTGTGCAACAGAACTTGAAGAAACATTGTAAATCAACTATAATTAAAAAAAAAACTCTCCCATGTGAACCCCTCCATGCTCTTTTTCCATCTGCCAGTGTGATACAACTCAGATTGCCATCATGCAGACATATGTTATGGGGTGGCACAGTTGTGAGAAGGAAGGAGATTGGGTTCCTGGTCCTCTGCTCGAGGAGAGCCATCTGCTGATGAGCAAGCTTGTTTGGGACCTCATATTAGCCACAAAAGAGATTTTTATTATGTTCCAGAGCACATATATTATTGTTTTTGTTTGTTACAGTATGTAGCATTTCCTTAACTGTAAAATTTCTCTAAACCTTGGCTTCCTCAGCTATAAAAAGGGTACAGTTATTGTACCTATTCCATAGGGTTTTTGTGAGGACCAAGTGAACAAATGCATGTGGGCTCAAGGACAAGGCTGTTGACTAAATTAACCTCTGTGTGTCTCATATTCTCATTTGTAAAACAGGTCCAGTAAAACCTACCATTCACGGCTCTATATGGATTAGAAATGATGCACACATATGAAGACATGCACACATAATAAAGTATGGAAGCTGATACCTATCTGTCACTCATTAAATAACTGCTTTTATTATTACCTCTATAGCAATATAAATGCTAACAATTTAGGAATATTTCTACAATAGAGTTTCCATGGTTATAATTTGATATAGTGTAAACAAGTATCCTAGTTGTAGATTTAGTGATGAGGTGACACTGAAGTAACCTGGCCCTCTCCAATCCATGGGTAGGTACATCATGTAAAAAAAAATCATGTTCTATTTAACCGGAAAGACAAAACAGGGCATTCTCTTCTGGAAAACATGAAGACTGTTTTTTTAATCAGAGAAAACTAAAATTTTAAATTAGAAAAAAATCTGAAGTGTGCAAACAGCTATACTCATTAGGACATTCCAGAAAATGTACAAGGTTCTCCATCCTCTGATCAGTTGTATTTCTGTCATCAGAGAACAAGCATTAAACAGACGGAGAGCTGTATTTACAGTGCTACCCTTTACAACTTACAAAATGACGATGACAAAACCAATTAAATTATGGCTTTGATAATTTTTGTAAAGTTAGAGGTGCTGAAAAGGATGGAAAAAGTTGATTCCCTCATTAAAGCTAGGAGAGAGGAGGATAAGTTGGATCATTTGGGGTCCGGAGGGGTATGATTAATGGCCAAAAAACATGATTGCACAAATTTTCTATCAGTAAAAACACATAAAAAGAAACCAAAAAACCCAAGCGCTTTTGAGTCTCAATGAGCAATTCTTGTGCTTACCTCATAACAATGTACAGATCCAACAAAAACTTTTCCAATATCCAGCAACTCAAAGTTGAAGTGAATCTTTGGCCCCATTCCTTCCCCTTTGATTCGGAGGGGCAGACGGATCTCTCGGCCTGCACAAACAATCCAGACTTTATTACCCTAAATGATTCTTTACTACCTCAGATACCCACAACTTGTTATTAAGATAAGCAATCGAGATTATTGCACCAGCTCTCTACACTGGACTAAGGGAACTGTCATTTAACCAATGCTAAAGATTTAGCTTATCTTTAAGAAACAAAAATACTGTTAGTTTCTTAACTTTAAGGGACAGTTTATGTTGCAATTTAGGCTGATATTTTATCAGAAATTTTTATTTTTATTTTTTTAAATTATTATTATTATTATTGTTATTTTACTTTTTAGGTCCGCACCTGTGGCATATGGAGGTTCCCAGGCTAGGGGTCTCATCGGAGATATAGCTGCTGGCCTACGCCACAGCCATAGCAACGCCAGATCTGAGCTATTATTAGTTGATCTGCAACCTACACCACAGCTGATGGCAACACTGGATCTTTAACCCACTCGGAGAGGCCAGGGATTGAATCTGCAACCTCATGGCTCCTAGTCAGATTCATTTCCACTACGCCACAATGGGAACTCCAGAATTTCTTTTTTTAATTTTAAACAAATCGTAAAAGTATCCTTAAGTTTCTTATAAAGGAAAGTAATTTCTCTGAATCAGAGAAGAGTGACCGTAAGATGAGAGTTGAGACTTCAAGAGACCTATTCACTCTGGTCATCCTTAGATTTAGGAAGATCCAGGGCATTAAGGGACCTGAGTCCAGGAGTCTTACCTGACCCTCACTTGGCAGCTTCTTTCATGTAGAGGAATGGAATCCACTAAACAGTATCCTTTACTATACATCCGCAGTGGACCCAGGGCCAATACAGAGCATAAGCCTTTAATGTACTAACCAGTTTTGTTTTCTTTTTAAAATTTTTTTCTTTTTTTGTAAGATTTTTATGTCACACACACACTCACATTATCTTCCATCATGTTCCATCACAAGTGGATAAGCAATGAGATCTGCTGTTACAGCACAGAAAACTATACCTAGTCACTTGGTTTTGATTTGTTTTTTTTTTTTTTTGTCTTTTTAGGGCTGCACCTGCGGCATATGGAGGTTCCCAGGCTAGGAGTCGAATCGGAGCTGTAGCCACCGGCCTACACTACAGCCATAGCAACGTCATATCTGAGCTGCGTCTGCGACCTACACCACAGCTCACAGCAACGCCAGATCCTTAATTCACTGAGTGAGGCCAAGGATTGAACCTGCATCTTCATGGATGCTAATCAGACTTGTTTCCACTGAGCCACGATTGGAACTTCCTGGTTTCGTTTTTTAAAATGGGGTCTATCTGCACTTGATAATATCTGATCATTATAAAAACATTACAATGGAAATGGAAAGTGGAAATTCTTTCATAATTCTATCACCCAAAGATAACTACTGCTAGTATTTGTCGTGCCAATTCTTCTGCATGTAATCACATTTAAGTACTGTTAATATAAATGAGAGCATATGCGATATATTACTTTGTAGCCTGCTTTTTTTTTACTTCACAATACACCTGGAACATTTCTACGTATCATCACCTAAAGATGAAATAAATATTTTTAATTAGTCTCTCTTATTGGATATTTAAGTGGTTTCCAACTTTTCATTACAAATTATAATGTAATTAATATCCATGAATACATTTATGATCAATTTTCCTATATTTAAGCACTTTGAAGATATGATTCTATTATTCCTTCCATCACTTCTGTTAACTCAGCTTAGAGTCTTATAGCTCATATGAGATAACATCTTTTCCTTTGACTGTTTTAACGTTTTCTTTTTGTCTTTGGTTTTCAGCACTTTTACTATAATGTGCCCAGGTTTTTGGGGATCCTTCTTGGGGTTTATTGCACTTCTTGAATTTGTAGATGAAGGTCCTTTATCAAATTTGGATTTTTTTGTCATTATCTCTTTAAATATTGCTTATGTTTCATTTTCTCATGTCTTTCTATGAATATATTACATATACACATATCATATTTATGTATATATGAATGACCTTTTAGCCATATTCCACTCAACTCTTTTTTTTTTTGTCTTTCTGCCTCATCTAGGGCCGCACCCGCAGCATACGGAGGTTCCCAGACTAGGAGTCTAACAGGAGCTGTAGCTGCCGGCCTACACCACAGCCACAGCACCGCGGGATCCGAGCTGCATCTGCAACCTACACCACAGCTCATGGCAACGCCGGATCCTTAACCCACTGAGCAAGGCCAGGGATCGAACCCGCAACCTCATGGTTCTTAGTCGGATTCTTTAACCACTGAGCCACAACGGGAACTCCCCACTCAGCTCTTGTACTCTTCTGTATTTAGTCTCCATATACTTTAGTGTGGCTATTTTCTTTGAATGACCTAAGAAAAAATTACAAAATTTACCTCCGGCTGTACCTAACAAGCTATTGAATACATCTATTGAGCTCTTAAATTTATCATTATAACTTTTCGATTCTAGACTTCCTATTAGCTTTTTTTTTTTTATAGTCTCCAAGTCTCTGCTCAATTTTGTCTGGAGTAAGGACATTGAAAAAAAATCTGTGTCTGGGAGCTCCTGTTGTGACTCAGCAGGTTAAGGATCTGACATCTCTATGAGGATGCAAGTTTGATACCTGGCCTCATTCAGCAGGTTAAGGATCTGGCATTGCCGTAAGTTGTGGCATATGTCGCAGATATGGCTTGGATCTGGTGTTGCTGTGGCTGTGGTATAGACTGGCAGCCATAGCTCTGATTTGACCCCTGGCTTGGGAAGCCATATGCTGCAGGTGTGGCCATAAAAAGAAAAAAATCTGTATCTAAAAATTCTATCATCTGGCTATGAGTTTCTTCCTATTGTTTACCTTAGTGTTCCATCAGATTGTTACTGCCCCATATAGCTGGTTATTTTTGAGTGAGAGCTGACCAGCATATATAAATAACTTAGAGAAAATGTGAAACCATAAGAAGATGTTATCTTCCTCCAGGTTCTGGCTGGTGACTAGGGGATATTAGCAATCCCAGATAACCTAGTCTAATCTTTGGAGGAAAGATTCTGTGGAAGAATTAAATCCTACAGCAATTCACTGGAGTGACTATTTTCTCCATTTTCGCAAGAAGGTTAGGTAGCTAGCAATAACTTAGATATATATAGAGAAAAGTTAACTCCTCATATGTAACAGATACCTTGAACATTAGGGATTAATCATCTCTTGGAAGTTCGGTGGAGAACGGTCTTAATCGAATCTATACTTGGAAAATGATCCAAAGCTGAGCTCTAGTTTTTATGAGGACGGGTCCATTTCCGGCCTCCACTTTACAGGGTCCCACCCTCAAACCTGGGAGATCACCAGGACCCTCTCTCCTTGGGCGTCCCATGAACTCCTATGTTTTCTTCCTTAACTCTGCTTAACTCTTCAGTCTCTGCAGTGTCTGCCAAAAAATCGGATTTGCTAAGGTGATAGAGGCCTCCAAAGTCTAATTGTTTCATTTCTTTCTTCTCCTGGATGTTGGCCCCCAAACCCCTCACTGTTCTGGCAGCTCTCTTTTCCCTTCAAAACGGTCTTAAAAAAAAATATTTTGCCTTGCTCTTTTAGTTGAGAGAGAGAGAGAGAGAGAGAGAGAGATACTAATTACCCAGCGCAGCAGCCCAACAATGGAAGTGGAATGCCAGAACTAGGGGATGCACATTTGACAGTCTGACAGCTGTGGCTACACTGCCTTCCAGAACGGTTGCACTAATTTACGCACAAACGTCAGCAGTATTTAGTGCTTTCTACCTCTCCACATCCTCCCTGACAGTATTAACATTCTTAAAAAATATTTGATAATTTGAGAGGTTTTGCTTAAATTTGCACCATTAGAATTTCAAGTTATTTAAGGAAAAATAAAATATTTTGAACATTCAAAACTGCTTTTGCTACTCTGTTAGGTATAATTTTCAGTATTCCAGCAAATACACTTTGAACAACCAACTGATATTTCTAATTTATTATCATCATTATATGCCTTGTAACATTTTATGTTCCACTGTCTTCTATTGCTATTTAGCTTCTGTATCTTTAACGCTTTTTCTCCATGACGGGCTTTTTATTTTTATTTATTTAGTCTTTTTTTTTTTAGGGCCACACTCACAGCACATGGAGGTTCCCAGGCTAGGAGTCGATTTAGAGCTATAGCTGCCGGCTTACACCACAGTCACAGCCACGCCAGATCCGAGCCGCATATGCGACCTATCCCATAGCTCACAGCAACACCAGATCCTTAACCCACTGAGCAAGGCCAGGGATTGAACCCGCGTCCTCATGGATCCCAGTTGGGTTCAGTAACCGCTGAGCCACGACAGGAACTCCCTCCGTGACTGTCCTTTCAAAGAGAAGAATACTTGTCTCCGGGTCTCCTCTAGTGTTTGGCAACACTATGATCATTAGGCAAGTATTGCTCTGATTATAAGAAACAATAGCAATATTAGCAACATTTGGGGCAGTTCATTTGTTTAAAGGGTTCCCTCAACCCACCTGATCCCTGGAAAAGATGTTCCTCTAAAGATCAAGTGTTGGTTTCATAAAACTCTAGAACATCAGTAACACTTTCAGAGCATCTAAACCTCATCACCTACTCCATTATTTTAGAGTTCTAATCTTCAAACCTGTTTTGAAGACAATGCTTTGCACTTCATGTTCAAGAGAAAATACTGTGACAGAGAGCCAACTTTCAAAATGGCAGAGAAAGAGAAGTGCAAATACACTGTGGAATAAACTGCAAGACTATTTATAACTGTCAGGTTTAAAGCTTTCCCAATCTGTTACCTTGACTGCATTCCTTTTCTTTTCTTTTTTTGTCTTTTTGCCTTTTTCCTAGGGCCACACTCGCGGCATATAGAGGTTCCCAGGCTAGGGGTCTAATCGGAGTTGTAGCCGCCGGCCTACGCCACAGCCACGGCAACACGGGATCCGAGCCGTGTCTGCAACCTACACCACAGCTCACAGCAACGCCAGATCCTTAACCCACTGAGCAAGGCCAGGGATCGAACCCACAACCTCATGGTTCCTAGTCAGATTCGTTAACCACGACGGGAACTCCTTTTTTTTTTTTTTTTCCTTTCTTAATAAAAGTGGGAGGGAGGGAGAAAGATGTGGTTTAATAAAGCAGTGAGCCAACTGCTTCAAAGGAGACGGTCTTATTTGTAGTTAGCCGTGTTCCTCACGCAGGAGGGAATAGGGATACAGGTAATATCCAGCCTTGCATTGCAAGGGTTAGTCCAAATTTTAGGATTACATTACAAGTGATACTTTTCCACAAGGTTTTTGAAGTAGAGATTTTTCTTATCTTGGCAAAGACAGCAGACGGACAAGCCTGAAGGAACTAGTAAGCTCTAAGGACAGATTCCTTACTAGAAGAGCAAAATACTATAATATTTTTAAAACAAGGTAGCTTCTCATCTACGATTACAGTGTCCTGGTTTCACACATGAGAAGTAGGGAGATATACTACAGAATCCCTTTCACAGCCCTAAAATCTATGAATATGGTAAGTTACACAGCATTAAATGCCAGAAAGTATAACTATGGGATTTCAAAAACTTGTCACCTAAGATATCTTAGATGTCCAATATAATACTTGAGCTCTATTCCTGTGCAGTAAGACAAGAAAAGGGGGGGAGGGGATGTACAAATAGGAAAAAACTGTCATTATTCACATATTTTAGGACTATTTGGAAAATCCTAAAGAACTTATAGTTTTAAAAATTGACAAGTATGTTTCCATGACCTGGCTATTGCATAGAGTGCTGCAGTGAACACTGGAGTAAATGTGTCATGGAAACATAGCCAAGTCATGGAAACAACCTAAATGCCCATCAACAGAGGAGTGGATAGGGAAGACATGGTACATACACACAATGGAATATTACTCAACCATCAAAAGGAACAAACTACCAACATTTATAGCAACATGGATGGACCTAGAAATTATCATGTGAAGTGAAACCAGTCAGACTATTAGACAGCAACATCCAAAGCTACATGTGGAAACTAAAAAGACACAATGAACCTCTTTGCAGAACAGACAATGACTCGCAGACTTTGGAAAACCTTGGTTTTTCAAATAAGACAATCTGGGTGGTGGTGGGATACACTGTGGGTATGGGACACAAAATCTGTCAAATTGACTTGTGATGATTTATGTACACTTATAACTGAAATAAAATCCATTAAGTTAAAAATAAAAATAAAAATTGACAAGAAGAAGATTGATAGTTACCAAATCAACATACATAAGTCAACTGCATTTCTATACAGAGCAAAAATCAGAAAAGCTAATTTTCAATATATTATTTACAACATGTAAAAAATAGAAAGTACTTAGAAATAAATCTAACAGCATACCTAAGACACTTAAAGAGCAAATTATAAAACTTTATTGAAAGATATTAAGAGAGATCTAAATAAATGGAAAACTACATTACATTCTTGAAAAGAAAGGCTCAATATTATAAAATTGTCAGTCTTCCTCTAACTAATCTATAGCTACAATTTTAATGCTTTGCTAAACAAAATGCCAGCTAGAAGAATGTAGTGGAATTTGATGGTTCGCTATAAAATTTAAGTGTAAAATCAAAGGGCTGGTAATGACCAAGTCATTCGTAAAGCAAAATAGATTGAGGGGACTTGCCCTTTCTCATATTAAAATCTATTGTAATTAAGATATTATGGTATTGGGGTAGAAAGTGCAACTTGCCTAAGGAAAAAAGTACAGAATAAATACACACATATATATGTAAATTTGATTTATTGTAGAGCAAGTGTTGAAAAGCAGTAAGGAAACATGGACTTGCAAAAAGAACTGTACAAGGATCTAAAACAGCTGGCACCCACATAGGATCTGTGACAGGCTGAATAATGGTCCCCAAAGATATCCACGTCCTAATTCCTGGAACCTACAAATACTACCTCATATGGCAAAAGGGTGAATACTGTCTTATGACAAAAGCTGCAATTAAGTTCAGTATTTTGAGAGGAAGATATTACCATAGCTTACCATGATTACTGTAACTTAAAAGTCATCTTAAAATCAGGTCATAGTAACCTTCCAATTTTATTCTTCTCTCCTAAAGTTGTTTTATCTGTTCTAAATTCTTGGCTTTTCCATATGAATTTTACAATGAGCTTATCAGTTTCTACCAAAAAAGCAGCTGGGAATTCTGTTTGAATTGCACTGAATCTACAGATGAATTTTTGGGGAAAATGACACCTTAATGATGTTTAATTTACCCACCTATTAACAAGGTGTAGTCCTCCATTTATTTAGGTCTTTAATTTCTCTCACCAATGTTCTATAGTTTTCAATGCACAGGTCTTACACATTTTTTGTCAAGTTTATCTCTAAGTATTTCCTATTTTTAATGTAAGTAATACTGCCTTATAAAAACTCATTTTCCCATTGTTCACTGTCTAGAAACACCACTGATTTCTCCCTATGTAAATCTTGTGTCCTGAAACCTTGTTACACACTTACTTTTTAAATTTAGTCCTTGTTAAGAGATATTCTCTAACACTATCTCCACAGATTTTTGATTCAATAAAACACAGATGAAACCTAAGAATCTACATTTTTAGTGAGCAGCCAGAGTGACTCTATGCAGGTTCTCTAAGGACATTACCCCAAGAAACGTATGAACACTGTTTATTACATTAACTTCTGACAACATGGCAGAGTAAGCTGACTCAATCCATGCTTCTAGTTTTCTCTCTCTCTCTCTCTCTCACTCACACACACACACACACAGCTTATTTTAAGTATGACAAGTGCAGAGTTTTAATGCTTATCCAAGCCCAACATAAAGAAAGAAAGGAAAATATCAGGTGTTAGCAATAAAATGGAAACTCGGAGATCTGTAAAGCACATACAGCTTTACGGTCTAATGACTTCAGTTTAAACATCCTCACAGAAACATGGCACGTGGCTTTGTTCCTATCCGGGAATGAGGAATTGAACTTAGATCCTTGCTAAATCCAGGACCATGAAAAGGATACCTCTTTCCAAAAAGGAAACTAGAACAATTCTACCTATTGGTCTAGGGAAGCAGTAATGAAGCTTGGCTCTACCTTATACTATGAATACGGGACAGAGACCCTTTTGAGAAATCAAAGTCCTGTATATAGATATAGTATCCAAATAGACACAATATTATAGGTGAAAGAATCAGAAGCTGAGAAAAATAGGTCTTAAGGAAAGAAAAAGTTGTTCTGAAGGAACATATCCATGATCCAGTACCCTGCTGTCTTAGTCTATTTGAGCTTCCACAGAAAATACCATAGAAAGAGTGGCTTAAACAACAAACATTTATTTCTCACAGTTTTGGAGAATGGGAAATTCAAGATCATGACCTAATTACCTCTGAAGGTCCCATCTCCAAATACTATCACACTGAGTATTATGTTTCAAAAGATATATTGTGGGATTGGGGGTGGGGCCAGGGACACAAACATTCACTCCACAGGACATGCCAAAAATGAGCTAACCACCCAAACTTTTCAAGCCATTCGAAGAATGAGTTCAATATGAGGAAATCCGTGGTTACCACATATGTGCAAATTAGTACCCTGAATTTGAGATAATAGAAACATCTTAAAGAAAACTCTAACATGGCATCCTCAAAATCTTTAAAGAGGTAAATTAAAAAATATAAACAATTTGAAGGAGAAGAGTATTAAAATCAAGAAAAACTTCTAAAACTGAAAATCCAAGCTGCTGAAATAAAAACTGAATAAATACACCACGGTAGAAATAGCTAAAGAAAGAATTAGTCAATTGGAAGAAAGATCTTAGAAAAAACTCCAGAATTTATCATACAAAGACAAAGAAATAAAAAATGTTAAAGGAGAGGTTAAAAGACATTGTGGGAGTTCCCGTCATGGTGCAGGAGGAAACAAATCCAACTACGAACCATGAGATTGTGGGTTCGATACCTGGCCTTGCTCAGTGGGTTAAGGATCTGGTGTTGCCATGAGCTGTGGTGTAGGTTACAGATGCAGCTTGGATTCCACCTTGCTGTGGCTCTGGTGTAGGCTGGCAGCTGTAGCTCTGATTGGACCCCTAACCTGGGAACTTCCAGATGCCGTGTGTGGCCCTAAAAAGCAAAATAATATAAAAAAATTTAAAAAAAGACATTGTGATTCCATGGGAAAGACATATATCTAATTTTCAGAAGAAGAAAACAAGATGAAAGGAATACTGAAGAAATAATTGCTGAGAATTCTCCAGAACTGATGAAAGGTTTCTAAACAGAAGAAGCATATCAAGTACCAATCCTTAATAAATAAAGACAAATCATCTCAATGAAACTACAGAACACCAAAGCATAAAGCATTTCTTAATAATAATCTGATAAAAAGATAACCTAGAGAAATGACAATTAGACTGCAGTAGATTTTTCATCTCTACACTTCAGTCCATTGTTCATACTCAGAGGAAGCAAGCAGCCATATGGAGAGAACACAGATAGCGGTTCCAACAAACAGAACCTGGTGCGGTCCCTGCCAAGAGCCAGAATTAAATACCAGATGTGTAGGTGGAGGAGCTATAAAATAATATGAGCTTGTCCAGCTGTCTCCATGTGGAGCAAAGAGAGCTGTCCTTGCTGAATCTTGAATCACAGATCTGTGAGTAAAATAAGTTATTGCTAGTTGTTTTAGCCACTAAATGTAGGGTGGTTTGTTACGCATCAAAAGACAAGTGGAACAAAGTGACAAACAAATTAGGGCTTCTATTTTGCTCACGTAACAAGGACACGGGGAAAAATGGATTTGGAGGAGGATAGGATTTAGAAGATTAGGACAGGATGCTGCTGATGATAATGACTGGTAAGGTTAAAAAAAAATGAATACTGATGTGATGGCTACTTTCTCTTCTTGTTCATGGGCCATACAGCTGTATTTACAATAGGCTTTATAAGTTTTAGCATATGGTGGAGGCAGTCCACCTAACAGTATTCTTGCAGAATTTTCTAGGCAACCCTCATTCATTCTTCCATAAGAATTTTACTTTTTACTTTTTTTTTTGCTTTTTAGGGCCACAACCACAGCACATGGATGTTCCCAGGTAAGGGGTCGAATCAGAGCTGTAGCCACTGGCCTACACCACAGCCACAGTAATGCCAGATCTGAGCCGCGTCTGCGACCTACACTACAGCTCACGGCAACGCCAGATCCTTAACCCACTGAGCAAGACCAGGGATCGAACCTGCAACCTCATGGTTCCTAGTAGGACTTGTTAACCACTGAGCCATGATGGGAAATCCCACCATAAGAATTTTAAAATTAACATAATTTTTTAAAAAACAACCTTATTGATCTTATCACTGGGATCACACTGCATTTACAGAGAGAAATGGCCTATATATAACGTTGATTTTCCCTACCAAAAATATGGGCATTTCCATTTGTTTTCCTAAATCTGGGCATGTATAAAAGATATTGGTGTATTATTTCTGTATTTTTCTTAGTGTTTGAAATATTTTGAAGTATTTGATAACTGAAAATGTAATTTGAAGTAAATGAAAAGTAGTTGATCAAGAAAATAATTTCTCGGGCACTCCCATCGTTGCTCAGTGGAAACAAATCTGACTAGCAACCATGAGGATGCAGGTTTGATCTCTGGTCTCAGTGAGTTCTGGATCTGGCATTGCTGTGAGCTGTGGTATAGGTCACAGACTTGTTTCAGATTCTGCACTGATGTGGCTGTGGTGTAGGCCGGCAGCTGTAGCTTTGATTTGACCCCTAGCCTGGAACTTCCATATGCCACAAGTGTGGCCCTAAAAAGCAATTTAAAAAAAAAGGAAAAGAAAATAATTTCGTATTCATAGAACTTATTTTTATGAGGTTATAGCCTGTCTTTGAGAAAGGTTACAAATATGTTGAGTATTAGTCATTTATTACTCTGAAAACCTAAAAATGTTTTTAATGATTGAGGTGATTTAGTGTTCTCTTTCTCCCTCTTTTGTTTTGTTTTGTTTTTAGGGCCACACCTATGGCAGATGGAGGTTCCTAGGCTAGGGGTCCAATCGGAGCTGCAGTGCTGGCCTACACCACAGCCACAGCAACGCCAGATCTAAGCCCCATCTGTAACTACACCACAGCTCACAGCAACAATGGATCCTTAAGCCATTGAGCCAGGCCAGAGATAGAACCTGCATCCTCATGGATACTAGTCAGTTTCATTACTCCTGAGCCACAACAGGAACTCCCATAGTTTCTCTTTCCTAAATCTCCTTTAGGTTAGTTAGAATAAAGCTCAAAGCCCCAAATTGTGCCAAAAACTCAAATGTTTTTCTTATGATGCACAGAATGAAAATGCACAGTAAGGTTTCATCTTAACTGGTTCTTTAAAGGAAGTGGGTACAGTTGGAATTATTTCCACTGTGCTGCTTTTCTGAGTTGATTCTGAAGCAAGCACCCATTAATGATGTTATCTAGCAATACATTTCACAGTTTAAATCAGAAAGGGTTACTTCCTTTGAAGTTCCCATATGGTGATCCGAACCAAAAATGTGTAGTTCTCTTTTGAGTATTTAAAGGTAAGCTTCATGATTCAATTAGGTATTTACACATCCCAAGGGAAAGTCAAGATAGATGAAAGATCGGTTTCAAGACCTAGATCAAACCATTAGCAGGTCTTTATAAATATCTAACATAACGGGTTTAACTACTTCTAAGAAAACATGAAAATTTTAAAAGAAGAAAAAAATTCAGTTCCAGATTAACTGAAAAGCTTTTAATGATGTCATATTTGCCATACTGAGGTCTGAGCAGGTCATTCCCCTGCTTAGAGCCCTTCAGTGATGCCGCACTCTACTCAGGACTAGTCTGACACTCAAGGTCGCCTTTCAAGAACTGGTTCTCACCTATAACTCTAGCCTCCAGCTTCACTTCCTGCCCCCACCTACCCCCTATCAAGTCTCTTTGTCTCTCTCTGTTTCACATCTCAAGAACTTACAATTATCTGTCATTTCAAGTTCATGTTATACTTTTACATAGTGTTTCTCTGTTTGTATTCGTAAGTGTTTCCCTGCCTGTCATACCCAGCCCCTCCCTTTTTTTCCGACTTGACTAACAAATCTCTCAAGGGTCATTTTTTCTAGGGCCCTTTCCTTGAAATCCCCAAGACTGAACTGTATGTCCTCTATTTTTTTTTTCTATTATTATCATTCATTCATTCCATAGTATTATATAACTGTTGGTTTATGTATTAGTCTCCCCCACACATTTTTGTGCCTTCTGAGGGCAGGAACTATGTTTTTTGTATATTTTTGTACTCGGGGTACCTAGAGAGAAAAGCTTTCAAAAGAGGAAGAGGTTGCATTTGGAGAAATGGGTTAAATTTCATGCATCCTAACAGGCCTCCCTCACGACCAATAACACTGGTCTCCTCTGCTACTTCCTGTCTCTGATCATCCATTCACATAACGGAACACCATAAGACAGGGAAAATAAAATGCAACTAGAGTTATAAGCAACAACGTGGATCTGACATGCAGATGGATAACAATTATGTACATTAAGAAAGAAGGCAGCACTGAATTATAACATTTAGCTATACGTACAAAGGAGTAAAAACTATAAATGAAAGCAAGAAAATAATAATCATGAAGGACAGAATGGTGAGTGTCACAGGGGAAGGGGAAGGGAGTGAAGGGAGTGTGACTGGGAAGGAACATACAGGGGACTTACTGAGGCTGGGAACAGTCAATTATCCATCTTGGTGGCAATTACATAATAATGCCTGCCGTATAATTATTTGTTACGCTGTACATGTTTGTGAATTAGCTCTCTATTGTTGCTATAACAAACTACCATAAGTTTAGTGGCTTAACGTACAAATTCGTTATCCTAAAAGTTCTTGAGGTCTAAATCCAAAATGCATCTCCTTGGGCTAAAGTCAAGGTATTGGCAGGGCTGTGTCCCTTTCTGTGTCCTCGGTGTCTAGGAGGACATCCATTTTCTTGCCTTTTCTATTTCATAGAGGCTGCCTGAATTCTTTGGCCCCTCCATCTTCAAAGCCAGAAAGAGCTGGTCAAGTCTTGCTCATAGGGCCTAATTCTGACCCTGAAACTGGTACTTCTGCCTTCCTCTTCAACATGCAAGGATCTTTATGATGATTACTGAGCCATCTAGGATATTTTCCTTACCTTAAAGTCAGCTCATCAGTAACTTACATCCCATTTTCTGCTGTAATTCCCCTTTGCCACGCAGTGAACCACATCCACAGGGACACAGTCACAGGTTCTGGGGAATGCACCTTTTGGGGAGGCCATTACTCTGCCTGCCGCCACACGAATCACGTACATTTCTGAACCCGTGAGCTACTTCTCAGTGACAAAAGGTTAAAAGTCAAATGGTGGTATGTAAACACACAGGATTCTTATACAACCATGAAAAAGAATGGCCCTTCTTTATTTAGTGCTATGGAATAATCTCTAAGAAATATTTAAACAGCAGTGTTAGGACCATTGTATAAAATATGCTGTCATTTATGTAAAAAGTTATGAAGAAAAGCATATCTATATGTATTTGCCTTTCTATGCTCAAAGCATATAGGAAAACAAAAGCAAAGCAAAGTAAAACAAAGCCAGGGAGGAAGCTCTTCTGTTTTTCTAAGAAGGAGAGGCTTTAACAGTCCTTGGGAGATAATAGTAAGGAGTCAGCACCAGCCCTTGAAAAGACACACAGAATTGCATGGAATTTACAGGGAAGATAACATGGAATTACTAGTAAACAAAACCCTTCCCTGGCAATCGTATCTTTTAATAAACCACCAACATAATAAAGAAGAATGTCATGCAGATGGAAAATTACACTATTCAGTTTACCCAGGATGTGAATTCTGTGGCAGAATTCAGAATGGCAAAGGAAACAATAGATACATGCAATTATTTATGTATCTGTGTAATAATGTTTGGGAACCTCCTGGAGAGCAGCCAGCCCCCTGGAATATGGCCAAGCACGATGTCTCAGGGGAGCCATCGATGGGAGGTAGGTCCCAGCACCTGGAATGTGGGGGCCACTGGCCCATTTCCAGCCTGTGTCTGAACACTGATATCCCAACATTTCCTCCAGATCCATTAAGAAGTCTAGGATAGATGATCCCGGTTTGAAGTATGGAAATAGACATGTCAATGCAGAAACTCCTAGTCCACTCTGCATTCATTCTGGGGCCATCCTGAGAATTCCCATCCATGGGCAAGGGAAAGATGAGATCAGACTAAGATTCATTCACTTGTTCATTCATGTTTTAATTTATTTGCTCATTCACTTAATATTCATTAAGGGGATTTATCTTCCCAGTGCTAATAGCATAAGATGTAGAATATGATTTCAATATATAAATTTTTAAAACTATATTATTTTGCTAAGGGGGGGTGGATATATAGGTAAAATTATATGTGAAAACAAGAAAGTAACTATACTAAAAGTCAAGGTGATGGTTACATCCAGGGAAGGTGAGGGAAACATCATGAGGAAGAGATGCACACCTGGGGGAGGGGACGGGGCACAGTCCTGGGGTAGGGGGCCCCTTCTTTGACTGCGTGACCCCTTTACACACAGAGAAAACTGACTGCATAGATAAGGACTGAAAACACGCTGGGTATAGCAGAATGGCAGAATTTTTGCATTTGGAGATATTAATGACTGTGCACTGATTATTCCCCCCTCAAACTGAAAATAATCACAGCCATATTCCTGGGAGACCTACACATTTAACAGTAGAGGAAAGTAGTACTAGCTACCCTGATAATTAAACCCATTTCCTTTTTCATATATACAAATAGACTACCACAGAATAGAAGACATTGAAAGAAATCCTTTGAATGCATGATAGCTATTACCCTAGATTTTCCTGACTAATAAATGTCAGCATTTCTCTGGGCACCCTTATATAATAGTTTTAAGTGTCATTTAATATCATTTATTGTTCATACTTGAGGGTCAAAATCTTGTCTTGGTCAACTACAAAAAGAAAACCCTAGAAAAAATAAGAGAAATACCAGGCCACCTATAAAGGCATGAGAATTAGGTGACCTCCAGATGTCTGAATTTTTACAATAAAGTCTGCACAGTGTCTTCAAAGTTCTGTGAAGAAATTATTTCGAACCTCAAATTCTAGAGTCAACTAAACTATCAAGCGAGTACAGAGGAAGAATACGACATTTTCTTGCGTGAAGGATCAAAGTTTCCCTTCTAGATAGCCTTTCTGAGGAAGTTACCTGAGCAGAGTGAGAAGGAAAAGATATACTGGAATGCAGATGGAAATTATTTTTTTAAATTCTTGGATAACAAGTGTCCAGGAGGCTACTGATCTAAATTAGAATAAGAAGCTGCTGGGCTCTGAGGAACTGTCTTCAAGGAGAAGAGCATGAATTCTAAAATTAGATAGGAGTGAAGAAATGAGGAATCAGAAACCAGGGGGAATGGGGGCGGTTTGGAAATACCAAAAGCTGTATATAAGAGTCAGGTTAATTAGGAGTTAGCTAAAACAAGGTATAGTTGTAAGAAACTGGTGGAAAGTAAACAAAGAGAATCTATAAGGTTCAGATCTTAGGGACTTCCTAAAGGTCAGAGCACTCAACCAACAGAGGATAAAATGCAAACCCAGAATACAACTTGGCCTTCCAGTGTATAAAATTTATTCAGGCAAAAGAGAAGACTTGAATATGGTTACTGAGCACAGCAGTGTATTAAGCAGAACAACTCACAGAAGAAGGAGAAATAGGGTTGAACGGTGGTGGGCAAGTTAGAGGTCACAATATCCTTACACATCAAGATGTATTTGTAGAGCTGATGGACCCAAAAATATAGTTATAAGTATATAAATAAAGGCTATTTTAAGGCTATACATAAAATTTATAAATAAGTATAACAAAAATAATTGGGTTGCTGCGGATAAGATGAGGGATGAAATTGCCTGCAAATGAAGCATGAGGAAATTTTGTAGGGTGATGGAGAGATTCTATACCTGCTTTTGGTGGTGTTTGAGTTTGCCAAAGTTTACGGAACTATACAGAAAGAGAGTGAACCTCACTGCATGTGAATTATAGCCCAATAAGCCCAGGAAGGGGTAGAGGAGACGGACATGAACTAAATCCTCTTCTTTCATACTGAGCACTCAAAAGTAACACATGAAATTGATAAATCAACACATAGCCATATAAGCATGGAGTCAGAAAGGGAAATTTCCACCACAAGAAAGAGCTAAAAGTACTTCTTAAAAGCAGTCCTGCAGAAAGAGACTACTATTTAGCTTTATAATGTGTGTATGTGTATGTGTGTGTGTCTGTGTGTGTGTGTGTGTGTGTGTGTGTGTGTGTACACACTCTACCTGTTTAATGGCATCAGCACTTTTAAAAATTCTGAAACATTTAAAAAATACTGAAAAGTCTCTGGAATACTACAGAGACTGAACCACTTTGTGCAATAATCTCCTTTACAGTAAAAGATCCAATCCAGGCTCACAGGTTGCATCCAGATGTCATCTCCCTAGTTTCCTTCAATCTGAGGCAGTTATTCAGTTTTTTTCTTAACTTTCCTGACCTTGATATTTTTGAAGATTACAAACTAATCATCTCATTGGGTCCTTCAGTTTGGGTTAGTTTGAGGTTTCTTCATGATTAGACCCAAGTGAGGTATTTTGGCCCCTAATATCATTGAAGAGATGCTGTGTTTTCACTGCATCCTAATGGGTGACACACGAGGTTGGTCTGCTCTATTTCTGCTAGAGTTAAATTAACTAAAGTAACATCTATGAGGTTACTTTAGTGTAAAGTTAATTTTCTCTTCTTTATAGTTAATAAGTATTTTGAGAGAGGATATTTGGGGACTATGCTAAATTTTGTTCCATACCCTGCTTTCACTGACTAGTTTTTAAGATCCATTGGTGCTTTTCAAAAGAATTGCTTATTATTATGATCACCAAATACTAATTTTTTTTTTGTTTTTGGCTGTGCCCATAGCATGAGGAAGTTCCTGGGTGAGGAATCACACCCATGTCACAGCTGTGACCCAAAAAGCCATAGCAAGTGACAATGCCCAGTGAACCACCAAGGAGTTCTCTAAATGGTAAATTTTATGAAGTAGATTCATACGCTCCTATTTATTCAAATAATTATAATCTATTAGTGTAATTATTTATTTTGATTCTCAACTTATTCCATATTTGGTCAGTGGGAGTCCCTTTGCTGGCTTCTGTGCCATTTGAACATATTTGTCATTCCTGGAGCAATTCCTTATTTTCCAGCACAAAAGGATGTTCCAGGCTCATCTTGTTCTTTCTCTGCCTCAGTTCTAGAATCAGTCAATTTTCTAAGCTTCCTTTAAGTGGAAGACAGGATTTAGAAACCAAGCTTTGGGTGATGTGTTCATTGCTATTGTCATTAGGGTCTCAAAGCTTCCATGACTTCTCAATGGACAGAACTAGGAAATTTTTATGTACAAATATGTGCATCTGTATGTATATATATATCAATATGAATATATATATATATATTCATTTCTATGTCTATGTATATTAACAACCCTGAGTTTATACTGATCACTCCACTTCTTTTCTGATACCAAAGGGCTCATCTTTGATTTTCTCCATCCCATAATTGTATCTCTCTCCTCCAAGAGTGAAAAATACTAGCTCATTATACTCGATATATTTACTTTTTGGCTTAATTCCTCTATATGTATCCAATCTCCTGAAGCCATAAGGTTGCCCCCTACTTAAATACCCTCTTATGGCTCTGGCTACTGCCAGGCTGCCTTCCTATCTCACTTGGCATGCATTATTTTGATACAAACTTAAAAAGGGAAAGTTAACTAGTCAAATACTATTTAAAAATACAACATTATGAGAACTTATGTCAAGTTCTATTCTTATGGTTCTAAACATCAAGGGGTAACCCAGATCCATGGTTTCCCATCCCACCACAACTGTAATGTACTTCAAAGTTTGATCTGTTCTCGAAAGAAGTGTGATGTGCAAGCTTGATTCTGTTATTCCTCTCTTGATATCATGCATTGCCCCCTCTCCTGGCCCCGCCCCATACACATACACACCACTTTATGCTCTGGGCATTGGTAACCTGAGTTACTACAGAGGAAGTCTTTACCTGAAATGTCACAGTAAACAGTCTGCTGGTAGAGCTTGGCTTCCCGAGGGTTAAAGTACACAGTGATGTCAGCTGATGAGTTGGGCCAGACCTCGCCTTCCTAAAAACATGAAAAAAATCATTAAAAAAAAAAAAACTATGATGAAGGGAAGTCACTGCTTTCAAATGCTATTGTTATATATAATTCCAGGAAATGTGAAGGAAATATATTTACAACAATAAAAGAAAGCATAATTTACCCAACAGATAGGAAATTTCTACTACTGGTTAAAAGGTGGTACAAGTTGGAAATAAGCTTCAAAGATCATTTCAGTGAGTTCATGAATATATAATAAGTGATGAAAGGAAACTAACTGGACCATTTGTAAAATCTGTGGATTCAATTAATATTCATTGTGTGTCAATATATGTCCAGCACTAGGCTTCAGAGATGAAGAAAGGTGAGCGTCTAAGATTGCACGAAGCTTACATCTT